>OZ010590.1:74543431-74718431 GCA_963932145.1 Acanthosepion lycidas
ATATTAACATTGAACATAGACACAATATCTTGACCGTATTTTGAAAAATAAAAACATTATATAAATACATACATGCAACAAACTATTATTTAACAGATAAAATATTTCATCCTTGAAAATGGCTAAATGTATAGCCGAAAGCGTTCGGAAAAAAAAGAATATTCGGGTAGGTTTTATATAATTTATTATCTGAAAAGAAAAAAAATTGTTAGATCGCATGAGAAGTTGTATAAAAAAACTAAATGAAAGCATCTTGTCTGTCGTATTCAATGAAATATATATATATATATATATATATATATATATATATATATATATATATATATATTATTAATAGAAATCTTATAAGTATAAGACACTATACTCACTCGGTAAACCTTCGGTGTCTTGATTTGCAAATAATCAAACCGCCACGAAAGGGAAAAAAGGTATTTAAAAAAGAAAGAACCAAGAACATAATCGAAAATAATCGTCCAGCATGCAAGTCTAAAGCTCAAAGCAAAAAAAAAGCGATTCGAGTAGGCAAAATAATTAAATAAAGTGCTCAATACAGGGAGTAGAGCAGACCTAGTCAAACACACATATATATATGGGCTAGAAATATATATCACAGTAAAGTATACACTACCACAAGGGCTGCATAGGAGGAACCTCAAGAAATTTAAATAAATGATAATATCAACATAAAAAAGATCTTTTACAAAACAACACACTGGAAGCATTAGTGGTTTAGCGTAATGAGTCTAACAATAATTTTGATTTAAAAATGCTACTTTAATTAAAAGAAAAAAATACTTTACTAAGACGAAAAGAAAGTGTTTTAGCCGTTAAATCCTCCAGAGTAAATTTATGCCAGTTAATTTCAACATATCACATTTCTTGTCAGATCTTGTTATCTCAATGTGGAATACTCACTAACAAAACTTACAAAAACATAAAGAAAAACAAAAAGAAAGTAAATGAAATCGATGCGACTAATATATATATATATATATATATATATATATATATATATATATAATACAACAAAGACAGAATTGAGCGAGCCGGATGAACCAGTCAAAAGAAATTTGTACAAATCAGGAAAGTTGACTTGTACACCTATTTCTCTTGGATGAAAAATTTATTGAATTCTGGACAAACTTCTCACAGGTGAAGAATAGGCTTGAAGCAACAGGAATGAGTTTTATAGAGCGATAATACCATGGACTGTGAATTCTGGAACCATTACTCAGTGTTCGAATTTTTTCAAATGTTGATGTTCAAAATAGTCAGGTTCACTTTACTTGATGCAACATAGTCTTCTTACCCTCCATTTGCGCCAAACTTGTTTAATATAAAATATTTTCACCTTTTTTTCTTCGCTACCTTCATCCTTTTTAAATCTACTCTATTTGATGGCATATGGGGCCATTATTTTTCCCCAAAAATATCCTCTGTGACAACTGGTGTAACTTGTAGGGTAATATTTGCCTAGACGATTTAGCGTTCCATTCTATATCTACAAAAATTTAAACATCTGGGAAGCGTTTGAAGATAGGGCGGAACAGAGGACGGAAAGTCCAACATCGAAATCCGAAATTACACTGGAATAGCGACAAATGCTTTCCAAAAGCTAAGCAAAATATTAAGAAACAGGAATAATTCATTTAAGCAAAAGAAACGAGTGCTGAACTTTTCTGTAATATCACTCCAATGACTGCTGAACAAAAGACTTGGAGCAACAGAAATGTGGTTCTACTGAGGATGCGAGCAACGACGAAGTTTCAGAGAAAGTGGAAGCAAAAAAGACATATACTTAACATCAGGAATAGAGATGAAATTTCTAGGCCGCATAATGGGGAAAGAGGACTGAAAATCGAAGATTGAAGGCAAGTGAGACAAAGGAAAACAACACATAATCTACCCAGCGAGCTTGAGTAAATAGATAGCAAAGCAATGTTTAGGAGATATAACAAAAATACAAAATTTATTAAGACCTACAAAGGACAGAAAATAGTAGAGGGCCATGATCGCCAATACCCTTAAGATACACGGCATATAAAAGAAGAAAATAACAGAATGCATACATACATACGTACTTATATGAGGATACTGAAAGGTTCTTGGGTCGAACTTCCTCCCAAATCTAACCAAATACCCAAACATCGCAATTTGGGGGAGAAAACCTTTCTTGTTATGTCTTTTCTTATATATATATATATATATATATATATATATATATATATATATATATATATATATATATATACTAGCAGTAGAGCCAGGCGTTGCCCGGGGATGTAACAGTAAGAGATACATCAAGTACCGACCATCATAAAGACTGAAAAATAACATTGACAAAGATTATTGTTTAAGGTTGACGGACATGCCTTTATTAGTTTTTTGTTTTTTTTTTGGGGGGGGGGTTACGAATTGGTCAAGCCCAAACTCAAACAAAAACATTGTTTTCAATCGTTATGAGTCTACCGATTAAATAGAATTTTATTATAAACAATTGTCTTGTAAATGGAATTTTTAAAGCATTCTGAATGTAAAAATAAGACAATAAGAAACACTACCTGCCAAAAAAAAGTTTTGTTGAAATCGGTTGAAAAATGTAGGAAATCCGATCCCATATATAAACGAACACACACACACACAAACAACCTGGTTTTATAAGTATAACTAGATATGAGTTGTCCCCCTTTCATTCTCGCGATGCCTCTTAATCGTCTTTTCAAATTGATTTCGTGCAAAAACATTTGGGTTTTCCCAATTTTTGGCACTGTCAGAACCACCGCAAGGTAATTTTATGTAGTCCTGTGAAGTTTTATTGAAATCGGTCGAAAAATGTAGGAAATCTGATCCAATATATAAACGTACAGACACACAAACTGGGTTTTATAATAAGTATGTTATATATATATATATATATATGTGTGTGTGCGTGTGTGTGTATATATATATATATATATATGTATGTGTGTGTGTGTGGTTAATCAAATGAAGTACCCAGTTTTGTGTAAGTCATGTTTTTATATTCATCTTGATTATTATTTTTTTATTTAATGTTTTTCATATTGCAACTTCGTTAATACTTTTACCTTTTATGTTTAGATAATTATGTTTTTTAATGAATTGCTTAATTCTTACACACTCTAATACAAATGACAATCAATCAACTGATAGCCATATTCTTTCTAATGATTGCTTCGAGCGCCATATAGTGACGTTTTTTATGTACGCACACGCATACACACACACACACACACACACACATATATATATATATATATATATATATATATACACATTTATATATATGTATATATATATATATATGTGTGTGTGTGTGCGTGTGCGTGTGTTTACAGCCTTTTTTACAATATATTATTTTATATTTTATATTGTATTCTAAATTGATATATATATATATATATATATATATATAAGCAAATATATCGATATAGATCCGACAGTATGAAGGAAAATATACGGAAAAAACAAACAAAAATCCTTATATGTAATTATGCTGTTTTAATGTTAATAAAATGTCAACGTCAGACGTTTCGGTCTAAAAACAAGCGTACATATAAATTTTAGATCAAAATAGAATTCTTTTCATTTTTCATTTTTCATTCAAAATACTCAAATTTTAGGAATACGTTTTCATAGCGTTGCCCACGTGACGACAAAGTGACCATGTTTAAACGGAATGCTGATCATATAAAACTTTCAGTTATCTGTTTGGATAAGTCTTGTTCTTATGGGTGGCGTTAGACAATAGGCCTAGAATGGCTGGGTACTGGAAGTTCAATCTGTCTTTACTGGACAGGCAGGACTTCCAGGAGCAGCTAACTAGACTAGTGCAGCGGGAGCTAGTGGGGGCGGTTATCGGGAATAGGTGGTGGGAACGCCTTAAATGTAGGATTAGGTCCTTCACCACTGATTTCAGCAAACGGCTCGCTCTAGATAGAGCTGAAAAGGTGAAGACGCTTAAAGCTAGTTATTCCCGGGCGGTGGCTGGGGGGGGTCCCCTAGAGATAGCCTTAGCTAAGGAAGCCCTGGATCGATCGAATAGCGAGCGGTACATGGGTCAGGTAATTAGACATAAGTTAAGCAAGATGTCTTCCGAAGCCGTGAACTTGGGCGCAGATCTGCGCAGGGAAGAGGTCCGTCGAGGTGGCGATCGTTACATTCGTGAAGTCAAATCCCCGGAGGAGCGTACTCTTCGGGCCACTGACGACATGTGCGGAACGTTTCGGCGCCATTTCGAGAACCGGTTTACCAAGGAGCCTGGTCTCCGTGAGGAGGAGTTTCGTAGCTATTTGGCTGACTTTCCTCGGCTTTCGCCGACTGAAGCGGCTAGCTGCGAGGGAGAGATTACGGAGGGCGATGTCTACGCGGTTTTGAAGAAGGTCGGCAGAGGCAAGTCGCCCGGTCTGGATGGTTTGCCCTATGAATTGTACTTGAGGCTGTCGCACATCTTTGTTCCAATTTTGACTGCAGTGTTCAACAACTGGTTTCGGTCGGGGTCCATCCCCAACCGGATCACCAGGGGTGTGATCACTCTGTTGAAAAAGGGTGGTGGGGGGAACCTAGATGATTACAGGCCCATAACTCTGCTAAACACAGAGTTAAAGATTATGGCCAAGATCCTGCAGGAGCGTTTGCAGTCAGTTGCCGAGTCTCTGTTGGGACCTGAGCAGAATTGTTCTGTGAAGGGCCGAACAATTCAGAGCAACCTGCATCTGATCCGCACGATCATAGAGGGTGTAAAAGACGACGAAGAAGCCGCGCTGATCAATTTGGATCAGTCCAAGGCATTTGATAGGGTCGACCATCGCTACCTTGCAGCTGTCCTGCAGGCCGCTGGATTCGCACCCAACTTCTGCCGCTGGATTAGCCTCCTGTATCGCTCCCCCAGTGCGGTGGTACAGGTGAACGGAAGGCTGTCGGACGCGTTCGTGCTGTCTAGGTCGGTTCGTCAGGGTTGTCCGCTGTCGCCTCTCCTTTATGCTTTGGCGTTGGAGCCTCTCCTTCGCCGGCTGAAGGACGAGACCGGCAGTCCGGCCCTACGTGGAATTGCCGTTCCTGGAGGGTCTCGAGCCAGGGTTTCCGCGTACGCCGATGACGTATCTGCTTTCGTGTCGTCCCGCAACGACATTGAGGTGGTACAGAAGGCGCTTGATCGGTACGAGAAGGTGACAGGGGCCAAAATAAACCGCGACAAGTCGTCCGGCTTGCAGTTAGGTGCCTGGAAGGAGGTGCCTGGAAGGAGGTCGCTCTTCCGGGCCGCTTCGGTTGGACAGACGGTCCTGTCCGCATTCTTGGAGTGTGGTTTGGGCCTGACCTCCAACTGGAGAAGAATTGGTCTGAAGTACAAGAAAAGGTCGATTCCGCCGGTCAGACTTGGAATCGACGGAGGTTGTCCGTGAAGGGCAGGGCGGAGGTGTGTGCTACATACATTTTCCCCCTGATTCTTTATCGATTGTCCGTACTTCCTCTCTGTAAGACTCACAAGAAGGCGCTCGAGCAATCGCTATCCTCCATTTTATGGAGGGGACGCGGGAATCGGGTCGACAGACGAGTCTGCACTAAACGTCCGTGTCATGGGGGGCTGGGAATGCCGCACCTGCCGAGTCACATCCGTGCCTCTAGGTTGGCTTTCCTACGCCGTGCATTGACTGGAGGAGATCCGATTCTGGAGGGGATTGTTAGGGACGCGTTCCCTGGCCTTACTATCAGTCCCCCCATCTCGCGGGTTGAGCGCGGTCGTAAACCCCGGGATCAATCGGTTTTCCTTCGCGAGTGTCGGTCGGCCTTGAGGGCCGTTCCCCGGTCCAGTGACCTTTCTCGGCCTAGGAAGGTCTTCTATCGTGAATTAGTGGAGAGGCCCGCGAAGGATCTCCTACGTGATACGCTCGGCTTGTCGGAGGGGGAGTATTGCTCCTACTGGTCTTGGGCGCCAGCGGCAGATTACCTCAGTAACCCTGAGTTTTCGCTTAGCTGGCGAATGGCTCGGAATCGGCTGCCTCTCAACGGCAAGGCTTTCATATGGGGCTTGGCGGATTTGCCAGACTGTGAACGGTGTAGCCTTGGCTTAGAAGAAACGGCTGCGCACGCCTTCTACCATTGCCCCCAGGTCCGCCCCTTATGGGACCATTTCGGCGAGCTGATGGCTCGTCTCGCTCCCGATCAGCTTGTGTCCATTGATCGCGCAATGTGTCGCCCCCGTATTCCGGGATGAAACGGATGGTGTTTCTGACGCTGATGGCCACGGCTCGAATGGTGATTTGGACGACGCGAAAGGAGGAAGTCTTGCGAGGCAATCGTCTTTCTCATTCGGATCTAATTCGATTCTTTGAGCATCAGCTCAAGATGAAGATTAGATCGGATAGAAAACGATTCCATTCGACAGTCTTTAGCGAAAGGTGGGTAAAAGAAGCGAGCTTGCTTCGTGTGAACGGGGCTAGCCTTGGTTTTCTCTTCTAGGTCAACCTTTTGCACATCGGGGTGGCTTCCTGTGGAACCCTCCCCTTGGTTAGGTTAGACAAGCTTCAGTGTACCTAGTTAATGTGAGTAAGTGTTGTTCCTGGCCTGCATCCCGGCCGTTCTTTGGTTATGATCCAAGTCGAGATTCCCATCCTCCCCAGTTTATTTTGACCCCCGCCCCATTTTCATCTCGACTGGGTCAGTTTTATATTTTCCCATTCCAGCCTAATATTTTATACTTTTTCCCACTCCCTTAGCGAGAGCGTCTCTTGATTTTGTCCCCTGGGCAGAATACAGCGGCCACTCTGTTTTATGGGTTGGACGGTCCCTACTAACATCAATTATGTTTAGTTTGTATTTGTGTTTATTTTAAGTTTATTATTGGGTTCATTTCCCTCCCCTCCAATTTTATCATTATTAAATTGTATATATATATATCATCATTAGAATTTTCATGGTATGGGGCGCGATTTTGGTAGGTCTCCCTTGAGAGCACGTGGTATTATGGTGGTTGAAGGATTGCTTGGTGATGGAAGAGTTCTTTTGGTGAATGTGTAAAATGTAATGTACGAATGGGTCGCGAATCTGATTAGCTAGGTATAAGATAGTTAGTGTTGACCAGCCTCTACCCCTCCCCTTTATTGGCCTTGTGCCACAATTTGTACTTTTTGTTCAAATAAATACCAGTCTTGTTCTTATGTCCATCGTCTTTGTCATGTTGAATTGATAATGTCAATTATATTTTATGAATATGTCCTGAAGATGGTTTATTAGACCGAATATATATATATGTATTATTAAAGGATAAAAAATACTCACACATACATACGGTAAAAAGAAACTTCAGATAGTTGTGGCCATCAACATTAAAACGAAGTAATCTACACTCAACAAAGTCACATTTCAAACTAGTCACAGCACATTACACTGTATCTAGACATTGGTTCTGTTGTAATACTTCAGTCTCTCGCGTGGTATGAACTGCATCTTGAACTTACGATCTGCGTCTGCATTTAACCTCGCATAGCAATTTTCTATGTCAAAATAACAAAATATCATCTTTGACGGTGGATATCTTTGTTTCATGCCTGTATAACTACCCTGAGGATGGATCATGTCAGCCAAAATATTAGGACCAACTTTAATAAAATAATATCCAGATGTTGGACAGTTTTTTCTTTATTTTCACAAGAAATTAATGCAAAGATTCGAATATATATATATATATATATATATATATATATATATATATATATATATATATATATATATATATATATATTAGAATGGATCTGACAGTATACTTATTTATTTTCGTTTACCAACTTGAATATTCGATAAATCTTATTAAAGAAAAATAAAAAGATTTCTTGAACATTCAGGCTGGTAGGCGAAAATAAATAAATATACTGTTTTTATAAATAAACGGAGCGCCTACTGAAATACGAGTGTCCACGAGAAATAACGTTTAAACTGATAAATAAATATATACAAAAATTCCTCGATTAGTGAGGGTAATGTGTTCATTAAAAATACGCAAAAATCGAAATCGTATTAATGGAATATAATAACATATATGGAAATGATGTAATATCTACCCAAATTTTATCTCATTCACAATTAATTTCTAATTTGCGTACTTTTTAATAAAAATATAGGTACTTATAAGAAGATGCAATAAAAATTATATGAATTAATGTTTATTAATCTTGATTTTCTGTGAAAAAAAAATGATTTAGAGAGGTTTGCCGCATGGTATTCTTTCTGTTCTTATAATTGGGGTTACTGAGAAATTACGCCTTTCAAATTTTCAAACATATCATAATCATTAGTATTTTAACCTGACAATTTTATTTCTAATCTTATAAATTCTCTATCTAATCAAATCTTATATATTTATGTATCTTATTAAATCGTCCTTTGCTTTAACGAAAAATCGGAAATTTCCTTTTAATATTTTCAAAATAAAAATGAAAAAATCAAACTATTCAAAAAATTCTGAGACAAATATTCAAATATGTATTTTTATTATCAGCTTATATCTTAAAATGTATCTCTTTATAACCGCTCATTTTTAACACTACTGCAATTAATGAGATAAAGTAATATTGGATAACCAAAATAATTACCCATTTTCCATTTTTAAATTTTAGAAAATTTTTAATGAATCAGTAACTATGAAAAAAAATAATTTTCCTATTACTATGGTTAAACGGAAGAATGTTTTACCGCACTAATCAATTATTATGCAAGCACTAATCGAATTTTGGTATTTAAAAATTTAGCCCACTAATTCAAAACGCATTAATCAAATGCATGTTAATCGAGGGATTCCTGTATGTATACATATTTATATGTATACATACAGGAAAGAAGACCAATTTTACTTTTCACGATTAAAAAAAAGCCGACCGGTTTCGCCCTCACTCAACAGAGCTGGAATTGAAGCAATAAGTGTCAAAATATAAAAAAATATAAAAGACATACAATGTGCAAAAGGTGAAACAATCTTCTTTCTTTCTATGTACCGTGTCCTTTCAGGACGTAGTCGACCATGGCTCTCCACCTCCCTCTATCCCTTGTACTCTCAACAAGTTTCTACCCTCTGCCAAATCCCCCAAACCGCGTATGGCATCCACTTATGGAAATACCATTAAGTCCTAACAGACACTCCCTCTTTTTACAGTGGACGGACTGTCTGGACCTGACATAAATTGTTTCTAATGCGTTCAGATGTCAAAATGAGTGAGCACGACTCAAGATGGTGGAAGAGTCAGTGATGAAATTTATGGCACAAATTTGGACTTTTTATAAAGTGCTCCCTAATTATATATATATATATATATATATATATATATATATATATATATATATATGGATATATGGGGCCGTCGACATCTATGCTAGCACGAAGTCACAAGTCATCGAGCCCGAGGGCTTGAATGCGCTGGCGTTGATCATTCTAGATAACACGTTCTCTCCCAGAAACTCTAAGGTCTGCTCAGCATAGTTACAGTATAAACCACAGGTGGGCTTTGTAAGTGTTGAGCACAAATGTACCTGAGAAATAGGGATTGGTTAGCCGCCCTAGTAGACGGGTATCCTCGAATACGAGTGGCCAGTTATTATATATATATATATATATATATATATATATATATATATAGATATAGATATAGATATATATGGGGTTTAAAATAGGTGTACGGTAAGTATTATAATAGTGATTCTAGGATTCATTTAATAATAGAATTCATTAAAATCATTTTTAATATTTTTATTTTCATAATTTTTACTATAATACATTTAATATTATTTTTATCTTTTAATGAATAATAATAATAAAAGATTTGCAGGTAAAACGGTAATTTAACGATGGCTGGTAATTTAACGGACAAAGAGCGCAATTGGATTTTGAAACAACACTGGAAGACATTATTATTGATATGTTTAATCAATACAATACGATTTCTGCGTACGTTTTGCTTTTTGATTACTGTTTACCTACTTTTGCCTCCATCTGTACGTGGGTGCGTGTGGGGAGGGTGAATTTTGCGAAATCTCTATTTTATTGGTAATAGAAATATTTAACATATCCTTAAAAGGAAACATTTAGTATTTATTGGCCGATCAGACAGGACTACTCTCGGCTGAAAATTATAAAATCTTTCTCTTTAAACAATTTTTCAGGAAAATATGTTTCTCAGAAGCTCTTTCCAGTATTGATAGAGGCTTCCTTCCTAACTTTATTTGATGTAAAGTGGAATGTCAACATGAAAGCTTCATGAGATATCTATTTTAGTTGTTGCTGTTGTTGAAAGTTTTCAAATGATATGGTTTCTTTTATTTATTACAGTACTTTGTGATTGTGTAACGCCAATCCACAAGGTTCTAGGAACTAAAATATTCATTGAGACCCATAGGCTTCACTCACCCAAACACAAAGCGGTTGTATACAGCTGACATTTTAGATATCTCTGCACGGATTTGGCGCCATAAATGAAAGTCTCGATATGAAGATGCTATTTAAGAACATGACTCGGATTTTCAGGCTGATGTTTTTGTTTTGTAGCAATTAAAAATAATGGAAACAGAAGGACACATACTTAGAATCAGAAAGAGATAGGTGAAATTTCTCGAACATACCGTAAGGATAGATGGCTTGGAGAATTTTATATATTGAAGGTAAGAGGAACAGAAGTAAACAGGAAGTAACCTACCTAACAAGCTTGTGTAAACGGATAACAGTGGGTGGGAGACATACATCCTTCAAGGAAGTGGGAGATCGGGGCACTCCACAACGTCCAATCCTTTGTAGTTTTGAGTAAATTTTGTAACATCCCTCACTTCTGTTCCCACATCCATTTACAAAAAAAAACTCGTTAGGTAGGTGATTTGTTCCTTTTGTCTTCGATAGGTCCTGCGAGTGTCAAATTTTCCAAGCCGTCCTTCAGTATATAACCAATACATTTCAGCTGTTTATTTCTGATTATAGGTGTCCTTTTGTTACCCTTTTTTTTAAGATTTCAACGTTGCTTTGGTATTCTCAGTGCCCTTCTGCAGAACTATGCCTTTGCTTTCTCCAGTCTTCTCTTCATCCGTGACAAAATTGTCCAGCATTCACTGCCATATAGGAAGGTTGATATTACACTGCCATATAGGAGGACTGATATCACATATTTCAATGAGTGCTTATTCGAATTCATAGTTTGGTCCTCTGATACAACCCATATATTAACCTCTTCCAACTTTATAAACAGCATCTTCCTCTATGTGCCGTATACCTTCAAAATCTTGGTGTCTATGGTTCTCCACGACTTCCTATTATATGTAGCTGTTAGTAATGTCTTTTTCCTGTAGCTTCCACTCCTCTCCGCCATCCATTCCTACAAAGTTTCTACTGCTTCTTCCTGTCTCTTTTGCCTTCGATATGTCAAAATCTCAAAGATTTCCTTCCTTATTTTGTGTCCAAGAAATTCCAGTTCTCTTTTTTTGGTCCTAAGTATAAGTGTTCTTTTTATTTCCATTTTCTTTGTCCATTCCTTACGCTCTCCGTTCATGATAATTCCACCATCCTTCTGTACAAACAGATTCTGTTTTGCCCAGTCTTCTCTTCATCTTTGAAGACATTGTCCAGCATTCACTGCTACATATGAGAAATGATTTTACATAGCATTTCAGTACTTCTTGAATGAAAACTAGATGAAGAGATAATATACAAAACGTTACGTTTAATGGGACCTATTTTCATGTGAACGTGATATTTTACATTCCACGTTATAAATTATTCATTTTCTTTCGTTTGTTACATTTTGTTTCAAAGCTCACATATGAAAATAGGACCTAGTAGGTATTTTTTTTCATTTATATCAAAGTTTTAAATGACATCAACTAAAATTACCAAGAATGTGTGAATGTATTCGGACTTTTTCAATATATTGAAAATTTCTTGCATCGTAGAGCCTTGATTGGAGAAATGTTCATCGTGGAGCAATGTTCATCATAAAATCTCCAATAATGTGTGAATGTATTCGGACATTTTCAATATATTGACAATTTCTTGCATCGTAGAGCCTTGATTGGAGAAATGTTCATCGTGGAGCAATGTTCATCATAAAATCTCCAATAATGTGTGAATGTATTCGGACATTTTCAATATAATGACAATGTCTTGCATTGTAGAGCTTTGATTGGAGAAATGTTCCTCGTGGAGCAATGTTCATCATAAAATCTCCAATAATGTGTGAATGTATTCGGACTTTTTCAATATATTGACAATTTCTTGCATCGTAGAGCCTTGATTGGAGAAATGTTCATCGTGGAGCAATGTTCATCATAAAATCTCCAATAATGTGTGAATGTATTCAGACATTTTCGATATAATGACAATGTCTTGCATCGTAGAGCCTTGATTGGAGAAATGTTCATCGTGGAGCAATGTTCATCATAAAATCTCCAATAATGTGTGAATGTATTCGGACATTTTCAATATAATGACAATGTCTTGCATCGTAGAGCCTTGATTGGAGAAATGTTCATCGTGGAGCAATGTTCATCATAAAATCTCCAATAATGTGTGAATGTATTCGGACATTTTCAATATAATGACAATGTCTTGCATTGTAGAGCTTTGATTGGAGAAATGTTCCTCGTGGAGCAATGTTCATCATAAAATCTCCAATAATGTGTGAATGTATTCGGACATTTTAAATATTATGACAATTTCCTGCATTGTAGAGCCTTGATTGGAGAAATGTTCCTCGTGGAGCAATGTTCATCATAAAATCTCCAATAATGTGTGAATGTATTCGGACATTTTCAATATTATGACAATTTCCTGCATTGTAGAGCCTTGATTGGAGAAATGTTCCTCGTGGAGCAATGTTCATCATAAAATCTCCAATAATGTGTGAATGTATTCGGACATTTTCAATATAATGACAATTTCTTGCATCGTAGAGCCTTGATTGGAGAAATGTTCCTCGTGGAGCAATGTTCATCATAAAACCTCCAACTGGAAATTTTTCAAACCATTTTTCATACGTTTGATCATTCACAAAAACTTTTCTGTTGACTGTACAATTTATTTTTTCTTTTTTTTTGCGTGTGAGCTGCATTGTTACCTTTTTCAAAATAGAAAAGAAACCTATAAACTTCCGAACAATTTGATTCAATGGTAAAATTAATGAATAAAAATTCACCAATATTGACAATTATTTTTAAAATACAGTTTAAAAAGCGATATTTTTTTGAAATCAATTTAAATAAAACTAAACGTAGCTGATGTCATCTCAGAAAAAAAACATAAATTAAACATTTTGTTCAATCAGCGCAAATAAATCATTTAGACTTAAGATTGGGCTCCGGAATAGTTTCGAAAAAAAAAATTTAAGAGTAATTTTTGTCTTTTTATTACAGTGATGTTTTTCTGGTATTTAGAAATAATAAATATATTTGCTTGATTAAAAAGAAAAGGAAAAATCCAAGTCATTTCCCCGTCGGCCTCATAATTTTACCGATTGATCACATGAGTAAGGGAAGTACGTATGTATAAATGGCAGCTATCTAAAATCCAAAGACAAAACACATTGAATTTATTATAAAAATGAAATCTCATTGCTTCTATTTATACAAGTTAAATGGTTTTACTTTCATATAAAATATACATAAAAATTAAGCAGGGAAGAAGAATGATAGCGTCATGTCTGACAAAACGATCATGAAAAAAAGATTGTATTGTTCATTTTATATTATATTTTTAAAAACCTAAATGGCATATAATACAGCCATTCCTTCCCTTTTTCTCCGGGGTAAAACGTTCCTATGCGCAAAACCAATGATAACAAAAGCAAGTAAGAGATATCAATTTTTTTCTCTGTAATAACGATGCTAAAATCATGACGGACCGAAGGTGGACATAGATATTATGGCGGCTAGATACCGAAGGCGGTAAGGTTTGAAACCGTGAATATCGAATAAGTATCATTATGAAGATAGGTCAGCAAAATGTGAAGTCGAGATTGGAAATTGTTTGATAAATTCTCACTGCGTTTTTTCCCTTTCCTTCATTTTGGAACCTCCTCTCTTATGTCTGTCTGTCTTTCTCACCTTCTCTATCAGTCTGTCTCTATCCCACACACTTTTTTTTACAAGATAATGAATACTCTGCTCTTTCCCGCATAAAATGACACACGTTTCGCGTCTTTTCACTTTTCTTTTGGTCATTTTCATAGCTACGTCCAAACCGTTCATCTACCGATTTCTTAAGAGAGTTTTCACATTCTGCGCGTTATATATATATATATATATATATATATATATATATATATATATATATATATATATATATATATATATATATATATATTGCCCACAAATCTCTCTCTCTCTCTCTCTCTATATATATATATATATATATATATATGTATGTATTAACATATATATATATATATATATATATATATATATATATATATATATGTGTGTGTGTGTGTGTGTGTGTGTGTGTGTATTAACATAAAAAATGATGCCTATTACAGTGATGTAAATACTGACACAATTACACACATACAGACACAATGGAATGACCATACGCTCACGCACATACATGAACTTCTGTTCATACATTAACACACACAGACATACGTACACACAAAGTAAATATATATAAATTTTAGTATACATGTTCAAATATTTACATGCACAAAACTACGATAATATATACACATATATATATACATCAATACAAAATATATCCGAACCAGTTAGTTTATTGGATCAAGCAGTTACATATTTTCTTTGATGGAAATGTAGTTTTACAGAAAGATACTGAGCATATCATGGACCGAACACGTTAGCAACGTCAAGGTTTTTAGAGTACATGAAAACAAAAGGGAAACTTCTACTTAACATCAGGAAAAGACAGTTGAAATGTATGGGGCACGTAATGAGGAAGGAGGGCTTGGAAAATCTGATACTTACTAGACAGATTCAGGGCAAGAGTGACAAAGGAAAACAAAGTATAACATTCTTGACATGCTTGATTAAATGGATGCCGGAACAGGGTTTATGAGAAACAACTAAAAGACAATTTATTTAAAGCTAAAAGGAAGTTGTGGAGGGACATGATCGTTACATTTCCAAACTGGCTACATCAAGGATATATTTCTGAATGGACATTTTCAAGGCTACTCTCTACTATGAAGTTTGCGCAGCACAGTCTTTTTTAATAATAATCTATTCATACACAGAGTAATAAGCACAAACGGACGCTAGCACACAGTTAATAGCGTATGTGCACACATGTACGCAGGGAGATGTACACACATATGCAAGAAAACATGTACGTGCATAGCCACAAGGACACACGTGTCAAACATACACACAAGTGTATATAAGCATGCATCAAATATACAATTATATGCTTCGGACAACTCGAAATATGTGCACTAATACACACACAGGCATGCAGATACAGTACACATATATACATAGATGCAAATGCGATATAATAATAATAAATATATGCTTACGAGTATGTAAGTACAAGGGCTAATACTCGTATAGATGTGTATAAAACACGCACACACTAACATGCATACGCACACACTTTCACATATACACGCATATACAGACTGAAACATAGCATGTACACCCAAATACACATCCACTCACAAACATGCATATATATACACACACACACACACATATATATATATATATATATATATATAAACATATATATATATATATATATACACATATATATACATTTATATATATATATACACACATACAAAGACATACACACGCATATATATATAATTTGTACATTTCTTTTCTTATATATATATATATATATATATATATATATATAGTGGGGGGAGATAAATATTTGTACACTTGAAAAATTGTATTTTCATAAATGTAAAAGCCTTAAATAAAACAAATCTCGGCACATTTTATGTACATAAATATTAAAAAATATTAATAAACTTAATTAATTCTTATTCTAACAGAAATTAATGCATTTTTTTATTTTAACTGGTGAAAAAGTATTCGTACAAATCAATTATTAGAATAAAATAATTAATTAATAATAATAAAAGTATATTCTAGAATGTTCCAGTAATGTTATCAGTAATTAAGTTAACGCTGTTAGCAATTATCAGAGCATTCTGCAATTTCTAGTCTTGCGAGAAGGTTCTAATAATGCCTAAAGGTAAAGAATTGACTATTTCACAAAAACAACACATTTTGTCTCTTTGGAAAGATGGGAACAGTTACAGAACGATTTCTAAGAACCTGAATATTCCTTTTACTACAATTTTTTCGTTCATTGCAAGGTTTAAAACTCGTAACAGCGTCGAAAACAAAGACGAACAGGTGCTCCGAGCAAGATTTCTCTAAGATCAGCAAGGATATTAGGACGCCAGATCCAACAAAATCCACAGGTTAGCCGAGAAGAGCTGCAGGAACATCTGCGTGCATTCGGGATTAAAGTAACCAAGCGTACAATAAGTAATGAACTACACAAAAACAGTCTAAAATCACGCATCCCAAGAAAGACTCCACTCCTCTTGAAACGACACAGAGATGCTAGGCTAAAATTCGTTAGAGAGCATAAGCATAAAGAATATTCGTTTTTGGAAACAGTACTATGGACAGATGAAACTAAAATAGAGTTGTTTGGTCATAATTATCAAAATCATGTGTGGAGGAGGGTGAAGCCTACTTACCAAAGAACACGTTGCCAACTGTAAAGTTTGGTGGTGGCCGTATCATGATCTGGGGCTGTTTTTCTGCAAAAGGTGTTGACAGAATATCAATAATTGATGGCAAGTTGAATGCCGAAAGATACCAGAAAATCCTGCAAGACAATTTAATGCGTTCTGTTGAGAGACTTCAGCTACCTCCTGATTGGGTTTTGCAACTTGATAATGATCCTAAGCATCTTCAAGGAAATGGTTAGCTGAAAGTAACGTTGATGTCCTGCAATGGCCAAGTCAGTCCACAGACTTGAACCCAATCAAGAATTTATGGCGATATTTGACATTTCAAATTGGGAAAAGAGCACCAACAAATATCAAGAATCTGAAGACAATATGCCAAGAAGAATGGGACAAAATACCACTCAATGTGTGCAAATCATTAGTTGAGACGTACAGAAATAGATTGGTAGCTGTTGAACTCAATAAAAGATATTCCACAAAGTATTAAGTTAAGTTAATGTGCTTTTTTTTCTTTTGTACGAATACTTTTTTCATCAGTTAAAATGAAAAAAATGCATTAATTTCTGTTAGAATAAGAATTAATTAAGTTTATTACTATTTTTTTAATAAAATGTATCTTTACACATAAAATGTATCAAAATTTGTTTTAGTTAAGGCTTTTACATTTATAAAAATACAATTTTTCATGTGTACAAATATTGATTTTCCCGCACTGTATATATATAATTATTAAAGACATTTTTATGTTTAACGTTATAGATACAAGTATTTAAGTAAATGCTCTGTTTATAATAAACAGTATTAAATAACATTTACCGGCCTGAATGTCCGAGAAATTTTCATAGAAAATATTAGTTCTTTGACAGGATTCGAACCTGCATCCTATACGGAACCGTCATTTACGCTGACGTGCCTTACCGTTAGGCTACAAAGAAGCGTTCGGTAGACAAGGTCGAATTTACTGCTTATAAACTCAATCTTCCATGAATCTCGAATATTCATAACTGCTCATGGCGTATCAAATGTAAACAAATGACGTCATATATTACGAAATGGACAAAGTCCGACAATTTAATTATTAAAGACATTTTTATGTTTAACGTTATAGATACAAGTATTCGAGATTCATGGAAGATTGAGTTTATAAGCAGTAAATTCGACCTTGTCTACCGAACGCTTCTTTGTAGCCTAACGGTAAGGCATGTCAGCGTAAATGACGGTTCCGTATAGGATGCAGGTGCGAATCCTGTCAAAGAACGAATATTTTCTATAAAAATTTCTCGGACATTCAGGCCGGTAAATGTTATTTAATACTGTTTATTATAAATAGAGCATTTAATTAAATACTTGTATCCATAACGTTAAACATAAAAATGTCTTTAATAATTAAATTGTCGGACTTTGTCCATTTCGTAATATATATATATTAAACAGACAGACCTTGGTGGTTCTTTTTAAAACCGCTATGGTCGCCCTGTTTAATTTTTTATTATACAGGGTGTTTAAAAAAGAATACGCCAAAATCCTCACGTGATGTATCAAAAACGAAAAAAATTACAAACCTCTAGCATGAACACATGTGTTGTATATACATTCAAGTTTCATTTCATGTTTTATAAGTGCTCAATGTGGCCACCACCGGCAGCGCGGACAACATCAAGCCGATATGAGAATTCCTCCCAAATGCGCCTCAGCATGTCACGGTCCACCGTGTTGATTTCAGCTGTTATTCGATCTTTCAAGTCATCGATACTTGCTGGAAGTGCTGGAAAATAAACTTGGTCTTTAACATAACCCCACAAGAAAAAGTCACACACAGTGAGGTCCGGGGATCTGGCAGGCTAAGCACAGAGAGCAAGGTCTTTAGCACCTCTCCTCTCAATCCATCGCTGAGGCACGTTTTCATTCAGATAAGCTCTAACCCCGAGATGCCAAAGGGGTGGTGCTCCATCATGCTGAAAAATGAAGTCATTCGAATCTGCTTGCAGTAAAGTGAATAGACAGTTTTGGAGCATTTCGAGATAGGTTTGTCCTGTAACGGTGTTTCCTTCAAAGAAAAAGGGACCATAGACCTTGTCTTGAGACACAGCACAGAAGACGTTCACTTTAGGGGAATCTCTTTCATGCTCAACAGTTTCATGTGAGTGCTCTGTTCCCCAAATGCGCACATTGTGACGATTGACAGTGCCTCTCAAATAGAAATTAGCTTCGTCACTAAAAACTAAACGTGAAAAGAGAGTTTCATCACTTCCCCCATCTCCAGCATTGACTCACAGAATGTCCTCCGCATCACCTTGTCATCATTAGTAAGTGCTTGGACGAGGCTTAGTTTGTATGATTTCATGTGTAATCGTCTCTTTGACACACGCCAGAAAGTGGTATGAGGGATGGCAAGCTGAAGACTTGCTCGACGTACGGACTTGTGGGCTGCTCTCAAATGCATTATGAATCCTCTCCACTTGCTCCTCTGTAACACGTGGTCTTCCGGGACCCTTTCCTTTGCACAGGCACCCACTCTCTTTAAACTGTCTAACCCACCGTCAAATGCTCTCACGATGGGGCGATTCAATGCCGAATTCTGTTCTGAAAGCACGCTGCACCGTGACAATGGCGTTTGTTTTCGCGAACTCAAGCAAGCAAAACGCCTTCTGCTGAGGAGTCGCCATTTTGATTGATCTTCCCATAATTCAGCTGTACCGGAACTTATACTAACGACAGCAGTGACACTGACACCCAATCAAACTTTGATAACTACTCTATCAAATAACCACTGATTCAGTCCACTACAATGCTATAGACCTGAAAAAACAGAGTAATGATTTTGCCGTATTCTTTTTGAAACACCCTGTACTTTTCCAATTATTGGATAAGATGTTGAGGATTATGCTCGAAGTTGAGGATGAACTGTCCGAAGTTCATTTTTTGTTCAAGAACTTTCGAATTTAACAGTCATTATCAAGAACCGATGTGGTGTCTGTGTGGTAGGTAGAATTCCTTTGTCTGCATCCTGGTATTCTTTGGGAAACGGGTCGTTTGAAATGGCCTAGCTTAACGTCATGTGCAACGGCTCTTGGGAACGAGGCCGAACAAAAAGAATGTAATTTATTAATTTAATTTAAATTTTTATTATTCTACTTTGTTAATACTTATAAAATATGTGGGGACATTAATTATATCATAAGCACTTCAATATACCTTCCATCGTAGTGAACGATATTTATTTTGAGTAATAACAGCTTCTAGCGTTTTGAGTCTTTCCCTGCTGTAGAGTATTTGGGTTTTATCCACTAATGTTTGTCTTATGTTGATAGTTGCTTTTGGTCGTTCATGATGTACTGGTCGATGTGTGCACAGACTGCACTAATTTTCGACAGGTCTACAAGACAGTATGCTGCATGTGTACTCAATGTATGTCTTTAATTTTGTCTTTTGATTATTATCGTTGGAGATGCAATCTTCCAAGGGGCATGAGAATTCGTAGAAAACGTTATTTTTATATAACGGTCTTTATAAGGCCCAGTGTTGTTGATAATAATTAAGGTGGAGGTTTTAAAGTTATTGTAGTAGATGGTAAATCTTAGATGGTTATTAGGATCATTGTTATACACTCAATGGTCCTAACGAACACCTAAGATTTATCATTTACGACAATACGTTTAAAACATCTAACTTTATATATATATTGTTACCTTATATCTATAAAAGGCAGGATGTGTGTGTGTGTGTGTGTGTGTGTGTGTGTGTGTGTGTGACGAATGCACAGCCGCAATTTTCGACGGATTTGCACCAAAATTTACATGCACATGCTCCAAGTTAGCGGGAAGGTTAAAACCGACTTTGCATTTCCCAATTCCCATCGATAGTGGAAATAATCGATTTTTTCATGCTTCTACGGCAGTTTTCATGTAGTTTGCGGCCATTTTCTACTGGCCAGAGTGAGAGCCTATAGCTGGCTGCCACGAATAGGCAGGAAGATTTTATTGGCCAGCGTGAGAGCCAACAGCTGACTAACACGAATATTAACTAGCATGCTAGCATGCAAAAAAAATCGATAGGTGCATTCGTCACAAGTGGGAAAAATTTAAATCTACATGGCACTTTACTCCAATTGGCTTATTCGCTTGCTTAAACTCAACGTTGATTCTGATTCCGCAGAACTGGGTTTGGTGTGAAAAAGTATTTGTTGTTAACATTCTTTTTATTCTGTTTTTCCAGTTACGTGTCCTTTGTTAAAGCTGATAGTTTTGTGTTCATTTTGTTTAGTTCTTTTTTAGTAACAGATTTAATGTTTAGTATAGAGCTTAGAAAAAATTTGCAGTGTGAGATAGGCAAGAAGTAAGGCATGTAGCAACATCAGCACGGCAAAGGGCACTCCTTTAAAGGCAAGTGATAGTGATTGCCGTACGATTTTTGAATCAAGCACGGGCAACACAGGGCCATGCTGCTAGTATATATATATATATACATATATATATATATATATATATATATATATATATATATATATATATATATATATATATATATATATATATTAAGAAATGTAGTTTTAATGTATGCTATATTTATAGGATAAATTGCTCAATATCAGAGAAAGAGCATATGTAAATATAAATAAAATTATTGCGTTTAGTATCAAACAGTCTATCGCCTGTGAATGTTGACTTCAATGTTTACTTTTATATATGTATATGTGTGTGTGTTTGTGTGTGTGAATGAGTGTTTGTGTATGTATATATCTATGATAAAATATAGTTTTAATGTGTGCTGTACTATGATAAAAATGGATCAATATCAAGTATAGAGCCTGTATAAATTTAAAGTGGACACTGAGATCAACACTAATCGGCGACTGTCTGTTTCATCCTTGAATGCAATGTCCAGGCCATGTTTTTCTCAGTGTAAATTTATTGTTGATGATGCTTTAGTTACAGTTTTTTTTATATGTCATTATTATTTATTTATTTAATTTTATATGTTATGTTGTTTATCTATTTTTCATTTTTAAAAGTCATAAGTTAACCGTTTTCTGTTAATTAAAAAAGTATGAAATCCATTTTAGAGAGTCCTTAGAGCGGTTTTACTCTCCTGAATGAAAATACCATGCATCTCTCCTGTTTTACTCTCCTGAATAAAATGTGGAATGTTCTCGTGAGTCTTTCTTCCCAGTGTCAGTAGCAGATGATGATGATTCTCATGGCAAATATTTGATAATACTGCAGTAGCATCTAATATTGAACATATTTTAAATTCTATACAATGAATCGTGATATAAGTTGCAGTAAAAATTAAAACATTTTACACTGATAAATTTACAGAAAAAAAAGAAGCGAACCAATGCTAAAGAATGTTATAGAACAAAAACTGTTTATTACAACAACAAAAAAAGTGTAACTTCAAAAGTTACAAGAAGAAAATACTAAAAACGCATGCAAATTAAATTAATAACATTATTGACATCATTTTGATATAGAATATTAATAAGACGTGTCCAGGCTATGATTTTTAATTACGTCTACACATCTATGATCACAGGACTTCACTAATTTGTCACGTTGTTTAGATGTAATTATTCCCTTTCTTTCTGTTGTTTCTGCCCCGAATTAGTTACTTAAATCAGTTTCCTTGCCCTAACATTATCGTCGATGGTCATTCAAAGATTCTGAGTTAGACTGAGATCTGGTTTTGGGTGAAACATGCCATATTATTTTATTTTTTTCAGTTTCGAAGAAACTGTTTTAAGTTAAGGAGTATGACGAAAATACATAAAGTTAGGCCCAGAGAGAAGAGCTGACCTAAGAGAAACCCTCATTTGCTGTGTAGTTGAATGGGTTGGCCAACACTAACGCCAAAGAACATCCCCAATACCAATAAGCTACCATCTTCGAATTTAATTGACATCTTTTTCACACATTTAGAAAGAAATCTCCCAGCTTTACATTGTCTAACATACTATCTTTTATCAGAGCCAACAAAATTAAATTTGCTTTCAACGCTGAAGAACACACTTACTAAACGTTCATCTCTCTGAACAATGAGTTCATTTGCAAAGGTTTTTGTTCTTTATATGTGCCTCTGCTGACTCTCCACAACTTCCTTTCCTTGTAGCATTAAGTAATGCTTATCTCCTTACTATATATTTATTTTCTTGTTCTACAATCCATTTACACAAGTGTGTTAGTGTGCTCTCTATTTTCTTCTGTCCCTGTTGTCTTTAATATGTACTGTGAGTGTCAAATTCTCCAATCCTCCTTTCCTCATTATGTGTCCCAGAAAAATTAATTCACATGTTTCAGCGATGTTATTCTCAGCATCCTCCTGTATAACCACATCTTTGTTGCCTCAAGGCCCCTCTTCATCTGTGAAGAAACTGTCCAGCATTTTAAAAAAATTGGGGGAGAAAATAAAGATAAAAAATTATTCCTTGTTTTAAGCTTTCGTCGTAGAACCGTATCATGAATTTACGACCTGCGTCTGCTATTCTGCGACCGTTGATCGTCGCATAGCAACCTTCTATGTCAACATTACAGAATATCATCTTGAATGTTGAATATCTTTGTTTAAATAACCACATGGAAGATGTCTCATGCGAGTCGAGAGCTTAGATCAAGGAGCAGCATGATAAAACAATATCCAAATGTTGGAAAATTTTTGTCTTTATTTTCTCCCGAAATTAAAGCAACTATACGAAGATTAGAACGGCTCATGATCAAACATAATAGACATTCGTTGTCTATCTGTTATTTTTAACAATATACGTTTGAATAATGATATGCTGCTGCAATTCTATACACAGAGGGTGAGAGAGAGAGAGACACACACACACACACACATATATATATATATATATAATAAACAAATTTAAATATAAAGTTCATAAACTTACTCCTGACTTAGTTTCACATAAATTAATCTGGTCATTTAGGAAAGATAACCCTAGACTTAAAGTGGTTAAGAGTGTAGTGTTCCGGAAACTAACTTCTTGGGAGTCTGTTCCCCAAGGTAGCGATTTGAGGGTGGCAGGGAATCTGTCCTAATGAAACTTCTTTCTTCCTAATGAAATCCGATAGGAATTCTAATAGGTTAAAAAGAAACATTTATTTAAGTTTTGTATATGAAAGTATTCTCCAAAACTCCAGTATTTAATGCAAGGAACCTCATAATAATAATAATAATAATAATAATAATAATAATAATAAAAATAATAATAATAAAATCGTTTAAGTAAATAATATATTTCTTTCTCTCATTTTTCCGTACTTCTTTATTTTCCTTGTGTTTCCTCGTCTCGCTTTCGGTTGGCCGCTTTTTGTACTTTGTATTTGTTCCTTTATTTTCACTGTCTTTCTCCCCATTTTCCATACCACACCTACTTTTCCTTCCTCTTATTATCCGCATCTTCCTTTCTCACGCTGTCCTTCAATGTTTTCGTTATGCCAATTAGTTTTAACTCGTGTCTATGTGACACATGTCTGCAACTCACCAATGTAGCGACAACACAGACCAATTTATTCCTAATGAACATAATGGTGACTCGTTCTTCGTAGAAACCAGTAATTTCTTTGCGCCCCCCCCCAACCCCCGCCCCGCTTCTTCAACGTTTCTTCCTTTCCCATTTTCTTCTCATAAACTTCATTCATATTTTCCCCCTCCCACACACACACACACACATTTCTCTTGCCTTTCACCCTACATTATTTTATCTTTTCTAACCGAACGGGCGGCTTGAAGGGCGCAAGCGAGGAGTTGTTTTAAATGACATGAAAAAGGAAAAAAGGAAAAGTGGGGAGGGTGGGGAGAGAAAATATTTAAGTTTATAAAGGACGTTAGATGAAAGAGGAATTTCTGCATTTGTGTATATTGTATGAATCGAGAATTCAAGCGAATAAAGAAGAACAGAAGTGGAGGACAAATAGACAAACAAAATGGTGAGGAGAGGTGTGCGCGCTAAACGGGGGCAAGAAGAAGTGAGTAAGGTAAGGTGATATACAGTGAAAGGAGGTTGAAAGTTTAACAGTAGACAATGCGACTGAGTGATCAATTGAATCAAGTGGGGTTAAAAATCGAGTGCCACTTGACCAAAAGTAAAAGTGAAAGTAAAACTTGTCTAAGAGCATTTTATTCCTTATCTTTAGTTTGATGTTTGATTTTATTTATTGACTATTTTATTTTTAATTTATTTTTTATTTTAATTTTTGTTACTTTTTTCATTTAAATTTTTATTTTATATTTTTATTTACTTTATTTTGTTTTATTTTTATTTCTTTTTTCCGCTTTTCCATTATATTTATTTATTTGCTTTCTTATCATTCTGCGTTTATTTCAACTTGTTTTATTTTTTTACAGGGGATGCTGAAAAGTTCTCAGCCCAACCAAGAAGGGCTTTCCAACACCTCTTAGTCAGATTTTGGCAGGTGGGTTGATCGAAAACATTTCAACCGCTATTTTAGTATCCCTTTATTTTATCAATATCTTTATCTTATTATGTTTTATCTTTTATGTTTAACACTTATTTTGTATTTACCGTCTATTTCTGCGTATAAGACGACCTGTAAATCCTCCAAATCACCCTTAAAAATTGCGGGTCGTCTTATACTATACTTTTTCTAAAAAAAGAAACCTTAAATTGTGAGTAATGCTTGTCAGTAAGATAAACTTGGCTTCGGTGCGATAACTAACAACGTACATGAAAAGATTGACATTATCAAATAAACTAATGACAGAAGTAATAAAACCATTTCTGCTTTATATATTACTCGCATAACTTCATAATAAATTACCTATTTGAAGAATAATTCCATATCAATGAAATCAACTTGTATCAATACAAGCTCAGGTGAGATAATATAAACATTGAGTTATGATTCCGTTCACAGAAATGGAATGTACTATTATCGGACATTATCGTACTGTTATTAGCGGTATTTTGTGATTGTCGATGAATTATAAGCCATTAGTACATAAGGCTGTTTATAAATGTTTAGATATAGGAAAAGAAGAGGGAGAAAAAATTATTATTCGCTCACAATTGCTTCTCTTTTAGGGGACGTGTGTAGGAAAAATATGATATAGAATTGGTTTTGTTATTTCGTTTATTTTGAATTTTCTAAGGATACAGTAAGTTGTTTTATACTACAGGTATAGGATAGATTCATGAAAATGTGCTATATTTTTTGACCACGTCTTATCTAAAGGTCGTCTTATACGCAGAGATATACGGCATTTATTTTATATTTTTATTTATCTATTTTGTTCTTTTTTTTTTCTATTTGTTTGTTTTCATGAACGGCACTTCAAACATGAGCATCGGAGAAGTTACATTTCAATTATATTTTTCAGTGTAATCAGACAGAGAAACCAGGACAGTTTTGTTTTGTCGATGTCTTTTTATAATTCATGGTCTTTGTGGTTGTCGTTTCATTCTCTTTATTTAATTATGATATCAACTATGCAATCGGTGTGAAATCAACATTAAGACATCGACAACGTGCATCTGTGAGTATACGCGTCTGTGGAGATTAAATACATACAAAAGCAAAAGAAATCTGTATTTCTTTCTATAATGTATAAAAATATTTTGACCTTTTAGAACCTAAACGATCATGACTCTCCACAAATCCCTTTTCTTTATAATCTATAAAAAGCAATGCCTTCTTGGGAAAGTGTTGTAGAGTAGTTTTCACAGTGGAGGCTTGTATTTCAATAAGTCCTCCTAAATTAGGTTCGACGTACAAAACGTTAGGAACTTGGAAATAAGAGTTAATGACGCAGCAATCTAGTTGTGATGGTTGGTACTTCAATGTCCGATATCGACTGACTCGCTCAACACCACTGAGCGCAACTGGCGACTACTGCTACTACTACCTATTATCTGTGGGAGAGTCCATTACAATAGAATAGGTATTCTGGCATAAGAGAAAGATAGTGAAGTGATTTCCCGTTGTCCTCCCCCGCGGGTTTAAATTTATATTTTCTTTTATTAAGACTGGTTGACATCCAAAACTACATTCACCAGTTTAAATTATTATTTAACCCGTAGCTGGGGCAATAGAAACGAATTCATGCCTTTTCTAAGAGCATTTGTGCGAAAGTAAACGCAACAGACTAGACCAGAATTTGAACTCAGCTCACCGTATTTTTTTACACTACTCGCACATTATAATGTATATGCATTTTTTTTATTGTCTTAAAGATAATCTAATTTATCCTACGGCGCTTTTAAGCGCCTCCTTCCTACCAGACACAGAGGTAAGTCGTCAAAGGACAAAAATTTATCAGCCTTACTTAACCAGTCAAGCGGATCTAATATATTTTTCGGTCATGAATTCATTCCCAAAGTTTGGCTGTTCAAATAGACTCCCCTATACATATGTCTAACCCATTCAGAAATGTCTAAAAGATCATCTGCGTACAATAGTCTTCTCAGATCAGTGATTAAGAATGAATCCTTTCGGACTTAAAGGAGACAATAGACATTTAAAGAAGAGAGGCACTGCAAAATCTCAAGCAAAGAGTTTTATCAAATAAAAATAACACATCACTTGAAGACATCCAGCAGCAACAATAAAATAGGTAGCACTTACAAGAATATGGGAAAATAATTATATAAACAAGATGTTAACGTTCCACACTAGATAAACAAAAGGTTTCGGCGAAAAAGCCTATTAAAACTGGAAAGTGCGATTAAAGTTAATGAAGTTTAGAGGCTTAATTTCCTTAAAAACTATTGTTTTTTTTTTCATAAAAAGATATAAATTCCAAGCAACAATAACACTACCTGTTCGCTCAATGAATATCGAATGTTTCTTGAAAAAGGCTAATTTCAGCATTTCCCTTACTATACTGTGAATAAACAAGTGTTATCTCAAAGACGAATGTACTAGGAATAATTAAATAATACGAAATATCTTAGAAGTTAGATAACCAAATGAGAACAATCTATGAAATTATTAGATTGAATAAAAGTTTAGGTTCGAAACATCCAGAAGGCTACCAACTGAAATTCACATATGAACAACGGTGAAGGAAACAAAAAACAGGATGGGTTTGACTATAACAAACAAGATTAGGAAACTTGTTTGACTAAGAAACGGAAATCCTCTAAAGGAAAAAAAATCTCCGTAAGGGAACTTTCATATGAAACAGTAAGATTTAATTTGTCATACTTTGTGGAAGGCCAATGAAAACACTTTGGTTAAATCACTCACAATGGGAAATTAAATAATGCTTGATGAATTCATGCACTTAATAATTTAACTGATTTAATTACTTTGGCACAAGGTCAAGAGGATTGGCTATCCAATCAAATTCAATAGTTAATACACTAACGAATGTCAAATGCTGTAGTTATCTACGAAGATTTAGAAAGAAGGCCATAAGTATGGGGAGCACAGTGACGATTGAACTTACGACAAGACTAACTCGTTAACTATTTCCCTACACATCTGTGTCCAAAATCTAATTACTTAGCTTAGCTTAATTATTTTTCACCAAAATTCGTTTAAATAATAATAAGTCAAGATAAGCTCGTTAACCATTGACCTTCGCTGCTACATCCAAAAATTACTTGATAATCTTAAATGCACAAGTATGAGACCCCCTATGCACACAGAACTCATAGTCAACCAAACTAGCGGGCTAACCATTACTCAACTTCAAGGCCTCCAAAAATAACTTAGTTTGGAAACGCTACTCATATATGTGGTACTCAGTGAGGATCAAAGTAATTATCGACCAAACTAAAAACTTAACCATCAACCAACGTGGTGAAAACGTTAATTTAGTTTATAAACAGTTGCTATGTATAGGTTACCCAGTGAGGATCTAACTCGCGCGACAAAAGTTATGTTCCATCAGTTTTGATCGTTAACCTTTACTCTATTTACTATTACATAGTTATTTAGTCAGCTTAGCCGAGTTATGATAGCAAGACACAAGCCTAACTTTGTCAGTGATGACTGAATTCGCAGATTGTTGTGAGACCAACTTGTTATCTTTTGCCCCATCACCAGATGCTCATCTATTACAAAGACAGCATACTTTTAATTTGTTAGACCGAGTGATCAATATTTACTAACGACCGCCTTTTGAAATGGAGTTGCATTTCAGCAATTTGAAACAGAAAAAATGCATTTCTAATTTTATTACCATTTCCAAGAAAATTACAATTATACAATCAGCATAACTCTTAAGCAGTAAATACAAGAGTTCTCAATATTATAAACTAAGAGAAACAGAATCTGAAAACATTGTACGAGAAAAACATTTTAAATAAAAAATGAGGTTTGAATAGACACTTTTTTGACTTTAATCTCCATACAACCATATTTGCTTTTTATTCAGACAAATTCCTTATATTGGCTCTTTTACGGTTATAATTTATTAACTAGTACAAAATTTTACTGAAAATTTTGAATTACCATTAATTATTTTTTAGTTGCGGAATTATTAAGTTTTGCTATTCAGACCAGCTTCCTTGCCATTTTATGCTGATATACTGTCGGCCGTTGCATCCTCCAGCCATTTTCAAATGTCAAAATTCATAATTGGCAACATTCTTGGAACTTAGAACAAAACGCAGGATCTAATTCCACGTCCAAGCACCAAATCCCCAAACTTTAAATGAGTAAATTTAAATAGTAACGATTACCGTATTTAACTGTATAAAAGACGCACTTTTCTTCCCGAAAATGACTAAAACGTCACCCTGTCTTATAAACGATATAGGGGCTTCTTCTTGCATATTTTTACTCCCAAAGATCACAACCACTATAACCCCAAAGAATCACTTCTAACACAGCAGACTCCATAGTAATATACTTCACTCATACACTATTATTAGTAATAGTAGTGCTATTAGTGTTATTGAGTGATAGAGCAGCAATCCAAGAAGGCGATGTTAGGGGATAACTATATGAAGGTTAATATCCCCATCGTGACATCGAGTCTGATATGGGTATACCAGACACATGACCCGCAGCCAAATGTGCTCGATATGTTTGCAAGTAAGAGCCAATTTAGGAACGGCTTTAGGTTGGATAGCCCTATTCGCTGAGGCGGTCTACTATTGAAGTTGTTCCCAAGTATCTAGATATGACCCCCAAATCAACTATGCTATTTCATACTTCACATATTAAAGAAATATAACCCGGCCATGACACTACTCCATAATTCGAGTTCAGGAAGCTAGATGAACAGGGTGTCAGCACTCATGGGGTAAGCCAACCGCTAATGATCAGGCAAATGACAAGCCCATTTGCGATATTGAACAGGTCAGGATAGCCTATCTTAATTGACCAAGATGTACATGTACCTGCTAACATCAGCAATCGAGATCAGAAGCAAGCCATGAGAACCATTCTTAATGTAGCATGAATGCATTTATTATTATTATTATTATTATTATTATTATTATTATTATTATTATTATTATTACTACTACTACTACTACTATTATTATTATTATTATCCCCAGGTTCCCTCCTTTGAATGCCTGATTTTATACGAATTTCTCATCTGCAAGAACTAAAAAAATGCTTCTTTCTAAATATTGATACCGAAGGTCGTAGGCACTTTAGTATGGGGTAATGATCAGCAAGGCTAGTCTTGTTGACCATCAGTGATGAGTTAGTTCATCACAGGGTGCCCGATAGAAAATTCACATTTAATAAGTAAATAAATAAAAATGTAAAAGTATATGTAAACGAAAGAAAGAAAGATTTTTATAAATGAATATTACGATCAAAATGATTTCGGATTGAAAACTCGAAAGTTAGGCTGTTCCGTTGTGTGCATCATCACTTCCACTGCAGACTAGTTCTCAGCGTGCCCCAATTAGTTTTTTCTTCCACGTCCTGTTTGCTACCCACTCCGATTGGCTGCCATCCTAATTTCCGCTTAAATTGATGATAGAAAAATTAGATTGATTGCTACAAATTCAGGAGCATCCGTAGAATTAATCCAAAAAGAAGGAGGGAAAAGTTGGTACGAAAGAAGCAAAGACAAGGAGAACGGAAAAGACTTGGAAGATATGGAAAACAAGACAAAAACGTTGAACTACAGCGAATACGACTACAGAACAAATAAACAAAATCAAGGAACAGTGAAAATAAAAGAAAAACATCAAACAAGAATCTAAAAAAGACTAACAAAAAAAATAACTAAATAGGATACGCAGGAGAAATGAGCAAAACAATAAAGAAATCGGAAAGAAATATTAAAATTATAAAAATTAAGATAATCATGCCGATGATGATGATTGTGGTGAGGATGATGATTGTTAGATGAAAATAAAATTAAGAAAAAAAAGGTGAAAACGACTTAGAAAATCGAAGCCAAGGAGAAGAACGATATAGAGCAATAAGCGAGAGAGAGAGAGAGAGAGAGAGAGAGAGAAAGTGGTGGGGGTAAAACATGATGGACCAAAAAATGAGGAAGAAAGTAGAATAATAGAGAAAAAATTAATGAAGATGGTGCCATTCGATGTTGGATATGGCGAAATAAGAAAGAAAGAAAGAAAGAAAGAAAGAAAGAAAGAAAGAAAGAAAGAAAGAAAGAAAGAAAGAATAAAAACAAAAGTAAGTAAAGAAAAAAGAAAAAAGAAAGAAAGAAAAAAGGCAAGAAAGAAAGAAAGAAAGAAAGAAAGAAAGAAAGAAAACAAAAGGAAGTAAAGAAAGAAAGAAAAAGAATGAGAGAAAGAAAAACAAAAGAAAGAAATAAAGAAAGAATAAAAACAAAAGGAAGTAAAGAAAAAAGAAAAAAGAAAGAAAGAAAAAAGGCAAGAAAGAAAGAAAGAAAGAAAGAAAGAAAGAAAGAAAGAAAGAAAACAAAAGGAAGTAAAGAAAGAAAGAAAAAGAATGAGAGAAAGAAAAACAAAAGAAAGAAAGAAAGAAAGAATAAAAACAAAAGGAAGTAAAGAAAAAAGAAAAAAGAAAGAAAGAAAAAAGAAAGAAAGAAGAGCAAAATACAAAAGAAAAAAGTAAAGTAAGAGAGAAAGCAATAACTTGAAAAAGAAAGAAATTAAGTAAGGAATTAAGTTAAGCAACGGAAGATATAATAAAACAAATGAATAAAAAAGAAAGAAAGAAACGAAAGATAGAAATTAAGTAAAGAATGAAAAGACGGAAGATATAATAAAATAAAAAAAACTTAAATAAAAGAAGAATGAAAAAGAGAAAAGTTTAAAAGAAAAGGATGGAAAAATAAGATTATAAAAAGCGGGTAGAAACAGGAAAAACGGGATGAAGGGGAAAAAAACAAAATAAATTGCTGCATTTGACGCATTGAACGCAATCTTTTTTTTTTTTTTTTTGCGAAATAATTCAATATTTAACCTTCACTATTGCAGACGATCCAGTATTTCTTGAACGAATTACCGCATTTGGCGAAATATAGAACGCATTTTGGAAAGATTTCACTAAAGCAATCGTATGATTACTTTAGCTTACAAAATGCTAACTATAAGTTTGTGAAATTCGGCCATAAAAATAAATTACTTACATTAACAAGTAATTTTTATCATCTCCTTCAAAGTAGTTTCTTCACTTGTTATTTTAAACCGGCTCACAAAGATTAACAGGAAAAATCTATATTATATTCAATTCGTGTTCGTTACCCAAATACCAGGAAATTTTAGAGAAGTAAAAATTAAGACCTTTCCATAAAATAATATTTAGCTTTCACTACTGTCATCCGATGTCTTTGCGCTTATTTTCACGCAAATACCTCTAGGAAAGTACGGATTCATCATTTTTAACCATTTGCTAAAATTTAATATCATCTTCTCGAGCTATGTTTGGCAACGAGACTAGGACAAACTGGGATTTCTAGCTTTGGTCGGCAAACAAACGGAGGAGAAGGATCACTCTGAATCAAAAACTGTCTAGGTCTATCAGTCTCCGGTGAATGATCGCTCTGAATAAAAACCTCTTTATGTCCGCGGTTATCAGTCACAGAAGGACAACTCTGAATCGAAAACTATTTAGGTTTGCGGCTAGCAGTTCGTAAAGACTTCCTTGCTACGGAATCCACAATAGCAACACATTCCGCGGTGATGTCATTCTTCATAAGGAGTCGGTAGGTTTAACCCTTCGTTACTCACCTGACATTTCCAAAAATGGATAAAACAGCCGGCTACAAAAATGCTTACAGTGTTATAACTATGTAAAATAATGTCGCGTTGCTGAAAAAATAATTTAACAGGCAATATCCGTTACAATATATATTAAATCAATTGAAATGAAAATTATAATAAATTTGTTGCATAAACTTATGTTGTAAATTGGAAATTAAATACACCAGTACAATAATAGAGAAAAGTTTTATTCATCAAAAATAGCCACAATATATTTCTATGAATAGAAAGATTAGCTAAATTCATAATTACAGGACTGAAAGAGTAATAATTACTATTAATAATATATACGTAAGAATTACAAGTACTTTTAAAAATTTGAGCTATTAAAACACCTCAACTAACTAACGCAAGGTTAACATATATAGTTCAATAACGAAAAGAACGTTTTCGTATTTGACTGCATAGAGGTACTGAAAAATGCTTAAAAGAATTACCAGATGATGATATATGAACGTCCGATTCTTCGAGCTTTTTCTGACGAAATCCCTCTTTTTATCATCATATAGGATAACATTTATTTTAAAATAAAAATAAGTTAAAAATCCTTCAGCCTACATAATGTAAACGAGGACTTTCTAAAAGTTAATCACTAACATTTACTTAGATTGACTATCAATATTCACTACTGAAAAGAGGAAGCATCTGTTTTGCCCATTCGATCTATTTGCTCCCAAAGGCACGATTGATGAAAAGTGTTTTTGAGTTCAAATCTCATTAGTTGCACTGCTATTGTTACTTGTGTATGACTCGGCCAGAAATCATTTCATCTTCACATTTTTTTTTCTATAGTGAAGTTCACCCTTAGTGCTACAGAGTAAAAGACACAGTTTAGGCGCATATGTGGGGGAGGATAACAGTTAAGCTTAGACTTGAACAGGTTAAGAGTGTAGTGATAGGGGAAAACATCGAATTGGGAGTCGGTTCCACGGGGCGGCGTTTCACAGGAAGAAGCTGCTCAAGTGAAACTTGCTTCTCGCCAATGGAATGCGAATGGAATAAGGGCGGTTCGCTATAATGTGAGTAGCATGATGGGTCTTAGTCGGGAAGGTTAGAACTGGTGGAACTAAGAAATTTAGTTCGTCTGAGAAATTTCTAAGGAAATAGCGATAGAACAATGAGAAGCTTGCAACGCTTCGTCTATGAGAGAAGGGTTTTTAGGGTGGAAAATAATTTGTCACTCACCAAGAGACGTTTTTGGACTCTATCGAGACTAGCAAATGAGGCCTGGGCAGTTCCTGTCTATTTATGGCAGAGGTACCCCATTTTCGGCTTGATCTTGCTCTTGTCAAGGTAGAAGACAACAGGAGTCAGATACTTACTGGAGCGGTATAGGTAACCGACTATTTTTCCAGTATATTTATCGATGGATCGTGTGTAAGAGCTCCACTTGGAGTTTGGATAGAGTTTAAGCTCCGATAGTCGCTTACGTTATGGGTCCTCCCTGAGGGAACGTCCATTCGTCGTCATTGGTTCAGGGTCCGATCGACTATGATGGAATGTAACCAGTTTGCTTTTCGAAGTACTGAATACAACCAGACAGCACCCCGCCCCACTAATACGTTAGAACTAGATCAGAAGAGAGATCAGCTGCCAAACTCTAGTCATCTAGATTTTTAAAGGTGCACCTATATACAGTGGTATCATCAGCATGGATATTCACAAATGAACGGAGTATACTCTTGGGTAGATCATTATATAAAAAGAGGATTGGTCCGAGAAGCGAGCCCTGGGGGACGCCTGAATTGATTGCTATGACCTCGGAAGACTTGCCGTTAACAACTACCTTTAGAAAGGACATCATTATTAAAAAGGCTGGAGAGACTGGACAGCAATCTTTTATGCAACACCTTCTCAAAGGCCTTTGAAACATCTAATATAATAGTCCTTGTGATCTATTTGTTATTTAGTGTGTCCTGAGTTCGCACGTGACATCCCCCTACACTTCTTCTATGTGTTGTGTCCCTTCAGGACGTTGGCACTCACGGCTCTCCACAAGTTCATGCTCTTTGTAGTTCTTAATATGTTTTGTCTGTTTGCCATCTCTCCCAAACCATGCTTCGCAATCCATTTACTTAAGCCTACCAGGTAGGAAATGCGTGGCTTTTTCCCTGTCTCTCTTACTATCAATCTCTCTCTTGATTTTCCAAGCCTTCTTTCCTCAGTATGTTGCCCAAAAATTTCAACTGCGCCTTTAAGTTAAGTAAAAGTGTTCGTTTTGTTGTCATTTTCACTAGAACTTCTTTTCATACTTACATGTTCGGTCCATTGAATTCTCAGCAGCTTTCTGTAGAGTTACATTTCTGTCGCTTCTCTTCTTCATCTGTTAGGAGATTTTCCAGATTTCACTGCCATATGGAAGGACTGGTAACACAGAATTGATCAGTTCTCTTTTTTGTTTCTAATATATTTCTCTTACTGAATACTTTCCTAAGCTTTTGGAACATTTGCATCTTTCGCCATCCTTATGCGCCTTCGGACTTCCATGTAGCACTTTCCGTCCTCTGTTAAAACGCTTCCCAGTAACGAGCTACATTTCCTGGATTTTGTTTACTCCGACCGAAAGAGAAACTGAATGTCGAAAAATAATACTGTAGAAAACCTTTTTGCAGCATTTAAAAGTTTACTTCTTCCATGCGTTCGAATAGTCAAGTAGTAAATACTTCGGTTTCTCCAAACAAACTTAGATAAACACACGTACACACTAATCATTTATGCGTAACATTTTCAGCATTTATTTGCATTTGTTTAAAAACTACCTTATCCTCTTCGTCGAAGTTTTTTTCTTCTTTTTTGTAGTTTTTTTGTGTCTGCTATCAACACTGTATCATATACATATCTTATGTTGTTAAGACTGTGACCGCTAATAATGAATCTTGGAATGACTTCTAGTTCTCTCAGAATCGCCTGGCTGTATAGGTTGAATATATGTTTTGTAGCCGACTTATATTGCCAAGGCACATATACATTTGGTTTCTTTACAAGAATAAATTCAGCAAGGACAACATAATTGCTATATGACAGTGAGTGACTGGGTGTGCTTTGTAGTTGAGAAAGTTGCGTATTTTCGGTTCGATTGCAATAAAATAAGAAAATTGGAAAAGATATTCAAATATCGGTGTAGCAAAATTTATTTTCCTTCTCTACTAAATAGAATTAGCTGAAAAGTTCTTGGCCTGACCAATTCCTAAAAAAATTGCAGTTTAATCTTTTGGTCAGATTTCTGGAAGTGGATCGGTCCGGAACCTCCATAGAATCCCTTCTGACGTGTCGACCAAATCACAACTCTCATAACTCCTAGAAAGCAGTGGAACACATAAAGTTCAGTCTTCGTCAACGGCGGCGCCACATTGCTACAAACAGAAGAGGCCTCAAGGACAAAGAACTTTCCGTGCAACATGCGAACCATGAGGCCTTCAACAAACTTACACAACGGATCTACCAACATGCAATGAAAGAAGACGTGACCTAGGGTCTCGACTTCCCCACTACAACGTCGACAGTTTGAATATTTCTCCAAGCCCGCTGCGCAAAGCTTTTTGGCGACCCAGAGGGCCCCACGTATCACCAGCCAGGTGAGGGATGCCTCATCATTATTGAGACATTTCAACCCGGGAGCCCAAGCCCAGATCGAGCGAGCCTCCTGCTTTGTAATACCGAGATCGTCAATCAGATCATCATGAACGGACCCCCTAACTAACACTTGATATAATGCCCTACGAGACAAAGCCAGGACGTTAGAGAGGCCATCCGACGCCCGTGAGAGGCGTTTCAGAGCAAGACGACATTCACGGTAGAAGGAGCACTCGACTCGGTGTAAATGGCGGGCCTCCTCCTCGCACGATTACACACTTCTCAAGGATGGGAAATTTCTACGGGCGTCTTCCTTCCAGAAGGCGCCCTCCTCATCCGGTTCGCGACACTAACGATCTAGGAACCCGATGCGAAGCATATAGAGATGGATCCCAATGCTAGGCATACCTAGACCGCCTTCAGATGGATGAAGGCAACAGATCCGAGAGACTCTGACAGACTTGCCTCCCCACAAGAAGGAGAACAGGAGCTTCACTAACGCCAGCAAAATATCAGACGGAAGTGGAAGCACAGAGAGTCGGTAAAAGAGAATCGGGTAGATATGTGAAACACATACCTCCGCCCTCCCCTTTAAGGAAAGATTCCTCCGAGACCACAAATTAATTGCGATCTCGGCCTTCCAGACGCCGAGAATCTTGACCGGTCCATTCGTCCAGTGGAAAGGCCCGGGAAGAGAAACTCCCTTCCACGCACCCAACCGCAAGCCAACAGACTTATCGCGGTTGATCTTGGCAATGATTTTCTAAGCCCAGCAAGGCCTAAAGTATGGGGCCCTAGTGAGAATGGAACTCACTACTCAGTCGTAAGTGCTTAAACAAGACAAGTTTTCTAACCATTGCACCACGTCGAGGTGCCCTACCAGCACATCATGAATAACCATGGGCACCTTCGATGTGGTGTAATTGTTAGCAAGCTTGTCTCGCTAAATCAATTATAAATGAGTTGCTCCATATTTTCGAGCTTGTGCCACCTCTAAGATACGCTGATTAAATATCACGAACGACCAAAATATTTCTCAACATAAAATAAATTTTACTGGCTAATACCAAATTATTCTACAGCATCCAGTGTAAGGAAAAACTCAAAACCTTAGAAGTTATTCGGTTGGTGCAAAAATAATGTCATTTTCTCACATGGTAACATATGTGAGAAACCGACATTATTTTTGCACCAACCTAATATTATTATATAAATAAAACAGTGTATATTAAATAAAATATCATTCACCCCAGCAGACGTTATCTGGAAATGCCTATGATACATTTAATGTGACCATTATGTATGTATATATATATATATATATATATATATATATATATATATATATATATATATATATATATATATATATATATATATATATATAAATTGCATTCTTTTAAGGGCGATCACATTGCCAATAAACAATGATCGCATCGGAGACGGTTTCAAACTTCCTGCTTTTTAAAGAATACCTGTATATAGACAAAGGGATTCTACCTACCACGTTGGTTCTTAAAAATCAATGAAACGGTCAAATGTGTGTATATATATATATATATATATATATATATATATATATATATATATATATATATATATATGGAGATAATGAAACAAAGTGGATTCTAAATTAATCGTTTCGCCCAAGTGAGGTGTTTCGATTTTGAGGCTAACAGAAGATAATATAATTTATTGTCCCTCTTATACTAAAAAATACCAACACATTTTCCTCATACACTGTTTTCTCTTTCGCTCCGAACTAAAGAAGCCGAAACTAACACATGTTTCTTCGGCGAAACGCGTCGTTTAGAAACTTTTCCACTTATTACATCAGTTCCACTTTAGGTTCGGATACTCCATATACTGATGTAACAGCAAAATTGTTCAAATCGTGTAACAGCCTAATTTTCCATCCCACACAATGATTAATATCTTAAAAAAAATACTAAACTAACTGCGTTTCTTTTTTCAGATTTTTAGATAAGACGTTTAGCCATCTTGACACTATTTATCGTAAGAATTACTGAAATTTGATTTATTTAGCTAGAAAGAGAACAGGTTGAAATTGTTTTGGGTCAGCCCCACTATCTTCCCAAAATGAGCAATGGTGAGAGGAAAAATATCACTAAGGCCTTCAGTAATGGTACCAACATTAATACTGTGGCTCCCATCTTCAAAGTTGATTCAAGAATCATCAAGAGAATAGTGAATAAGTTTAAAAAAGAATAGAGAGGAAAACTTGATTAGGGGATCACAAAGGGAAGAGGAAACCTCATTTCAACTTAGAGCTAACGAGATCAATTAGAAAAGATCCAACTCACTCCATCAGATGTTTGGCACGCGAGAGAGAAGTTTCAGCTATGACAGTCCAAAGAGCAGTGAAAAAATAACTTGAAAATGAAATCGTACGGGGAACCTGCAAGGACAGAAACTTTAGACGGTTAGAGAGGACGGAGATCATTTTGAATAATTTGGAAAACGATCCTGGAATAATATATATATATATATATTTGAATATTGTTTCAGTACTTCATGATCTTCTCATTCTTAGCTATGATTAATTAATGATGAACAGGTCATTTTCGTTTATGATCGATTTCATCATGATTCTTCTGTTAAGCTTTGAGAGTAATTATACATTCTTATTGCTCAAAGGGGAGTACAATAGTGTTAGAAAAACCTCGGAGAATTCCAGTAAGATATCTTTAATCGTTTCTAAGATACAACGGTACAAAGCTTAATCTAAAAATCGAACAATTTGGCTGTTACACGATTTGGATAATTTTAGTGTTATACTCGGTATAGACATAATCCGATATTTTTTCAAATACCCGGAGGCACGTTGGAGAAATGGATGGCGGCTCCGATTGAGGAATCGGAGAGCCGAGTTCTAATTCCAGTCGAATCCATTCAATTACGTGCTAATACCCGTGGGAAAGGTATGAATCCGCTTCTTCTCTTATTCTAGATTAAATAGCAGAACAAGCCGGTTTCTATAGCCTTTGATGGCAACAGAAGAAAGAAATGGCAACCTACTTCGGGGAAAGATCTGTCTCCTCAGTCATGTATCGAAATATACATGATCGTCTAAGCGTGTATCATATGCATATTTATTTATTTTAGTCACTTTGTCCCATAAAAAAAACATTATAAAATATCGTTCAAAAACAATTTCCAAACCAATTTTTTTCTCAGTTCTGATGAAAAATTTATATCACCCTTCTTCCAAATCCAATGCCATGTCCCTTTAACATGTCGCTGACCATGATTCTTCGACGACTATATTTCTTTTAATCTGGGAATTGCCATGACGTCTTTGGCGAGATTATGAAGCGTTTCTTGTCGACTTATCTAAGGTTTGAAATTTAAAACAACCATTCACCTATATTGGCTGATACCCAGAGTAGAAATCCCGATATATTCTGCTACTTAAGTCACAGATTGGACGCAAACAGATTGAGTCATATTATTCCCAATAACAATAAAGCTACTTTCGCATTCTATATTATTCACTTAGATCGGTAAAGGCACGTCAAGCTAAATGACGGTTCCGTATAGGATACAGGTTCGAATCCTGTCGGAGGACGAATATTTTCTGTGAAAATTTCTCGCACATTCAGGCCGTTCATGTTGTTTAATACTGTTTATTATAAACAGAGCGTTTACTTAAATATTTGTATCGATAAAAAGAATGTATAAACATAAAAATGTCTTAAAAAATAATAGTCGGAATTTGTCCATTTCATAATGTGTGACGTCATTATTCCCTATGTTGACTTTATGTGATAGAACCCACGTAATGTCATCGCACAGGATCAACGATGGTCCACGAACATAGTCTACTAAGAAACACTTTTGAGTATATTTTCTATATCCATTTAAGCGTATATTATCCTGTGTTCATATTCGCTCGGATATTATTTTCCTTTTCTGCTTCGCAAACGATTTTCCAATTTAAAAAAAAAAAAATCTCTATAGGCGTCAGAATTTCATTATATTTTAATTAAAGAGAAAAGTTGACAAATTCTAGGCTCAACTTTTTATATGTCGCGTAAAATTCATTCAATATTCTTTCGTTAGACATATTTAAAATAGAAAAACGATTGTGTAAAAATAATTTCAATGATTCACATGGCGTCAATTTCAAGTGTGAAAATCAGATAACAGCGAATAAACACAAGCTTACATGTCAATCTATGCAGAACCGTGAAAATGAATCAATATTTAATTAATTTCAATTAATTATTCACATACAGAATAAAAATTGTATTGTAATAATCCCCTCCCTCTCCCTTTCTCTCGCTCGACATATATATATATATATATATATGTCGAGCCAGAGAATATATATATATATATATATATATATATATATATATATATTCTGATAACGATATAGTTGGTTTCTGCACATATTTCAGTAGATATCCCTGTATTTACACAATTAAAATCTACCAGCCTCACTAAATCCCATAATTGCTTCAAAAATAATATATGCATACATATGTATACATGCATATAGCGATTACAATGATATTGTAAATCCAGAAATGCAGTCAGTCAGTGGAAGACTGAAAGAAAGATTTAAGGCAAGCCGTCTTTGCAAGAAAGTGCTCGATATCAGAGATAGAGCATTAACAGGATTAATACAAATACTTGTCAGAAGGTATAAGTCGATTTTACATACGCACTGACAAGTGGACAGAAAGATTACAAAACATTTCTTCTAAGAAATTCTTAAGTAGAGGTGCTGAATATAACTATCAGTGTTGTGACAAATTTTATTTATATTAATCCTACATACATAGATAGATAGATAGATAGATAGATAGATAGATAGATAGATGTGAAAAGAATGAGAGATTAACATTTAGATATTCAATGTCGGTTAACTGGTACTGTCCTCTCATTTTATTCTCTCTCTCTGTTTTTCTCGATATATATATATATATATATATATATATATATATATATATATATATATATATAATTGATCGCTTGGCTACGATGAGCTTCGCAATTAACCAAGGTTCTGAATGAGTAAATGTTCTATAAAGCAATATATATATATATATATATATATATATATATATATATATATATATATATATATATATATATATATATGGATATGGAGGCACGGTGGAGTAATGGTTAGCTGCTCGGATAGCCGAGTTCGAATTTCAGTCCATGGGCAAATAGCAGGACAGACTGAGTTCTAAAGCCTTGGATAGCAACTGGTCTAGGAGAAGACAATACTAAATTCAAAAGCTGCGGAGTGTCGTTTGGAAACCTTGTGACACATAGTGCACCAGGTCTCTGTATTCAAGTGTGGATGGTTCTGCACAAGGCCTTCACCGATATAATCAAATCACATGTCTGGCTGTCGGTTTCTAGGAACTGGGCTGCTTGACCCTCATACGTCGTACGGAGAGAGCCCAATACACACACACACAAACACACATACACACGCACATATATATATATATATATATATATATATATATATATATATATATATATATGAAGAAATATAGGTATGCTATATTTATGGGATCAGAGATAGAGAGTTTGTAAATATAAAACATAAAAGTGGACATTGAAGTCAATATTCATAAACCGGTTTATACTAAACTTAATCGTGGCCTGATGATTGCGTTTAATATGAAACAGTACGTCTGAGTGTTAACTTCAATGTCCACTTTGATATTATAAATATATATGCATATGCGTATGCGTGTGTGTGTTTCTGTGTGTGTACTGTTAATATATATATATATATATATATATATATATATATATATATATATATATATATATATATATATATATATGATTAATACAAATATAAAATTTCTCACTTAGTTGATTTAAGCCATTTTCAGCATCTCGACTCTCGTTTCGTTACAATCCAGCAATCGCCCCGTTCACTCGTCAGGAGATACCGGCAATTGACTGTTTATTTTTTTATGATATATATATTCACAGACTGGGTGATTGCACCAGTTGTAAAGGGTTAGGTTATACAGAAGATTAAGTGACTTTAAGTTTACGCAATACTTCAGGAATCTTCCTTCGTATTTTAGTTGATTTCAGCAAAGCTTCTCAAAATTATAGATAATACTGCTGAGAGAGAGAGAGAGAGAGTTTTTAATACTGATTATTTTTTTCTATATGCGACCACAAGTTTATAGTTTTTGCTACATGACATAGCAAACTTTCATTGCATGGCTTGTATATTGATATTCAAAACCAATACTTTGCTTCGAATTCCTATAATGCTATCGAGGGTACCTGTAGATAGATAATAAAGGCATAGATAGAGAGAGAGAGAGAAGAAGCGAAAGAGATAGATAGATAGATAGATAGATAGATAGATAGATAGATAGATAGATAGATAGATATAAACTGTGATAGAAAGAAACAAACTGAGAGAGAAAGAAACAAGATAGATAGATAGATAGATAGATAGATAGATAGATAGATAGATAGATAGAAACAAACTGAGAAATAAAGAAACAAGCTAAGATAGATAGATAGATAGATAGATAGATAGATAGATAGATAGATAGATAGATAGATAGATAGAAACTGTGATAGAAAGAAACAAACTGAGAGAGAAAGAAACAAGATAGATAGATAGATAGATAGATAGATAGAAACAAACTGAGAAATAAAGAAACAAGCTAAGATAGATAGATAGATAGATAGATAGATAGATAGATAGATAGATAGATAGATAGAAACTGTGATAGAAAGAAACAAACTAAGAGAGAAAGAAACAAGATAGATAGATAGATAGATAGATAGATAGATAGATAGATAGATAGATAGATAGAGAGAAAAAACAAACTGAGATAGATAGATAGATAGATAGATAGATAGATAGATAGATAGATAGATAGATAGAGTACCATGAAAAATTATCTATGATATTCCGCAATCCTAAATTATTGTGTACCATTAGAATACACAGTATAAATCCCATTTTGATCTTATCCAATCCCATTGCAAAAATGAGAAAATTGCTTTGTGCTATATTGACTATGACATCATTTATTCTTTGAGTTTTGATGTTCTTTTCATCTTTAGTGCCGTTTTCTCCCTTTCACCGTCTATACATGCACACACATCTATCTATTTATTTATCTATTTATCTGGAGAACTACAATAGACACCGTTACAACTTTACATCTAAAACACAAAATATACTAATAGGTTCAGCATTAAATTTAAATTCTTAAACTTTTCATGTCCGCTGTATTTTGCTACCTGACCTCACCGAAACCCATCCAAATTCCTATAGATTATTTTTAAAACTCTTAAATATTCCATTGCGTACCATCATTAGTTTTTTTTTTGTTTTTTTTTCAGTAAAAGAGATACGTTATATGATCCCGAGAGTAAATTCGGCATAGATGATTCCGAAATTAATGAACATTCAAGATGTTTTCACAGTGATAAATTACTTTATCATGCAATTAAAACACCATTTTTAAGTCCTGAAAGACAAATGCATTAGACGTATTGTCTCCCAAAAATTTGCCTTTGTGTACATAAATTCATTTATTTGATTTTCTAGAACATTCAGTTTCATTTTTCATTCAATTTTATAAGTTCCTAAACTCCTTTCAGGAATGAAATGCAATATCAGAGATTTTTTTTCATTTCGTCATTCGATTATCCAATATAAGTCTGATATATAGATTTGTATATCATATCACCCACATATTTATATGCACATGCTCGCTCACAAGCACACACACACATACACATATACATACACACACGCATACACACGCACATATACATATGTATATATGTATATATATATATATATATATATATATATATATATATATATATATATATATATATATATATATTTTGAACAATAAAAAAATTAAAAAATTAAAATCTTTAGACACACTGGGTTGTAGATTAATATTCTTTCGTTTTTTTTTTATTATTATTCCATTTAGATTCCTCGACTAGTTTCGGCCGAAATGGCCATCATCGGGAGGAGAAATATTTCTGCTTGCTGCTAGCACTAAACTACAGAAATTAATGTCTTGATGGAGAAAATGAACTTTTGTCTGTAGTTTTCATTTGTTTTTTTATTTTTTTATCTTTTTAACATGAATCTTTTAACATTCCTTGTGTTGGTCAAACAGTCTCTTTTAAGTTGTTATTTGAGATAAGAGCTGGATGCTGCTATGAATTCTCTGGTCAGTTTTACAGTTTTATTGGACTTGGTGAGGGGATGTGTCTCTGTTTAGTGTTTGTGTGTGTGTTATTTGGTTCTTAGGGAGTGAGTGAGTATGATATGTGTAAGCGTGTGTATTGCTGTGGGTGTATGTTATCATTTGGCTCATTAGGGAGTGAGTGCGTATGATGTGTGTAAGTGTGTATATTCGTGTGGGTGAGTGTATAAGTGTGAGGCCTCCACACCTCCGTAAGCCTGTCTGTCTTGTGTGAGTGAGAAATGTGGATAGGTTTTTTTATTTGTTGAGTTATATCTATATATTGTTAAATTTGTGATTTAGCCCGGCTGCATATTTTGTTTTTAGACGTTGTATCCACTTATTTTCATGCGACTCTAAAATCTTTCTAATGATCTGCTCTGAACTTTTCTATTCTCTCAATTATAGTGAATTTGGCATGGGTTTTGAAATCGTGTTTTTCCAGGCGGAAATGTTGTTCTACAGGTAATAATTTTTCATGGGGAGTCGACTTGATTCGTTTACGATAATTGTTAATTCTGTAGTGAAAGGGCCATTCAGATTTTCCTACATATTGTTTCTGGCATAGTGTGCATTCTAGGAGGTAAATTATGTTATGACTTCTACAGTTAGAATCGTGGTAGATTTTGAAAGTAGATTTAGTGACTGAGCTAGTGAATGAATTCGTGTTTTCAATATGGTTGCAACATAAACTTCTTTTGTTATATATATATATATATATATATATATATGAAGAAATATAGTCTTAAGATGAGCTATATTTATGGGATAAAGTGCTGAATATCAGAGATAGCGTGTGTAAATATAAAAATGAACATAGAAGTCAACACTTAGAGGTGACAGTCTGTTTCATGCTATATGCAATCGTCAGGCCACGACTATTGCATCTAGGATGAAACAGATTGTCGCCTCTAAGTGTTGACTTCTATGTTCACTTTATATATATATATATATATATATATATATATATATATATATATATATATAGTATCTCAAAAGTCTGGATACGTAGGGAAACATGCATATTTTCAAGAAATTAATTTTTTAACAACATTTAATATGGAATATTAACAAATAATTGATTCACTTTGCAAGAGTCACGTGACCTCGATGGGATAACTCCACATTGCCGTCAATTTTGCTACATTCACTCTTTATGCGTTCAATCAATTATTCTGCATCTACGATTTTCATTGAGTATACCTTTTCCTTTAGCATTCCCCAGAAAAACAAATCAATTCTTCCTTATTTCTATAAAACCCTGTTTAATCTATAGAGGTAAAGATATATACTTCATGAGATTTCCTATGTGTGCAGACTTTAAGAACACCCTGTTTATATATATATATATATATATATATATATATATATATATATATATATATATATATGGGCATAAAAAGTTAACTGAAAAGTCGTTGGACCGACCAGAAACGTTTTCGAGAATTATTTGTTTATTTGGTCGGGTTTTAGGTAACTGGATCGAGCCAAAATCTTTTAGTACCACCTGGGATATTCCGGAATTGAACTGAATTAACTGATATCAAGACACCTTTAGTCCAGCTTTTCCAACTTTTCAGCTAATATCTTACGGTAGAAATAATAAATCGAAAAAGGGAAAATGTAATTATCTGATCAAACTTTGTGTTGTGGATTCCGGGTTGAAATTCATTACCAATAAATAACAAACGCCAGGAATGAATATAGGAAAATAATGTATTAATGTAATAATACAAACTGGTAAAACAGGTTAGTAGTTCCAGGAATACGGGTTAGTAGCAAAATATATATACAGTTTTTGATAGTGAAGTATCGCTGTATGACTTCTTACTGCATCTACATGCTCGCTTACTGCGACTCCTACAACACTGTTACCTCACCCTCACACTTCCGGTTACCTAGAACCTTTTACTCTGGACTCGAGTTGATTCTTCGGTTTTGCTCTGTTCCTCGGGTATTCACCGGCAGTAGTATAAGTATACACTGGGTGAGTCCATTTGTATAAAAATGGGTGGACTCCTCAACACTTTGTGATGTTAATGACCCTTCTCAAAGACTCTTCAAATATATATATATATATATATATATATATATATATATATATATATATATATATATGTGTGTGTGTGTGTGTGTGTGTGTGTGTGTGTGTGTGTGTGGCAATATCACTTTGAAACACCGGTTCTCGTACGATCACAGCAACATCGAGCCTGCTCAATACCTAGACAGTCGGTCTACTTGGGAATCCGTGGAGCAGTAAACTTGGATGCTAAGGTGATGTAATGCGTTATGCATCAGAAATGGAAATCTGAGAGCCGAGTAACAATTCTAGTCGGGGTTGTTATATTCTCTTCGGAAAGCTTTTAAACCACCCTAGCCCTGAGTTAGTAGGGCTTGTATCAGCAAATCCCTATTATCGCCCCCAAATTCTTACAATCTAAAAAAATCATTTCTGGCTTTTAATAAGTTGCATAAGCATTAAAAAAAATCAATCAGTTTATATATATATTAATTTCAGTTGAGCTCTCTAGGGAGTAGGTATGCGTTTGTAAACAGTGACTATTATAGCGAATATAGCGAGACTCTTCGCATAGCGAATTGAGTCACTGTCAGTCACTGGGCGTGTTTCTAAAAATAAATACGCTAAAAATCCACCTACATCCCTGCCGTGCGCCAATTCAGTCGGGTTTCTATCCGAGCTAGAGGCAACCGGATGTCTAGCCACACTGATGAGCTGTGAAACAGCGAAACAGTCTGTCTGTGGATGACGTTATATATATGGGGTACATATATATATATATATATATATATATATATATATATATTTAGACAGTGAGAGAGATCAATATTGAATTGCGAGATAAATAAATGCATATATATATATATATATATATATATATATATATATATATATATATATAAATATATAACAATTTTAAACATATAAGTGCGTGTTTAGGATAGATAGATAGATAGATATATAGATAGATAGATAGATAGATAGATAGATAGATAGATAGATACCAAAAAGATAACTTTCTCTGATACATAGTTTGAACCGTCTCCGTCGAAATATTCACTTTCTTGCTGTTTACACAGTGGTTCACAATGGCTACTGTTCTGGAACAAATTAACTTAATCAAATCTGAATAAATAAGAATTGATTAATCTTTTCAGTAACTTTAATTTTATATCTTTCGTAGAATATGGAACAGAGATTATTACGTTTGTATTAAGGAATAATGTGTCCTATTCATTACAAATACAGTCTTTGGTATGCCAATAATGAGACTGGAAGCTGAAGATTTCGACCACAGAACAGCATTGCAGCTATTTATCAATATGTCTTCTATTGATTGTTTTCTACTCAAAATCATTTGTTTTGCTAAAAGAATTAGAAATACTCACTATTGTTCTGCGAGTTTTAGCACAAGTCAATAGATTTTTTTAAAATACAGAGCCGGATCTTTTCATGCGTATGAAAACTTTATAGAATGATCTTTATTTTCTCTGAATTGTAGTTTAATTTTCAGTCACATACGTATTATGAATGTAAACCTGTCTCCTTGCATGCGTCCGGAATAAAAGATTAATCTGCTGTTAGATATTATTAAAAATGCCGGTTTTATTTTTAAAATAGCTGCAAAAAACATTCAATAAAAGTTGCTTTCATAGTTATTCCATTAAACTGTTATTCTATTCAACCTGAATTCCTTTTCAACTGTTTTTCATTCAAGTAATTCAAAGATGTCCTTCTCTTCTTACAGTCGTAAGTTATTTTAGTTTAATAGATGAATGATTCCTACTCCCGCTTTAATCTCACTCCTTTTATAACGTAAGTCGACTCGAATAAAAAAATAAAAACAAAATGGCGCCGGCAGTTGAACTAGGCAAAAGAAACTTAAAATGTTGCATAATCAAGAAATAATAGAAAAACTGAAAGACAACACGAAAGAAAACACAGAAAAAAGAGCAACAAACAAACTTAAATTAAATTCAAATCAAATTTCAAACCCTCCGTGAAAAATAAACAATTGTCAAAACATTCAAAACAAAACAGGCACAAACAAATGAAAACTGTTTAAAAACAAATTCCCAACAAAACGAAATACGAACACAAGGTATTTTTTGTTCGTGCAAAGGGGAAAAGCGGGTATCATACAATTAAAATTAATACATTTTTACGGAAGAGAATGGACCCTACAACACTGTTAATGTATTGCACCGTGTCTGCATGCGCTCGCCCACACATGCACTTGTGCAATCTTTATGAAAAATACATGTGCATTGCATTTAATTCAATTGCCCTACTCCTACGTTTATTTGTTTATTTTCCTCGATTTCTCAGTGTGTGCGTGTCTGTTTATTCATTATGTCACAACTAAGATTATAAACAATAATAGAAACTAATAGAAAAGAACACACATTTGAAAAAAGTTATTCTCCTTCCCCAGTCCACACACACACACACACACACGCACGCACACACACACGCACGCACACACACACACACATACGTCTTGTAAACAACTATAAACAATGAACTGTCAGACGCTTTATCCAGTTCTCGTATTTTCCGAGCAGGACACGTTACGTCATCAGGCGGGTTTAATATGCTTTCCAAAAATGAGGCGCGAGTCCCGCATTTATTACGTCATACGAAACGCCTAATGAAAGTTAAGATCTTATTGCATTCCACTTTTTCTTTCTTTTCGCTACACACTGTCTGGCTGTGTGTCAGTCTGCCTGAATCTCTTACAGAAGTTTTCCTTTTTCTTTTTTTCTTTTTTCTACCTGGTTCCCCTACCGGTTCCGAAAGCTTCTCTTTTGCCAATTGGATCTTTGTGGATGTTCGCCAAAAACACCAAGAATATCAAGACTTTGTTAATTTATTATTTGTGTTTGTTGTATATGTTTGTTATCATTGATTTTTTTGTGTATTTTCACTCAATTTGATAGCGAGCCGGGCGAATAAATGGCCGTGTAGATGTATGTGGGCGTCTGGACACTGATTTCACGTTTTTCTTATTTATTTTGGGATTTTTATTTTTATTTATTTATTTTTTTTTTTAGTATTTTATTTATTTTAGTATTTATTTCCTTTTTTCTTCTACTTTGTCTTTTTTTATTTCTCTGGCTTTTTTATCCTTCTCACCAATTTCTTTTTTTCTCTTCTTTGCTTTCCTTACCTCGTCTCATCACCATTGATCTTTTTTTCTCTTTTGACTTTTTCTTTTCTTCCATCCTATTCCTTGATCTTTTTTTTTTTTATTGTCCGTTTTCCCTTCTCATTTATTTCTTTCCGTTTACATCTGTATCTTTTTTTAACGAGAACTCTGCATCACGTCCTTGCTGTTGTTGTTGTTGTTCTTCTTCTTCTTCTTCTTCTTCTTCTTCTTCTCTTTCTTCTTCTTTGAACTTTTCTTCTTTGTTGTTGTTCTTCTTCTTCTTCTTTGAACTTTTTCTGTCGTTATTATTTGCGTTTTTATTATCATTTTTCCTTCCGATCCTTATTTTTTGCTCCTCAATTTTTATTACCGCCATTTTTCTTCTTCCTTCTCCTTCTTCTTCCTCCTCTTCTTTCTAGTCTTCATTTCCTCCTCCTCCTTCTTTTTCTTCTTCTCTTTTTTCTCCCTCTTCTTCTTCTTTCTCCTCCTCCTCTTCCTCTTCTTCCTCTTCTTCTTCTTCCTCCCCCGCTACTACTACTACTACTACTACTACTACTACTACTACTACTTCTTCTTCTTCTTCTTCTTCTTCTTCTTCTTCTTCTTCTTTCCATCAATCAGATGTCTCTCTTGATATCCTCTGCAAACGCAGACTTTGTTTTGAGAATACTGTGTCTCAGAACTTTGATAAAAGCAAATCGCAAGACAAACTTTATTTTATTTCCCCCCCATTATCCACTACACCATCAGACAGAGTAATCAATCTGCTATAAATAAAATCCACTTTTGTTTCTTTATTCCAATTTTTCATATCCAAGTTTAATCCCCTTGCTTAATAAGCCTTCTGCATCAAACAAATTAGGACGATTATTTTCCGCAGTATATTTAATGACAGTCATTTTATTAACAATCTTTCAGCATACACACATGCAACGATCTCAGCACAAAAATCTGTATTTCTGATCAGAATTAAATTAGAATGAAAATTATTTCTGGCAATTTTCAATCAACAGACATTTTCATCGCTATATTCATCAAAGAAAAAAATGCATCAGAACAAGTGGTAGAAATGAAGGATGCGAAAGAACAATGTCCATCCGTACAGTAATGCCTTTGTTTTAGCGCTGATTCACTATTGCACACGTTTTCAATTATTTTTCATGTAATGCTAAATTTCCGAAAGTCCATGGTGATAAAAGATATTAGGTTGATGCAAAAATAATGTCGTTTTCTCACATATGTTACTATGTGAGAAAACGACATTATTTTTGCACCAACCTAATATCACCATGGACTTTATCGTAGGAAGTGTAACAATTAGTGACGATATTCAGTCACCCACAACCCCACGAGGGCGTCATGTGACACAAGGCCTTTTTAACGTCGGCATTCTGAGCCCGTGGGCTCGGCCAAAAAATAGCCCATTGAACCCGCATAAACGGGTTCAGGGCTGGTCTACCTCCCGTCCGTAGGATGAGAGTATAACCGAACAGTCGGTAGTGAACTACGGACTGACTCAAAGTGACTTTCTAAGCGTAGCTTAGATGTGGCACAAGGCCGAATGTATGGGGCACCCAGTGAGGATCGAACTCACTACTCTGTCGTAATTGATCTAGCGAGATAAGCTTGCTAACCATTACACCGCCTCGAGGTGCCCCAAAACAATTAGTGACTCAAGCGTGAAATTGGTGGGGTCAACTTTGAATTCAGGCGGTGTACAGTACGAAAGGTGTAAATACATTGCTTCCTCCCTACATGCATCTGTCGGTTACATATTTTGATGGGGAATTGTTCTGTTGAATCTCGACTTTAAGGCGGTTCTATAGATTGACAGCTAGGTTTCATTTTACAATTGAAATAGCTAAATGCAACAGTAAGTTCTATGTTAACAGTTTCTTCTCTCGCGCTTCACACTCGTGGGACTCACTTCCGACCTCTTACTTACCAGTCAACTTTGATACTGAAATATTTAAATGCAAAGTCAATCGATATCTTCTGACTTTTTAATTCCTTTTCTATTATTGTGTTTTTTTTGTTTTTTTTTTTCTCCTCAGTAATGTTTTTCTTTTTTCATATTATTTCTCATTCAGTAACCCCTTGCGTCTTAGTGGCTTTATTGCCTTGCTTGGGGTGAAAAATTTCCAGTCATATTTGTCTAATGCTAATATGTAAAAAGAAAAAAATGATATATTCATACAGTATACTACAAACTGATTGCGGGCACCCCGGCGTGGCGTATTGATTAGCAAGCTTGTCTCGCTTGAACAATTACGACTCAGTGGTGAGTTCAATCCTTATTGGGTGCCCCGTACATTCAGCCTTGTGCCACATCTAAGCTATGCTTAGAAAATCAATACTACCACCTGATTACATAATGTCTTGCAATATTTACTGTCTATGACCAGATTCACACAAGTTTATACCCCACCAAAAAATAAGGGTGTCAGTCAGGTATATGTCATCTGATAGGACTTACACAACCTATAGAGTGAGTCTATTCTGAAAGAATTAGAAATCCTACCAGGATTCATTACTGACAGCCACAATCTTAACAACATAAGATATGTAGATTACACAGAAAGTGGCGAAGGAAAGCGAGACTTAAGGAATAAACATCGAATGCATGGTTGTCTGCAAAAGGAACATCCCAACAAAATCATACAAGTGTTGTGTTTAAACAGAGGACTGAAATTGCGACACTGAACTCCGAAGGTACATTAGAATATCGAAGTTGCCTTCCAAGAAGTAAAGCTAAGTATGAAGAAATACGGCAATTCCGTTAGAAACAAAGAAAAGAGTACTGTACCCTTATGTAAGATCAGTCCTTCTATAAATGCAGTAAATGCAGGACAATTTCCTCACAGATGAAGAAGAAGCAACAGAGATGAGACTACCATTTGAGCAACGACGCAGTTTTAGAGAAAATGGAAACAAAAAAGACACTGATACTTGAAAAACAGATTTAAGAAACAGCTGGAATTTCTAGGGCACATAATGAGGAATTGGAAAATTTGATATTCACAGGAAACACCAATCAATACTACAACGAATCTGTAACAATTATTAGGTTGGTGCAAAAATAATGACGTATTAATGTCGTTTTTTGACGTAACGTCAAAAAACGACATTATTACGTCATTATTTTTGCACCAACCTAATAGAAAAGTTTAGAAGCTCTGAACTTTCCATATGACTAAAAACAAAAAGAAGTAAACTCTCATCCCACTATTAGAAAGGACTATAATATTTAGTGTACTTGATAAATCTAATATCCTGAAAAACGGATTAAGAAAAATATTTTATAAATTTCAACCAACCACTATTTGTAAAATGAATGCCGAATAATAGCTGTCACATGATCATGAATTCCGTAACACTTAGAAGCACCAAATATACTGAATCCGTTACAGCAGTAATGTGTCTTGGGTAACATAGCCTGACAGAGCTCAATCCAGGGTGGTTTGAATTCAGAGTTTTCCTTCTCCGAGACTGGATGCCAACCAAAGCTATAGGGACCAGTCTAATCGGTTATTTATCTATAGCAGTGGAGAGACGTGTTCGATTAATACCTTTCCCAAGTGTATTTGCGCATAAATGTAAAGAATTCGATTGGAATTTGTACTCGGCTCCTTCGATTTCTCATACCGAGCCACTATTTATTAACCCATTACTATACGAAAATGTTTATTATATCCATCCCCATCAACATATAGCGCTGTTTCATTCAAGCTTTCTTTTTTAAAGAAATTATCTCGATAATTAACCAAGGGGTTATTCTACTTATACAAATGAGTATATATGTTTAGCGGCATATCAACTTACAAAAATGTATAGCTGATCTTTCTTTTTTAAATGCAATACTGGTATTTTTTTTCAAAAAGGTATTGCTGGTAATTTTTTGTTTTTACTGTGAAAATGTATTGCTGGTATTTTTTACTATAAAAATGTTAACACTTTCATAGTATTTTGACCCCGAAGATTATATAAAAGGTCCGGTTCAAAACTCCCTCAAGGCTAGCTCGATCGACAAGAACCTGATAAAGGCCTGAGAATAGACGGTAATCAAAAGAGACCAGAACGTAAAGGTACCATTCTGTAGCATGAGAAATCCTCAACATATGGTTAACATAACAAAAGAGTGTTTGTTTAGCGGCATATCAACTTCTTATGGGTCATTTAATGTCGAAATTTTATTTTCTTGGGAGCATTAGTAATTTCTTTTACAAAAATATATTGCTCGTAATTTTTTTTTTTACTATGAAAATCTATTGCTGGTAATTTTACTATAATTTTTTTTTATACTTTCATAGTGTTTTGAACCCCGGTTTGGGGATTAACTATTTGGCCATAACTGGTGGCCTAACAGGTCAGGGTGGACCTGGGAACAAGACGCTCCTCAAAACCTCCCAGTCAGAGGCTTTGCTGCCGGATGCAGTTTATCGTCATACTCAGGACGGACAAAAGAGTGTCTCCAGTGATATAAATGGGTTGTTTTACCGCATAATTGGCAAAGATGTGATGGAATCCTTTAAGATATACCATTAATCCTTATCTTACTCTTTGCACACTTACTCTTACAATTTGGTTTTCCATGCTTTCACAAAAGAAAGGTATGAGATTATTAACTTTTTAAATAACCAGTAAAGCAAAAACACTTAGTTGTAATGAGCGCAACTCTTTTATCTTTTAATTCTTGATGTTTTGCCTCTGTTTCCCTAAATTTCGACCTTAAAATTATGACAACAATAACAGATAAGTATTTTCTAAGTATATAAGTATTTGTAATCATCTGACACACGACGATGTCGAGTTTGTTTTTATCATTTTGCGAGCGAATTTATTTCGCGGTCTTAATTTCCCTTGTGAATACAAAACTAAATGACAATAATTGAATTTCACCAAAGATTTCTGATAATACTATTCATGTTATTCCTTTAATAACAAAAGTAAATCGTCAAAATAATAAGAATAAAAACAACTGACAGATATTAGGATAAAAAAATAGTCTTGCTACACTTTTTTTAAAGAGTTCTTTAGACTGAGAAGAGTTTTATCGATACTAGAAATTTGATTTGCCAAAATATATTGCTGTTATCAACGAAAGACAGACCTGGCTGGAGCGATACGTTAGTGTAATAAATTACCCGTTCTTTCTTTAATTGTCAACTAAATTTTTCATTGAATTATTTCTAATATATATATATATATATATATATATATATATATATATATATATATATATATATATATATATATATATCCTCCACCAACACTAAGTATGATTGAGAGAGATATTAAATAAACCCTCTCTAAACTCGACCATGTCTCTCAAAGCACCTCTCATTACCCCCTCTGTTAAATTACAAAAACTTACACTACCCATTAAAAGTATGAATTTTCATTTCATTTCGTTTCGTTTCGTTTCATCTTTTGGAAGTGCTATCTGATGATCCAGAGTCCTTTAAAAGGGCTCTGGTGAAATAAATTATTATAATGGAACCTTAAAGTGGTCAGTTTTTCTTTAATATATATATATATATATATATATAAAATTATATGTTTTTCTTCTCTAAAAGCATAAATAATATCTGGCAACAAAAAATATTTTGAATTCAGTGACTGAAAAATTTCAAATATTTTTTTTAAATATGTAAGTCGACAGATTGAAAAAAACAGTTTTTTACTAAATGTTGTAGCAATAAAAGAAAACTTATGGAACATTATAAAGTACAGGCTCTCGAGAAAACAGTTGAGCAACATGCTTCATAAGTTTTCTATGGGGTTGAGGTCAGACACCCATGTCATAAAACTCACCTGCTTCTCATCAAAGTATTCCTTCATCAATTTTGATTTGTGACAGGGAGCATTATCCTGCATAATAATGAGCTTGGTGGGGTCGATTTACACCCTTTCAGCAGAAGGGAGCAGACAAGACTCTAAAATTCTCTTGTACTGCTCGCACCTGAGGGTCTTTTCAATAGGTTTTAAGAAACCGATTCCATGAAAAGAAAAGCATCCCCAGAACATTATACTGAACGGATGCTTGACAGTACTTACTGCTAAATTCAAAGAGCTTTCAAAGCTTCTTCTTCGGATTTTAGATCGCTTATCCTTTGAATTTAGCTCAACTTTCGTTTCATCGGAGAAGAGAACATTTAGTCAAAAAAATCAGGTGAGTCACTTTTATCGAACAGCACTGTATATAGAACTAGATGTAAAGGCAGTATAACGATTACCGATTCGGAACGAGAAATCAGCGACCCGAGTCGAGTTCGTTACATTCACTTTCGCCTAAATATCCTCGGGAAATGTATGAATCCATCTCTTTTCTCCTAAGCTATGGGTTAAATACTGGTCTCTTTGACATTGTTTGCCAACCAATCTATGAGAAAGACAAATATGAATTCAATATCACTTGGGCATAGAGCGAGCAACTCTCCCTGTAAAACATACTTAATACGGAAAGCACTGCAGCAACGCATGTCTTGAGATATGTCACCCCTACACTTCTCATTGGATTATTATTTACCCTGATCTCCCTGCTGAGACGGGATGTGACCCGAACGGATGTACCCGAACGGATGTACCCGAACGGATGTACGTGAACGCGTACACCCGGATCAAGGACAAAAATTGTCCATCCCCCGCAACCGTCGGTTTCGCTGGCATCCGTACGACTTCCGATCCCAATAGAGGCAATAGAAAGTGCATCCTTGGGGAGCATATTTATTTTCCTTAGTTGCGTCACTGTCCGCGCCGGGAGCCACAACTGAGTCGCAATCTATCCGTAAACAGAGACGTCATCTGAGAGATGATAAACCCTACCCGTATATGGAGTCTACGAGACTTGGGTTAGTGATATGTAACATACACTTGGGTTGTTCTTTCTGTCAACAATTATGAATTTAGTCATCTTACAGTCAGTCAGTCCTTTCTTTTTGTTTTGTTCCACTACCTTGACTAATATTCGTTTACTATATTCTTTAGGAAACTGTCAACACAGTAACATCTGCCTAGCGTATGTTGTTAAAGTTTCATCGACCGATAATAAACCCTGATAGGTTTTCTAATCGTTTTAGAATCTGTTTTCTGTACAAGTTAAATAAATCCAGACACACACATCGTTGTCATCTAAGGCCTGGACGTATTTTCCTGGTTTAGATCATTCTGTAGCTCTGGTGTCAAGGATCAGAGTTCAGTTAGAATATAAGTATTTGAAAGTTGATTTTCAAATCAGACACGTTATTTCTATTTCGAAAACTTATGCAATACAATCTTCTTATTCAATATCTCTCTGGCACTTTTGGCCTACAAAACAATGCTTAATCAATATGAAATAAAAAAAAAAACACATTTTCTCAAGATTGAACGGAAAAGAAGAGAGAAGAGAAGTGTCCAGTAGGAAAAGGAAAGCATTATACAACATTGTGAAATATTTCATGGAGATGAACGCATGCCGTGGAGGTTATCGGCGCGGAAAGTAGATCGAAAGGGCCGAGTTCAAATTCCGGCCGATTCCATTAAGTTCGTTTTCACGAAAATATTTTTGGAAAGGTATAAATCCATCTCTTTTCCACACCAGGTTAATAACAAGGTAGACGGGTCCATCCAGAGTTGATTGGCAGCCAATCTATTTATAGGATTACTTTGAACTCACAGGAATAGATATGTTTGCTTATTGACCAATTGAACATCCTCGCCAGTTTTTTGAACAGGAGTTGAGGTTTATCCCTTGTTTGCTGGTCCTTCTGAAGTCTTCTAATTGCTTGCTGAGTGCATTGGTTCAGTTGTACTATACTCAAAATAGGAATATCAGTCTGCATCTCTGAAATTAGGTATTATGATTACTTACATTATTTACATTATTCAGACTGTGATCCTAATCTTCATTGCCATATTCATAACATTTTTGGCTATTTCCCTTTAACTCAACTCTGAAAGTTTTGGTTCACCACTGCTGTAGCCAAGTATTGAATTCACAACTCTTTGGGTCTAGTCACTGGATGTAACCAATGCCTTTATCCACTGGGCCATTGAGACATCCGGAAAATGCTTGGTACGTGGAACTAGAACAATCTACTCCGGAAATAAAGGGTTCGCTTCGAAATTCCATTCGCATGAAGAAGGCAGGGACGTAGAACAGCCGGAACGTTGTGAATATGACAATGAAGATGTGTCCGAATAATGTAAAATTATCAACAATACATTTTTATAGTAAAATGACCAACGGAACATTTTAGCTGTAGTTGAAGGCATATAAATTGCGTTCAAAATATTTAGATTTCACTATTAAATAACTCATGCATGTATTGGTATACCGTTAAACAATAAGGAAGTGTCAATCATCTACCAAGGTACTCAGTTCTGGCTTCATTAGGTTTTTCTTTTTTTTTCATCAAGGCAATCACTGTAAAAAGACTAAATTATTTAAATAAGTTGAAATGATGAAAAAGCATTCGCGTCTTATTTGATATTAAAAAAGAAAATAAATTTTCAATGAATATTAATATTCGATATTACACATTAAATTAGTTCCGGTTTTTGTACGCACTGATCTTCTTCAGGTGTCTGTCGTATTCGATCCTAATAAAGTGCTAAGTAAACTTCAAAGATACTTTTAATGTTTCTTTGTGAAAAAAAAAAACGATGACTGGATTTTTTTTTTTTTTTATTAATAGTTTTATTTATTTCTGTGGCAATGATTTCTCTCTACAAATAAAATCAAAGCCTTTGGGAAGGCGAAACGTTTTTTTTTTTTTTGTTTTGCTTGTTTGTTTTTGATTTTACGATTGCGATGTAATAGGCTAAATTATGATTCCAGGTTTAATCATACGAATTTATTACGCAAACAGTTAGGTAAGATTTTCTCAAACGTTTGGTATATAAGCTGAACTTGTTCCATGTCTAGACAAAGAAATTTGCATGAAAAATATCACATTTTCCTCTAAGTGTACAAACTAAAATATTAAAATACTCCCAGGAGCATGGTAACAGAGGTATATCAAGAGTTTTTGAAGAAGTACCCACAGCTAGAATTATACAAAACTGCAGGAAAGAAGAACTTTAAGACAATAACCGATATCTTAATATTTTTTAATCTGACAAAATGGAGTTTGACATGAAAGTGCGTATGAATCAGAGGTGTGTCATTGAAATCTTTCATACGGAAATGATTTTACTCGTTTGCACTCATCGGCGCTTGCTATACGTTTACAGAAACGAAATATTGGATGTAAACACAGCTCGTGGATAACGCCTTTCAGCATATGGCTTGTCACAAACATGACTTTTAACAACATTTTGTGTGGATGACAAGATAATTTGTGGATGACCCACGAAATGAAAAGCACCACTGTAATATTTCGTCAATGGTTGGCATGATGTAGAAAAATCGTGTTTTCTCAATGTAATGTGATATTGTTCTCCTGCATCTGTCGCAGTTGCCGTGGAAATATATAGAATACATTATATTCGAATCGTCTCTATAGTATAAGAAGTGTATAGAAAGTACTTTAATCGCTAGATCATCCATAACAAATGAGCATCCTGGTTCTGGCAACATTTCACCTTTCTTGATAGATCTATTATCACAATTTTGGAAGCCTAATAACAAAAGTAATAAAGTATAAACGAAACGAAAAAGAAAATAAATGAAATTGACTAGTATTCCTTGTAGGGAAATGACTAATATTAGCATTATCATTACCTGTTTAAGCAGTAATATATACCAAGAAATAATTTGGAAATATGTGTAGTCTATGATAATCAAGGTTAACCTTTTTCTCATGTCTTAAGCAGGGTTAAAATTTACTGTTTTTTCTTGGGAAATGTGCTTCCTATATACAAAGTTTACGGAATGTTAAACGGTCAGAACTATATTTTTCTGTTTCTTACTAACATGAATAAAAATAAATGCCCCCAAACACCAGCCTAAACACTGCGCTCAGATAATGAGACCATGTGGAAGCAGGAAAACGAAAGGCGGGAAAACTTTCTTAAATAGAAACGAAAAGCAAATAATTAATCAACAGCTTCTGTTTTCTTCGCTGCTATTAGCGTTGTATGGTTCTTATATATTTCTGGTTTCCTAATTCGTTACCTTCATTTTTGTCTCTAAAGTATTTAGGCCGATTATTCGTCAGCTGAAGAAAGGAAGAAAGCATGAATGTGTGAGTTTTAGAAAGAAGGTCGAAGGTGTTAAATGCTTGGTCAGTTTCTCTGTCTGCCATCAAACGGCTTCAGTTTTCTGTCAACAAACCGACCCCAGGCTACTTTACTTGTTTATTTCTCTTTGATTCTCTATTTCACTCTCCTTCTTTTATTTTACTATTTTATTGCCTCTCTTTATTTCTCTTTCATTCAATATTTTACATTCTAGTATACTCTCCTTCATTTTATTCTCTATTTTATACTCCCTCTTTCTTTCTCTTTCATTCTCTATTTTACTCTCTCACTTACTCTCCTTCTTTATTTTAGTCACTATTTTAAACTCCCTCTTGATTTCTCTTCCATTCTCCATTTTACTCTCTAATTTACTCTTCATTTTGTTCTCTATTTTTCACCCCTCTTTATCTCTTTTTCATGCTCTATTTTATTCTGTATTTTTCTCTCCTTCTTTAATTTTACTATTTTCTCTCCTTTTATTTTTACTCTCTATTTTAATCTCTCCTTCTTTCTTCCCCCCCTCTCTCTCTCTTTAATTCTCTTATTTTCTCATTATTTTCTTCTTTTAAATTTTCTCGATACAATCACTTTGCCTCCCGCCACTATCTTTTTTTCCAGCTTCTTCTTTCTCTGTCTACTCAGGGTTTTTTTTCTTTTTCTTTCTGTTCCTTTTGATTTTCTTTCTTTTCATTTCTTAATATTCACCACACTCATCAAGCTGAGAAAAATGTTGCAGCAAAATTGTGTTGCATCAGTCTTCTAAATGGCTACGCAAACCTTGCCTTGAGAAACAGCATTCGAATTCCGATTTTTTTTTTTTTTTTTTTTTTTCATATGGATTGATTTCTAACACTGCTTTGGAATATGCAACTACCTCAGCCACGAAACAAGTATCTCCACCGTTTTTCATTTTCTTACGATATCTTTCTTTCGATATGCTTTTTATTTTCTTTTTGTCTCTCCTTTTCTATTTCTTACTTCTCCTCCAGTTACTCCTCTTGAGTTTCTTGAATGTTCTTCGTTGATTCGGACACTCTCTCTGCTTTATCCAACTCCCTCTCTCTATTTATCCCTCTCCCTCTCCCTCACTCATATATATATATATATATATATATATATATATATATATATATATCATTACTTTTGTCTTTCTCTATCCCTCTTTCGTCCCACGCCCACTTGACGTCTAGTTCTTCTTCATTTCCTTCCCTAACGCTATAATCATCGATCGTGTCTCTCCACCTTCCTACACGAGCCTCCTATCGATACCAGCACTCCCTAATTACCCGACCCGTACTAATGACTTCCTTTTTCGCGACTTCGCACATCTTCATCCGACGAAACAGACCAATCACTGTCAGCAATAAATGAGCGACCAACCGAAGCAGTTAACATCCGCGCAAAGGCGAGCCACGAGGAGAGTCCGTGAAATGGGCCCCTGCGGCTACTCTGATCATTGTCGTCATTGTTTCAGCACCATCATTATCCGTCTGGCTCTAAGTGAGGACGGCCGGACGTGGGTGTCGGGGAGAACATCAAAGAACGCGAATCTCCTATCAATCTTGTAAGTGTTCACACAGTTAACCGGTCAACGAGAAATGCTGGCCGGTAAGGGACAGTCGCGGAAATTACGTATCAGTGCTTTCTAATCTCCTAACAATGGAAATAGTGACGAGGAAGGTCCGAAAATTGTCACGTTTATTCGCAGCATAGAGATTTGTGCGGACTGGCGGTCGTTGGGTCTGTGTGCGCAGATTGCGCATGCGCACACATGAAAAGCACGCGCACAAACTTTAGTAAACAGAATACGGACCAGGGCGGTGGGTAGTCGAGGGGATAAACATGGTATTACAAATATACGCCCATGAAGTTTCACTGCAGATTGTATCAAACACAGTAAAGCAAACAATTTTACCGACAGGGTGAGAGAGTTAGGAGGCGGGGGCGGAGGCGGCGACATTTACTTGCATAAACATGAAGAATCAGAAGCTGACATGTATACAAAGAGAGTGGCTCTTTCTTTCTCCTACTCTTTCTGTGGCCCTTAATCTCTTTATTTCGATTTGGCTATCTTTCTCTATTTATCTAGCATAAGATTCAATCACATTATGTATCAATTACATAGACGCATGAATATATATTCACATAAATACACATACGAATAGTAAATTAATTCAGATGTTTATGTACTCATATAGATAGATAGATAGATAGATAGATAGAAAGAAAGAAAGAAAGAAAGAAAGAGAATAGAAAGAGACAGACAGGTAGATAGAAACAGAATAGAAAGACATAGAAAAATAGATAGATAGATAGATAGATAGATAGATAGATAGATGTGAAAACAATGAGAGATTAACATTTAGATATTCAATGTCGGTTAACTGGTACTGTCCTCTCATTTTATTCTCTCTCTCTCTTTTTCTCGATATATATATATATATATATATATATATATATATATATATATATATATATATATATATATATATATATATATATATATATATATATATAATTGATCGTTTGGCTACGATGAGCTTCGCAATTAACCAAGGTTCTGAATGAGTAAATGTTCTATAAAGCAATATATATATATATATATATATATATATATATATATATATATATATATATATATATATATATATATATATATATATATATATATAGAGAGAGAGAGAGAGAGAGAGAGAGAGAGATACAGAGAGAGAGAGATACAGAGAGAGAGGTGAGAGGTACGGTGTAACAGTTGATAGCCGCTTGAGGAATCGGAGAGCCAAGTTCAAATTCCAGTCGAATCAATTACATTCACTTACGTGCTAATGCCGTTGGTAAAATTATTAATCCTCTTTTTCTCCCTCCCGCTATGGATAAATAGCAGGACAAACTGGGTTCTATAGCCTTGGAGAAGGATAACTCTGAATTCAAAACCTGCGGAGTGTCGTTTGGGGACCTTGTTGTAGTGCACCAGTTCTCTGTATTCAGCCCTTCAAAAAGTGTGACAGGGTCTGCACAAAGCCTTCACTACTATAATCAAATCATATGTGCTGGTGTCTGGGCTGTCGGTTCCTAGGTACTGATCTGTTTGACCCTCATACGTCGAATACGACGGCAGAGTCCGCCATATATATATATATATATATATATATATATATATATATATATATATATATATATATATATATATATATATGAAGAGAGAGAGAGAAAGAAAATACAGATATAAAGAGAACTTCACTTTATGGCTAATTACACAATTGTGCATACGAGTGAAAGATAGATAGATAGATAGATAGATAGATAGATAGATAGGAACAGTCTTAGGAAGAAAGACAGAAAGGAACATAGATAGATAGATAGATAGATAGATAGGAACAGTCTTAGAAAGAAAGACAGAAAGGAACATAGATAGATAGATAGATAGATGTGAAGATTAACATTTTGAGATTCGGGGTGGATTAAAAGAAGAAACCAGTAATATCTCTCTCTCTCTCTCTCTCTCTCTCTCTCTCTCTCTCACACACACACACACACACACAGACTAGACTAAACTTTGAAAATGTCTGCAATAATTTGGTAGCAGACTGAAATTACACGTATCGTTTCCATAAAGAAATACTAAGAATCAACGGTTTCAATGAACTTAGATGAAATGTCTTTGTTCTAGAAACGTAAAGCAAAATTAATTGTACATATTTCCGTATATTTAGCGATCGAACGCTTTTTTGTATATCACTCACACAAGCCGTTTTCTTTGCGTTCGATCCTCAGTAAAGTCAGATGGGAAGGACTGTAATCCTTTTGATAAATATGCTGTTTACCTTATGAGGAACCATAACGTGATGGTTATCACGCTCGTTTCATAAAACGTTGCTTGCAATCTTGATCCTGTCAGAGTAGCCCACTATTGTCGCCCTTGTAGATTCATAAACTGATTCAGTATTAAGATTTCTTCCCTTGCTTGCGATTATTGATTGATTTGCTTTTTACGGCTTATCAACCGTTTTCGGGTTATTTAAAGCCAAAATATATATTTTGAGTAAAAATGTTTTACCTGGAGTCGGGAGAACATTTGTATTTATACTTTTCCAACTGTATTTGCGCCTACGTGAATATAACGAGCCCGACTAGAATTGGAACTTTGGAACTCGCTTCTCCATTTTCCAATTTAGAGCCATTATCCATTACACCAAACGGTCACTCATTTAGTTACTGAATAATCTTGATGTTGAGATTTATTGATGGAATAAATAGAGAAAAGGGCACATGATAAAGAAGTCCATCTGATGATGGATTTTCCGGTGATTGTCACTATTCCTGATTTCGAAAAATCTCGATCGTCAGTGAATTTACGCTAGACAAGTAATAGCAAAATACATACTCTTAAGGACATGTATTTAGAAAGAATTTTTGTCGTGTGCAGACAGATATAAATGCTGATGCAAAGCGGCTAAATTTCATATGTTCATACCTTCCTTTCCTTTACGAAAAGCGAACTTCCTAAAAGTGTACCATGTGACCTGCATAAGCGAACAGACTAAACAGAAATAACCCATTGTTTCAAGACAGTTCTCAACCACACCAACCCATTTTTTTATTCTATTTCCTCGTTTGCCTGAGCACTTCTAACTTGTTTGTTTTATCTTCTTCTTCTTCTTCTTCTTCTTCTTCTTCTTCTTCTTCTTCTTCTTCTCTCCCTCCTAATCCTCCTCCTCCTCCTTCTTCTTCTTCTTCTTCTTCTTCTTCTTCTTCTTCTTCTTCTCTCCCTCCTAATCCTTCTTCTTCTTCTTCTTCTCTCCCTCCTAATCCTCCTCCTCCTTCTTCTTCTTCTTCTTCTTCTTCTTCTTCTTCTTCTTCTTCTTCTTCTCTCCCTCCTAATTCTTCTTCTTCTTCTTCTTCTTCTTCTTCTTCTTCTTCTTCTTCTTCTTCTCTCCCTCCTAATCCTCCTCCTCCTTCTTCTTCTTCTTATTACACTTTTCGATTATTTTTAATTCTTTTTCCTTCGTTTGACTTCCTCTTTCTCTTTTATTTCCCTTTTCCACATTTCTTTTTTGTTTGATTTTTTTTGTCTGTTTTTATTTTTCTTCTTCTTTCACTTTCTACATTTTTCTTAAACTTCATTTCTTTTGTTTTTGCATAGGTTCATTTTATCCCTCTTCCTGTGCATTTTCTTTCTTTTTTTATTTCTCTTTCTCGACATTCCCTTTTTTGTTTTATTTTTACATTTTACTGTTCATTTTTAACTTTTGCTTATTTTTCTACATTTCGTTTCGTTTTGTTTCCTTTCTTTTTTTACACAAATTTGCTTCTTCTTATTTATTCTTCCTCTTTTTAACCGCCTTTAATTTATTTCTCTTTCTGATATTTCTTCTTTTTTTTTGTCTTGTTATCCTTTAATATTCTTCCTTTAAAAAAATAATTTAATTCCTCCTCCATTTCCTCTGTTTGTTATCTAATCTCTCTCATCTTCCGCTTACTTTCTTATTCGACGCCATCTTCTATTTGTTTCGTCTTTTTTTTGTCCCACCTAATTTTTCTTACTCTTTTTCGTTATTCACCTCTTTTCTACCACTTCGCTTTTAATTTTTACGTTCTTCTACTTGACCCTTTTTCATCCTGTCTTTACTCAGGCTATAATGTCACTAACTCCCGTTCTTTAAATCATAACTTTTCTACAGCTTTCTCTTCCTGTTCCTCGCCTTGTGCCCTTTATTTTTGCCCTAGTAACCTCTCTTCTAAACCCTTTGTATGTCATATACCCAAATCTTTTCTTTTTTTCTTTTTTTTTTTTTACCTTTTCTATTTTATCTCCCTCTCACTTTTCGCTGATACTCTCCTATATAGTCCTCTCTTTTTTTGTTCACTTTCTTTTCGTCTTTCTCTTTTACTCTTCTCTTCTTTCCTTTCCCCTCTACCACTCATCCCCAAACACACTCTTGTTTTAAGTCTTTAACAACGATAAACGCTGTGTATGTCTGTTGTTTCATTCTTTACTCTCCTTATAATGTCCAAGTAAATTCTGCGGTCGGCTAAGTTTCGGTTACGAAGACTTAATCACAATGACAAGCAAGCATTGTCTTGTTGAGAGGGCGGTATTCAGAACATTGACTGGCGTTAAGGGGTTTAGCGGAAGAAATGGAATAGTGAATGAGAAAGTGAAGGCGTAGGGGGGCACAACAAAGCGGAGAAGAGATGCTTTTAAAATGAAATAAAAAAAAAGTATTTAATGGAATACAATTGGTTACTTATTTAATGGACGAGTTGTTGTTATGTTGGTGCATTCAGTTGGAAAGTTGAATAAAAGCGAACAGGAGAAAATGATAGGGGGTGAAAAAGAAAATGGAATGAAGGAAGAAAAGACGGATGTGTTTTTGATAAAGCTCGCAAGTGAGGAAAATGGCCAGGGGTGGTAGAACTTGAACGACTAGAAAGAAGAGAGGCGATTGAACAGGAGAAAACGGAGATGAAAACGATAAGAAATTAGAGAAAAATTGGGTGAGTGGTTTAAAATGAAGTCAGGGAAAACAATACAAATCCAGAAATACGTATACCTGTATTTTATAGACTACGCGAAAACATTTGGTAAACTACGATACAAAGATCTATTTGAACTGTTAGGAAAACTTTATTTATTTAAGAAAGATACGCTAATAATCCAGAAGACACACTGAACGTAAACCGCCTGCATACGTATAAAAAATGAATTGAGCAACTGTATTTCTAAGATGAAGTGTTATAACTATTTAAACTATTTACATTGTTCGGACTGTTGTCTTCATCTTTATTGCCATATTTCGGCCGTTGTACCCCCGGGCCTTATTCAGATTTGTCTATATTTCTGAGATTCGGTATATTAAATATTTACAATATTTGCATTGTTCGGACTGGTGTCCTCATCTTTATTGCCATATTCATGACATGGCCCAGTAGATAAAGGCGTCGGTTGAGGTAATCCAAAAAGTGACTAGGCCCAAAGAATTGTGAGTTCAGTCCGTGGACACAGCAGAGGCAACAAAAACTTGGAGAGTTGAATTACTAAAGGAATACTGAGATAGCCAGAAAAGGCATGGTACGTGGAAATAGAACAATCAACCTACGTGGGCTAAATAAAAGATTCGGTTCGAAATTAAATTCCAACGTATATCGCTTGACGAAGGCCGGAGTATACAACTGCCGAAATGTCGTTAATGAAGCAATAAAGACGAGGACAACAGTCCGAACGATGTGAATTGAGCAAGTAAAAAAAAAAAAAAAGAAAGAAACGTTAGGACAAAGATGTGTCCTTTCATTTGTTTTATTTAACTTATACAGCAAGGAAATCCTAAGAGAAGTAGAAGTCCTAGCAGGATGTTTTATCGATGGGAAAAACCTTAACGATATAAGATACGCAGATGACTCTATATTCATAGGAGACAGAGAAAAGAACCTGTAGGAGCCCCTAGACTAGATATTAAAAAGGGCGGACAACGGACTAAACATCAGTTGTAAAAAGACATAATGTGCTGCTGTTAGCGAGAAAAACAGCTCAAGATGCGAGCTTCGAATTAGAAATGTCAAAATAAAACAAGTGTAGAAAATGAAGTATTTGAGAAATGTTTTAATACATGACAGAAATATGACACCAAAAGTAAAACAAAAGTATTAAGAAACAATAAAATTTCGTCGGAAACAAATAAAAGCGTGCTGAACTACTGTGTAATATCAATCCTCCTATATGGCAGTGAATGATGGACAAATGCCTCACAGATGAAGTGGAGACTTGAGGCAACAGAGATGTGGTTCTCGAGATGAATGCTGAGAATAACATGGATGGATCAGGTGAAAATGAGAAAATGATATGAAAAATGGAAACAAAACATAACACAGATATAGTTAAAACTTGTAGGACACATAATGAGAAAAGGGCTTGTTGAATTTGATACTTACAAGAAATATTAAAGGCAAAAGGGAAAATAAGCGAGTAATATTGATTCGAGCTACTTTAAAGTCTGATGATCCATAGCCCTGTTAAAGGGGTTGTGGTGAAATAACTTATTACATGGAACCTTAAAGTGGTCTGTTTTTATTCAAACATATCTGCTCTGAATCTTACATTGAGCTCTCTGGATATCATCCTCCTTGGGTCTACCCATGCAGATTACCTAGTTTTGCATAAACTATATATATATATATATATATATATATATATATATATATATATATATATATATATATATATAAAGAAATATAGTCTTAAGGTGTGCTATATTTATATAATAAAGTGCTCACTATCAGAGATAGAGCGTGTGTAAATATAAAAGTGAACATAGAAGTCAACACTTAGAGGCGACAGTCCGTTTCATGTTATATAGTGGCCTGACGATTGCATATAGCATGAAACTTGACTTCTATGTTCACTTTATATATATATATATATATATATATATATATATATATATATATATATATATATATATTATTTATTTATTTCGGTTGAGCTCTTGGGGAGAAAAGGGGAATTATAAACAGTATCTATTGCTGCTGCTGATGCAAGACTCTTCGTTAAGACGAATCAACTTCTCCAGTCACTGGCCGGTTTATCTGAAAATAAATACGTCTTAATTCAGCTTAATTCCTTAATGGTTTAGGGGTAGAATCTCCGACTGATACCAGATCAGTCGGGTTTCGGTCCCGGCTTGAGCAATCGGATGTCTAGCTACACTTATATATATATATGTGTGTGTGTGTTTGTATTATTTACCTAATTTCTGGAGATAGGTGAAGAACGTAAGAATTATGAGGTTCTATCCGAAAGTCATGCCTCGTGTTTATGCCCACAGACATTTAAACAGATACAGGCAGTATAATGAAACACCGATAAAGAGAGGAATTTTTTAACTACATAACACTATTTTTCCACATTGGTCACCAAAATTAGCTACGCATTTTGTGGATTAAAAGCTGTTTAATCGTTCCAATCGTAACATATGTACGTTGCTTTTACCAATGCTGAAAAATGCAACAACTATCACTGTTTGGTCTACGTAAATATCCAGCAAGCATCGATGAATTTACACAATTTCTTTCCGCTGTGAGGAATTCAATGACACTCTTTTGTTTCGTAAGTATTTTCATAAGAAATAATATTATTCCACACTGCCACTCAGTTGCTATTTGTAAAAAAAAAATAGTTTATTGGCGGGAATATTCAGTATTTAATAGCATATCACCAACAACTGCCTCTGACGGCGCGAGCCTACAAAATAATTTAGGAGGCTTCTTTTTTTCTTTTTTTTTTCTTTTTTTTTCTTTTTTTTTTAGAGTAATCCGTGTCAAAACGAGTTTACTGCTTTTGTTTTTTTAATTTTTTATCGAGTTCACCCTAAGCAAGGGAGTAAAGATACCGAGACACAGGAGTTTACTCTGCGTGGAAGAGTCAGAAAACAGAAACAATTCCTAAGAAGAGAGAACAGAGGAAGAGTAATCAGGAGTACACTAGATAGCGATTGACGCTGCATTTAAATTTTGTCAGATTAAAGTTGGCTGAAAGCATAGAGCCGGAAGGGATTTCTGCAAGCGAGAAGTGCGAGAAAAGAAACTGTTAACTCATTATTTCAATTAATATTTAAGCAAGTTGAGTAATAATTATTGCGCAAAAATTAGACCAACTGATTACTCGTCAAAATTTTAACAACTGTCTTCAAAATGAACCCTCCCCTACTGTTACGCTACACTAGGCGGCACATTTAATGATATCTGTTTTATGACTTAAATGAAATGGAGGAGTTTAATACTACTTTAAATGCTTTGATCTTTTAAAATATGGACAATATTGATTGAATATTAGTTTAGTTTAAGTATATTTGAAATATCTTCTATTTGCACGGAAGTGTACGTCAAGAAACCTTTCAAACGACACGTTCCACTGAGCTGAAGTAGAAACGACCTTGAAGTCCTTATCTGCTGTATCGGAAAGCCTCGAAGTGGATAGTGAAAATGTTACTTCTTGGGTAACAAGATAGGACTTTGTATTTCCTTGGAATATATGAATTATTAATGGACCTGACGCAAACGAAATTTGAGTAAATTGCTGAGAAGCGTACATGTGAGTTAATTTAACACGAGGTGAATTGGATGAAATCGTGCGTAAGCTAGATAAAAAGATTTTTTCTTACAAATGCGTACACGTCATAAAATATCCGACAGTTAACCGATGTCTTCATTGTGTTGCTGTTTTTTTTTTTTTTTTTTTTTTTTTTTTGGTATTTTGTTTCAAACTATTGTAGCTAACATTGTAGCGTATTTCCCACTACTGTAGCAGGTGGGTGTTCGAGAACAAGAAATAAAAACATTCTTTCATGCACTAATTTTATAGGCAAACAAGATAGAAAAACTGTCATAAGAATTTCCTCACGTCATTTATCGCCTTAGAATACGGAATTGTGCTAATAAAATATCTAGAATTATTTTGTATGCGCAGCTGAGATACATTATAAGGAAAGAAAACTTGGAAAATTTAACACACAAAAGAAATATTGAAGATGCAGAGAGAAAGAGAAAGTAATCTACCTAATGAATTTATTTGAGTGCCTGGTAGATCAAAGACGAAGGATAGAGAAAAAGTTAATTGAAGTAATAAAAAGAAGTTGTGAAGAGCTATGATCGCCTATGGAAATAGTTATGATCAAGATATTTCCGATTTAGAAGGCATATGCTACGATAAATATCAAAATGAAATCGATTTTCCGAGTTGAATTTGTAGGTCTGAGGAATTGGATCGTGATTACGATTCCAATGTAATAAATTATAACTATGCAATATTAATGTTTGAGCCTTTTATATATATATATATATATATATATATATATATATATATATATATATATATATAGAGAGAGAGAGAGAGAGAGAGATGGAGAGAGAGAGAGAGAGAGAGTGGCAATGAAGTCACTATACACTTACAATAACAATTAAGACAAAGCATTTAATAAACAGTCCAGAAATTTGCTATTAAAACGGTTTTGGTTTGGTTAGTAATAATAATAAAATGTTATGGTAAACAATAGTAAATTAATTACTGATACTGTTCGAACTTGCCAGCTACCTGCTTCAATGCTTTGCTTTTTTTATTATAAGTAACTGTATAGTGACTTTATTACCTCCGTGTGTATGTGTATGTATATGCTTATGTGTATGCCATTGTGTCTGTGTAAGCGCCCGTCCATACATAGTTCCAGTTGACATAAAATAAAATTGGAGTAAGGATGATTGTGACGCACCAATGTTTCAAATGGTCAGTCAATTAAGTGTCATACGTAATACATGCTTGGGCCATCATGTATGTTTCAACTGAATAGGTAGAAGATTTTTTTACTCCTGTAGACTGATTGCCAACCAAGTCTAAAAAATTCAATCCGTCCTGCTATGCAGCTAATAGCTGGGGGAGAAGAAATTAATTCATACCTTTCGCAAAGGTGTGAAAGTGAATGCAACGAACTCACATGGAATTTGAACTCACGTTTCCGATTTCTCATTACCAAGCCGATATCCATTGCACCACAACACAAATTTCAAATGATGCAGAAAGTATCGTTTAACTAGTACTTAGATATTTCAATTATTACATTCACTCGAATATCGACTACAGGTTTTGTTTTTTTTTTGTTTTTGTTTTATTGTTTTTTTTTGGGGGGGGTTCTTGTTTTTTGGGGGTTTGGGGTTTTTTTTTCAATTCATTACCTTAATTGTGCTCTTCTCTGAAAATTCTAGCGAGCAAATTCATCTATTTCATAAGTCCGTATTTCTTTTGCTTTTTCCCTACGACGTTTGCTGTCCATTTGACATCAATCAAGCAACCTTGTTTCTCTACCTGTTATTTCTATGTCTTGCTATGTCTCCCGCCTGCTTCTGTTGTTTTAATCTCTATCTATAAAAGGTAGGATGTGTGTGTGTGTGTGTGTGTGTGTGTGTGTGTGTGTGTGTGTGTGTGTGTGTGTGTGTGTGTGTGTAACGAATGTACGGCCGCAATTTTCAACGGATTTACACCAAAATTTACATGCACATGTTCCAAGTTAGCGGGAAGACCAAGACTGACTTTGCTTTTCCCAACTCCCATCGATAGTGGAAATAATCGATTTTTTCATGCTTCTACGGCAGTTTTCATGTAGTTTGTGGCCATTTTTTACTGGCCAGAGTGAAAGCCAATAGCTGGATGCCACGAATAAGCAGGAAGCTTCTATTGGCCAGCGTGAGAGCCAACAGCTGACTGACACGAATGGTAACTAGCATGCCAAAAAAATTCGATAGCTGTATTCGTCACAAGTGGGAAAAATTTAAATCTGCATGACGCTTTACTCCAATTGGCTCTTCGCTTGCTTAATCTCAACGTTGATTCTGATTCCGCAGGACTGGGTTTGGTGTGAAAAAGTATTTGTTGTTAACATTGTTAACATTCTTTTTCCATTCGGTTTTTCCAGTTACGAGTCCTTTTTGTGAAGCTGATCGTTTTGTGTTCATTTTGTTTAGTTCTTTTTTTCGTAACAGATTTAATGTTTAGTATAGAGCTTAGAAAAAATTCGCAGTGTGAGATAGGTAAGAAGTAAGGCATGTAGCAACATCAGCACGGCAAAGGGCACTTCTTTAAAGGCAAGAAAGGGCAAAAATATTTTAAGTCAAGTGATAGCGATTGCTGTATGAGTCGTACGATTTTTGAACCAAGCACGGGCAACGCCAGGTCATGCTGCTAGCAACATCTATTAGATCACTTATCTTATTCTGTTCCCGAATCTATTTTGCACATTTTTTTCTCATTCTTTCTCAAAGTTATCCTAAGCTTAGCCTTTTCCATTGATTAATGTACATTTTCTTTTACTTTGTTTCAAAGCGACTTCGTTAATTTCCGTGTTTCGCATCCGTACATCATTGCTGATATTATTCATTTATTATACGTCTTCACTTTTGAATCTTCATGTTTGATCTGACATGGAAAGGGATGGGCTCCGCCAGGATTACTTTGCCAATGACACGCTACGCATGAACGAATGCTTACCGAAACAAGTGGAACGAGCCTAAAGCAACAATCGGTCAGGGTTTTGATTGATTGATATTTTACTGCTTATGAACCCTTTGTGGTTCATTTAAAGGCGAAATATATTTCTTATGGCAGGCGGGTACTTACAGTACCCGATGTTTCCAAGCGGTCCCTCATCTAAGTACTAACAGGATTCAACATCGCTTAACTTCAGTGATCAAACGAGAACAGGCGTCTTCAACGTGATTTGAACGCAGGCAGCTAGACATCGGACTGATGACGATGATGATGATGATGATGATGATGATGATGATGATGATGATTTTACAAGATGCTTTTCATTATAAACCGCTTTTCGTCATATCTTTTAGAAGTTATCTACTATCCCAATGCGCTTTTAATTTTCAGTGTCGCTCTTTCCTTCCGCTATTTTTTCTAATTCATCTTCCTTTTTAATATATCATTTTTTTTGTTGATTAGTTCATCACTTTCTTTTCATTTGATCTCTCTTTATATTTATGAACATAGTTCTGCGCTTGATCTTCAATTCTGATGATGACTTTCAGTTGTCTCCCTTTGTTATTGCTATTTCCGCTTTGTTATCTTTGCTGCTTTCATAATTAAAATTGCCATATTTTCTATGTTATTTTCGTTATTCCTGAAATCTGTGTTTGATTTTGTTCCTGAAATTGGTTGATCTTCTCTCTAACCTTATTAATATTTCATTCAGAGACTCATTTTTTTCTCTCAATTTTGAAATTAGATTTAACTCTACAATCTACTATTGAATATATTAACGGTACTGGCTTAGTCATTAAAATGTCGATTTTATTTTGGTTTCTCAAATCCACTCCCGGTCATTTCAAGTTTGAAAAATATGCCTTCATAGTTGTCAAATTGAGTGACTCTGATTAAATGATTAATATTTCGCCTCATATCAAAAAATTCCTATCTAAAATTAACCCAAGAGAACTAAAGATCCCACCAGGATTTATTTGAGGGCAGACAGAAAAATGAAACTGTAGGAACACCTAAACAAGATAGTAAAAGAAAGCGAGAAAAACGGACTAACTGCAAGAATACATAATGTAAGTTTGTCAGCAAGAGAAATATTTCAAGAAGCGAGCTACGAATTAGAGATGTCAAAATCACACAAAATACAGAAATCTGGAAAGCGTTTTAGCAGATGACAGAAAATGTGTTACCGAAAGGCATTGAAATAACAGAAAATGACTTCCCAAAACCAAGCAAAGTATTAAGAAACAAGAAAATATCAACAAAAATAAAGAAAAGGGTGCTAAAGTATTATATAACATTGTTCTCTCTTATATAGCAGTGAATGTTGGACAATTTACCAACAGATTAAGAGAAGACTTGAGGCAGTAGACGTATGCTTCTAGAGAAGTATACTGAGAGTACGATGGACAAAGCATATGTCCAATGAGGAAATTTTAATAAAAATGGACACAAAAGTTATACTTATACTTAGAATCGGAAATAGCTGAAGTTTCTAGAGGACTTAATGAGGAAAGAAGGCTTAGAAAATCTGACACTCACGGGACATTTTCTGAAGAAATAGCAAGCAACCTACCTAACAAGCTTGTGTAAATGGATAGTAGATCATACAGTAGATAGGGATAGTAAAAAGACAAGCATTACTTCGAGATACATAGGAAGTTGTGGAGAGCCATGATCACCCTCAATCTGCAAGTAAACATAGAAAAATAAGATCTGAATCAATTTCGTAAAGTTATGACATCAGTAACGTTAGAGACAGGTCTGTGGCCATTGCTGTATAGTCCGTTTATTACTTCTGTGATTTTGTCGATGCTAACGTCGTCTAAGGCAGAGAGCATTTCCGATACCATCGCAACAGGCACTGAAAGTTGTGGAGAGCCATGATCACCCTCAATCTGCAAGTAAACATAGAAAAATAAGATCTGAATCAATTTCGTAAAGTTATGACATCAGTAACGTTAGAGACAGGTCTGTGGCCATTGCTGTATAGTCCGTTTATTACTTCTGTGATTTTGTCGATGCTAACGTCGTCTAAGGCAGGGAGCATTTCCGATACCATCGCAACAGGCGCTGAAAGTTGTGGAGAGCCATGATCACCCTCAATCTGCAAGTAAACATAGAAAAATAAGATCTGAATCAATTTCGTAAAGTTATGACATCAGTAACGTTAGAGACAGGTCTGTGGCCATTGCTGTATAGTCCGTTTATTACTTCTGTGATTTTGTCGATGCTAACGTCGTCTAAGGCAGGGAGCATTTCCGATACCATCGCAACAGGCGCTGAAAGTTGTGGAGAGCCATGATCACCCTCAATCTGCAAGTAAACATAGAAAAATAAGATCTGAATCAATTTCGTAAAGTTATGACATCAGTAACGTTAGAGACAGGTCTGTGGCCATTGCTGTATAGTCCGTTTATTACTTCTGTGATTTTGTCGATGCTAACGTCGTCTAAGGCAGAGAGCATTTCCGATACCATCTCAACAGGCGCTGAAAGTTGTGGAGAGCCATGATCGCCTATATCTCCAAGGAACGCAGCAAGAAGAAGAAGGAGGAGGAGAAAAAAGAAGAGGAGGAGGAGGAGGAAGAAGAAGAAGATGAAAGGAAGAAGTGGAGGATGTGGATAAAGAAGAATAGAAAAAAAGAAGACGAGGAGGAGAAGAAGTAAAAAGAAGGAGGAAAAAGAGTATCTGGTTTGGGAAAAGTGGGAAAATTTGGATTACAAAAGAGAGAGAGTGTGTGTGTGTTATAGAGAGAATATATAGAGATAGAGAGAGTGAAAGAGGTACTTTCACATACAGCACGGGTATTACACTTTGATTCTAAACAATCTTCTTTTTGTTAGACATATCTTTCCATACGTGAAGCATACTGTCAGTTTTTATGGGTACGATGCAAACATATAATAAAAGAAAATATTTACAAAAAATCTTGCAAATAATATAGTTTCAGTGTGTACATGTGTGTGTGTCTTTATTTGTACATGTAATAATTTGGTTCCAAACATTATAGATGGGTTATATACATTGATGAAAATCAATAAATATCGGTAATAATCAATAACCGTTTAACAAATAAAGTGCTGGTTATTTTACAATTTCCATAACTTTCCGAGAACAATTATAAATAAATTATAAATAAATTATACACGTATTAATGTTTCTATATTTCTGAAATGAGGTATTGTAACTATATACATCATTTACATAGTTTGAACTGCTGTCCTCATCTTTATTGTCATAGTCACGACATTTCGGCCGTTGTACGCTTCGGCCTTCTTCAGATGATATACGTTGGAATTTTGAACCAAACCCTGAGATATCCATCAAAGGTGTGGCAGGTGAAAATAGAACAATCTACCCCGGTGGGCGAAGTAAAGAGTTCGGTTCGAAATTCAAACATATATCTCCTGAAGAAGGCCGGGGAGTACAACGACCGAAACGTCGTGAATATGACAATAAAGATGAAGACAATAGTTCGAACAATGTAAATAGTGTAAATAGAATTAAATGCTGATGAAATATTAACTAAAACGATTTTATAGTCTAAAAGGAAAAGAGGGGTAGTGGTGTTGAGTAAACAAGACACCTTAAATTAATGACTTAGAGGAAGTCCATTGGAGTCTTTCGAGAATAATTTATAGTGACATCACGGCGAGTAGCCTAAGCGAAATATTATCACCGCTAGAAGTGATTTATAAAGTTATAAGAAATAGAAAGATTGATAGAGAGAGAGAGAGTGAGAGATACGATGTACACACACACACATATATATATATATATATATATATATATATATATATATATATATATATATATATATATATATATACATATACACAAAGGATTTGCATATGCGTATGCACAGACAATGCAATTAAGTTATAGCAAATAGGTAAATAATATGTAAAGAATCATTCAAATATATAATCACAATGCTATTAAATAAAAAAAAACATCGCCTCGAACCTTTGTATATGATCTGCACGCTAAAGTCATTAAAGTCATTAAAGTCTGTTAAAGTCATTAAAAGGTGATTACCATATACATTTTCCTATGTTAAATAGATAGATATATAGATAGATAATGATATTTTAAACACAAAAATCAGGGGAATTATTCTACATAAAACAATATTATCTTCAAAATTTAAACTTTCTTTTTATTTGTATATCCCTTGAATAATGTTGGGTTTTATCTAATATTAATAAGTTTCTTTGCCCGCTGGTGGCTTTCAAATAATGTTATTTACTGCTTCGGCATTTGCACAAGATAATTACAACATTTACAAGGAGGTGATGTCCTCTTTTCCAGTGTAACGGGAAGATAATTTCTTCTTTCAAGATATTTTTCTGTAAATTAATTAAATATTTTTTGTTGCGGGCGGGTGCAAGAAATGATCGGCTTGATTAATCCAAGTAAGAAAAACTCTCCTACGGCATTGTGGGTAATTCTTCGCTTTTCATTTCCATACCCCGGAAAATCAAATATCTCAAAGCTACAGAAAAATATTTTGCAAAACAAAATAATTAACTAAAATAAGTCAAAATTTCACCAAAAACCATTTCTGTTTAATTATAATTAAATTATATTCATGCCTGGATTTCGCAACAAATTTCAAACAAAGGCGCGTTTTATTCCTGAAGCGTTTTCGTATAAGCAAACAAGTGACATCTTTATATTTATGGGTATCTTTATATATATATATATATATATATATATATATATATATATATATATATATATATATATATATATATATATGCGTACATTTTAATAATTAAGCATGTGATGTAAGAATGCAAATATGTATACATATATAAAAGGAGGCGCTGAAATTTATAAATGAAAATACTAATGGTTGAATATTGAATTTGGTAAGTGAGTTCGGCTTAATTTTCAGAATCACCTTAAATATTATATGAATGTGTGCGTGTATGGGCGCCCGTGGTTACTGTCTGAATTATTTCAGTAAACTTGTAATGTACGTATGATATTATCTCTCTCCCTCCCTCTCTCTCTCTCTCTCTCTCTCTCTATATATATATATATATATATATATATATATACAGACCTGTTTCGCTGTATCACAGCTATCAGTGTGATTAGACATCCGATTACTTCAAACCGGGAGCGTGTGTGTGTGCGTGCGCGCTCGCGCGTGTGTGTGTTTGAAATTTGCTATATTTATAGCGTAAGAGAACTCACTGTCGAAGCAATAAGTATCATAGAGAGTGTGAAGAAACTGCATGGTGACTATCAATGTCACGTCTCACTGTCAGTGTGAAACTGACAGTCACCATGCAGCGGTGATCCATTTGTACACACTGTTGATATCAACACACACACACACATACAGACATAGAGACACACACACATATATATATATATATATATATATATATATATATATAATTGGCTATGCTCCCTCTTTCTCTCTCTCCCTATATATATATATATATATATATATATATATATATTTATTGTGTGTGTATTTAGGCAGCATCTTTTCATTCATGCAAGTTTCATTAAATAATATAGACAAGTGTTGTCTATTTATTTTATGTAATTTTTTTTCGTAACATCTGATAAGTTTAATAACATTATCGTTGTCTATATTATTTAATGAAACGTGCATGAATATATATATATATATATATATATATATATATATATATATATATATATATATATATATATATATATATAAATATAAATGACTTACAGCTATATCAAATTGAAACACCGCTTCTCATACGATCACCGAATTTAAGCAACATCGAGCCTTGTCAATAGTTAGATGGGTGACCGCTTGGGAATGCCATGTCCTGTAAGTGTGAATGTGCGAAGGGTGTAATGGATAACAACTCAGAGAGCCGAGTTCCAATTCCACTCGAGTTGGTTATGTTCATTCACGTGGAAATATCTAGGGGGGAAAGAGATGAACCCAACTCTTCTCCCCGACCTATGACTTAATTAGTACGACATATATCTGTATAATTTTTATTATGTCCAAAACATTCTTGTAATTTAAAAATATTTTATGGCTTTAAATAACCTGCAAAAAGGTTAATAGGCCGTCAAAAACAAATCAATACATTTCTACATACATGGGACATAAATAGAATATAAATGTTTATTTATCCGAACAATTTTAGGAAAATCTATGACAAAATGGAAAATGTTTTCGTGTGACACGTTTCTTCCTTTGAGACTTATATCCTAAAAAATTAGTAGCTCTACCGGGGTTTCCTTAACAACACTGTCCTGGGTACAAACTACATCCGCGCCCCGGGTAAGACGATAAACTATCTCCAATAGGAAGGTCTCTGATCAGGAGGTTTTAAGGAGCGTGAAACCACCTATTAATTACTGGTGTTCCCAGGTCCACCCTGACCCGGGGTGGTAGAGACTGTTAGGGTCCCAAGTATGGGCAAATAGTTAATCCCCAAACTGGGGTCAAAAGATTATGAAAGTATTTACATTTCTACATTATACATTTCTATAGTAAAATTACCAGCAATACATTTTTTATAGTTAATAATTTCCTTACAGATAAAAATTTAAAAAAATATTACTAACTATACATTTTTGAAAAAAATAAAAATATTACCAGCTACACATTTTTTTTAAAAAAATATTACAAGAAATAGATTTTTTAAGGAAAAAAATATTACGAAGAGCACTTTTTTGGAAAAAAAACTGTCGGCATTAAATAACCCATTGATGTTGACATGCCGTAAAACAAAACATACCAAACCAAACCTTAACAACATAAGATATGCAGCTGACAGTGTTGATAGCAGACACATAAAGGTAACTACGGAAACTCCTATAGAAGGTTGTAAATGAGTAGCAAGAAGAAAGGGCTAACTATCAACTGGAAGACGAATGTATCGTTGTCATTAAAAGGAAAGGCCCAAGATTCGAACTACGAATTGGAGACACCAAAATCACGAGTAACCTGTTAAGAAAAGCGAGTTTTTTTTCTAGTCGAGATTTCTACGAATCTCTATCTGATAGCTTCAGTTTCGTACCTTAAAAAACAGTAATTTTTTTTAAAGAATTCTTTATCCTATTAGGTTGGTGCAAAAAAATAATGACGTAATAATGTCGTTTTTTGACGTTAAAAAATACGTCAAAAAACGACATTATTACGTTATTATTTTTGCACCAACCTAATACATTAATTCTTATTACGATAAACATGATTTTTAATGTCCACACGTGTTTGAGTTTCTCTCCCTGTCTTGTATTTCATTAAACAGTGAAATTAATAACAACTGAACTATATTTAAAAAAAAAAAAAAAAGCTAACGAGAAATTTTGCCTCCGACAGTTATCGAAGACGCATACCTTTTTAAAATTCAGGAAAACTACTTCTTAAGCCAAAGTGTGCCTCACCCAATAGGAATTCTCAATTTCGATTGGTTGTTATTAATTTAAATGTGTAATAAAATAAAACAGGGATAGCAACTAAAAATGTACCCAGTAAAAATAATGTTTAGAGTAATAAAAAATGCAAGGTTAGAGTAACAGTTGTCGCGGTAATTGTAATCGGCGAATCGAGGTCAAATTGAAGTTTAATTCTTCTACGTTACCCTTTCACCCTAGTATCATTAAAATAAGCATCAATCCATATATTCTCCCCAAGATATGGATTAGATAACTGAATAGACTGTGTTCTCTAAACATAGGTAGCAGCCAGTGTAGAAGTAAAACTCTGACTTTAAAACTACGAAGAAAAAACTCGAAATTACTTCTCTATATTTCTAAATAGTAATACTAGCCGTTTCCTTATAAGGAAACGCTCGACATTCATTGATCATGCAATGTCACGTGAAATTTATAAAATCTTTCCATAAAATTTTTTTCAGGAAAATAGGTTCCAGTAGCTGTCGTTGCTCTTTCCAGTATTGATGGGGGTTTTCTTTCTAATCTTTTATTTGAAGTAATGTGGAATGTTAACTTTTTGATTATGTCATTATTTTCTCTTCGAGTTACATGTGATATCCATTTTAACTGTTGCTGCTGTTGAAAGTCTTCAAGTGATGTACTTTCTGTTATTTGGTACAGTTCTTTGTTTATGATTCTGTAGCGCCATTCCCCAACGTTGTGTGATATTCGCCAAATTCCATAGGCTTCACTCGCTCAAAGGCACTTTTAACCATTGTCTTAGAAGCTGGTCTAAACAGTATAGATATTTCTGAGCCAGTTCGACTCAATGTATGATATCTATATGAAAGTCTCGATGTGACGAGGGTATTTAAGAAATTGGTTCGTGTTGACAGATTAATGTTTTGGTTTTGTAGCCATTTTGGATGAAACTACCTATAAGTAATAAAGTAAAGGCATTTGTGGAGAGCCGTAATCACTTATGTTTTGAAGTGATATAGCATTAAAAAAAATGAAATATATGTACTTCTGTTTGACATTAGAATTTATTAATAAACAAAGTTGTTATTTTAAATGAAGAGAAACCAAAAAGAAAATCAAAAGAGAAAAAATAAGAGAATTTTTGCCGTAAAGTAAGAAATTCTTTGTGGACTTACTGTTGTTAAAAGTAGGTAGGTGTTCCCGCCAAATGTGCCATGTTGTCCCAATCTTTCTATTCATAAGCTGTCATCTTTTTCTCTATTTACTTGTCACAATGCGATATCCGATCTTTGATCTCGGGTTTTCTAAATGTCTCTTTGCTGTATAAAAAAATATTTGCCATGACTGAGTTTTCTTCTCTCTTAGGAAGATATAATTTTTTCTTCCCCAACTCTAAAGGTTGTTCGCTATTTAATAGATATTCCGTCGGTTTTTAATCTTTTTGTGACACCATAAGCAACTTAGACATTTTTTTTTTATTCTTTAAGAATTAGCTGGTCTTGAACGCCAAGTCGACGCCAGAAGCACTATTCCAAGACGGATCACTGTTGAGAGTTGAAGAATCCGATGTGAGATTTAAAGGTGTTTTGATTTGCAATTACAAAGGTTCCCCGCTTTTCAACGCTGCCTCGATCACTATTTTGGGTCGCCACCATAGACAATAGACGCTCACACACAAAGGTAGAAAGCGAAATCTTCTGCTTCTTGGAATAACAATATTTCTTTATATTTGTGTTTCTCTTTCCTTACGCGATGAGTTTTAAAAAGTTAAGATCTTGTTTTGATAATCAGAAATATTATATTTATACCACATGAGGAGCGCAGATTTTACAAGAATATTAACCGCGGTAAATCTCTGTAAAAACGAAATTCATTTACCAACTAATTGTACCAACTTTACAAGCGTTTTAAAACAACCTTTAAAATGTTTAAAATATTTAAGCAACCTTTAAAATAGCTGTTATTACATGTTAATTTGATCATCTCTCTGCAAAATATTCACCCAAATAATTTGTAAAATTCTATGATCAGGTTTGGCACAAGGCCACACTTGTAGAGCACTCTGTTTAGGAAGAATCTACATGATTAATAAATGTTCGCAATTTAAACTCATTAAGCATTGCTTTATGGTGAGGTGGTTAAAAATTTGTTTGCTTAACGGCACATCAATTCTTTATGGATCATAAATATAATGCCGAAATTTAATTTTCTTGGGAGCTTGGGAGTAATAAAAATATGATTTATGTTATTCTGCTTTCACAGTTTAATACATGGTAGATAATACTCAGCTTTTGTGCATATACATGTCTGTGTGGGCAAAATTACTAGAGGCAGTGATATGTGTGTTTTATGCTGTAGTATTTTTTAGTTATATTTTAGATTACAGTTTCATTTCTTTGGGAAATTGTAGGATATTATATGGATTAATGCCATAAAAGAGTTCTTTCGTGTTCGTTGTATACTTGGTTAAATTTGTTTAACGGCATATCAACCTCCATGGGTTATTTAATGCTGAAATTTAAATATTTTGAACACAATTTTATGCCTTCAACTATCTCTGTTAGCATTTTAGGGGCAGTTGTACAACAGGTACTGTGATCATAAATAATCTTTTTTTTTTCATATTTTTTCCATATTACTGTAGATTAAGTACTCGAGATGAAGAACATCATTTATTTATTAAAGTTTATAAAAGTTAATGGGGGTTGAGTTTGCAATGTAAATTCAATGTAAATTGATCCCTACGGAAGCTAAAACAAAATGTTCATTCTATGTCATTTCTAGAAATGTAAAAAAAAAATGGTTAGTTTAATTTCTGTCTATGTCTCTGAGCTGAGGTATTATGGTTTCTTGCATTATGTATATTAATCGAACAGTTATCCTCACCTTCATTGTCATATATTTAAACGTTTCGGTCGTAGTACGCTCCGGCTTTCTTCAGGTGATTGGAATTTCGAACCGAACCCATTATTTCGTCTACCGAGGTAGGCTGTTCTAGTTCCACGTGCCATGCCTCTTCCGTTTAATTTAATTTGTAATCTATATGGAGTGATTTTTTTTATAAATTATTATCGATAAAGAATGGCAGATTAAGGATTTCAGTTTTTTTTAACCTGTTTTTACATTTTTTGTATGAGTATATTTTGTTTTGGCTTCCGTAGGGGGATAAGTTTCAATTGAATTTGCATACCAAACTAGACGACCCCTGTTAACTTTTATTATTATTTTGTTTTTATTTCTATTTTTTACATTAGTGATCTGGGGGTGCTTATAGTAATATCAAAAGAAATGAGAAAAATTAAAACGAATGAGAAAAAATGATGAATCCTGTTCGCATCGCCTATTGTACCTATTGTATTTTCTTTTTGTGTTATGCTTACTATTTTTTTAATGTAATGGCTGGCGGCTCGCTTTCTGAGCTGACAGAATCCAACTTAAATCAACCATTCGTCCGTGCATTGAATATTTCTACTATAACCGGTTTGATGTTCCTGCTATCTCAAAATTCTCGAGAAAATCCAAAGAAGGGTCTGTAATGTTGTCGCTACTGAACCTCAGTTTCAGTCACTTTCCCTCCTTCGTAACTCGAATACATGCATATAAGCGTACTAATAGATTAGCAAATAGGACCCATCGATTTAGTGTTGAAAAAATTAGATGTAACCAAAAGTTCTATTCAAATACTTTCTTTTCTTGCACTTACCGGTTTCTTATTTCCCAGTGATCTGTGTTCTTCAAATGTTTAAATGCAACATCAATCGCTATATTATGTCTTCCTGAAAGCTGTTCTTTTATTGTCCTTTCTCCTCACTAAAGTTTTCTCATTCTTTTTTGCTCCCAGGAACCCCCTTGTGTTTTAGTGATATTAACGCCCTGCTTGGAGTGAAGTGATTAAAACAAATGACTGTCTGCTAGGCTGACTAGCTAAACACTTGTTGTTGAAGCACACATGTTTCTTCAAAACCCACAGAGTTTATACTGCAAGACTGCTTAATCTGGGCTTTCGAACAGTTTTGTCTACCCAATTTCACTCAACTCTTAGTATGGTTTTCAGATAATTCTAACAAATTCTGCGATTTATGATGGCCTCCCATCGGGATATATTATCAAGAATTCGCGCCTTCACAAACCGAACGTGGTAAGTTTCGAACCCAAGTTTCATTGTCGGGAAGGCTAATGTTCTAACACACTCGGCCACGCACTCATATGCAATTATATCGCTAATTTTTTTTTTTTTTTTTTTGTTCTTTTTGGTGGAAAGTGTATGACAGGAAACCTCTTCCTATCTGCAATATTTCTCTTAGTATACACCGATATTGCAACAATACCGTGGTCTGTATAGATTTACCTTATCTACTAAAACCCAGCTCTTTCAATCTCGATTAAAATGTTTTTTAGTACGGTTCCGAGTGCTCTACCTATCGTAGGCACGAACTTTATCTTCATATTTTACAGTTTTCTCAGCCTCGATCGATGTACTGGTATTTTCTTCATTTTTTCGATTTCTTTCATTTTCACCAAATTGTCCATTGACACAACTGTGTTTAAACTCTAGCAAAATATTATTATCATTAAACTGTTTTTCAATACCATATATCCACGTTCCTAAAGAACACGTTTTATTTATTTGAAATCAGATGTTGTCTTTTTCTCCGTCAGTAAATATTAATGTAATTCATCAACTAAAAGAAGTATGAAACTATAGTATCCGGCATAGTCTAATGCGCAACATTTTATTGTATGTAAAGAAACGTGTATTGACTGAAAATTTAATTGTGTTAAATGTTAAAAATAAGCAATTTCAAACCACATGGTCGTTGTTAACACGTCTTTCGTATCAGAGATAGAACACAGATTATTATTATAAAAACAGAAATATTGAAAAGATAGGACAAAGGCAGATGGAGTGAACAAAATATACGTAATTGCCCGCAAAGAAGGCTTCCAAGATAGAAGAATATGTTTACTTTTACAAAATATTTGACACCTTTTCCAGTGTAGTGCATATTTTTACACCAACCGTAAATAATTTCGTTGCACTCTTTGCGGAGTATTCTTACTTTCTTGATGTTTTAGAAGGACTTATCGCTGTTGCTATGATTCAATTTGTGTGCCCAGAGCACGGAAAATGGATGTAAAAATAGCTTCATTAGCGAGGAAACAAGTCACCACCCCATTTTACGCATGCGCAGTGAAAAGTCCCTTACCTTTTGCGTCTTATCCCTTCACAGTTCCTGTCTTTCTTATTTTGCTCTTTATATATATTTTTATTTGTATTTTTATTGATTTTCTTTTCTTTTTTCCTTTTTTTGCTATTAGTTCAGACAGATCTTTCCTTGTAGGCAACAAATAAGTAACATCAGTAAGCAAACATTTTTCCCGGATCCACAACGTTAAAGAGCAGAAAAGTTTAAAATGGACCGAGAAAAAGAAAGAAAGAAAGAAAGAAAGAAAGAAAGAAAGAAAGAAAGAAAGAAAGTAGAAGGTCAGGAGTAATTATTGAAAATACAAGGATGTGAAAGAAGTAAAAAATGACAATTCTGAAGAATTGACAGTTAAAAAAAGCGAGTAACATTGAAGAAAAAAAGGAGAATAATAAGAAAGATCATAGAATAATAAGCTGAATAACTTGGAATAGAAGATTAAAAAATGAACGGAATAACGAAGAATAGAAAAACAATCTGTATAATTGTGAATATAAGAATAAAGGAAAGGAAAGTGAAAGGAATAACATGGAATATAAGAATAAGCAAATTAAATAGGAATAGAAGAATAAGTGAAACAGAGGATAAAAAAAATGGATGGAATAACAAGGGAATAAAAGAATAACCAAAACAAATAGGAACAAAAGAATAAAGGAAATAAAAGGGACATAAAATGGAACGGAATGACGAAGAATAGAAAGATCTTGTAAATAAACAGGAATAAAAATGGACATAAAGCGTATAGAAAAGTGGATGAAATAACCATGAATATAAAAATATATGGAAAAAATAGGCATAGAAAAAATAACCAGAAGGAATCGGACCCTAGTATATTTAAAGATTACGGATTAAATGTTAACGGCTAAAGACGGAAAGGAAAACATCGGCGAAGAGACAAAAGAGAGATAAGATTTTAGACGTAAATCCAGAGACGTAAAAGAATGTGAGGAAAGGCATAAAAGAAGTTAAGTGAAAACACAAAAGGAAAAATAATTAAAGTGGTAAACACGTCAAAGGAATGATAGGATTTTTAAAAATATATCAAAATTGGGGTGGGAGAAACGATTTATCAAGAAAAAATGTCAGGAAAAAAAAAATCAATAAAAGACTATAGGATAGAGAAAATCTAAGAAAAATTGGAGATTATGTTCAACGCGCTTTTTTTGGTGTGTGTATGGGGGGGGGGTAAACAAGCATTCTCATTTTTGTTGTTTTACCCTAGCGATGCAGTCGGTGGATGTACTCTCTCGCCTTCACCGAGTGTCATTTCGCACCTGGTAACCTTCTAGGTTTTCTGATTTTTAAACGAACCCATTATTTATTTCGTCAAAAAGTTTGAATAAATGCAGGAAAAGATTCCAGTTTGAAACATTGAAAGATAACAACTGCGACGTTCTAAGATAGAAACTGCACACGTAGTATGAACTACATTCACAAATCAAGCTGTGCTCTGCGGCAATAATTCTTTAAATAGCTCTACAACAGAAGGCTCTCATTAATTCAGTAATATATAACAGACTATCTATCGATCACACAGCCTTTTTCTTCTACTTCTCCCCTCCTCCTCCCTCATCACCTCTTCTTCTTCTTCTTCTTCTTCTTCTTCTTCTTCTTCTTCTTCTTCTTCTTCTTCTTCTTCGTCCTCGTCGTCGTCGTCGTCGTCGTCGTCATCGTCTTCTCTGTGCCATGTTCCTTCAGGAGGTTAGCGACTATACCTCTCCACAATTCACTGCCCCTTGTAGCTCTTAATAACCTTTGTTTTTTGCCATCTCTCCCAAACCATGCTCCATCATCGATTCACTGAAGCTGGACACGTAGATTATGCGTTGCTTTCCTCTGCCTCTTACCTTCAATCATTCCTGTCAGTATCAAGTTTTCCAGGCCCTCTCTCCTCATTATGTGCCCCAGAAATTTCAGCTACCTCTTCCTGATGTAGAAGTATCCTTTTTCTGGCAAATGCCTCTAGAACTTCGTCGTTGCTCACATACTCAGTCCATCCTTCTGCAGAACCATCTTTCCATTGCGTCAAATCTCTTCTTCCTCTGTGACGAGATCGTCCAACACTTACTGTTACATTCCATAATTATGGTAACATGGAGTATTAATCGGTATCAATAAACGAATACGCCTTGCACTATCATAGCAATACAATATCTAATCAGTAAGTAATAAACTATAAAAAGTATTTTTTTGTGTGTGTGCTAGTTTCCTTTGGGATTTTTTACTTATACTGCTTTAAAAAGCATAGTTGTGTCAACACATGTTGGTCATCGATAGTTGAACATTTATTAAATAATCACCAGTTGACCTCGTTCAAAAGAAATCTTCTCAGTTCTGAGGCGCCATCAAATTTTCCGTTAAAATTAAGTCACAGTAGCCTTCTCTCTTATTTTAATCAGTACCTACGAAAATGCAACAACTTATTTTCCTATCCTTAAGTTCCACAGACAAGACTGATAACTTATAGCCCATCTTAATTTCTAAATAAGGGTGTACAATCATTTTATGCATTTGACATCAAATTATTTCACGCCAGTGCATGTATTTCCTGGAGCACTTTTAGATTCACGTAAAAAGATTCTGGACAAAGATATTTCTTGTTAAATATCTGGACAGCCGCTATAAACTGCTTAAAGTCTATCAGATGCAACACACACCTATGTCAGCCGGAAGAACATATCAGCCGAAACGTAGTGATGGAAACATCAATAATAAGAATTATTAGTTCTTATAATTCGTAGAAAACCCCCCAGTAAGCAGGTGAATTATGTCCAAAGCAGATAACTACTTTGGCAGACATAAGGGATATTTAAATGCAACCTTACAGAATGAACAGAGGTCACATGAAGATGGAAAACAAAAGAACTGATGTTTTTCTGTTATATAAAACAGAGCGGGAAAACACTAATTCGCTTTCCAAATAACATAAAACTTCTGGACTTTATATAGAAAGTCCTATTAAATGATTCGACAAGATAAGAAACGAATTGGGTCTAAAACGAGAAATTACAATACCATAGAAAGTTAATTTTTCCTTCCGACTGATTTTAGTGGATGTTCTGAATGTCATCTAAAGAATTAATTAAACTTTGCCGACAGACAATACTTGAACAATTCGTCCAATCAAATTTACATGGGTATTTTGTTGTCTTGTATTTTTTTTTTTTTTCTAATTTATAAAAATAGGAAGTTTTAAAAACCTGCTTTAAATTATGTTGGGACAAGCCAAGTACGACACAAGGCTTTATTTCAAGAGTTGATAGTGAATTCCTATGTAATAACTTGCAATTTCAGCACGATATTTATTATACTAGCAGAAATATTTATTTTTTTTAAATGTCATTTTTTTTCGTTTTGTAAATTATCATTACTCTCCAGACGTCCGTTTTCTTTATTATCTAAATATTTCCTTGAATTCTTTGAGAAGACAATACATTATCTTTAAGTCATCTTCTTTACGCGTTTCAATTCAAAGTAGTTTTCTTCCATTCGTTATCAACGAAAGCTAAATAGTTCAATCCATTATTCTATTTAACCCGTCTTTCTTTAATTAAAGGCTACCTCTCTGTCGCTTCGAGTTTCTTCTTGAGCTGTACGGGAATTGTCCAGTATTGACTGCCAAGAATAACAAAAGAGAAAGAAGCGAAGAAAAACATTCTCGTTTTTCTTCTTCTTCTTCTTCTTCTTCTTCTTCTTCTTCTTCTTCTTCTGATAGATAGATAGATAGATAGATAGATAGATAGATAGATAGATAGATAGATAATCAGCAGACTAGAATAGATAGATAGTACTGTGAGACCGGAAACTACCTACACAACAGACTCTTCCAGGCCTATATTAAGTAGGCGACATAGCACTCTACAGAGAGTGACACAGAGAGACAGTGAGAGTCTCGTACGACTACCAGTGTTGGACACTAACTTATAGTAAGCTCTGCTTACACTATCTCTGTAACCTGTTGTTAATATATCTTTCTTACATCTAATCCGTGTTCCGTGTTTTACTTCTGTAGGCCCAACTTTGGCACCCACATCAGTGGCGACGAAGGATTCTAGAAACACACTCACGATGAAACCTAAATACCTTACCAATCCCACATCTGGGTCGACGAAGAATTCTAGAAACGCATTCACGTCGAAAAACCGCAATACCTTGCCAGTCCCACAAGAGTGGCGACAGAGAAGATTCGAGAATTTCGTTCTCACCATATCAATAGCGACAGTACTCGAAAAATACACAAATTCCACGCGTTCCCACAGCAGTGCTGAACGTGAAATTAAGCTGGTATTAATACATTAGCGATTTATAAGGTAAACACCCAGCGTCTACAGATATTCCAATACCAAACGCCATTGACAAACTAGCGATTCGACATCTACGGAATATTAAAGTCTGTCCAATACGAGAACGATTTCTACACACCCACACACGCACAAAAAAAAACAGTTGTTCGTAAAAACAACTGACAACACAAGATCAAGTACTACCATTATACTCAAGTTTTCGGAAAAAACTATCGAAAATTTTTTTCTGTAACTGAGTTGAACTCGGGCATAAAATTATTCTCCCCTCAAATTCACTGAGGTGTGTTTTCTTCTTTTTGTACCTCTATATAAAAAAAAATGCATAAGTGTGGTTAAAATCTATTCAATTACGTTAAAATTAACGGAACCACAGAAAAAAAGCTATACACTCATAATTAGTTTAGTTTAACTATTGTCTGTCCATATTTTTTTTCTGTAAAAGAAAAAAAAAGGAACAAATCTATCAAGATTTTTTTTGTGTACCTCCTCTTAGTACACGTGTTTCAAAGCAAAAAAAAAGTGCTGTCATTTTTAAATATGGAAGATTTTCAAAAAGTAGTTGCCCAAATGTTAAAACTAAATTTGGACCAGCAACAAAAATCAGAAGAAAGACAACAACAACTATTTTTGGAATTACATAAACAGCAAATGGAATTCCAAAATATTACGCTTCAGAATGCTGAACTACAACAGAAACAACTTAAAGAATTACTCATAAATGAATTAAAAGGCTCAAACTCTGAAAAAGATACAACATTCTCCCAGAGTATAATCTACAATTCAATGAAAACCTTTGAATACGTACCAGAGGAAGACAAAACGTTCCAGGTTTTTTACAGGCGCTACGAAGATATTTTCAACGTAGACTGTGAACAATGGCCCACTAAAAGAAAGGTACGTCTACTATTGAGAAAATTGGGAAGTACAGAACATAGTAGGTTCTTAGACTTCATACTACCCAAGAAAACCAATGACTTGGATTTTTCAGAGACGATTAAGCTCCTATCGGAATTATTCGGGCCTAACACAACCTTGTTCCACAAACGTTGGAAATGCCTGAACACAGTCAAAAATAACCAGCAAGATTTTCTAACGTTTGAAGCATCGGTGAACAAGCTATGTAATGATTTTAAACTAGCCGAACTGACTGCCGATGATTTTATGTGCTTAATTTTCGCACAAGGTCTAGTATCAGCAGAAGACTCCGAAGTCAGACGACGGATACTGACTAAGCTTGAGAACGAACAAGGATTGACTCTCCAAAAACTGACAGAGGACTGTCAAAGAGTAATATCTGTATGTAAAACGTGACTCAAACACTATCGAGGAATCAGGTGTGACTCAGATTAATAAAATCAGAAGCAAGTCTACCTCCTATTCTCCTCAAAAAGACAAAAGGCAAATCTCATGTCCTAAATTCCGCAGTAACCAAAACTCAAATAGGTTAAAGAAACCGCCAGGACCATGTTACCATTGTGGTAAATGGCATTGGATGAAATTCTGTCCAGTTAAGAACAAAAAATATTGCAAAAATTGCAATAAAAGTGGTCATACTTTAACTTCATGCTGGTACGCCAACAGAACGAGAAAACCCAAAAATAAAATTAGGCAAGCTCAATCTGACAATATTGTTGATAGGAATTTAAGAAAATATGTAACTGTGGATATTTTCAATAAGTCCATTAAATTCCAGCTTGACTCGGGTTCTGGTATTTCAACCATTAACTGGCGTACTTGGCGAAAATTAAACAAGCCGACCTTATTAAAAACGGATAAAACAGCAAAATCCGTAACTGGCGAAAATATTAACATTTTAGGCGAGGTAATACTTACAGTAACACTAAATGGAGTTACCAAAAAGCTCAAAGCCTACGTATTAAAAAACTTATTTGGAACTGATTGGATAGAAAAATTCAATCTTTAGGATTGCCCAATGAGTACATTTTGTCGCAAGATACAAAGTACAACGTCCAATTTGGTAAATCTAAAAAAGGAACTCAAACAACAATTTCCCCAGGTTTTTTCTGACGGCCTTGGGAAATGTACTAAAATGAAAGCTAAGTTCAAGGTGAAGGACGGTGCACAACCGGTATTCAAAAAGAAACGGAATGTCCCTTTCGCTGCTCTAGAGCAAATCAATAAAGAGTTAGATAAACTCGAACAAGCAGGTATTCTGTCAAAAACAGATTTCAGCGAGTGGGCAGCACCTCCAGTCTACGTAAAAAAAGAAGTCCAATCAAATACGAGTATGCGCAGATTTTTCCACAGGGTTAAACGATGCTTTGCAAGATCACCATTATCCTCTCCCAAGCCCTGAAGAAATTTTCAATAAACTCAATGGTGGAAAAATTTTTTCTAAAATCGACCTCTCGGACGCATACCTTCAGATAGAGGTGGAAGAAGAAAGTTCCAAATTGCTCTGCATAAACACCCATAGAGGATTGTACAAATACAACAGGCTGGATTTTGGAGTAAATGTTGCGCCTGCAATTTTTTAGCAGGTCATGGACGCCATGCTGGGCGATCTTGACTACTCAATAGCCTATTTGGATGATATACTAGTTACTAGTAAAACTACGGCAGAGCACCGGAACCATATAATAAACGTATTCGAAAAAATACAAGAATACGGATTTAAGGTTAAGGAGGAAAAGTGTGACTTTTTCTTACCAGAGATTAAATACTTAGGTCACATTGTAAATAAAGATGGTCGTCGGCCGGATCCACAAAGAGCCAACGCGATCAGAAACATGCCGACCCCAGATAACGTTCAAGCGTTACAAAGCTTCCTCGGCCTAGCTAATTTTTACCAAGGGTTCATTAAGAACTTCAGACCTCTCCCTGACATATTTCGACGCTAGTCTCGACATCATAGTCGCAAGTGATGCAAGCTCGTACGGCATAGGCGCTTGCATATTACATAAACTGCCAGACGGTTCGCGAAAAGCTGTGGCTCGCGCATCAAGATCTCTACTTCCAGCTGAGAAGCAATAAATCCCAAGAGGAAAAAGTATTAACAGTTTTATTTTTTTCTCTCCTTTTCAAAAAAGAAAACTCTTTGGAAGTGGGGTATTGTGAGACCGGAAACTACCTACACAATAGATTCTTCCAGGCCTGTATAAAGTAGGCGACATGGCACTCTAGAGAGAGTGATAGAGAGTGACAATGAGAGTCTCGTACGACTACCAGTGTTGGACACTAACTTATAGTAAGCTCTGCTTACACTATCTCTGTAACCTGTTGTTAATATATCTTTCTTACATCTAATCCGTGTTTTACTTCTGTGGGCCCAACTTTGGCACCCACATCAGATAGATAGATAGATAGATAGATAGATAGATAGATAGATATTACACATTACACAAGCTACTTGGGCACCTCGGCGTGGTGTAATGGTTAACAAGCTTATCTCACTGAAACAATTAAAAACTGAAGAGTGAGTTCGATCCTTACTGGGTACCCTGTACTTTCGACTTTGTGCCACATCTAAGCTACGCTTAGAAAATCAGTATTACACAAGTTATTTTGCATTTCAACAACTAATACGTGCGATGTCAGAAACATGCTCTCTTCGCAAACATTGATTATACAAAAGCTCGCAGACTTTTCTATCGACTATGAATTTCTTTCTTCCACGATTTATCTTGACTCTTTTTATTCATCATTTGGTCGCTTACTATAGCAAAACAAACAAGCAAAGCTAGTAAGGTTGAGATTTTAAGGTGTTACAAACGGAGAAAAAAACTAATGCCATTTCCAAGGGAATTTGTATGACCTGAACGTTGCATATTAGCAACTTCAACTCGATTTGCCGAATTTCAATTCACACGCCGATAACCATTACGTTTTAAATCTCTTGTAGATTAGAGAAGATTATTCTTACTGTCAATAAACTTCAAGATTTACCAGCAAACTACTGAACAGCCGCATCTGCTGAAATTACATTTTTCTCTTCTCGTTGTTTGGTCATCACTCCTCATTTTTTTGTCGTTATTTTCCGGAAAAATTGTTTACAGGGAGAATTTGTTAATTTCCTTTTATAACTGGTGGGGTGATTTACTTATTTACCAACTTGTTTCTGGAGTTTCTATTGGCTTTAAGTATTTACAAGCATAGTTTTGTCAAATATAAATCTTCAAATATGGAGCACCCAGTGAGTGTCGAACTCACCATTAATGTCCGGGCAACACCTTGGCTAAATCTTCAAATTTATGTATATATATTTTGGAGCTGGTATTATTAGGTTGGTGCAAAAATAATGACGTAATAATGTTGTTTTTTTACGTTAAAAAATACGTAAAAAAACGACATTATTACGTCATTATTTTTGCACCAACCTAATAATATAACACAAAGTGTTGAGAGAACCCAATGAGGATTAACTTCAATAAAGAATTAATGCTATACAAAATGTTCTTTCTAAGCTCTAAGCTCTTATCATGGGATAACGACACGATAGACAGCTACCATTATTTGTCTATTTACTATTAATTTTTTCCTGTCTTGATCATAGTTCGGCTTAATACGGAATTAGCAGCAGCCTCTTGAATTTTTTTTCTCTCATGCCGCTGGTTTCACCGCTGAATCAGACTCTCAAGAAGAGTTTGAGGGTTGAGTTATCTCCCTTCACTGATTGGCAAAGGTGCCTTGGTGTCTGTTGTTACTTAGTCAACTTAGTTAAACTCAAACAATCTACATGAGATCTACATGAGATCTACATTCTTATTCTTAATATAACATTGTTCGCTTTTAACCCCTTTGACTGTTTTTCATTAAAAGTTATTTGTATTTCTAACTAATTTACTTGAGAAAGTTTTTTGTTGTGCCATATCCGGGTCATTTATCTATTTATTTCTTCTTCTTCTTCTTCTACTTCTTCTTCTTCTTCTTCTTCTTCTTCTTCTTCTTCTTCTTATTATTATTATTATTATTATTATTATAGTTGTTGGCGTTGTTGTTCTTTCTAAGTTATCATTTCTTTCTTATCTTCTTTTCTATATTCGGTTTTATCTTTTAGTTATTTTTATTGTCCTTTTAATTTCTTCTTTCTTTCTTTCGTTCATTATTTATTTATTTATTTATTCCTCCCTTCCTTTCTTCTTTATTTACTTTCCTTTCTTCTCTTTCGTCTTTCTTCGTTTCATTTTTTCTTTTTCTACATTTGAACTTTTTTCTCTATCCGAAGCTTCCGTTGAGATAATGATAATGTATTGTCAGTTTCTTTCTTTCTTTCCTTCTTTCTTTCTAGATTTCTTTCTTTCTTTCTTTCTTGATTTCTGCATTACTTTCTTGATTTCTTTCTTACTTTCTTTCTTGATTTCTTTCCTTCCTTCTTGATTTCTTTTTTTCTTTCTTTCTTGATTAATTGATTTCTTTCTTTCTTGATTTCATTCTTTCTTTCTTGATTTCTTGATTTCTTTCTTTCTTGATTTCTTGATTTCTTTCTTGAATTCTTTCTTTCTTGATTTCTTTCTTTCTTTCTTTCTTCATTTCTGGATTTCATTCTTGATTTCTTCATTTCTTTCTTGATTTCTTTCTTTCTTACGTGATTTCTTTCTTTCTTTCTTTCTTTCTTGATTTTTTTATATCTTTCTTTCTTGATTTCTTGATTTCTTTCTCTATTTCTTGATTTCTTTCTTTCTTGATTTTTTTGATTGATTGATTGATTGATTACTTTCTTTCTTTCTTTCTTGATGTCTTTGTTGATTTCTTTCTTTCTTTTTTTCTTTCTTTCTTGATTTCTGGATTTCTTGATTTCTGGATTTCTTTCTTTCTTTGTCTCTTGATTTCTTTCTTTCTTCCTTTCTTTCTTTCTTTCTTGATTTCTTGATTTATTTCTTACTTTCTTTCTTTCTTTCTTTCTTTCTTTCTTTCTTTCTTTCTTGATTTCTTTCTTGATTTCTTTCTTTCTTGATTTCTTTCTTGATTTCTTGATATCTTTCTTTCTTGATTTCTTGATTTCTTTCTCTATTTCTTGATTTCTTTCTTTCTTGATTTTTTTGATTGATTGATTGATTGATTTCTTTCTTTCTTTCTTTCTTTCTTGATGTCTTGGTTGATTTCTTTCTTTCTTTTTTTCTTTCTTCCTTTCTTTCTTTCTTTCTTGATTTCTTGATTTATTTCTTACTTTCTTTCTTTCTTTCTTTCTTTCTTTAATTCTTTCTTCATTTCTTTCTTTCTTGATTTCTGTCTTTCTTGATTTCTTTCTTGATTTCTTTCTTGATTTCTTCAATTCTTTCTTGATATCTTGATTTCTTCATTTCTTCATTTCTTTCTCGATTTCTTTCTTTCTTACTTACTTGATTTCTTTCTTCTTTCTTGATTTATTTCTTTCTTTCTTGATTTCTTTCTTTCTGCATTTCTTTCATGATTTCTTGATTTTTTCTTGATTTCTTGATTTCTTTCTTTCTTGATGTCTTCTTGATTTCTTCATTTCTTTCTTTCTCCCTTGATTTCTTTCTTTCTTTCTTGATTTCTTTCTTGATTTCTTCATTTCTTTCTTGATTTCTTTCTTTCTTTCTAGTTTCGTTCTTTCTTGATTTCTTGATTTCTTGATTTCTTTCTTGATTTCTTGATTTCTTTCTTAATTTCTTGATTTCTTTCTTGATTTCTTTCTTTCTTGATTTCTTTCTTCATTTATTGATTTCTTGCTTTCTTTCTTTCTTGATTTCTTTCTTTCTTACGTGATTTCTTTCTTGATTTTTTTCTTTCTTTCTTGATTTCTTTCTTTCTTTCTTTCTTCATTTCTTTCTTCATTTCTTGATTTCTATCTTTCTTTCTTACTTTCTTTCTTCATTTCTTTCTTGATTTCTTGATTTCTTTCTTGATTTCTTTCTTTATTTATTTCTTAATTTCGTTCTTTATTACTTGATTTCATTATTTCATGATTTCTTTCTTGAATTGTTTCTTTCTTGATTTATTTCTTTCTTTCTTGATTTCTTTCTTTCTTTCCTTTTTTCTTTCTTTCTTTCTTTCTTGATTTCTTGATTTCTTTCTTGATTTCTTTTATTCTTGATTTCTTGATTTCTTTGTTTCTTTCTCTCTTGATTTCTTGATTTATTTCTTCATTTCTTTCTTTCTTGATTTATTGATTTATGCATTTCTTTCTTGATTTCTTGATTTCTTTCCTGATTTCTTTCTTGATTTCTTGATTTTTTCTTGATTTCTTGATTTTTTCTTTCTTGATGTCTTCTTGATTTCTTGTTTTCTTGATTACTTTCTTGATTTCTTTCTTGATTTCTTTCTTTCTTGATTTCTTGATTTCTGGATTTCTTTCTTCATTTCTTGATTTCTTTCTTGATTTCTTTCTTGATTTCTTGATTTTTTCTTGATTTCTTGATTTCTTTCTTTCTTGATGTCTTCTTGATTTTTTGATTTCTTTCTTTCTTTCTTTCATAATTTCTTTCTATCTTGATTTCTAGATTTCTGCATTTCATGATTTCTTTCTTGATTTGTTTCTTTCTTGATTTCTTTCTTTGTTTCTTGATTTCTTGATTTCTTTCTTGATTACTTTCATTTTTGATTTCTTCATTTCTTTGTTTCTTTCTTTCTTGATTACTTTCTTTCTTTCTCCATTTCTTGATTTCTTTTTTCATTCTTTCTTGATTTCTTTGTTTCTTGATTTCTCTCTTTCTTTCTTTCTTGATTTTTTTCTTTCTTGATTTCTTGATTACTTTCTGCATTTCTTTCTTGATTTCTTTCTTTCTTTCTTGATTTCTTCCCGAATCTTGATATCTTTATTGATTTCTTTCTTGATTTCTCGATTTCTTGATACTTTCTTGATTTCTTTCTTTCTTGATTTCCTGATTTATTTATTTATTTCTTGATATCTTTCTTTCTTGATTTCTTTCTTGATGTCTTTCTTTCTTGATTTCTTTCTTTCTTGATATCTTTCTTTCTTTATTTATTTCTTTCTTACTTGATTTCTGTTTTTCTTGATTTCTTTCTTTCCTTCTTTCTTAGTTTCTTTCTTGATTTCTTTCTTTCTTGATTTATTTCTTTCTTGATTTCCTGATTTATTTATTTATTTCTTGATTTCTTTCTTTCATGATTTCTTTCTTTCTTGATTTCTTTCTTTCTTTCTTGATTCTTTCTTTCTTGATTTCTTTCTTTTTACTTTTTTTCTTGATTTCTTTCTTTCTTGATTTCTTGATTTCTTTCTTGATGTCTTTCTTTCTTGATTTTCTTCTTTCTTGATTTCTTGATTACTTTCTTCCTTGATTTCTTTCTTTCTTTCTTGATTTCTTTCTTTCTTTCTTTCGTTCTTTCTTGATTTTCGGATTTCTTTGTTTCTTTCTTGATTTCTTTCATTCTTGATTTCTTTCTTTCTTGATGTCTTTCTTTCTTTCTTTCGTTCTTGATTTCTTTCTTTCTTGATTTCTTGATTTCTCTCTTTCTTGATTTCTTTCTTTCTTTCTTTCTTTCTTGATTTTTGATTTCTTGAATTCTTTCTTTCTTTCTTTGTTGATTTCTAGATTTCTTGATTTCATTCTTTCTTTTCTTCTTTATTTCTATCTTTCTTGATTTCTTTCTTTTTCCTTTCTTGATTACTTTCTTTCTTGATTTCTTTTTTCTTGATTACTTTCTTTCTTTCTTTCTTGATTTCTTTCTTGATTTCATTCTTGACTTCTTTCTTTCTTTCTTTCTTTCATTCTTTCTTGATTCTTTCTTGATTTCTTTCTTTCTTGATTTCCTGCTTTATTTATTTCTTTCTTGATTTATTTTTTTCTTGATTTCTTTCTTGATTTCTTGATTTCTTGATTTCTTTCTTTCTTTATTGATTTCTTGATTTCATTCTTTCTTGATATCTTACTTGATTTCTTTCTTTCTTGATTTCTTTCTTGAGTTCTTTCTTGATTTCTTTCTTGATTCCTTTCTTGACTTCTTTCTTTCTGTCTTTCGTGATTTCCTGATTTCTTAATTTCTTTTTTCATTTCTTTCTTGATTTCTTGATTTCTTGATTCTTTATTCATTTCTTTCTTTCTTGATTTACTGATTTATTTATTTATTTATTTATTTATTTCTTCATTTCTTTTCTTCTTTCTTTCTTTCTTTCTTGATTTCATTCTTTCTTGACTTCTTGATGTCTTTCTTGCTTGATTTCTTTCTTTCTTGATTTCTTTCATTCTTTATTCCTTCATTTCTTTCTTTCTTGATTTCTTTCATGATTTCTTTCTTTCATGATTTCCTGATTTATTTCTTTCTTTCTTGATTTCTTTCATTCTTGATTTCTTGATTTATTTAATTCTTGATTTCTTACTGTCTTGATATCTTGATTTATTTATTTATTGATTTCTTGATTTCTTTCTTTCTTGATTTCTTTCTTGATTTCTTTCTTTCGTGATTTCTCGATTTATTTATTTTTTCATTTCTTTCTTTCCTTCTTTCTTGATTTCTTGAATTGTTTCTTGATTTAATTCTTGATTTCTTTCTTTCATGATTTCTTTCTTTCTTGATTTCTTGATTTATTTATTGATTGATTTCTTTCTTGATTTCTTGATTTCTTGATTTCTTGAATTATTTCTTGATTTATTGATTTATTTATTTATTGATTTCTTTCTTTCATTCTTTCATTTTTGATTTCTTTCTTTCTTGAATTCTTTCTTTCTTTCTTTCTTTCTTTCTTTCTTGATTTCTTGTTTTCTTTCTTTCTTTCTTGATTTCTATCTTTCTTGATTTCTTTCTTTCTTTCTTTCTTTCTTGATTTCTTTCTTTCTTGATTTCTTTTTTTCTTGATTACTTTCTTTCTTTCTTTCTTGACTTCTTTCTTGATTTCTTTCTTTCTTGATTTCATTCTTTCTTTCTTTCTTTCTTTCTTGTTTCTTTCTTGATTTCTTTCTTTCTTGATTTCCTGCTTTATTTATTTCTTTCTTGATTTCTTGATTTCTTGATTTCTTGATTTCTTTCTTTCTTTATTGATTTCTTGATTTCATTCTTTCTTGATTTCTTTCTTTCTTGATTTCTATCTTGATTTCTTTCTTTCTTGATTTCTTTCTTGAGTTCTTTCTTACTTGATTTCTTTCTTTCTTGATTTCTTTCTTGAGTTCTTTCTTACTTGATTTCTTTCTTTCTTGATTTCTTTCTTGAGTTCTTTCTTGGCTTCATTCTTTCTCTCTTTCGTGATTTCTTGATTTCTCAATTTCTTTCTTCATTTCTTTCTTCATTTCTTCATTTCTTGATTTCTTGATTCTTTCTTCATTTTTTTCTTTCTTGATTTATTTCTTTCTTGATTTATTTTCTTCTTTCTTTCTCCCTTTCTTGATTTCTTTCTTTCTTGACTTCTTGATGTCTTTCTTGCTTGATTTCTTTCTTTCTTGATTTCTTTCATTCTTTATTCCTTCATTTCTTTTTTCTTTCTTTCTTGATTTCTTTCTTGATTTCTTTCTTTCTTGATATCCTGATTTATTTATTTCTTTTTTCATTTCTTGATTTATTTATTTCTTGACTTCTTACTTTCTTGATATCTTGATTTATTTATTTCTTGATTTCTTTCTTTCTTGATTTCTTTCTTGATTTCTTTCTTTCGTGATTTCTTGATTTATTTATTTTTTCATTTCTTTCTTTCTGTCTTTCTTTCTTTCTTGATTTCTTGAATTGTTTCTTGATTTAATTCTTGATTTCTTTCTTTCATGATTTCTTGATTTCTTGATTTCTTGATTTATTTATTTATTGATTTCTTTCTTGATTTCTTGATTTCTTGAATTCTTTCTTGATTTCTTTCTTGATTTCTTGATTTATTTATTTATTGATTTCTTTCTTGATTTCTTTCATTTTTGATTTCTTGATTTCTTTCATTCTTTCCTTCTTGATTTCTTTCTTTATTGATTTCTTTCTTTCTTGAAATCTTTCTTTCTTTCTTTCTTGATTTCTTGATTTCTTTCTTTCTTTCTTGATTTCTATCTTTCTTGATTTCTTTCTTTCTTGATTTCTTTCTTTCTTTCTTTCTTGATTTCTTTCTTTCTTTCTTTCTTTCTTGATTTTTGATTTCTTGAATTCTTTCGTTCTTTCTTTGTTGCTTTCTAGATTTCTTGATTTCATTCTTTCTTTTCTTCTTGATTTCTATCTTTCTTGATTTCTTTCTTTCTTTCTTTCTTGATTACTTTCTTTCTTGATTTCTTTTTTTCTTGATTACTTTCTTTCTTTCTTTCTTGATTTCTTTCTTGATTTCATTCTTGACTTCTTTCTTTCTTTCTTTCTTGATTATTTCTTGATTTCTTTCTTTCTTGATTACCTGCTTTATTTATTTCTTTCTTGATTTATTTTTTTCTTGATTTCTTGATTTCTTTCTTTCTTTATTGATTTCTTGATTTCATTCTTTCTTGATTTCTTTCTTTCTTGATTTCTATCTTGATTTCTTTCTTTCTTGATTTCTTTCTTGAGTTCTTTCTTACTTGATTTCTTTCTTTCTTGATTTCTTTCTTGAGTTCTTTCTTGGCTTCATTCTTTCTCTCTTTCGTGATTTCTTGATTTCTCAATTTCTTTCTTCATTTCTTTCTTCATTTCTTCATTTCTTGATTTCTTGATTCTTTCTTCATTTCTTTCTTTCTTGATTTATTTCTTTCTTGATTTATTTTCTTCTTTCTTTCTCCCTTTCTTGATTTCTTTCTTTCTTGACTTCTTGATGTCTTTCTTGCTTGATTTCTTTCTTTCTTGATTTCTTTCATTCTTTATTCCTTCATTTCTTTTTTCTTTCTTTCTTGATTTCTTTCTTGATTTCTTTCTTTCTTGATATCCTGATTTATTTATTTCTTTTTTCATTTCTTGATTTATTTATTTCTTGACTTCTTACTTTCTTGATATCTTGATTTATTTATTTCTTGATTTCTTTCTTTCTTGATTTCTTTCTTGATTTCTTTCTTTCGTGATTTCTTGATTTATTTATTTTTTCATTTCTTTCTTTCTGTCTTTCTTTCTTTCTTGATTTCTTGAATTGTTTCTTGATTTAATTCTTGATTTCTTTCTTTCATGATTTCTTGATTTCTTGATTTCTTGATTTATTTATTTATTGATTTCTTTCTTGATTTCTTGATTTCTTGAATTCTTTCTTGATTTCTTTCTTGATTTCTTGATTTATTTATTTATTGATTTCTTTCTTGATTTCTTTCATTTTTGATTTCTTGATTTCTTTCATTCTTTCCTTCTTGATTTCTTTCTTTATTGATTTCTTTCTTTCTTGAAATCTTTCTTTCTTTCTTTCTTGATTTCTTGATTTCTTTCTTTCTTTCTTGATTTCTATCTTTCTTGATTTCTTTCTTTCTTGATTTCTTTCTTTCTTGATTTCTTTCTTTCTTTCTTTCTTTCTTGATTTTTGATTTCTTGAATTCTTTCGTTCTTTCTTTGTTGCTTTCTAGATTTCTTGATTTCATTCTTTCTTTTCTTCTTGATTTCTATCTTTCTTGATTTCTTTCTTTCTTTCTTTCTTGATTACTTTCTTTCTTGATTTCTTTTTTTCTTGATTACTTTCTTTCTTTCTTTCTTGATTTCTTTCTTGATTTCATTCTTGACTTCTTTCTTTCTTTCTTTCTTGATTATTTCTTGATTTCTTTCTTTCTTGATTACCTGCTTTATTTATTTCTTTCTTGATTTATTTTTTTCTTGATTTCTTTCTTGATTTCTTGATTTTTTCTTTCTTTATTGATTTCTTGATTTCATTCTTTCTTGATTTCTATCTTGATTTCTTTCTTTCTTGATTTCTTTCTTTCTTGATTTATTTCTTGAGTTCTTTCTTACTTGATTTCTTTCTTTCTTGATTTCTTTCTTGAGTTTTTTCTTGATTTCTTTCTTCATTCCTTTCTTGACTTCTTTCTTTCTCTCTTTCGTGATTTCTTCATTTCTTAATTTCTTTCTTCATTTCTTGATTTCTTGATTTCTTGATTCTTTCTTCATTTCTTTCTTTCTTGATTTACTGATTTATTTATTTATTTCTTGATTTATTTCTTTCTTGATTTCTTTTCTTCTTTCTTTCTTCCTTTCTTGATTTCTTGACTTCTTGACTTCTTGATATCTTTCTTGCTTGATTTCTTTCTTTCTTGATTTATTTCATTCTTTATTCCTTCATTTCTATCCTTCTTTCTTTCTTGATTTCTTTCTTGATTTCCTGATTTATTTATTTCTTTCTTGATTTCTTTCTTTCTTGATTTCCTGATTTATTTATTTCTTGACTTCTTACTTTCTTGATATCTTGATTTATTTATTTCTTCATTTATTTATTTCTTGATTTCTTTCTTTCTTGATTTCTTTCTTTCGTGATTTCTTGATTTATTTATTTTTTCATTTCTTTCTTTATTCTTTCTTTCTTTCTTTCTTGATTTCTTGAATTGTTTCTTGATTTAATTCTTGATTTCTTTCTTTCAGGATTTCTTTCATTCTTGATTTCTTGATTTATTTATTTATTGATTTCTTTCATGATTTCTTGATTTCTTGAATTCTTTCTTCATTTCTTTCTTGATTTCTTGATTTATTTATTTATTGATTTCTTTCTTGATTTCTTTCATTTTTGATTTCTTGATTTCTTTCATTCTTTCCTTCTTGATTTATTTTTTTCTTGATTTCTTTTGTTCTTTCTTTCTTTCTTTCTTGATTTCTTGATTTCTTGATTTCTTTCTTTCTTCCTTGATTTCTATCTTTCTTGATTTCTTTCTTTCTTGATTTCTTTCTTTCTTTCTTTCTTGATTTCTTTCTTTCTTTCTTGATTTTTGATTTCTTGAATTCTTTCTTTCTCTCTTTGCTGATTTCTAGATTTCTTGATTTCATTCTTTTTTTCTTCTTGATTTCTATCTTTCTTGATTACTTTCTTTCTTTCTTTCTTGATTTCTTTCTTGATTTCATTCTTGACTTCTTTCTTTCTTTCTTTCTTTCTTGATTCTTTCTTGATTTCTTTCTTTCTTGTTTTCCTGCTTTATTTATTTATTTCTTGATTTATTTTTTTCTTGATTACTTTCTTGATTTCTTTCTTTCTTTCTTTATTGATTTCTTGATTTCATTCTTTCTTGAATTCTTTCTTGATTTCTTTCTTGATTTCTTGATTTATTTATTTATTGATTTCTTTCTTGATTTCTTTCATTTTTGATTTCTTGATTTCTTTCATTCTTTCCTTCTTGATTACTTTCTTTATTGATTTCTTTCTTTCTTGAAATCTTTCTTTCTTTCTTTCTTGATTTCTTTCTTTCTTTCTTTCTTTCTTGATTTCTATCTTTCTTGATTTCTTTCTTTCTTGATTTCTTTCTTTCTTTCTTTCTTGATTTCTTTCTTTCTTTCTTTCTTTCTTGATTTTTGATTTCTTGAATTCTTTCGTTCTTTGTTGCTTTCTAGATTTCTTGATTTCATTCTTTCTTTTCTTCTTGATTTCTATCTTTCTTGATTTCTTTCTTTCTTTCTTTCTTGATTACTTTCTTTCTTGATTTCTTTTTTTCTTGATTACTTTCTTTCTTTCTTTCTTGATTTCTTTCTTGATTTCATTCTTGACTTCTTTCTTTCTTTCTTTCTTGATTCTTTCTTGATTTCTTGAATTTTTTCTTTCTTTATTGATTTCTTGATTTCATTCTTTCTTGCTTTCTGTCTTGATTTCTTTCTGTCTTGATTTCTTTCTTTCTTGATTTATTTCTTGAGTTCTTTCTTACTTGATTTCTTTCTTTCTTGATTTCTTTCTTGAGTTTTTTCTTGATTTCTTTCTTCATTCCTTTCTTGACTTCTTTCTTTCTCTCTTTCGTGATTTCTTCATTTCTTAATTTCTTTCTTCATTTCTTGATTTCTTGATTTCTTGATTCTTTCTTCATTTCTTTCTTTCTTGATTTACTGATTTATTTATTTATTTCTTGATTTATTTATTTCTTGATTTCTTTTCTTCTTTCTTTCTTCCTTTCTTGATTTCTTGACTTCTTGACTTCTTGATATCTTTCTTGCTTGATTTCTTTCTTTCTTGATTTATTTCATTCTTTATTCCTTCATTTCTATCCTTCTTTCTTTCTTGATTTCTTTCTTGATTTCCTGATTTATTTCTTTCTTTCTTGATTTCTTTCTTTCTTGATTTCCTGATTTATTTATTTCTTGACTTCTTACTTTCTTGATATCTTGATTTATTTATTTCTTCATTTATTTATTTCTTGATTTCTTTCTTTCTTGATTTCTTTCTTGATTTCTTTCTTTCGTGATTTCTTGATTTATTTATTTTTTCATTTCTTTCTTTATTCTTTCTTTCTTTCTTGATTTCTTGAATTGTTTCTTGATTTAATTCTTGATTTCTTTCTTTCAGGATTTCTTTCATTCTTGATTTCTTGATTTATTTATTTATTGATTTCTTTCATGATTTCTTGATTTCTTGAATTCTTTCTTGATTTCTTTCTTGATTTCTTGATTTATTTATTTATTGATTTCTTTCTTGATTTCTTTCATTTTTGATTTCTTTCATTCTTTCCTTCTTGATTTATTTTTTTCTTGATTTCTTTTGTTCTTTCTTTCTTTCTTTCTTTCTTGATTTCTTGATTTCTTTCTTTCTTCCTTGATTTCTATCTTTCTTGATTTCTTTCTTTCTTGATTTCTTTCTTTCTTTCTTTCTTGATTTCTTTCTTTCTTTCTTGATTTTTGATTTCTTGAATTCTTTCTTTCTCTCTTTGTTGATTTCTAGATTTCTTGATTTCATTCTTTTTTTCTTCTTGATTTCTATCTTTCTTGATTACTTTCTTTCTTTCTTTCTTGATTTCTTTCTTGATTTCATTCTTGACTTCTTTCTTTCTTTCTTTCTTTCTTGATTCTTTCTTGATTTCTTTCTTTCTTGTTTTCCTGCTTTATTTATTTCTTTCTTGATTTATTTTTTTCTTGATTTCTTTCTTGATTACTTTCTTGATTTCTTTCTTGATTTCTTTCTTTCTTGATTTCTTTCTTGTGTTCTTTCTTACTTGATTTCTTTCTTTCTTGATTTCTTTCTTGAGTTCTTTCTTGATTTCTTTGTTGATTCCTTTCTTGACTTCTTTCTTTCTTTCTTTCGTGATTTCTTGATTTCTTAATTTCTTTCTTCATTTCTTTCTTCATTTCTTTCTTTCTTGATTTACTGATTTATTTATTTATTTCTTGATTTATTTATTTCTTGATTTCTTTTCTTCTTTCTTTCTTTCTTCCGTTCTTGATTTCTTTCTTTCTTGACTTCTTGATGTCTTTCTTGCTTGATTTCTTTCTTTCTTGATTTCTTTCATTCTTTATTCCTTCATTTCTTTCTTTCTTTCTTTCTTTCTTTCTTTCTTTCTTGATTTCCTTCTTTCTTGATTTCCTGATTTATTTATTTCTTTCTTGATTTCTTTCATTCTTTCATTCTTGATTTATTTATTTCTTGACTTCTTACTTTCTTGATATCTTGATTTATTTATTTCTTGATTTATTTATTTCTTGATTTCTTGATTTCTTTTTTCTTGATTTCTTTCTTGATTTCTTTCTTTCGTGATTTCTTGATTTATTTATTTTTTCATTTCTTTCTTTCTTTCTTTCTTGAATTGTTTCTTGATTTAATTCTTGATTTCTTTCTTTCATGATTTCTTTCTTTCTTGATTTCTTGATTTATTTATTTATTGATTTCTTTCTTGTTTTCTTTCATTTTTGATATCTTGATTTCTTTCATTCTTTCCTTCTTGATTTCTTTCTATATTGATTTCTTTCTTTCTTGAATTCTTTCTTTCTTTCTTTCTTTCTTGATTTCTTGATTTCTTTCTTTCTTTCTTTCTTTCTTGATTTCTATCTTTCTTGATTTCTTTCTTTCTTGATTTCTTTCTTGATTTCTTGATTTCTTGATTTCTTGATTTCTTTTTTCTTGATTACATTCTTTCTTTCTTTCTTGATTTCTTTCTTTCTTGATTTCATTCTTGACTTCTTTCTTTCTTTCTTTCTTGATTCTTTCTTGATTTCTTTCTTTCTTGATTTCCTGCTTTATTTATTTCTTTCTTGTTTTATTTCTTTCTTGATTTCTTTCTTGATTTCTTGATTTCTTTCTTTCTTTATTGATTTCTTGATTTCATTCTTTCTTGATTTCTTTCTTTTTTGATTTCTATCTTGATTTCTTTCTTTCTTGATTTCTTTCTTGAGTTCTTTCTTACTTTATTTCTTTCTTTCTTGATTTCTTTCTTGAGTTCTTTCTTGATTTCTTTCTTGATTCCTTTCTTGACTTCATTCTTTCTTTCTTTCGTGATTTCTTGATTTCTTAATTTCTTTCTTCATTTCTTTCTTCATTTCTTGATTTCTTGATTTCTTGATTCTTTCTTCATTTCTTTCTTGATTTACTGATTTGTTTATTTCTTTCTTGATTTATTTTTTGCTTGATTTCTTTTGTTCTTTCTTTCTTTCTTTCTTGATTTCTTTCTTTCTTGACTTCTTGATGTCTTTCTTGCTTGATTTCTTTCTTTCTTGATTTCTTTCATTTTTTATTCCTTCATTTCTGATTTCTTGATTTCTTTCTTTCTTGATTCCCAGATTTATTTATTTCTTTCTTGATTTCTTTCATTCTCGATTTCTTGATTTATTTATTTCTTGATTTCTTCATTTCTTGATTTCTTGATTTCTTTTTGTTTCTTGATTTAATTCTTGATTTCTTTCTTTCATGATTTCTTTCTTTCTTGATTTCTTGATTTATTTATTGATTGATTGATTTCTTTCTTTCTTTCTTGATTTCTTGAATTCTTTCTTGATTTCTTGATTTATTTATTTATTGATTTCTTTCTTGATTTCTTTCATTTTTGATTTCTTGATTTCTTTCATTCTTTCCTTCTTGATTTCTTTCTTTCTTGATTTCTTTCTTTCTTGATTTCTTCATTTTTTTTTCTTGATTTCTTGGTTTCTTGATTTCTTGATTTCTTTCTTGATTTCTTTCTTGATTTCTTCATTTCTTTCTTGATTTCTTTTTTCTTGATTTCTTTCTTTATTCATTTATTTATTGATTTCTTTCTTTCTTTCTTTCTTTCTTGATTTCTTTTTTTGATTACTTTCTTTCTTGATTTCTTGATTTCTTGATTTCATTCTTGACTTCTTTCTTTCTTTCTTTCTTTCTTTCTTGATTTCTTGATTCTTTCTTGTTTTTCTGCTTTATTTCTTTCTTTCTTAATTTATTTCTTTCTTGATTTCTTTCTTTCTTTCTTTCTTCATTGATTTCTTTCTTTCTTTCTTTCTTGATTTCTTTCTTGATTTCTTTCTTTCTTGATTTCTTTCTTGAGTTCTTTCTTGATTTCTGTCTTTATTCCTTTCTTGACTTCTTTCCTTCTTTCTTTCGTGATTTCTTTATTTCTTAGTTCCTTTCTTCATTTCTTTCTTCATTTCTTCATTTCTTGATTTCTTGATTCTTTCTTGATTTCTTCCTTTCTTGATTTACTGATTTATTTATTGATTTATTTATTTCTTGATTTCTTTTCTTCTTTTTTTCTTGATTTCTTTCTTTCTTGATTTCTTGATTTCTTTGTTGATTTCTTTCTTTCTTGATTTCTTTCTTTCTTGATTTCTTTCATTCTTTATTCCTTCATTTACTTCTTTCTTTCTTTCTTTCTTGATTTCTTTCTTGATTTCTTTCTTTCTTGATTTCCTGATTTATTTCTTGATTTCTTGATTTCTTTCATTCTTGATTTCTTGATTTATTTATTTCTTGATTTCTTTCTTTCTTGATTTCTTTCTTTCTTGATTTCTTGATTACTTTCTTTCTTTCTTTCCTTCTTGATTACTTTCTTTCTTTCTTTCCTTCTTGATTTCTTTCTTTCTTGATTTCTTTCTTTCGTGATTTCTTGAATTTTTTTTTTTGATTTCTTTCTTTCTTTCTTTCTTTTTCCTTGATTTCTTGGATTGTTTCTTGATTTAATTCTTGATTTCTTTCTTTCATGATTTCTTGATTTCTTTCTTTCTTTCTCTTTTTCTTTCCTTCTTGATTTCTTTCTTTCTTTCTTGATGTCTTTCTTTCTTGATTTCTCTCTTTCTTGATTTCTTGATATATTTATTTCTTGATTTCTTTCTTTCTTTCTTTGTTGATTTCTTGAATTCTTTCTTGGTTTCTTTCTTGATTTCTTCATTTATTGATTTCTTAATGTTTTTTACCTTGATTTCTTGATTTCTTTCTTTCCTTCTTGATTTCTTTCTTTCTTGATTTCTTTATTTGTTGATTTCTTTCTTTCTTTCTTTATTTCTTTCTTCATTTTTTTTCTTGATTTCTTGATTTCTTTCTTCATTTCTTTTTTCTTGATTATTTTCTATATTCATTTATTTATTGATTTTTTTTCTTTCTTGATTTCTTGATTTCTTGATTTCTTCCTTGATTTATTGATTTCTTTCTTCATTTCTTCATTTCTTTCTTGATTTCTTTCTTTCTTTCTTTCCTGATTTCTTTCTTTATTTATTTATTTCCTTCTTTCTTTCTTTATTTATTAATTACGTTCTTTATTTCTCTATTTCTTTATTAAATGATTTCTTTCTTGATTTGTTTCTTTCTTGATTTATTTATTTCTATCTTGATTTCTTTCTTTCTTTCCTTCTTTTTTTCTTTCTTGATTTCTTGATTTCTTTCTTGATTTCTTTTATTCCTGATTTCTTGATTTCTTTGTTTTTTCTTTTTTGATTTGTTTCTTTCTTTCTTCATTTCTTGATTTCTTTCTTGATTTCTTTCTTTCTTTATTTCTTGATTTCTTTCTTTCTTGATTTCTTGGTTTCTTTCTTTCTTGATTTCTTTCCTTCCTGATTTCTTGATTACTTGGTTTCTGCTTTTCTTACTTGATTTCTTTCTTGATTTCTTTCTTGATTTCTTGTTTTTTTCTTAATTTCTTGATTTCTTTCTTACTTGATGTTTTCTTGATTTCTTGATTTCTTGATTACTTTCTTCATTTCGTTCTTGATTTCTTCATTTTTTGATTTCTTGATTTCTGCATTTCTTTCTTTCTTTCTTTCTTGATTTCTTTCTTTCTGCATTTCTTTCTTGATTTCTTGATTTCTTTCTTGATTTCTTTCTTGATTTCTTTCTTGGTGACTTCTTGATTTCTTGATTTCTTTCTTTCTTTCTTTTTTCAATGATTTCTTTCTAACTTGATTTCTTGATTTCTGCATTTCATGATTTCTTTCTTTCTTTCTTTCTTTCTTTCTTTCTTGATTTTAGGATTTCTTTCTTTCTTTCTTGATTTCTTTCATTCTTGATTTTTTTCTTTCTTGATTTCTTTCTTTCTTTCGTTATTGATTTTCTTTCTTTCTTGATTTCTTGATTTCTAACTTTCTTGATTTCTTTCTTTCTTTCTTTCTTGATTTCTTGAATTCTTTCTTTCTTTCTTTTTTGATTTCGTTCTTTCTTTCTTTCTTTCCTTCTTGATTTCTTTCTTTCTTTCTTGATTTCTTTCTTTCTTGATTTCTTTCTTTCTTTCTTGCTTGATTTCTTTTTTTCTTGATTTCTTTCTTTCTTGATTTCTTGATTTCTTTCTTGATTTCTTTCTTTCCTGATTTCATTCTTTCTTTCTTTCTTTATTTCTTGATTTCTTTCTTGATTTCTTGATTTCATTCTTTCTTTATTGATTTCTTGATTTCTTTCTTTATTTATTTCTTGATTTCTTTCTTTCTAGATTTCTTTCTTGATTTCTTTCTTAAGTTCTTTCTTACTTGATTTCTTTCTTTGCTGATTTCTTTCTTCAGTTCTTTCTTGATTTCTTTCTTGATTCCTTTCTTGAATTCTTTCTTTCTTTCTTTCGTGATTTCTTGATTTCTACATTTCTTTCTTCATTTCTTTCTTCATTTCTTGATTTCTTGATTTCTTGATTCATTCTTGATTTCTTTCTTTCTTGATTTATTGATTTATTTATTTATTTCTTGATTTATTTATTTCTTGATTTCTTTTCTTCTTTCTTTCTTGATTTCTTTCTTTCTTGATTTCTTAATTTCTTGATTTCTTTCTTGATGACTTTCTTTCATGATTTCTTTCTTTCTTGATTTCTTTCATTCTTTATTCCTTCATTTCTTTCTTTCTTTCTTTCTTTCTTGATTTATTTCTTGATTTCTTTCTTTCTTGATTTACTGATTTATTTATTTCTTCCTTGATTTCGTTCATTCTTTATTTCTTGATTTATTTATTTCTTCATTTGTTTATTTCTTGATGTCTAGATTTATTTATTTCTGGATTTCTTGAATTCTTTCTTGATTTCTTGATTTCTTTCTTTTTTTCTTTCCTTCTTGATTTCGTTCTTTCTTGATTTCTTGATTTATTTATTTCTTGATTTCTTTCTTTCTTTCTTTCTTTCTTTCTTGAATTCTTTCTTGATTTCTTTCTTGATTTCTTGATTTATTTATTTCTTGATTTCTTTCTTGATTTCTTTCATTCTTGATTTCTTGATTTTTTGATTTCTTTCCTTCTTGATTTCTTTCTTTCTTCATTTCTTTCTTTCTTGATTTCTTTCTTTCTTTCTTTCTTGATTTCTTTCTTTCTTTCTTTCTTGATTTCTTTCTTTCTTGATTTCTTTCTTGATTTCTTGATTTCTTTCTTGATTTCTTGATTTCTTTTTTCTTGATTTCTTTCTTTATTCATTTATTTATTTATTTATTTATTTATTTCTTGATTTCTTTCTTTCTTGATTTCTTTCTTTCTTGATTTCTTCTTTTCTTCATTTCTTTCTTTCTTGATTTATTTCTTGATTTTTTCTTGATTTCTTTCTTTCTTGATTTATATCTTGATTTCTTTCATGATTTCTTGATTTCTTTCTTGATTTCTTACTTTCTTCATTTCCTGATTTATTTATTCCTTTCTTGATTTATTTCATTCTTGATTTATTTCTTTCTTGATTTCTTTCCTCCTTTCTTTCCTGTTTTCTTGATTTCTTTCTTTCTTTCTTGATTTCTTGATTTCTTTCTTGATGTCTTTCTTTCTTGATTTCTTTCTTTCTTGATATCTTTCTTTCTTTCTTTATTTCTTTCTTTCTTTCTTTCTTTCTTTCTTTCTTGATTTCCTGATTTATTTCTTTCTTGATTTCTTTCATTCTTGATTTCTTTCTTTCTTTCTTTCTTCATTTCTTGATTACTTTCTTTCTTTCTGGATTTCTTTCTTTCTTGACTCTCTTTCTTTCTTGATTTCTTTCTTGATTTCTTGATTTCTTGATTTCTTTCTTTTTTTCTTTCTTTCTTTCTTGATTTCTTGATTTCTTTCTAGATTTCTTTCTTTCTTGATTTCTTTCTCTCTTCATTTCTTTCTTTCTTCATTTCTTTCTTTCTTTCCTTCTTGATTTCTTTCTTTCTTCATTTCTTTCTTTCTTTCCTTCTTGATTTCTTTCTTTCTTTCTTGATTTCTTTCTTCATTTCTTGATTTTGTTCTCGATTTCTTTCTTTTTTCATTTCTTTCTTTCTTGATTTCTTTCTTTTTTCATTTCTTTCTTTCTTTCTTTCTTGATTTCTTTATTTCTTTCTTGATTTCTTTATTTCTTTCTTTCTTGATTTCTTTCTTTCTTGATTTCTTTCTTTCTTGATTTCTTGATTTCTTTCTTGATTTCTTGATTTCTTTCTTACATGATTTCTTTCTTGATTTCTTTCTTTGTTGATTTCTTTCTTGACTTCTTTCTTTCGTGATTTCTTGATTTCTTTCTTGATTTCTTTCTTGATTTCTTGATTTCTCAATTTCTTGATTACTTTCTTCAGTTTTTCCTTCTGTTATTTCTTTCTTTCTTTCGTTTTTTCTTGATTTCTTTCCTTCTTTCTTTCTTGATGTCTTTCTTGATTTCTTTCTTTCTTGATTTCTTTCCTTCTTTCTTTCTTGATTTCTTTCTTGATTTCTTTCTTGATTTCTTCATTTCTTGAATTCTTTCTTTCTTTCTTTATTGATTCTTTCTTTCCTTCTTCATTTCTTTCTTTCTTTCTTTCCTTCTTCATTTCTTTCTTTCTTGATTTCTTTCTTGTTTTCTTTCTTTCTTGATTTCATTCTTGTTTTCTTTCTTTCTTGATTTCTTTCTTGATTTCTTTCTTTCTTGATTTCTTTCTTGAGTTCTTTTTTACCTGATTTCTTTCTTTCTTAATTCTTTCTTTTTTCATTTCTTCTTGATTTCTTTCTTGATTTCATTCTTTCTTACTTTTGAGATTTCTTGATATTTTTCTTCATTTCTTGATTTCTTTATTGATTTCTTTCTTGTTTTATTTCTTGATTTCTTGATTTCTTTCTTGATTTCTTTCTTTCTTGATTTCTTTCTTTCTTGATTTCTTTATTTCTTTCTTGATTTCTTCATTTCTTTCTTACTTGATTTCTTTCTTGATTTCTTTCTTTGTTTATTTCTTTCTTGACTTCTTTCTTTCGTGATTTCTTGATTTCTTTCTTGATTTCTTTCTTGATTTCTTTTTTTCTTGATTTCTTTCCTTCTTTCTTTCTTGATCTCTTTCTTGATTTATTTCTTTCTTGATTTCTTTCTTGATTTCTTGATTTCTTTCTTGAATTCTTTCTTTCTTGATTTCTTGATTTCTTTCTTGATTTCTTTCTTTCTTTCTTTCTTCCTTGATTTCTTCCTTTCTTTCTTTCTTTCTTTCTTTCTTTCTTGATTTCCTCATTTATTTATTTCTTTCTTGATTTCTTTCCTTCTTGATTTCTTGATTCATTTCTTTCTTGATTTATTTCTTTCTTGATTTATTTCTTTCTTGATTTCTTGATTTCTTGAATTCTTTCTTCATTTCTTTCTTTTTTTCTTGATTTCTTGATTTCTTTTATTATTTCTTGATTTCTTTCTTGATTTCTTGATTTCTTTCTTAATTTTTTTCTTTCTTGATTTCTTAATTTCTTTCTTTCTTGATTTCTTTCTTTTTTATTTCTTTCTTTCTTGATATCTTTCTTTCTTGATTTTTATCTTGATTTCTTTCTTTCTTGGTCTCTCGATTTCTTTTTTGATTTCTTTCTTTCTTTCTTGATTTCTTTTTTTTCTTGATTTCTTTCTTTCTTGATTTCTTTCTTTATTTCATTCTTGACTTCTTTGTTTCTTTCTTTCTTGATTTCTTTCTTTCTTGCTTTCCTGCTTTATTTATTTCTTTCTTGATTTATTTCTTTCTTGATTTATTTCTTGATTTCATTCCTTCTTGATTTCTATCTTGATTTCTTTCTTTCTTGATTTCTTTCTTTCTTGATTTCTTTCTTGAGTTCTTTCTTACTTGATTTCTTTCTTTCTTGATTTCTTTGATTTCTTTCTTTCTTGATGTCTTTCTTGATTTATTTCTTGATTTCTTTCTTGACTTCTTGATTTCTTGATTTCTTTCTTGATTTCGTTTTTTCTTGATTTCTTTTTTTCTTGATATTTTTCTTTCTTTCTTTCTTGATTTATTTCTTGATTTCTTTCTTTCTTCATTTCTTTCTTGACTTTCTTTCTATCTTGATTTCCTGATTCATTTATTTCTTTTTTAATTTCTTTCATTCTTCATTTCTTGATTCATTTCTTTCTTGATTTATTTATTTCTTGATTTCTTTCGTTCTTGATTTCTTGAATTCTTTCTTGATTTCTTGAATTCTTTCTTGATTTCTTGAATTCTTTCATGATTTCTTTCTTGATTTCTTGTTTTCTTTTTTTCTTGATTTCTTAATTTCTTTCTTTCCTTCTTCATTTCTTTCTTGATTTCTTTCTTTCTTGATTTCTTTCTTTCTTGATATCTTTCTTTCTTGATTTCTTTCTTGATTTCTTTTTTGATTTCTTTCTTTCTTGATTTCTTTCTTGAGTTCTTTCTTACTTGATTTCTTTCTTTCTTGATTTCTTGATTTCTTTCTTTCTTGATATCTTTCGCGATTTCTTTTTTGATTTCTTTCTTGACTTCTTGATTTCTTGATTTCTTTCATGATTTCGTTTTTTCTTGATTTCTTTTTTTCTTGATTTTTTTCTTTCTTTCTTTCTTGATTTCTTTCTTGATTTCTTTCTTTCTTAATTTCTTTCTTTCTTGATTTCTTTCTTGAGTTCTTTCTTACTTGATTTCTTTCTTTCTTGATTTCTTGATTTCTTTCTTTCTTGATGTCTTTCGCGATTTCGTTTTTGATTTCTTTCTTGACTTCTTGATTTCTTTATTTCTTTCTTGATTTCTTTCTTTCTTGATTTCTTTTTTCTTGATTTTTTTCTTTCTTTCTTTCTTGATTTCTTTCTTGATTTCTTTCTTTCTTGATTTCTTTCTTGACTTCCTTCTTTCTTCTTTCTTGATTTCTTGATTTCTTTCTTTCTTTCTTGATTACTTGATTCTTTCTTGATTTCTTTCTTTCTTGATTTCTTTCTTGATTTCTTGATTTCTTTCTTGATTTCTTCATTTATTGATTCTTTCTTGATTTCTTTCTTACTTGATTTCCTGATTTATTTATTTATTTATTGTTTCTTTCTTTCTTGATTTCTTTCTTGATTTCTTTATTTATTTATTTATTTATTGATTCTTTCTTTCTTTCTTGATTTCTTTCTTTCTTGATTTCTTTCTTTCTTGATTTTTTCTTGATTTCTTTCTTGAGATCTTTTTTACCAGATTTCTTTCTTTCTTGAATTCTTTCTTTCTTCATTTTTTCTTGATTTCTTTCTTGACTTCTTTCTTTCTTGATTTCTTGATTTCTTGATTTCTTGAATTCTTTCTTGATTTCTTTCTTGATTTCTTGATTTCTTTCTTGATTTCTTTCTTTCTTGATTTCTGGATTTCTTTCTTTCCTTCATGATTTCTTTCTTGATTTCTTTCTTTCTTGATATCTTTCTTTCTTGATTTCTTTCTTCATTTCTTTCTTTCTTGATTTCTTTCTTGATTTCTTTCTTGAGTTCTTTCTTACTTGATTTCTTTCTTTCTTGATTTCTTTCTTTCTTGATGTCTTTCGCGATTTCTTTTTTGATTTCTTTCTTGACTTCTTGATTTATTTATTTCTTTCTTGATTTCTTTCTTTCTTGATTTTTTTTTTCTTGATTTTTTTCTTTCTGTCTTTCTTGATTTCTTTCTTGATTTCTTTCTTTCTTGATTTCTTTCTTGACTTCCTTCTTTCTTCTTTCGTGATTTCTTGATTTCTTGATTTCTTGATTCTTTCTTCATTTCTTTCTTTCTTGATTTCTTTTTTCTTGATTTCCTGATTTATTTATTTCTTTCTTGATTTGTTTCTTTCTTGATTTCTTACCTTCTATCTTTCTTGATTTCTTTCTTTCTTCCTTTCTTGATTTCTTTCTTAATTTCTTTCTTTCTTGATTTCTTTCTTGAGTTCTTTCTTACTTGATTTCTTTCTTTCTTGATTTCTTGATTTCTTTCTTTCTTGATGTCTTTCGCGATTTCGTTTTTGATTTCTTTCTTGACTTCTTGATTTCTTTATTTCTTTCTTGATTTCTTTCTTTCTTGATTTCTTTTTTCTTGATTTTTTTCTTTCTTTCTTTCTTGATTTCTTTCTTGATTTCTTTCTTTCTTGATATCTTTCTTGACTTCCTTCTTTCTTCTTTCGTGATTTCTTGATTTCTTTCTTTCTTTCTTGATTTCTTGATTCTTTCTTGATTTCTTTCTTTCTTGATTTCTTTCTTGATTTCTTGATTTTTTTCTTGATTTCTTTCTTGATTTCTTCATTTATTGATTCTTTCTTGATTTCTTTCTTACTTGATTTTTTGATTTATTTATTTATTTATTGTTTTCTTTCTTTCTTGATTTCTTTCTTTATTTATTTATTTATTCATTCTTTCTTTCTTTCTTGATTTCTTTCTTTCTTGATTTCTTTCTTGATTTCTTTCTTGAGTTCTTTTTTACCAGATTTCTTTCTTTCTTGAATTCTTTCTTTCTTCATTTTTTCTTGATTTCTTTCTTGACTTCTTTCTTTCTTTCTTTTGTGATTTCTTGACTTTTTTTCTTGATTTCTTGATTTCTTTATTGATTTCTTTCTTTCTTGATTTCTTTCTTTCTTGATTTCTTTCTTTCTTGATATCTTTCTTGACTTCCTTCTTTCTTCTTTCGTGATTTCTTGATTTCTTTCTTTCTTTCTTGATTTCTTGATTCTTTCTTGATTTCTTTCTTTCTTGATTTCTTTCTTGATTTCTTGATTTTTTTCTTGATTTCTTTCTTGATTTCTTCATTTATTGATTCTTTCTTGATTTCTTTCTTACTTGATTTTTTGATTTATTTATTTATTTATTGTTTTCTTTCTTTCTTGATTTCTTTCTTGATTTCTTTCTTTATTTATTTATTTATTCATTCTTTCTTTCTTTCTTGATTTCTTTCTTTCTTGATTTCTTTCTTGATTTCTTTCTTGAGTTCTTTTTTACCAGATTTCTTTCTTTCTTGAATTCTTTCTTTCTTCATTTTTTCTTGATTTCTTTCTTGACTTCTTTCTTTCTTTCTTTTGTGATTTCTTGACTTTTTTTCTTGATTTCTTGATTTCTTTATTGATTTCTTTCTTTCTTGATTTCTTTCTTTCTTGATTTCTTGATTTCTTGATTTCTTGAATTCTTTCTTGATATCTTTCTTTCTTGATTTCTTTCTTCATTTCTTTCTTTCTTGATTTCTTTCTTGATTTCTTTCTTGAGTTCTTTCTTACTTGATTTCTTTCTTTCTTGATTTCTTTCTTTCTTGATGTCTTTCGCGATTTCTTTTTTGATTTCTTTCTTGACTTCTTGATTTCTTTATTTCTTTCTTGATTTCTTTCTTTCTTGATTTTTTTTTTCTTGATTTTTTTCTTTCTTTCTTTCTTGATTTCTTTCTTGATTTCTTTCTTTCTTGATTTCTTTCTTGACTTCCTTCTTTCTTCTTTCGTGATTTCTTGATTTCTTTCTTGATTTCTTGATTTCTTGATTCTTTCTTCATTTCTTTCTTTCTTTATTTCTTTTTTCTTGTTTTCCTGATTTATTTATTTCTTTCTTGATTTGTTTCTTTCTTGATTTCTTACCTTCTATCTTTCTTGATTTCTTTCTTTCTTCCTTTCTTGATTTCTTTCTTAATTTCTTTCTTTCTTGATTTCTTTCTTGAGTTCTTTCTTACTTGATTTCTTTCTTTCTTGATTTCTTGATTTCTTTCTTTCTTGATGTCTTTCGCGATTTCGTTTTTGATTTCTTTCTTGACTTCTTGATTTCTTTATTTCTTTCTTGATTTCTTTCTTTCTTGATTTCTTTTTTCTTGATTTTTTTCTTTCTTTCTTTCTTGATTTCTTTCTTGATTTCTTTCTTTCTTGATATCTTTCTTGACTTCCTTCTTTCTTCTTTCGTGATTTCTTGATTTCTTTCTTTCTTTCTTGATTTCTTGATTCTTTCTTGATTTCTTTCTTTCTTGATTTCTTTCTTGATTTCTTGATTTTTTTCTTGATTTCTTTCTTGATTTCTTCATTTATTGATTCTTTCTTGATTTCTTTCTTACTTGATTTTTTGATTTATTTATTTTTTTATTGTTTTCTTTCTTTCTTGATTTCTTTCTTGATTTCTTTCTTTATTTATTTATTTATTCATTCTTTCTTTCTTTCTTGATTTCTTTATTTCTTGATTTCTTTCTTGATTTCTTTCTTGAGTTCTTTTTTACCAGATTTCTTTCTTTCTTGAATTCTTTCTTTCTTCATTTTTTCTTGATTTCTTTCTTGACTTCTTTCTTTCTTTCTTTTGTGATTTCTTGACTTTTTTTCTTGATTTCTTTATTGATTTCTTTCTTTCTTGATTTCTTTCTTGATTTCTTGATTTCTTTCTTGATTTCTTTCTTTCTTGATTTCTTTCTTGAGTTCTTTCTTACTTGATTTCTTTCTTTCTTGATTTCTTGATTTCTTTCTTTCTTGATGTCTTTCGCGATTTCGTTTTTGATTTCTTTCTTGACTTCTTGATTTCTTTATTTCTTTCTTGATTTCTTTCTTTCTTGATTTCTTTTTTCTTGATTTTTTTCTTTCTTTCTTTCTTGATTTCTTTCTTGATTTCTTTCTTTCTTGATTTCTTTCTTGACTTCCTTCTTTCTTCTTTCGTGATTTCTTGATTTCTTTCTTTCTTTCTTGATTTCTTGATTCTTTCTTGATTTCTTTCTTTCTTGATTTCTTTCTTGATTTCTTTCTTTCTTTCTTGATTTCTTTCTTGATTTCTTCATTTATTGATTCTTTCTTGATTTCTTTCTTACTTGATTTCCTGATTTATTTATTTCTTTCTTGTTTTCTTTCTTTCTTGATTTCTTTCTTGATTTCTTTCTTTATTTATTTATTTATTGATTCTTTCTTTCTTTCTTGATTTCTTTCTTTCTTGATTTCTTTCTTTCTTGATTTCTTTCTTGATTTCTTTCTTGACTTCTTTCTTTCTTTCTTTTGTGATTTCTTGACTTTTTTTCTTGATTTCTTGATTTCTTGATTTCTTGATTTCTTTATTGATTTCTTTCTTTCTTGATTTCTTTCTTTCTTGATTTCTTTCTTTCTTGATTTCTTGATTTCTTGATTTCTTGATTTCTTGAATTCTTTCTTGATTTCTTGAATTCTTTCTTCATTTCTTTCTTTCTTGATTTCTGGATTTCTTTCTTTCCTTCTTGATTTCTTTCTTGATTTCTTTCTTTCTTGATTTCTTTCTTTCTTGATTTCTTTCTTTCTTGATATCTTTCTTTCTTGATTTCTTTCTTGATTTCTTTCTTTCTTGATTTCTTTCTTGAGTTCTTTCTTACTTGATTTCTTTCTTTCTTGATTTCTTTTTTTCTTGATGTCTTTCGCGATTTCTTTTTTGATTTCTTTCTTGACTTCTTGATTTCTTTATTTCTTTCTTGATTTCTTTCTTTCTTGATTTTTTTTTCTTGATTTTTTTCTTTCTGTCTTTCTTGATTTCTTTCTTGATTTCTTTCTTTCTTGATTTCTTTCTTGACTTCCTTCTTTCTTCTTTCGTGATTTCTTGATTTCTTTCTTGATTTCTTGATTTCTTGATTCTTTCTTCATTTCTTTCTTTCTTGATTTCTTTTTTCTTGATTTCCTGATTTATTTATTTCTTTCTTGATTTGTTTCTTTCTTGATTTCTTACCTTCTATCTTTCTTGATTTCTTTCTTTCTCCCTTTCTTGATTTCTTTCTTTTTTCTTTTTTTCTTGATTTCTTTCTTTCTTGATTCCCTGATTTATTTATTTATTTCTTGTTTTCTTTCTTTCTTGATTTCTTTCTTGAATTCTTTCTTTCTTTCTTTCTTTCTTTTTAGCATTCCCATCTTTCCTGCTTCTTTTTGTCTTTCCCTTTCTATCTCTTGGTTTTCTTCGCTTGACTTCACTGTTTTCTTTTTATATCCTTTTTATCGTTATTATTCTTCGTTATATTTTTTTATTTACACCACAAAATGAAGCATACAAATTTAACAGCAATGGTCATTAAAATCTAATTGCTTTAGGTCTGTAACCTTTCCAGTACAACAAGAATTTATTTCTTCTTTCGGTCTGTTCAAATGAAGGTCATTATATGCTTTTAAATGCCTTTTCTCTTATTGAAAGCTAATAAACAAATGTGCGTTCCAACATAGAATTTTAGAATACATACATAAATTCAAAAGTTTTTTTTTTCATTTATACACAAATATGTAAATCGTCCATGACAGAAATGAATCATTAAACAATCGAAATTATATAGATAATTATAAATATAAATTTACACATAAAAATAAATATTATTGCATTCAATATGATTGTATAGGTAAATGTTTCTACAAATATCAGTGTATAAACAAGAGTTTATACATAAAGAGTGATGACTTAAAAGCAACGGTTAATTAAATTTGGTCAGTTTTTCTTTGGATACAGGAATAAATAATGAAGGAGAAATCTGCATATTACATGCCATTCCTCTTTCTAGCAGAAAGAGAAAACTTTCAATTTAAAGTTATCAGAAAGAATTCATTTTTGTTGTTGTTGTTGTTGCTGTTGTTTTGCAAGAATTCAAAATAACAAAACTAAAGTGAGAAAGTTGCCATCAGCAATGTAACCATTTCGAAGACAAAGAATCTGAAAATAGAAATGTGTGTGTTTTGAGCAGAACGGTCAGTGCGTGTGCGCGTATGTGTGCGTGTGAGAGAGAGAGAAAGAAAATGAGAGAGAGAGAAAGTGAGTGAGTGAGAGAGAAGTGGGAGAGAAAGAGTGATTCAAAGGATAAGCGATCTAAAATCCGAAGAAGCTTTGAAAGCTCTTTGAATTTAGCAGTAAGTACTGTCAAGCATCCGTTCTGGGGATGCTTTTCTTTTCCTGGAATTGATTTCTTAAAACCTATTGAAAAGACCCTCAGGAGCGAGCAGTACAAGAGAATTTTAGAGTCTGCTCCCTTCTGCTGAAAGTGTGCAAATAGACCCCACCAAGCTCATTTTTATGCAAGATAATGCTCCCTGTCACAAATCAAAATTGATGAAGGAATACTTTGATGAGAAGTATGTGAGTGTTATGACATGGGCGCCCCAATCTCCTGACCTCAACCCCATAGAAAATATATGGAGCATTATAAAGTACAGGCTCTCGAGAAAGCAGTTGTGCAACATGATCCATAATTTTTCTATGGGGTTGAGGTCCTGATTGTCTTTTCAATAGGATTTAAGAAACCAGTTCCATGAAAAGAAAAACATCCCCAAAACATTATACTGAACGGATGCTTGACAGTACTTACTGCTAAATTCAAAGAGCTTTCAAAGCTTCTTCTTCGGATTTTCGATCGCTTATCCTTTGAATTTAGCTCAACTTTCGTTTCATCGGAGAAGAGAACATTTGTAAAAAAATCAGGCGAATCACTTTTATCGAACAGCACGGTAGATATATCGAACCTGTAGCCATATATATATATATATATATATATATATATATATATATATAATATAATATAATATAATATATTTAAGAAAAATAAAAGCAGTTGGTGAAACCAACGATCAACTTACCAAAAGCTAAAACTCTTATCTAGATACAGTCTTGAATAAAACCGACAATACTGAAAAAAGAATGTGAAAAATGTACTAAAACCGAACATATATATATATATTTTAGATTCCTCTCTTTATAACTTCTCTCTGATCAATTTTAATCTCCACCCTCTATTGTAGGCCTTCCTATTCTTCTCTCGTCTGTTACCCCTCTCTAGAGCTTTCATTTACATCACACATTCGTACCCCACTCTCATACACACACTCTCACTAAATTTTATTTTTTATTCCCGGAGTTATTTTTTCTGATTTCTTTTTGAATTTGTAGGTCTGATGAATTGGATCGTGATTACGATTCCAATCTAATAAATTATAACCATGGAATATTAGTGTTTGAGCCTTTTTATTATATTCTTACTCTGTCCTGGACATTAAGTTCTACCTAGATTTCTATCCTCTTGGAAATTTTTGCATATATTTGTATGTGTATGCATATATATATATATACATATATATATATATATATATATATATATATATATATATATATATATATATATATATATATATATATGTGTGTGTGTGTGTGTGTGTGTATTAACCGCTAATATTATACACACACAAACACACACACATATATATATATATATATATATATATTGGAGTCTTCTGTTCAACGTATTTTCGCTGTATGAGGATTTAACAACTCCTAAATAGGATGTGATAATAGTGATTAAGGCTTGTATAAAACTGAACAATTTTTGAAAGGTTTACTAACAGAAAATAGTGCGCATTGTACGAAAAAATCTTGAAACAGATTTGAAGCCGGAGTTTTTCATCACCTAGCCTGTTTGCCAAACAAAGTAAGAGAGTACAGTCTACACAGCTGTTTAATCCATAGCTGGGTGCCATACCTTATCCAAGAGTATTTGTGAAATACTGAACATAACGAAATCGGGCGCTGGAATTCGAACTCTGCTCATTGGCTTTTCCTACCGAGCCACATAGACAGAGAGAGAGAGAGAGAGAGAGAGAGAGAGAAGGCGAGAAGAAGGGATGGGATGCGGTGAGAGAGATAGAAATATATATATTCGGTATGTTTTGTGCCCTTCTGAGCTGCAGGAAATATCTTCAATACTCATCACCTTTAATATCCTCATATAAATTATCAATTTTTTTTCTTTTCTTTTCTTTTTACGTTTCACATTTAACTTATTTGTATAGTATTTTCATATTTCCTGATTCGCCGTCACAGTTTCCCAAATAATTCCATTACCTTTCTCTCCAGCTAGTTCTATGTCACCAACGAATCTAAATGAATATAAGTCTTTACATCTATTATATGCCACTATACACATGTACATATCGTTGTATGAGGATGTTGAAGGCGATGAGCATACATATATATATATATATATATATATATATATATATATATATATATATATCCCTGTATTATTCTTATTTACATCTATTATACTTAGCTTTATACAACTGAGCTAAAGGAACAACTGGATCTAATGATTCCAGATATTCCCGCGGGAAACTCTTAGCGGGCAGCGTCCATTAACAAAAATATAGTAAAGAGGACGTTTTGAAAAAATGGGAGAATGATGGTTTATTTTCCGTTACTCTTTCTTTCCCTGCCTTCTTTCCCCCAAATGTTAACTTTATTTATTTATTCCTTTAATTTCCCTTTCTTGCAAACATCATCACCTTCTTTCATTTGCCGATTTCTTCAACCCTTGTCGCTGACTTCGACGACAACAGTACCAGCGGAGACGAGTCACCGCAAACTGCGTTGTTTCAATCAGACAAATTATTAGACCTATCCACGGAGATATTGAAAGCTTTTCCGCCTCAACAGCAAATCTGTAGCTACCACCCTGTTTCCTAAATCGGAAATTCCCGTCGAGGGAAGGATTTTATTTATTAGTTTCTTTCTGAAACTCCATCTGAGGTTGCAGTGATGTGAAGGTTGTTACTGGAACTGGTTTGAAGTTAGGCCGACATATAAACCGGTGAAACGCTCTCAAGGAAATCAAATTATAACACAAGAGAATGGAGATTAAAATATGTAATAATTTTCCCCCCCTCTATTCTCCTCGGCTTTAATGATAAAATAACCCTCTGAGTTGTAGGTGAACAAGTTTATAAGCCTTTGGCTACATCATCTTTAGACCGAAAATTCTTTATCTTTCCACTTTTCAATTCTCTCTTTCTTTATAATTTGCTATTCTTCTTCTCTTTATTGTTGTTGACGAAGTTCGGAATTTTTAGCTTATGATGTTAGAAAGCGTAAAGAATTATTTTACAATAGCCTCCGTCCATGCGTACTTGCAAAAAATCTTTAAGCAAACACCCATAGAGTAGCTAGCTTTACCAACGACTTTCATCCTTATTCCACGAACTAGTATCCTATTCTTTGTTATTATTGCTAGGACGTGGATATCCGTCGGAATTTTAAAGTACTGGGTTAAAACAAAAGTTGGTAGCGTTTTTCAATAGGGGGGAATTGAATACGTGATTTCATTTCACGTGTAAATGAAATATATGAAATATATATACATATTCTGAAATGTGACATATCCATGTATCCATATACGATTCGTGCGTAGATTGTGAGTTTTTGGGAAAATTAGGTATATGTTCGCTGTTTGATACTCTTATATTTCTACAATCAGCAAAAATATATGTGCTGTTTAGTGAGATGGTGTCATAGCTGAAAGTATTGTTCGAAAGCGCTTCACCAGGTTCAAAATTTAACAATTTGTTCTTGAAAATCGAGATCGTTTCGTCAGGCCTGCGGTTATTTATAGTGGCCAAAACGAGACTTTAATTAAAAATACCCCAGGTCACCTGACAAAGGCACATATTTTATATGAACGTTATAATTAATTCGAAAACATTTGCGTGGGTGAATCTTCCGGTTCTGTGCTTTTCAGTCAATTTTAATCTCCAAAAATTTAAATGCAATGTCAATCGCTATCTACTGTTCTCCTGATTACTCTTTTCTCTTCCCTCTCATTATTAATGTTTCTGTCCGTAATTCTTCCACATCCAGTACCCCCTTGTGTAATAGTGGCCTTTCTGTCTTGCATGGGGTGAAACCATTTTTTTAAAAAAAAACGTAACAATACGATATTTAGGTTTCTCAACATTTAATGTATCGCTATTCCATCTGGATGAATGCGCAGGCAATGAAAAATGGATTGTTTACAACAATGTGGATGGAAAAATGTCTTGGGTAGAATGAAATTAGCTACTCGTAACTATTCCAAAAGCTGCTCTGCATCAAAGAAGATGATGTTGCGTATCTGAGGGATTGCAAAGGCATTGCGTATTACGAACTCCGTCTGTAAAATCAAGTGTTCAATTCAGCCAAATCATGTTCCCAATTGAACTGATTAAAGGCAGCAACTGGTGGAATCAATATTATGACAATGGTCGACTGTTCAAAGCTGTCTACAGGTAAAAGCTAATGTAGTGTTACGTCTAAAAAGAACTGGTACTCAAGAGAGTCAGGTGCAAGGTTGAAGTGAGGTGATCTACCGGTAACCGAATAAAAAAATCAAGTGACCTCATAGCTGCTCCCGATTTTGAAAGCGTGGAAATGAGCTTTATGTCAGAGATAGGTATATAAACTACCAGCCCAGAGAGGAGATAACTATATAAACTACCAGCCCAGACATCGGAGACGAGAATGTAATGTCCACGTTCTGATGAGGGATAAAATGTATTGGGGTAAAATAAGATGTAATATTCAAGATGAAAGCTTCAAATTTAGTATTATTCATTAGTCGGATCTGTTTCGGATTAACCGGACATTTTCATTACAAGGACTTCGTAAAAGAACAGAGTAAAACATTAATGGAAATGTTATAAAAATACATTTGAAAATTTTTTTATAAATACTTTCATGGTAATTTTTTGGATGAGATCTTCAATATGGTACCTAGACTGTATGAATTACTGGCATCGAGATTTCATCAATTTGCAGTTGAGCTAGCTAGATGTAGCCGTCATCTCTATATAACAGATTCTTTTCTCGCAGTTCTTGCTTGTGGAATTCCTTACCGGCTCCATGCTTTCCAGACAACTTTAATCTGCAGAAATTTAAATGCAATGCCAATCATTGTCTATTGTCTTCTTGATTACTGTTTCACTTTCTGATCATTACTAATGTTTCCCTTCCTAAGAACACCCCGTAACCCTTTGAATGTTAGTAGCTGTCCTGCCTGTGATACCGATTAATATATATATATATATATATATATAAAACAGCCTGAGTCGTTAAGACCACCCAGCACCCACGGCTTTTTCTTTTCTTATTTTATTTTTCCCCCGTGAGGGAGGGAATTATACACGGGTTTAAAAAAATTCTCAGCATGCATTAGCGCATATGTGCCACGGTCATCGGTATATAAAGGGAGAATGTCCCTCTTCTTTTAATTGGGTTATAGTTGCCTGAAGATCACGAGAGCGTGAAACTTGAGTAACTGCTCGACCGTCCTTTGTTAGGAGTTGACGCTGTGAAGCGCTTTTTGGTCTGTCTAACTAATCTGAGCATTGGGCACTTTACTGAGTAGGCAGGTGTTTGCCTATTCTTTTTTCTTTCGTTGTTTGGGATTTTTTCTGGTATAAGGTGTTAGGTCCTCTGGCAAGTTGTCTGTTGATCACACAAAATAGTTTTTTTTTTCTTTAGTATAGACATTGATTTCCATTTTCTTTTTTCGTATGTATCAGTGTTGTTAAGTAGTGAGTTAATTTTTTCTATGTATGTACTCTTGTTCATGATCACGATCCCCACTCCCAGTGAATTTCCTTATTTCTCGCTAGATTCTTTAGTATATTTAAATGTCTCCGTGTTAATGTATTTTTGTTGTTGGTTTCTATAATAGCAGTGATTATGGCTTGAATGAAACAAGAGAATCAGGAAACTAATTAAAAATGAAAACAAATCTTGTTATAGAATCATCGAATATCACCTTAGAAAATCCAAACCTACGGTCTCCATAAAACCCACAAAACAAGTAGCCCTATCATCTCAGGAATAGACATTGCCCCCATAAACTGGCGAAAGCCATAATAAAAATTCTAACCCCTCTCCTTGGAACAATCAATCCATCTCATATAAATAGCTCAGACAGCCTAGTTGAAAAACTAAAGGAAATTAACATGACCGACAAATTTATGGCCAGTGTCGATATAAAATTCTTTTACACCAACCTCCCAGGTGAAAAATGCCTAAATCTTCCAAAAAAGCAATCAAACATCAAGTTCCTTCTACCAACAACAAAATAATAAAAAAATTTACCGTATCATCACCAATCAATGCTATTTCATATTTAATAATGATTTTGACAAACAAAAATCGCCTCTCAGTAGAGTGGTGGCATGTACCTTAGAATTTCTAGAATCTGTTTTTCCAAAATATTTTACACAAACGACCAACATAGTTCCGTTATATTGATGATGCTCTACTGATATATCCACGTGATACCTGACCTAGTAGATCAACTAAACAAAGTCCAACACACAATGGAATTTACAAACAAAATGGAAGAACACAATTCCTTTCCCTTTTTAGATATCAAGCTACACCGCGTTAACAACAGTTTAAAGCTCGGTGTCCACTGGAAATCAACAAACAAAAACAACCTAATAAATTTCTATTCTCATCATCACAACAAAATAAAATCCGGCATAATCATCGGATTCTACTTAAGAGCACTCAGAATACGCAGCTCACATTATTTATACGAAGATAAATACATTGAAAACACTTTTAAACTTCTTCAGTACCCTAATTATTTATATATTCAATGAAAAGCAAAAGGCCCAAATATATAAAAAAAAAAAAAAACGGCTCATCCTGAAAAAACAAATAACCATATCGCATCTACAATCGAAAAGAATCTATCTAAATTCAACATAAGTTTTACTATTAGGTTGGTGCAAAAATAATGACGTAATAATGTCGTTTTTGACGTATTTTTAACGTCAAAAAGCGACATTATTACGTCATTATTTTTGCACCAACCTAATAATACATCCAAATCAATAAAAAAACTTAGTCAATACTAAACAAAACATTAAGCTAAAAGCTGAAGGAGGAATTTACTCCATCGCCTGCAATAATTGTCACAAAAAAATATACAGGAGAAACCTGAAAGCATTTAAATAAAATTAATGAACACAAAAGGGACATTTTACAAAACAATACATAAAATGCGTTGGTTTCCCACCGTAATGCGACTGACCACAATTTTGACATAAAAAATGCTATTGCGACCAGAGGAGAAAACAATTTACTACAACGTAAATATCTAGAGATTGCCTTGATCACAAGGTTTTCTACAATAAATTTGCGTCCTGGATTCCATATTTCAATGTGGGATATCTATTAATATAAATAATGGGAAGAAAAAGACTCTAAATGAATTCGGCTAGATATTAAAAAAAAAATTCTAAATAAGAAAATTGAAAAAAATTCTAAAATCCCCACCACACTAGTTTGTGTGTAGTTGCACCAAATATAACAAATTTAGTCCGATGAAGTCCTGAAGTATCTATGTATGTATGTAATATTGGTGTTGTAAAAGTAGCAATAAATATTTGACTGTTTTGAAAAATGAAAATAACTACACAAAGTTTTGCTTTTGTTCCATTTCTGTTCGTACAGGAAATGATAGCGAACATAAAACTTGTGATGGAAGTAATATAAATCTATGTAAATCTATAAGCGAATAAAAACAGTAAAAATAGTAGATAAGGATCAAGTAGGAAAACCTTTATAAAATTTACATGATTAGCACATTTAGATCCAACAGAAACCTTGGGAGAGTGCTGTGAAAAATAATGTTGTTCGTTCCAATTTAATTTTTTGTCTATATATCTCGACATTTGGCTTGATGAATTTTCTGAGAGAATCAAAGAAAGTAAGTTTATTTATTTATATCCCATGTACACACATAAAATAAATAAATAAAATAAAAATAATAAGTAAAAATTCAGTATAATTTTCGAACTTTGGATATAATAATTTTTAAAGTAAAGTATACTAAACTTTTTAAAATTTTTGCTGTACATATCTATTGAGCACTTTATTGACAATAATTATGTTCAGCATTGAATTCTTTTACATATATCAATAGATATTATTAATATTGTTAGATTATATATATATATATATATATATATATATATATATATATATATATATATATATATATATATATATATCCTCCTTAGAATTACCCGTACGGTTTACCAAGTTCTTCGTACTTATATATATATATATATATATATATATATATATATATATATATATATATTCAAATATGAAATTTGTATACATTTGCTAACTCGCTATGTATGTACTTGTACGAAACTATTTCTGTTTGGCTGCGAAGCTATCTTGTCCGTTCAGATTCTTCGATTGTAATGGCCATTATGCAACTTGCTCTGATGGCGAACAAATCGAAATACCTATTACTTAAGATTAAGTTCCTTAAAGGATGGCGTTTTAAATTTGTGCCAAAGACTAATAGCCGGGCACCATTGAAATACTGTAATTTAGGAAAGCTCTCCGACATTGAAAAGCTGGCCTAAGATGCGCTAGTTCCTGTTGCTGGTCAGCTCATGTCGGAAGTCAAGGTCCGATTTAACTTTGCCCGAAGGGAAATTTTCTTTATCCAGCGAAATTTGTTACAATCTACACATTCATTGGTCAGTCAGTCAGTCAGTGATTCACTAAGTCTCTGGTTCAGTTGAGCGCTTTTGTCACTTGATCTTCCCTTTTATTGGAGTTTATTTTCTATGCCCAAGGTTCAAAACATTGAAACTTACTTTGCTTACGACCAGTTTTACTTGAGTCGCTAATTTCCCTCCCATTACACTGGGAGAAAAACTGCCGAAGTGCTGCAAAAACGAGCTCTTTAATGTCAGTTCAAATTCAAACGAGGGTTGGATGATAGGGTTGGGAAGGATGCAACAAAGTCTAAAGTTATATCGCCACTTGACTGAAAAGCATCCACATAAGGCATCAGATAAAATAAGCAAGTAAGTTTTCTATTCAACTTGTCCAGATCTGTATTACACGTTCTCTTGTATACAAGAACAGAAAGGAAGAGCGTGGCAGACCGGATATGGGCAATGATGCTCGAATAGGCGTCAGCTTCCTTTCAACGGGTTGGCGAGGAACGCTATTCAGAAGTTGTCAGACGAGTTGGCCGCTATAAGAGGCTGGGCATCCGCTTTCGCCAGAGTTAATAGTTTTATCGATGAAGAAATCACCGTGACTCAACGAAGAACAACTACGATCATCACGCGCAAACATAATCAATGGTTATTTGCGTTGAGGCATAGAAATTTGTGGCTACGAGCATGCTTAAAATGAGTTAAATGGGCACACCTACGTGTGTCGACAGAGACATGGTGTGAAGAAGAGAGATACACATAGCAATATAAATAAATACAATCTGAGATTGCTTGATAGGCGATAGAAATCTCATGCGCGCACACATACACACAAACACGCACACATGTGGGGGGTTGGTGCGTGTAAAAGTAGACACTGAGGTATCAACACCTAAAGGTGACAGATTGTTTCATCCTTCGACGCCATCTTTAGTCCATCAAAATTTTCAGGCTTGAAAATATCATTGGATTATGAAATAAACTGCTACTGCTTTGTGTTGATCTCAGTGTTCACTTTTATATTTACATACGTTCTGATATACTTTTACCAATAAATATAGCATAATTTCAAAATATATTTTTATCATTTACATATATATATATATATATATATATATATATATATATATATATATATATATACACATTTTAGGAGGATTTAAGATAATTATAATTAAGTAATTCATCGATTCTAGAAGAAATCTCAACAGAATGCAGAAAGCGCTGGACGGCTGTTTCGTCCTATATTTGAGACTCATCAGCAGTGCGCATCCACTACCGAGAATTGACACCTGAACAGTTACATTATCAGGAAAACGTCATACCAACTGTACCAAAGGGCCTCGGTGACGAAGAGGTAGCGAATTAGACTCGATATAGCTCCGCTTGATCACAGATTCACTGGCGGAACACATCCGAGTTTCTCCTTACCCATAGGATTGTGCCCCCACGAGCCACTACTACTATCACCAAGCCGCTCCATCCAGAGCATTTAAAGCCGGTTCAAGCAAGGACATACAAGTGATATAAACTATTAGGAGGATTTCAGATAATTATAATTAATTAATTCATCGAGTCTAGAAGAAACCTCAACAGAAAGCACTGGACGGCCGTTTCGTCCTATATTTGGGACTCATCAGCAGGGCGCATCCACTACTGAGAACTGAAACCCGGGTAGTTATGTTATCAGGCAAACATCATACCACCTGTACTAACGGGCCTCTCGGTGACGAAGAGGTAGCGAAACTCAGATTAGTTCCACCACGGAATATATGATCGAGCGGCACTATATCGAGTCTAATTCGCTACCTAAACTGGAAAACTGGAAACTAACTGGAGGAAAAGTTATGCTCATCAACATGGTGCATAAAATCCAAGGAGAGAACGCTGATATTAGAGAAAGAAAGAAATACTTCAGAGATGGAACGAATATATTGGTGAACACTTCCACGACGAAAGAGAACAACCGGCAATACACAGAAATATCGATGAACCGGACATATTAAAAACCGAAGTGGAAGCTGCACTGACCAATTTGAACAGAAACAAAAGGGCAGGGCGAGACAGAATCGTAATAAACATGCCAACAATCTTAGATGATTTCGGTATAGACAAGATTACAGAAATAATGAATGAAATCTACTACAGTGACGATATACAGTAAGACCTAAATAGGTCGCTTTTCATAACACTGTCTAAGAAACCAGGTGCAAGTGAATGTGAGCTCCACCGAGCAATCTGCTTAATGAGCCATATAACAAAATTTATTATCCTACTTCTGAAGAACAGAGTGTGCAGAAGAATCAGAGCCTGGCTGGAGATAGAACAAGGACACTGTGAGTTCGTCAAAGCCACTGAAACAAGGGACACGAGTTAAAGTTAGATTTTGAAATTCAATGGCGTGAATTGAGAAATTCAAACTTATTTCTTCAAAATAATCATTCCTGTTTTCTAAGCTGAACCAGATGGTCCCTATTGTTTGGGACCAGAGGGCCAATTAGTCCTCTGCAGCAGCTAGCTTAAAACCCACACAGAGTGTGTATTTTATGCTAGTAAATAAATAAAACAATTAAAAACTGAAATAAAGAACAAATAAATACGCTTAATATGACCTATGCTTGATAATGTAGATTTTCTTCTTATGAAATAATATATATATATATATATATAATATATATATATATATATATATATGTATATACTCACATATATAAATTTATCTACATATCTGTTTATATTTATCTACATCCATACGTCTAGCTATGAAGTCTCTTTATATCTATGTACGCATTTAGCTAGTTAGTTAGCTGTCAAAGTCAATTTTCCTTATTTAATACATGTATATATAGTCGTATGTATATAATTTAATCAAATAGTAGAATGTTTTGGTTTGTTTATCTATCTCTTTCTCTCTCTCCCTCACCACACACACACACATACACACACACACACACACACACACACATATATATATATATATATATATATATATATATATATATATTATATATATATATACCAATGAATAAAATAGATGTAATCTGGAAATCTGATCTACCAGACAACCTCAAACGGAGATTCTTTTGTTGCGCCACTGTAGAGGCGGTTTGAATGTTTGATGCTACTGAGTGGACATTAAGTAAACTCCTTGAGTCTATGCTAGATGGGACCTACACGCGGAAGCTGAGAAATATACTTAACATCTCTTGGAGACAATATCCAAATAAATCACAGATCTATGGATCCATCCCTGATATTTCTATAAACATACACGAAAGCAGAATGCGCTTTGCAGGACACTACTGGTGAGCAAAACAAGCACTTGCGATTAATCTACTGATCTGGACACCTAGGCAGGGCAATAGATGGGTTGGTCACCCAACAATCGCCTACGTTAACCAGCTATTTTATGACATAGAATGTCACCGTCATGACGTTCCGAATTTGATGCAGGACCGTGATGGTTAGCGTGATAGTCTCATGAACTGCCGAGCTAATTCGACCGAATAATGATAAATATATATAAAGTGTGTGTGTGTGTGTGTATGTATGTATGTATGTGTGTGTTCACGCACACGCGTGTGTATGTGTATGAGGGAGAGAGAAAGAGACTGTATACACTGTAATCAACACTACAATGTGATTATCCGTTTTAAACCTTAATACGATCTCCAGAACAGACTCGCTACATCTATAAACATTCTATCTTTGAGAACGTCTCCATCATATATATATATATATATATATATATATATATATATATATATATGTATAATATATAATATAATTATAATTTATTAAGTTTTCTATATTTAATAGAAAACTTAATAAACTATATATGTATAACTTCTTAAGTTTGCTATATATATATATATATATATATATATATATATATATATATATATATATATATATATATCACTGCCATGAATAGCAAAAATTAATTTTATTATTACCACTTATGATAATAAAAAGTAAAAAAAAAACGGGCTAGCTAACCGGTTTCGTACCTCGCTCAACGGAGCGAAATCGTGGAAAATAAAGTAAATTATATAAGAAAAAAAAAGAACAATGGACAAAGTTTATTAGTAGGAAAAAATTAAATGGTAATTAGTTGGAGGCCTAATATAAAGTCCTTCTGTTTACAAAGAGAAGGCTTTAAAGATAAAATATAGATAACCTCCAACACTTTTAGGTGGTAATTTGATTGGGATTTGCTAAGGATGGTAAAAGCGTCCGCACTAAAACTAACAGTACAATTATGGCTGTTTATAAGGTGTTCTGCGATGGAAGACCCATACGTATTGGTCAGAATGTCCAATACGTATACGTATGTCCAATATATATATATATATATATATATATATATATATATATATATATATATATATATATATATATATATATATAAGTTTTGCTATATGTATATATTTAGGAAATGGATTGAATCCAACATATTGTTATTTTTAATTTATTTTATTTAAACGATATTTTTTATGGGTACTCATTATCCAACTACCAGCCTGAATATTCTATAAATCTTGTCAGAAAAACATCTCTCTTCCGGCAAGATTCGAAATTTTGTTTGACCGGAAGCCTGACGTAGTTGAGTGATTAGGCACGTCAGATTCAATGATAGTTTCTACCGATAGATATGGTTAGATAAAAATAAATTAAAAATAACATATGTGTGTGTGAACAACTTTTGTTGAATTCAACTAGAAAGATCATTTTTAGTTTTTATTAAAATATTATTTAAATTAGGAAAAACTATCGAAATTTTATACTTTTTGTTTTTGATTTGAATGTACAAATTATTCGACATACAATAAAAGTCTTAAAAACAGAATTTGCCAGTTGAATTTAGTAAAACCTATCTAAACGATTTCCTCTGACTAAACCTACTTCAGATAGATAGATAGATAGATAGATAGATAGATAGATAGATAGATAGATAGATAATAGTACTGTGCTCCGTGTAAATGAAGATTTTTCAACAGTGATGAAGGCGTGGTATCTACGTAGCAGTCCAGCAGAGCATTACTCCTTGTCGGTGTCTATTGATCTGACCTGCCGATCTTTTGCCAGTCACGACGGGGTGTCTCCTTCTCTTCCAGTGCGATCATTGCAGATATCTGATTTCAAACAAGGACAAAAAGCCCCTTCCCTCTAGCGGCCAGTCTACCAACCTGCGTGAAGTGTGTTCACATCAATCACTGCTTACTTCGGCATTTTCGGCTGGCCACCTCTAAACTGAAACGTCGTAAGTTGATCTTTCGCTCCTGCTCAACGCCGATCAAAGGTGGGTGGTGTGCGATAGAGCGGGATATGACTGAACAGGAAAAAATGGCGCCCGTTGTCATAGTCTGATCTCTACTTGTAGATGTCGAATAAGACTATATATACGTTTATCACAGCCTGTGCGTTCACATCTGTGTAACTGTGTGTTGATTTCACTAACGCACATGCAATTCTATCTGCATAAGCATGTAGAAATATAAGGACTCATAAGTTTATACGTAATATGTATGCAGTGTTTCTGTTTCTATAGAAGCATCCATGTCTATGTCTGTGCTGTGTCGTATGTAAATACATATATAGTTTACAAACTTCTTTTCCTTAAACACATATAAACTCACCCCCATATATAGAGTGTGCGTTTGTATGTATACCCAAATATATGTATACACACTCACACACACACACACACATATATATATATATTATATATATATATATATATATATATATATATATATATATAAAGAAATATAGTCTTAAGGTGTGCTATATTTATGGAATAAAGTGTTCAATATCAGAGATAGAGCGTGTGTAAATATAAAAGTGAACATAGAAGTCAACACTTAGAGGCGACAGTCTGTTTCATGCTATATGCAATCGTCAGGCCACACCTGACGATTGCATATAGCATGAAACAGACTGTCGCCTCTAAGTGTTGACTCCTATGTTCACTTTTATATTTATATATTATATATATTGGTGTATTTAGGTAGTAATCCTTCTTTCATGCACATTTTATTGAATACGACAGATAAGGTGCTTTGATTTAGTTTTTTATACAATTTCTCATGTAATCTATTTCTTATCGGATAATAAATTATATAAAAACTGTCCAATTGTTCTTTTTATCCAAGCGCTTTCGTCTATACATTTAGCCATTTTCAAGGTTGAAATATATGAACAAGAAATAGATTGTTGCATGTATGCATTTATATAATGTTTTCATTTTCAAAACACGGTCAAGATATTGTGTCCATGTTCATAGTTGGTATTATGTATACATATATTCCGTTACACATGGGAACGAATGAGGGATGCTGGGAATTTGAAACTTTAACTGTGTCCCTGAACAAACCGAATTCATAAATAATTATATCGGTCACACGACTAAATGCCTATCAGACGCCTTTCCTTACACCTATCTGACCACAGCTCTATTAGAACTCATTTAAACACACACCCACAACATACCAGACTCCATCTGAAAGATACTAGTAGAAAATCCAAACATAATAACATCATCCACCTGTAAGAATAGATTAAAAATAATGGAAGTCATAATAATAAAAAAAACTAAAAGCCAACACTTAATAATATTAACTACGAACACGGCTGTGTTCCGATAATAAAGCATCTATATCTAAAACATATATATATATATATATATATATATATATATATATATATATATATATATATATATGTGTGTGTGTGTGTGTGTATGTGTGTGTGTGTGTAATATATATATTATTATTTATATATTATATGCGCGGTACTTATTAGAAAGCGCTCAATATCAGAGATAGAGCTAACATATTTGCTTGGATTGATTGAGTATGTGACATTAGGTTTCACGCTTATGTGATCGTCAGACAACCCAACCAAATATATATATATATATATATATATATATATATATATATATATATATATTAATGACTGACTGTTACATCATTTAAATTTTGTTAAATATATATATTATTCTACAGTGAGAAATAAAATGTATATTTATTAATATATATTTTATAGCTCTGTTATATTGAATCGATCACTATTTTATTAACATATGCAGTGTGCGATATTGTATATTTATATTGATATATATTGATGTATATTTGGGCAGAAACGTTTCTTATAAACATGTTTCGTAGAATATGACAAACAAGAAAAATTTCATTCATTTTTTATTTAAAGGAGTGTAAACATTGTCCGTATTGTTCATTGTCCCAAATAAAATAATAAATACTTCTTCAGCAAGAATTCTCAAAAACATATTTTGTTAAATAATATGGGCAAGTTTAGTTTATCATTTTTTTTTTTTTATTAAATCTTTCAACTTTTCGAATAAGTTGTTTTGTTTTATCGGTAAATTTTCCAAAATTCATATATTATTTGTTCCCGAGCACTTTCGAATGTTGCTATATTCGTTTTCAAGGATTCTTCTGTGGGTAGTGACACAATTGATTTTAATTCCGGCGTTCTCACGTTTGATGAAACCAATTTCGATTCACTCAAGATGACGTCATACAAACGGTCAAACTAAAATTTTTATGTGTATTTGTGTGCCTGTGTGTTTTGCTTTTGTTTTTGTTTTTTTAAGTGCCTACGGCAGAGCGTTAGCTAGTGTAAAAATCATGGAAATAATAAAATTCTAAATGAAAAACACAAAAAAGCTACCAAATGAGAGATGGTCTTCTGCAAAGAAGTAACAATCAAGATATATATATATATATATATATATATATATATATATATAGAGAGAGAGAGAGAGAGAGAGAGAGAGAGAGAGAGAGAAAGAGGGAAATAAAGAGAGAGAAAAATAGACTTATGATTTTCTTTAGTGAGTAATGCACCTCTTTCTCCATCTTTCCGTTTCATCACCCCGCCTCTCTATCTGTGCATGTAAGAGAGTGTTAAAAGTAGGGAGAGAAAGTGACATAATGTACAAAAGATATCTATCTGCCTGTCTCTCTCTTTATATAGATACTCACACATATGGTGTAAAGTGAAAATAAAAATAAAATACAGGGCGTCTATTTCAAATAGGAACATCCACTATAATAATAACATGTGCGTGTATATGTATATATGTGTGTGTGTATGATTGTTTGTATGTGTATTTATATATGCAAGAAATGATATCCCCAAATTCATTGAAAGTAAAGCATCTCATGACTTCATTGAAAAATAACTCTTTATTTTCGAAAAACAAGGAAACACTGGGAAAGTTCAAAGAATATAAAGCATAATATATATACATAGTCATCCACAGACAGACTGTTTCGCTGTATCATAGCGGCTAGACATCCGGTTGCCTCTAGCTAGGATCGAAACCCGACTGAATTGGTAACAGGTGGATATTCTACCACTAAGCTGTCGGCGCACGGTCGGGATAAAGGTGGATTTTCAGCGTATTTATTTTTGGAAACACGCCCAGTGACCGACAGTGGCTCAATTCGGCTTGCGAAGAGTCTCGCTATATAGCTATAATAGTCACTGTTTACAAACCCATACCTCAGCCCGAGAGTGCTCAACTGGAATTAAATTTAATTCAGGAGCTAATATAATGTCATCCACAGACAGACTGTTTATATATATATATATATATATATATATATATATATATATATATATATATATATATATATATATATATATATATATATATATATATATATAATTATTTATTTAAAAATATGATTCACACGCTACATACTTTGGATTATTTACCTAACAAATTCTTTCCTATTTTCTATATATTTTTACACACACACACGCACACACACACACACACACACGCATATATATATATATATATATATATATACATATATACATATATATATATATATATATATATATATATATATATATATATATATATATATGAATTTTAAGTGCAACGTTTATCTGTCTAAATAGATATTCATTTATCAACGCATATGCTACTGTGCCCGTATGTGTGAAACATGAATGAGTTTTTCATGAACTTTAGTACCACTTCTCTCCTGAGAAACCTTTTAATGTCCCCACCTTTTTATATTCTTGGCTTTGCATCTACCACGTTTTATACACACACAACACACCTCCTTCCCGTGTCTTTTTTTCTTTCCTCAAACTGATTTCTCATAGCGGGAATCTTTGGTGCACCCAAAGGCTGATGATCACACACCTGTATACTTTAACAATTCAATGAACGGTCATTGAAGACAACACAGCGGGATTTATTAAATCTTCCTTCCTAACGACACAGATCGAATGACACACCTGGGTTTGTTTCGATAGTTACAGAAAAGGATTACCAGCATTGAGGTATGAATGTCGGAACGAATATATTAAAAGACACTCTCAACAAAACGCTGTTGTGAAACTAAAAAACGGCTTTTCTCTTTCATGGAGATACGTCTTAAGAATTACAAAATTTCATTTGCAGCTCACGATAAAAATGTGAAATCAAAAGTGAGAATTTGAAATGTGCAACAGAAAAATATATAAATTTCGTTGAAGATGACTGGCAAGACATTGAAATTTTTTTATTCATTTTTTTTACATTCGTATAATCTCTTTCTTTTCTGGACTGTGTAAAATCTCTCCAAATGATATGTGGAGACGAGTGCTTTTGACTAATCTATTAAATACTATGAATGATTTTTTTTTTTTGTTTGTTTAACTGAATATTTAAACAAAATTTAAATGAACTAGAATTTAAACGCGTGTGGGAATCCTCACAGTATTTAATATTGTTGAAGTTATCGCTAACATTTTAGTCGTGATTTACAAACACTACGTAATTTCAATTTCGTAAACCAATCGATTAAATAAAAAAAAAAAACACTTAAAGAAAAGATATGTGAAAAACAATATTGCATTTTTATTAAATAACTATTTTTTATTTTAATCATTATTTTTTTCTAAATAGTAGATGTATTTTGTATGTTAAATAATAAAACTTTTAATTTTTCCAAAACAAGGAATGAAAATTTATTAAAACTAAACTACGCACACTAGTAAAACAAATTGTACTTTATACCCACTTACCTGTTTGCACTTCTTCCCCAAAATTTGGTTTCGATCGGTTATTGTATGACTATTTCAAAGCGTGTGACTGACGGGGTAACGGAAATCGCAGAATTTTATATATATATATTAGGTTGGTGCAAAAATAATGTCGGTTTTTGACGTTAAAAAACTACGTCAAAAACCGACATTAATTTTGCACCCACTTAATAGTTAAATCATATTCAATTATTAAATTACATGATCTAGCAACCAACAAGGAATGTAACACCACATTTTACACCAAATAATAGCTAAAAAAAAAGAAATCAAACATTTAAATAGTTGAATTCAAAAAAATACTGAAACAAAAATTGGTTAATATTGAGTTAAACAACAAAATATCCTTGATAATATCTAATAGATGTGAGTTCTATTAGTGTCTTTTCTCACACTTCTCTCTGGTGGCAACCTCTCCCTGTTTCTTGCTGCCCTCTCACACATGCTCATCAAAATTTTAAATGCAACGCCAATCTTCATCTTCTGTCTTCCTTAAACCTGTATTTTTTTCTTTCTCCTCACAAATGCATTCTCATTCACTTTCACTCTCGATAATTCCTGGCGTCTTAATGGCATTATCGCCTTGCTTGGGGTGATTGTTTTTTTTAAGTTATATGTTATTACATGTAGTTTCAGTACTGTAATCTTCGCAGATATACATTTGTACAACACACAAAGCTTTATTTCATCATTAAATATTTTATTACCGTTCTGAAACCTTAACTGCAAGTCAGTATATACACTTATTCTATTTTGAGGTGGGGGTATCTCTGCTAGACCGAATGCATAGTTGTTAGTAAAAGGGACAGCTCAACATGAAAATTGGAGATACCAAAATCAAACAAATTTGAATATCTATATACCATCCTGCCCAGGCTTGACCCTACCTTATATGTGGGTGGGATCAAATCCATGGTCTTTGATGACCGGCGGAGGTATATATATATATATATATATATATATATATATATATATATATATATATATATGTATGTATGTATGTATATATATATGTATATATATGTATGTATATATATATATATATATATATATATATATATATATATATATATATATATATATATATATATATATACTGCTTAAACTTGTCAAGGAGGTTACTCACTGTTTTCCTCGGTTTCATTCTCAGTTAATACGCCCTGTGGATGTTAAACTCCAAGCATTTTTCCTCATAATGTGCTCTAAAGGTTTCAGTTTTCCTTCTAATTACTAGCAGCTATTTCCTTGTAGTTCTTATTATCTCTATAAATTCTTCGTTTCTCCGGCCATATTATTCTCTAGATTCGTCGGTAAAACCACATCATTGTCGTTCCAAGTCTTTTCTTTACCTGCGGAGAAATTGTCCAACTTTGATATTGCGCACATACACACAGCCATACACGCGCACGCGCACACACACCCACACACACACACATACACATACATACATACATACAATAGATAGATATAGATAGATAGATAGATAGATAGATATGGAGATTGAGATAGATAGATAGATAGATAGATAGATAGATAGATAGATAGATAGATATGGAGATTGCGATAGATAGATAGATAGATAGATAGATAGATAGATAGATAGATATGGAGATTGAGATAGATAGATAGATAGATAGATAGATAGAATTCTCAGTGAAATGAATGCTCTGATTCTTTTTTTATGCAACAAGTAAAAATGTGTAAACTTGCATTAAGTAAAAAATAAATAGATAAATAAATTTGAAGTCTATAAAATATTCCTTTTATTCCAGAGGCCATATTTACTGGAGGAATAGAGACATTATCGACGACCAAAAGATCTGACCTCATTAACCTGCAAATATTACCGCTAAGACGTATCCCCATGTGAGTCGAGTTTTACCCACTGATAAAGTCGTTGCATGTCTTTTTTCCTCTAGGGATAATGTAGTTCTTTTTAACAAAATGTATTTAAAAAAAAAAAACAACTATTATTACAGCTCTCATGATAAATTCGATAACAGTGCCTGTCCAACAAAAAAATGATTTTCAAATTGAACCTATTGCTGTAAATATAATCACCGCTCACATTACAAAAGCTATTGATCCGAGAGTCAAAACTAATATTATTTATACATTTAAACCGTCTGCATTTAATTACTTTGTATACTATTAAATTTTATGAGATGTTATAAGTTTTATAGAGTATTGGCAAATTTTTCAAGGATAATTTGCGATTTTTTAGCTTTTTATATTATGTAATATTTTCAAGAAAAATTCAATATTAATAATACACATTCACGATTGGTGGGTAAATGAATGACAAAATGAAAAAATCCGTGTTTCTGCTTGTCATCTTTAACTGCATCCACTGAAGCTTCACTTTTGTTAGAGTAGGTGCTGCTGCTGTTGGCTGTTGAAGGCATGCTGTCATTTGTCTTTCATTATTAGCTTCTATCTTATTGTATTTATTTCTATGCTAGGCCTACTAAAGAAGTCCTCATAGCCTACCATATGAGCTGATTTTTTTCAGACGCCTAACTCTTCATTGTTCTTCCTTGTCTACCGCGATCACTTTATTTCACAGCGGCTACTCTTTTCCCTCTATACATGATCAGCCATGTCTGATTTCATTGTCTCTCTCCCTCGCTTCGGCTTTTCAATGTTCCTGCAGCCTTACTTTTAGGGGAGGCTGTTTCATCTTTATATTCTTTACCACAACTGCAAGCAATGATGTACACACAGTTCCTGGTTAACTCGACAGAGATTTCTCCGTAGAGTGGATCTACTTCCGAATACTGTCTTGATGTTGTATGAACCGGAAATCTTTTCCGATGAGCCCTTGATGTGAGGTAGACAGACGGTGGTAATTTCCCGCCTCTCCTGCTTGGTTTCTGCTAGAATTTAACTATATGTTTTGCCATTTTTTAAGACATGCGCAAGCTACCGCTTATTATTATTTTGATTTTTATACGTCTTCTTAATTTTAAAAGAAAAGTAAACTGAAAAATCCTGGTTCCCCATTTATTTTCTAGAATGAATAATAACTGATTCTCGTTCTCCTTAATGTTAGCAGGTTATCGCCCTTTAGTCTCTGTGGCGTATAGGTTCACATTTCTGTTTTGATTTTCATAATAAGTAGGGTGTGACGGGGCGTATTTACAACTCCACAGCCAAACAATTTGGAATGCAGTGTTGTTCTTCTCCTCGACTGGCTAGCAATTAAGGATAGCGAGCTCATTTTTAAGAGCCCTATTATTTAATATGTGGTGTATAGACGAGAAAGATGAATTTATACTTTCCCTAAGTAATGGATGGAGTAATAGTAGAGTAATGGATAGCAGCTTGGATTGAGGAATCGGAGAGTCGAGTTCGAATTCCAGTTGAATCCATTACATTCACTTACATGCTAATACCCTTTGGAAAGGTGTGAATCCTCTTCTTCTCCATCCAGCTATGGGTAAATAGCAGAACAGACTGGATTCTATAGCCTTGTATGGCAACTGGTCTAGGAGAAGGAAAACTCCGAATTCAAACCTGCGGCACGTAGTGCACCAGGTCTCTGTAATCGACCCTTCAAAACCTTCACCTCTATAATCAAATGTCATGTGCTATACATGCGGGTTGGGGGCCGCTTGTGAATTCCAAATTCCCATGGAACTCTAATATTGGAGCCGACTCAACCCACCCCGGGTGAATGCCGTTACAGGCACAGTGGGTAGGTGCTAAAGGTATTTGCACGAATTTGAACGCAGCGACTTCGGTAAGAATTTGAGCTCGCCCCGTCGATTCCACTTTCGACGCCGATAACCGCTACGCTACATGCACATCTATTGACATCTTTTTGATTTTACTGTTCTTTTATGTTAAATCCATTTTTTTTCTCTTATGCACCGTGTCTTTCAGAAGACAATCATGGCTCGCCACAGATTCCTATGTCTTCTAGCTTTAAACAACGTTTGACTTGTTAGTATTCATCTTTTATATGCATATTCTGAAAAGGTATCTGTAACTTATTTACAATATTCAAACTGAAATAAAGTCTATACAAAATTGGTCGTTAATTTTCGGAAATTCACAGTGGGGGAGCTGCATATATTCTTCATTGGTGTTCCTCACAATAGCGATCAACTGTCGCGTTGCTGCGTATTTTTGTAACAATATAATAGGGACAAAAGGCCGATGACGCTGATATTTGTTCGAGTCGTTAATGAATTTTGCTCTAAGGGATTTGCAGTCAACTTTGATATGGCTATCGTTATCCTCCCGAACACAGGCTCCACACCCAACCAGCCCCACATACACACGCACTCGTTCATCACAAGTGCCATTATTATCACAACTGTTTGTACCACGAACATACGCGCAAGAGTTCTGCTAATGCACTGAGAGCCACTCCCACCTACCGTAATAACTCTTCCTACCCTGATGTCCGCTTTTGGCTTCCCTTTTATTTATTGCTTACAATCTCTCTCTTTCTCTCTCTCTCTCTCTCTCTCTATCTATTTATCTATCTATCTATCTATCTCTATCTATCTATCTCTATCTATCTATCTATCTATCTATCTATATATCTATCTCTATCTCATACACAGACAGTCACATCTTATCATTAAAAGTTATTTTTCTTTCATGCTTTTCATGTTCTTCTTACTCTTTCTCTTTTCCTTTTCTCTTTTTTTATAGCTCTTATTCTTTTTCTTTCCTCCCCTTTCCTTTTTTTTCTTCTCATTCATTTTCTTTTGTACGTTCTTTTTTAGCATTTTCTCTTTGTCTATCTTTCCTTCTTTTGTTGTACTTCTTCCTCTTTTATTTTTTCTTTCTTTTACTGTTCTTCTTACTTTTTTCCTTTCTTTTCTACTTTTTTTTTTTTTCGTTTTTATAGCTCTTCTTTCCCATTTTCTTTTTTTTCTTTTACCTTTATTTTCTTTTTAGTTCTATTTTTTGGTATTTTTCTATTTCTTCTTTCGACTTCTTTCATATTCACTTTCTAGTCCCACAGTATAAGCAAATTCCAAGATATAACTGATTTTTTCTTTTTGTTCGTCAAAAACATATCACATTTTCAAGATCAACGTTCCGTTTCAATATGATCACGTCGGCGTCACGTCAATTTCAGTTGAATTAAATATAGTCTAATGTTAATTATGTTTTATGACTATGTCCTGAAGATGGTCTACTAGACCGAAACGTCCGACGTTGACATTATATTAACATTAAAACAGCATAATTGCATATTAGGATTTTTGTTTGTTTTTTCCGTATATTTTTCTTCATATATATATATATATATATATATATATATATATATATATACTCCAAATGTTTTGCTGGATACTCGTTTAAAATAAAAACAAATGTCGGATTAAAAATAAAAATTCATTATCAATATACACACACATATATATATATATACAAGATTGTGTCATAAGTTTTAGGGAACTGAAGTTCGAATTCGTTTTGCCGATTTCCTTTTACGCGATGTTAAGTATTACCCCATTCAGTATCAACAGAAAACGTCGGAAGAAAGTGTTAAATGTATTACGTGGTGATTTTTTCTGAACAGGACTTTAATTACGTCCGTGAAACATTAAAAAGCGGAATGCTATAAAAATAAGAAGTGACCAAAACTCGAACCACCATATTTCATCTCCAAGTGCTGTCGCATTTTTTATAATCTAAGTAATTTTTACATAACTTTGTAACATTAAAAGAAACAAGTTTTCATCGTTTGCTGAGCGGACATTTCGTTTCCCGGAACCAGTTCCGATATTTTCTTTCGACAAATAACTAAACATTTTATAACACTAGCCTCAATCAGTAGAACTGTGGAAAAAATATATCCAAATCAACTGATTTTTCTTCATTCTTTCAACATTTTTTGAAAGTTGCAAATTACTTTCACGTGGAAATAAATGGTCGTGCTTCTTCCTGTTAGTTCAATCTCGGTCTTCATTAATATATCTCCAGGCCTGCATTCTGGAATTTCTTGAAAAAGCAATAAACAGAGCAGAAATAAAAGCGTGTAATATCATTGCAGAGTAAAGTGCCGACGACATATCTGGAAAAATAAATACATTTGGTTCGCCTTGGGTGGTGAGATGATTGCGATTTTCTCGGGTTGGTTAGCGGTGTGGCGACCGTAAAAAAAATGCGGCTTCGTTATTCTTCACCTGACAAAATGCCGTAGATCATTTGGCAATATTTGAACGAGAAATTTTTCAATTATCTGCCATTGGTGGCTAGTATTAGTAGAAGAGACGTCAAGTGTATCGTCATTATTAGAGCATCCATTACAGTTTGATTCAGTTAAACGGTGAGAGATGGTTCGGAATTGAGAAGTGGAAGGAAGGATAAAAAGAAAAAGGAAAGAATAGTTGGGAAGAAAAGGGAAATAAAAATGAAGAAATAGTTCTTTGAATAGAAGAATGGCTGAGTGATTAAAGGAGGAGAAAATAATAGAAGAAGAAGAAGAAGAAAAAGAAAAGAAAATAACGGGAGAAGAAGTATATAAAAGAAAAAAGAACAAGAAGAAAAATTAATAGAAAAGGAAGAAAATAAAGTTAGGGGTTAGGGAAAAGAAGAAGAAGAAGAAGAAGAAGAAGAAGAAGAAGAAGAAGAAGAAGAAGAAGAAGAAGAAGAAGAAGAAGAAGAATAAAGTTAGAAGAAGAAGAAGAAGAAGAAGAAGAAGAAAATAAAGTTAGAAGAAGAAGAAGAAGAAGAAGAAGAAGAAGAATTAAAGGAGGAGGAGAGTTGAAAATTGGGATTTTTAAAAAGCAGAATTTTAAAAGTAGGAAACTAAAAAAAATAGTTTAGGTTAAAGATATGGAGAAATAGAAATTAAAAACAAAGAGGAAAACAAAAACGATAGAAAAGGGGGGCACTTTTAAAGATGAAAAGAAAAGTAGGAGAAAGAGCAATAATTAAGAGTATAAAAAAAAAGAAATTTTGAAAAACGATTAAGAAAAAAATCGAATAAAAACGTCCTTAAAATGAAAATATTCTCCATTAATACAAATAAAAGATGATAGAAAAAAAAAACTGAACAAGAGTAAAATTTCTACTCAAGTTAGAAAATTGTAGTTCAGGGCATTAAATTCCAGTGTTTCGCTTTGGGCAAAACCTATTAGGGGAGCATTCAATATCCTTGAGAATCCTAATACAATCATTTAAGCTTATTTGGTTACAAGAAGCATCAAGTAACTATTAAGAATGACACTTGAGCGAGACTTTTCGATTGTTTAAATTATCGTCGAATTATTTATAATGTGTAGCCACTGACGAGAAAGATTGCAGCGGCTATGTTCGTTTTTTATTGTTGATGTATATGTGATACTTTGCGTGCAAGTGCGCATGTGCGTACGCATGTGTGCGTCCCCATGTGCATATGATAGAATTAAGAGGCTTCTCGTTACCTTTTTAGGCTTATTGGTGTGTTGAGTTTTGCTTTTATCTCTGTGTATGTTTGTGGGCTTTGTTTGTGAGTGTGTACGTGCCTTTGCGCTATATATAGATATGTAATTATATATATATATATATATATATATATATATATATATATATATATATATATATATATATATATATATATATATATATATACGTGATCCTTGGTGAATAATTCCTTCTTTAATTTGGTCTTCTGAATTTTTTATTGTTGCAAATATCTCATTTTTATTTATTTCTTTTTTTAAGGAAAATTTGACTTTAATTTCGAGGAAAGGCGATTTTGCTTTCTCATTTTATTTTAAGCTTCTCATATATCTGCAGTTTTATTCTTGAGGTTTGATTTGGGGTGGATTTTTTTCTGGGGATTTGTTTTATTCAGTGGGGTTTTTTTGTGTTGTTTATATTACGTTTGGAAAGCTCATTTTTATCTCATTTTCTAGCTTTTTAACTTTTTACATATACTTCACTTTTTCCGTTTCTTTTGTTTTTTGTTTCTACTTTTGGGTTATTGACTGAGTTATGTTTTAGCTGCTGAGGAAGATATTTAGTTTTGGTATTTTTGGCCACGGCAGCTTTCAAAAATAAATATGGTTATCAATAATCTTTTGCCACGGACATATTTCCAACAGAATTCTGTCTCTTTCTTCCTTATTTAATTTGTCCCAACTGACTGAGTTTGGGAAGAAATCCAACAAAAGCCGTTTTCGTGGTAAAGCATTGTTTGATTAAACTGAGCGACATGATTTCAACTTCCTAAAATTGATTAGCAAAACTCAAGGGTAGTCAACGAAGAGCTACTTTTTAGACAGAGGAATAAATGAAGAAACAAAGACCTCAAGCAAGTAAAGTAAAGAACATAATTTAAAAGAAGAAGAAGAAGAAGAAGAAGAAGAAGAAGAAGAAGACGACGACGACTCGTTACATAGGAAAAACGAAAGAATAAGAACCTGATAGAAATAAAGATAAAAGAATATAATTTAAAATGAGCAACAACAATAACAATAACAACAACAAAAGCAACAACTGCAGCAAAAACAACACTACTCTTTAACTGGGGAAAATGAAAGAATCAGAAACATAAAAAGAAGAATCAGAAATATTATCGGTCTTGATCTGGCAACTCAGCTCATTCATTTTCTCAGCGCCGCAGTGTTGCCTCTTTGTGTCTTTTCTATATATACTTTCAAGGTAATTGTTTGGATAAGCTCTTCGCTATGGTACCTAGAATTTTTAAATTTAAGCGCAGTACTAGACTGGCGTCGAGATCTCAGCAATTTACAGTTGAGCTTGCTAGATATAACCGGAAATTCTATGCTAACACTTTTCTCGCACTTCTTGCTTATGAAACTCCCTTCCGGCTTTCCATCCAATTTTAATCTGCAAGAATTTGAATGCAATGCCAATCGCTATCTATTATCCTCCTGATTACTCTTTTCTCTTCCTGATCATTATTAATGTTTTTTGTTCCTAATTCTTCCAGACCCAGTAACCTATTGTGTCTTAGTGGCTTTACTGCCTTGGGGTGAAAACGATTAAAAATAAATAAATAAAAAGGGTATGTAAATAAAAAAAAAGAATATTATTGAAATAAATAAATAAAAACAAGTTAAAATAAGCAAAAGAAAAGTGTCAATGAAAATGTGCTGAAAATAATGAAGAAAAAAAACATTTAAAATAGAAAAAAAACAAGAAAAAATTCTATGCATGTTTGTTCGTCAAAGAAAAACAATTTGAAAACCAGAAATAATTTCTTACTTGCAGATCAGAAGCAGATATGTGACGGTCGGAAAATCGAATTGTGATTCTATGCTAAATATATCAAATTTTTCGTGCCTACGTATCGTGGATTTTATCAGCACATTGTTGCATTGATACAGGTAAGCATAGACTTATGAGGTGTACATTGGGCTGAATTCAAAAGAACAGCGTTTTTACCAAAGGTAAATGATAGCTTTCATTTTCACTTTATTGTTACTATTTTTAAAAAATACTGATTAAAATATATATTATGAGAAATATGTTATTAGTAGTATAGTAGCCATAAAAATGACGGATTTATTAATTATGGACCGTGACTGTTTCCTATGATTAAAATAGCTGTGCATAGGATCAAATATATTTTCTGTGCACTCTAATTAGGACCAAAGTTAATTTTCTTCACGCTCTGTCTAGGATCATTGTATTTTTTGTGCGTTCTGTTTATGATCAAATGTATTTTCATTGTGACATGCTTATGATCAAATGTATTTTCATTGTGACATGCTTATGATCAAATGTATTTATATTGTGACATGCTTATGATCAAATGTATTTTCATTGTGACATGCTTATGATCAAATGTATTTTTATTGTGACATGCTTATGATCAAATGTATTTTCATTGTGACATGCTTATGATCAAATGTATTTTCATTGTGACATGCTTATGATCAAATGTATTTTTATTGTGACATGCTTATGATCAAAAGTATTTTCATTGTGACATGCTTATGATCAAATGTATTTTCATTGTGACATGCTTATGATCAAATGTATTTTCTGTGCTATATGCGATTAGGAACAAATGAATTTTTATTTTGTAAGAACAAATGTATTTTCTGTGAGATTTGCTTCGCATTAATTCGTATCTTGGGCTCTCTGATTAGGATATAAATTTATTTTTATTGTGATCTATCTAAGATGCGTTTTCTATGCAATTGGCCTCGCATCAAGTTATATTCTGTACTCTCTGTTTAGGTATCAATGGATTTCTATTTTGTCCTGCCTGAGAACAAATGTATTTTCTGTGGGATTTGCTTCGCATTAATTCATATCTTTTTCTTTGTGCTCTTTGAACCGTTTTACACACAGAATGAATATATGTAGTTAAGTTATTTTATATCTAGCACACTTATTGTTTTGTAAATGAGCTCTTGGTTCCGATTTAAAATCAAGGAATTCTCTCCACGGGAAATTGTTTACTGGGTGACAATCTGACCAATCCTCGATTATTTTCTTTATTCTAATCACTCTGGGTTATACCTATAAGCGACCCGCGCATAAGAATGAATATATATATATATATATATATATATATATATATATATATATATATATATATATATATATATATATATAACTGACCAGCAAGAATAAAATACAAAGTAATTATTTTCCTGGCAATTGTTCAGATAAGCTCCATTCTTAGTTCTACCAGTTTGAGACCTTTACTGCTAAGAAATGCTATCCTCCTACAAAGTCAAATTATCCTCATTTCTCCGGTATTCTAAAAGTAAGATGAAAGATTCACTAAGATACATTTTCAAAGAATTCCTAAATTGTGGAATAAACTCTTGCTAGAATGCTTCCCTGAAGAATACAATAATAGCATCTCTAAACTAAATGTCATTCCTTATATCATTTCCTCTTTCACTCATAACACACTTCGTTTATCATATGCATTTTTGTTGTGGCTCTACCTTGAGTTGTTCTCGTGTCTTGTGTTGGGTGAGCTTTGTATTTTAAAACGTGCTTGCAAATCAACTTGAATATGAATAAAATCGAGATTGAAAAAGAGGACTTGCCAATATTGAAAATATTGAAATTCTGTGTTGCAGATAAATCTCTTCTACAGGTCTAACATTTATTTGTTGGAATTTTTGGGTACACTGATGTACTAGTGAGCCAGCCAAAATGAGCTGACTCATTTTATAGTTCACCAATAGAAGGGTTAACCAATCAGAAGGCTCAAAATATTCAATTCGACGTGTATAAAGGCGTCCATGTTTTTTTCCCGGATATTCACTGGCAGCCTTTGATATCGAAGACTGAAGAATTACAGAACAGCTGCTGATGGTATTGGCGATATAGGCGGATTCAGTAGAGTGTCTGACTCGTGAGTGTTAATCTTTAACGTTGTTTCATTGAACAGATTACGTACTGCGCCGTATTCTATATTCATAGACTATGGTGAACATGGTTAACATATATGCAGGTGTCGGAGGAGTATCATAATTTATCATTTTGATCACAAGTTTTCGGCTAATATTTTTTGAGGATTTCTTCTGGAGCATGTTTCATTCGGGAAACATATCAAAATGATGTAGTGAAAAATAAAAATGGATAATAGTTTAGTTTGATTTGATCACTTTAGCGATATATCAACCCAAATGGTTTATTTAATGTCGAAATCTAAATATTTTAAACGCAATTTTATGCCTTCAACTACTGATATTCTGTACATACTTTTATACCTTCTGCGTAAACGTATGTTTTATTACATTATATAATGTTATGGATTCCGGAGATGGAATCAGGCACAAATAAATAACAACGCCACTAGGAATAGGAAAAAATAGGTGTATTGAACGTAAGAATACAAAGTGAAATGAAGATTAGTAGTCCAGGAATGCGGGTTAGTAGAAAAGTATATTTACAAGTTTCTGTAATTGAAGCCGTAATTATCTCTCTTTCTGGACTTTCGTATAACTCTGAGTGAACACCCTGTGTCGACCTTTTTGTCACGCTATCTCTCAGTAGTATAAGTATACTTTGGATGAGTCTATCTTGTGTACAAGGGGCGAGCCCCACAATATATGGTTTGTAGATGGTCTACTGTAGGTGTTATATGCTTTGGTTTGGTTTGGTTTGGTTGGCTTGGTTGATTTGTTTAGTGGCATACTAACCACTCTAGGTTATTTGATGACAAAATATAAATGTTTTCTATAAAATTTTATAGTTTCAACTGCAGAGATTTTGAACATACTTTTCTACTTTCAGTGAAAACGTATATTTTATAGATATATAGTTTGTAGATCTGCTGTAGGTTTTTTTCTTTTACAGTGAGAGTCACCCTTTACAAAACCCGAGGGCCACTGGAAGTAGAGTGATAGAAGGCCATTTGTATGTATACGTGAGGGAGATGATGATTATTCCTACCCCTGAGTAGGTTAACACCGTAGTGTTCGGGGAAACATTTCACAGGGCAGTGATTCACGAGAAGTAGCTGCCCGAGTGGGATTCTTACTTCTCACCGATGGAACATGGAGGGAATGTGGGTGATTTACTACTGTGTAAGTGGCATGGCGTGTTCTTGCCATGAAGGCTTGCCTTGGCGGGACCAGAGAATGTAGTTCGTCCGAGAACTTTCCATGGAATTAGGGATCGAGCAGCGAAAGGCTTTCCACATACCGCCTGTAGGCGATGGATAAATCGATTTCTTTAAGTTAGGACGTTATTTTGATTGTTTCAGTAATTTCAAATAATTTTATCGTGTTGATTTCGTTGTAGTATCTGTGTCTTACAAGTGGTAAGTTAGTACATTCAGTTGAAATGTGTTCTACCGTAAGTGCAGCGTAGCATCTTGTAGAGGTTTGTTGACATTCATTCTTCAGCCATGGATAATATGTGGATTAACAGTGATATAGATTGTTGTAAAGTTGCTAAACGAAACTATAGCTCTACATTAAAAGCTATAATTTCTGTTTACTTTTAATATGAGGTTTTTTTTCAACTTTTTCGCTGTTTGAGGACATTTTTAATTCTCGTTGTTGTTGCAAAGCACAAGATAAGATGAAATACAGCATGCATCACGGATAGCACTTCTTTGAACAGTTGCACTGAGACTGGCGTTTAATTCTATTAGTTCTAGGAAAAAGCACTTGAGTGACAACTTTTTTTTCCTTGGGCCCTGCGTAAAATGAAAGCTGTTGCACACTGGCAATTTCCAACGTATTTTAAACGTTATTATCTTTCTTCATTTAATTCCGTGTGCAGCTGTGTGTGCGTGTGTGCGGCTGTGTGTGCGACTGTGTGTGTGGCTGTGTGTGCGGCTGTGTGTGCGGCTGTGTGTGTGGCTGTGTGTGTGTGTTGATTTACTTGCAGGCTGCTGTCTCATTTCCTTATGCATTGCACAATGACAAAATAGAATAAATATTTTCTGATATTTTTTCTCTTTTCGCACTTATCGTACAGCTTTCATTTTATTTGTATTATTAACTGCCATTGATTTCTTAGTAAATGATATCCTTACTTTTGGTGACTTCTTTAGTCAGCATTTTCCTTCTTCCTATCCTCTTCATTGCTTTCATGTTTCTCTTTTTGGGATGTTTCTTTATTTTTTTTACAATGTACAGTGTTCTTTTCTTATTATTCTTTATCTTCTATGTTATCTGCGGGTTCGTATAAAGCAATAAATGCTTCGGCTCTCCTGCTTTCTCGCATCATAAAACAGAAAAAGGCTTCGTGGTAGCTGACCCACACAAATTCTAAAAGTTTATGCGCAATATATTTCCTACTGACTGCATCTTTGCATTTCTTTTCTCAAATTTCATCACGAAACCCTATCGATTGCTTTTCATATTTTTCCTAAGATCTCTTCATCTTTTTGAATTTCCTTCTTTTCTTTACTTGCACCTCTTTTCCGTTCTACGCTCTTGGGTTTCACTCGTCCTTTAATGTTCATTTTTCGTCTCTTTTCTGATTTTGTTATCGGTTTCCGACTATTGCCTCATCTTGATTTCTACGCTTAATCTCGGGCTAACGTTTTAGATATTCTTTTTTTTCCTTTCTTTTTTCCTTTCTTTTTGTCTCGTTTTTGCTTTATCCTTTCAATCGAAATGTTAGTTTACAATAGTGTAAATATACAATCCTCGCAAAGAGGACAAAAGCAGATAAGAAATGTTAGATGTCTTGCCGAGCAAGCAACATACGACAAGCCTTGTTCTCATCTGCCATCAGACGCCTGTATTGTAAATAAAAAGACAGTTCAGTCAAGAAGTAGAAAACAAACGGCAACAATAACAATGACAGCGAATACCTTAAGAACAAAAAAGAAAAAAGAAAGAAACGAAACGAAACGAAACGAAAGGAAAGGAAACAAAAGAAAGAAATGAAATGAGAGAAATAATGAAGAAAGAAGGAAAACAGAAAAAGAAAGAAAAAGAAAATGAAATCAAGCAGAAGCAGAAAAACTTAATAAAAGAAAGAAGACATTAAGAAAAAAAGAAATGGAAAAGTTAAGAATAAAAAAGACAAATAGAAAAAGAATGAAATGAATATAAAAATTGATAAGAAAGAAAAAAAACGAAATGAAAGAAATGAAATGAAAAAAATGAAGAAGGAAGGTAAATAGAAAAAGAAAGAATAAAATGAATAATAACAAAAAACGTGATAAAAGAAAACAGTAAGGAAAAAGAAGTGAAAGTGAAAGTGAAAGTGAAAAAGAAGTAAAAGTGAAAGTAAATAAGAAGTGAAAATGTTTCGAGTAAAGAAGAAATATAAATAGAGAAGGAAATAAATTAAACAACATAGATAAGAAAGAAAGAAAGAAAGAAAGAAAGAAAGAAAGAAAGAAAGAAAGAAAGAAAGAAAGAAAGAAAGAAAATGAGACGAAATAAGAGAAGGGGATGAAGAAAGAATGGAAATAAAAAACAATAAAATGCAAGACAGACACAAAACATAAGGAATAAATGAACAAACGAACGATCAAAAGAAAGAAAGAAAGAAAGAAAGAAATTAAACATCTAAATGTGATGTTAACGAAAGAAACAATGAAATAACAAGTAGAAATGAAAAGGAAAAGAAAGAAGAAATGAAAAACACATAAGACATACAAATAACGCTAAGAAAGAAAGAAAGAAAGAAAGAAAGAAAGAAAGAATGAAAGAAAGAATAGAATAGAATAGAGGAGAGGGGACTGGAGAAAGGAGAAAACTGAAAAAGCAGTGCAGAAATGAAAATAATAAATGATAAGCAAAAAGGAAAAAAAAAATGTCATAATTGCTTACAACTGAAAATCCTGCTCTCCCCCCACCACCACCGCCAAAGTAATTAGGAGATTTGTAAGTGACAAAGACTTTTTCTACGCTCTTTTCAATCTTGGTCACTTTTAAGTCGAGCTCGAAAATACGTGATCGAATTCATAATAAATCTGTTTACATTAATGTCGACTTAGCGGGCCAAAATGAACAACAAATAGCCTTGGTGGTGTGTAGCGTCCGAGTGATATGCGACGACCTCTGCTGTTTTTTGGCAAGTATTTTTATCTTTTCTTTTTTTCCTAACAAATCACAAAGAATACGATGAATATGTCAACAGAAAGAAAAGGTCTGGAAAATATTTTTGACGTCTGATGAGATGAAATTATAATGTTTTTGTCCAGTGGTTACAGTACAGAAACCTATACGAAGAGAATCGTGTGCAGTTTTGTCTAGAGTATAAAACTCTCAGATGAATGTAAATCCGACAGTTTTGAAAGACTTAGGTACTTAATTTAAAAAAGAGAATTGACCGCAACAGGCATCATTTTTAGAAAAAGATTAAAGAAAAATGTTTACTTTAAAAGTATGTTTTCCTTTTATTTCGTGGTGTTTGTCAAATTATTCTTTTCCTTATTTTCTTTTATTTCCATCATTCTCATCACCTGACACATTCTATCATCATTTTCCAAGAATCCAAACCGACGATATTCTTAGAGATAACTTCTGTGTTCTTCTATTCCAGTAAATAAATGATTTCTTCCACTCAAAACTCTTTATTTCCTTGCAGACTAAATGGTTGCCATTTTGTTTTTAATCATCACCCCCGACCATTTTCAATTTTAATGACTTTCGGGTTGTACTATTAAGTGTGTCCAAATGTCTACAGTTCCTAGTTTGAAAAAAAAGCGATGGGAACGTTTCCACTATTTACATTATTCAGACTATTGTCCTCATCATTCTCGCCATATTTATCACAACGTTTCGGGAGATCACAACTCTCTGTGGAATCAGGGTGAGATCATAGTTCTGGTAAAAAACATGCAATGATAACAGCAAAAATTGCAATATGAGCACTGGCAAAAAAAAAACGGTTGCTGATGACATTAGGTTTATAATACCAAAAAATTCATACACAGATGTCCTCAAGGACACATGGTACAGTGTATAAAGGCGTTGGTTAGATCCAGTGACAGAACCCAAAGAGTTCAATACCCAGTTTAGTGGAGAACTTGGAGAGAATTAACAGGAGATAACTAATAACTGACATCCATTACGGCACGTGGAACTAGAACAGTCTACCCCTGTGAGCGAAATAAAGGGTTCAGTTCGACATTCCGACCACCTGAAGAAGGCCGGAGCGTACAACGGCCGAAACGTTGTGATAAATATGGCGACAAAGATCAGGACAATAGTCCGAATAATGTAAATAGTGTAGATAATAGCTCATCTCAGAAATATAGACAGGAAACGTTTCCATATACATTTTAGTAAATCTCTATACTAAACACACAGTTTATTTATTGAAAGAAAAAACTTTGAAGCACTTGGCAGAGTTCGATGACGTGCTGGTATAGTTGCATCATCGAATAATCAACTTCAGATCGTTAAAGGCTTAACGAGAAAAGCTAAGCATGTAGGATAGTTCGGATTAATTTTCTTTTTTGTTGTTTAGTTTTTTGCTTTGTTTTGTTTTTCTCGATGTTTACGTTATGTAAAAAGAAGACTTTCCACGAGTCGATGATATCCAGAATAGTCAAAAACCAAGCAGAACTATTACAAAAGTAAGCGATTATGAAAATGAAAAATAACAAAAGCAAAGAATTTAGATTGAATTAATCTCAGTGCAATGATTAAAGAAGCTCTTCTAACAGAATTAATCGAGAACTGTGAAGACATTCTTGCTATATTTGTTCTTTATAACAGAAATCAATCCACAATTACCAGGAGGAATCTGAGTTATCGACTGTAAAAATATATTAGGTTGGTGCAAAAATAATGTCGTTTTTTGACGTTAAAATTTTTTTTATTTTTACACCAACCTAATAGTAATGAAAAATAGCTGACATTATTTAAAAAATCTTTTTGACTTGCTTTTGTTTTATTGGTCATGGTCCGTCATGGCCAATAAAACCTCTATTATAAACTGCATCCGACAGAAAATCTTCTGAGCGTGGAAACCCCTCTTAATTGCTGTTGTTTCCATGTCCATCCAGACCAGGAGAATCCCAGTAGTGAGGTAAAAAAAACACGTGTTAGAATCCCAGACTGAGGTAAAAAAAAAAAAAAAAAATGAAAGTTTAGATTGAAAAATAAAATAAATTACCAGCAACAGATTTTTGTAAAAGAAAATAATAATTACCAGCAAAAGAGTTTTGTAAAAAGAAAAAATAATCAACCTCCTAAGAAAATTAAATTTCGGCAATAAATGACCCATAAGGAATTGATATGCCGTTAAACAAACAAACCAATGAACATTGTTGTTTATACTTAATACAAAAGACAGTTATTAACAAAATAAAAACTTAAATGAACAAAGTAAGATTCGCTTCTCGGTCCAACCCTCTTCATACTTTATATAAATGATCTGTGTACTCCAATCATTTGTGAATAGCGATGCTGATGATACAACGGAGCACTGCGAAAACTCTAGATGTCCAGAGCTTGACAACTGACCTCACCTCTGACCTAGCTGTAACAGCTCAGTAGGCGGAGGGGGAGGACTAGCTGGTCACATTCAATGCCTCGAAAACTAAACTGGTTCCATTCCATCATCGCCGATCAGAACGAAAACTTTCACCAATCACGATGGACGTATGCTTTCCCAGGAAGGCCTCGAACTTTGAGCGCCTATTAGGAGATGGAACTCGTATATACGATCTATCGCTAAAGAGGCTGGAAAATGGTCCGTTTCCTGTAATGCTTCATTACGGTACTCATCATGATATACCTCTCTACCGTTACAAAAGTCAGATAAAACCAAAAAATGGAGAGCCATGTCTGAGGAAGCGGTGATCAGTTTTAACTTTCCAGTACCGATATAATCTAAAATGCGTCTCCGCGTCCTTGTGGGCGACGAATTATTTTCCACCCTACAACTCCTTTACCACAGGTGAAACTTTGCAAGCCTATCGCTGCTCTATCGCTATTTCCATGGAAAGTGTTCAAACGAGTTACATCCCTTATTTCCAATAGTTCTAACCTTCACGGCTAAAACCCACCAGGGCCCGTAATATTGTGCAAAACATTAGCGTGGTAGTTGCCTATAAGCAGGTTCAGCCTCACCTTTAAGTGCTTAACTCCTCAATGAATAGCAGATTTCGAAGTGAACAATATCAGTAATTTTGCTTGAGAGAAGAAACAGACCCAGTAGAGGTTTCGGTCGATTCTTTCTTTGGCCAAGCATTATCGCTTCTTGTTCAGTTTTCTTGCTAATTACGTGGCATTTGTATCTACTTCAGTTCTATTTTAAAGATTTATCCCGGATTCTCTTGCCTATTTATAGGGTTTTGTTGATACAGAATAAAGCTTTATACTTTTTATGCTCCATTACAAGTTGTAACATTCAGCCGTGTATAGTTGCAAGGTACTTAAAAAGTCCCATTGTTGAAATTTTGTAAGATAACTACAGTTGAATCATACCCCTATCAGCATTGGTCCTTAGCAGATACAGATGGTCAACATTTGATTTGGGATGGTGCATTCTATTGCATGTGCGTTTTCTGCAAACTTTTGCATCAAATTTCTTTAGTTCTTTTAAATTCCAATTTATTACGTTGATGCTCGAACTGCGTTAGTTAGAATGTTAATAGCCCTTATTATATTTTTTGAATTCAATACTGTTTTTATTATTACTCGCGCTCGCCTGATACACTCCTTTCTTCTTCTTCTTCTTCTTCTTATTATTATTATTATTATTATTATTATTATTATTATTATTATTATTATTATTCATAGTTATTTCCTAAATGTCCTAATTTGTTCACTCAAGTAGGTGAGTCCTGCTCTTAGACTTGAGGCTATCATAAGACTGTGATTTTTAATTGATGGATAGGGTCAATCAATCTTGATCTCCTCGCTGTGTCGAGGAGAGCGATCTGATGAATCTTTTTTGATATTATTACAAGGGGTTTTATTGGTGTATTTTTCCGTCCCATTCTTGACCAGACAGAGAGCACTTATTACCATTGGTAGTGTTGTGATCATCATACCCCATATTCTCTCCTATTTCTAAATCTGTATATCTGTAGTTTTCAAGTAAGTGTTTTTCTTTTTCAGTAGGGACAGTTATGTCGATAAAACAACTTAATTTCTTTAGATGCCAGTTTGGAATGGCATCTCCCTGGCAATAGTAGTTTGATCATTTTCACAGTTGATGGCTCATGTTCAGATTATTTGTTTTGGGCGTTAGAGTGATTTATTATTATTATTATTATTATTATTATTATTATTATTATTATTATTAGAACCTTTGTTTTCTGTTGCATCCACATTTCCTTCCGTGTCCCAACCAGAGACCTAAGGTCAGAAATGGCTTCATGACATTTTTCACTGATCGTTTTAGTAAAAAATATTAAAAACTAAGATCACACACTTTACATAGATAAAGCTCTATGTAATTATTATTATTATTATTACTATTATTATTATTATTATTATTATTATTATTATTATTATTATTATTATTATTTATGTTGCATTGCTACCACACTTCACAGTTCGCATAAGCAATTCGTTAACTTTTGATTTGTCTTCAAATTTGTGAAAACGCCAGCAAATATTTCTTGTCCACTTCGAATCAAAAAATACAAGTCCCTAAATCATTTTTTATTTTATATTTATTTCAGCTGATTTTATTTATTTATCCATTATCATATAATTATTCAAAATGTTGCGGCCCTTTGCCGACTTCGCGCTCTTTTCATCTAGTATCCGACATTTAAACAAAGGTAAGCCATCACTGTTAGAATTCCACTCCCACGAGAGATGCTGACCAATCGCTTTGCTATTCTGGCCCAGCCTCCGCATTCTCTAACTTAATACTTCAACAATGGTGGCTGAAAATCATTCGTCACTTCACAGTTTAAGACATTCTTTACTGGTAATTAATTTTTAATTTAAGGTACGGATTCACATCATTAACTGGGGTATCTAGAGAACAGTATGACTCCATCTTTCATCTCCATCTCTTGTGCAAACATGAATATAATGAAATTCGACTAGAATTCGAACTCGATTTGCTGAGTTCTCGCTCTGAACTAATACAGTGCCTACACATCCCGATTCGATAAATACAAAAGTTCAAATTCATGATATCTTATTTTGGTCAAAAAATCTATTGCGGCCTTCCGTAGTAACTAGAATGATTTCCTGTACGCAGGGTAGTAGTCCAACTTGTTAAATTAATTAGCGAGACATAACTAAGATCAAATTCTTCTTCTTCTATACGCCGTGTATCTTCAGGATGTGGCCAATCATAGTTCTCCACAATTTCTTATGGTTTGTATGTCTGAACAATGTTTATATTTGTATTATCTTTCTCTATCCCTGTTCTGTCATCTGTTCATATAAGATTGCTCGTTAGGTTTGTCTCTGTCCTTCTTGCCTTCAATTTGTCTTGTAACAGTCAAATTATCCAAGCCCACTTCTCTCGTTATCACAGAAATTACAACTGACTATTTCTGATTCTAAGCAATAGTGTTCTTTTGTTCCTATTTTCCTTAAAACATCAAATTACAACTTAAATAAAAATATTTTGTTTTTAATTCATTAGAATGAAATCTCACGAGAAATTTCTTTGCTCTGCAAAAGTTCGTTGCTTTTTAATTTTTTTTTTTTTTTTTAATATCCTACTCCTAAATTGTTAAGATTGTCAATTTCACAACAACAAAAAATGTACTCGGTGTGTTTGGCATCCGTGACTCTTTATAAATCTTTGAGAGTTAGCTAGAGCCTCACTATTTTCTCTGGACTATATTATCCTATATCTCGCTTCGAAAGGATACACAATGGAAGATACAATAAAAGCGTAACGCTCGTGTAATAAAAACTCGAAGGCGTGATAAGACTTAAGAAAACCTTATTGAGCTTGACCGCTTATTTATAGTGACTTTCCAAGCGTAGCTTAGATATGGCACAAGGCCGAACTTAGTGGATACCCAGTGAGGATCGAACTCACTACTCAGTCGTAATTGTTCTAGCGAGCCAAGCCATTACACTGCTTCGAGGTGCCCCGACTGCGTATCTAAGTGAAGGATAGTTCTTCTTTCAAGGGAGACAATCATCAAGAAGGATAACTCCTGTTAAGCTGTACCACATTCTTCTCTGCTTTGTTTTTAATCGTAGTGGATGAATTCACTCCAACGAACAGGCGTACTGGAGGTCCTGTAGGAGTAACATATTGTTTTGAGTAATCTCAGGCTTAGAGTCGTGTGGGTCTGGAGACTTATGTTGGTTTCGCCTGCTTCATCCAGAGATGGTATACACCCGTATTCTCCTGCGCACTAGCTGGTGACTTTGAGAATCTAATTCAAACCTTACACACAGATCCCGGAACGACAGATAAACAAGCTCGAACTGCTGACTAATTCCGTGAATAGTATGCGATACTTAATTAGTCAGCAGTACGAGCTTGTTAATCTGTTTGTCTGGGTTCTCTGGGTGTAAGGTTTGAATTTTCAAACGTTACCAGCCAGTGCAACCAACGTTTGCTAGTGGTATCAGAATCAGGGTCGACGTCAAACCGTTGTGGGCGCATAAGCCGTTCTATTTCTGGAATTCAAGCTCAGTAAATTGTAATAAAAACTCGGAGGCGTGATAAGACTTAAGAAAGCTTTATTGAGCTTGAAAGGAGGAGACACGGCTATACCTCTTATTTATAGTATCTAATTGAGGCAGAGTTCTTCTTTCAACGGATACAATCATCAAGAGAGGTAACTCCTGTTGGTCTATACTACAGTTGGAGAAAGGAACAAAAAGAAAATATCTGAGATTGGTATTAGTCATTATTATGATAAGTGTCAGCTTTATGATCAGTTGTAAAAAAGGATAGTTAAATGCCTCATCCTGAACGAGCGCCTTTCTCTTCTGATATATATATATATATATATATATATATATATATATATATATATATATATATGTATGTGTGTGTGTGTGTGTTTCATATATTTCTGATTACACATAAGTGCCCTTTTTTCTACCTTCTGTTTTGTGTCTCGGTCGAAAAAAGTAAAAAAAAAAGAATTCGTGAAGCAAATGAAGATAGATCGAACAATTTATGGCATTTCTTATGATAAAAAACAAAAACAGCCAGTACAGACGAGAATCGAGAAGGAACAAAGCAAAACAAACACTAATAAAAATCGCCGAGGTAAACGGACTCAGAAAACCTCTGAGACATACAAAAGTAGAAATGATTTCGGAACGAAACAGACAGTCATGTGATAAGATAATCAGAGGAGAGTTTAGACGCAAGAAGGGGACAAAAAAGAATATTCAGAAAATCATAATTATCACCTTTACAAACAACTACTTCTAATAATACGGCAGTGAAAATATTCGCCAGGCTATTTCCATGCGAAACCGACTCTTATATATATATATATATATATATATATATATATATATATATATATATATATATATATATATATATATACTGCTTCGTATTCACGTTTTCTCTCATTTGCCTAGCTCTTTTCCCATCTCACCTATTTCTGTTATTTTTTTTTTTGTTTTTTTTTATACTTTTATTCTCTTATTCTTTCTCCTGTCATTCTTTCTCGTATTACTTCCTTTGCTCTATTTATTTATTTATCTATCTATCAATCTATCTATCTATCTGTCTGTCTGTATTAGCAATTTATATTTCATATATCTTTTAACTATTTTCTCTCCTCCCGTTTTTTGTTTAAGCCCTTGGCTAACCAATAAAAAAAAGTTAAAATCTAACCGTTTTTTTAGTAAATATTAAGCATTTTTTTCTTTTTAAAATGACTATATTTTATTTTATACTATATAAATTAAACAAGCAGTTTTCAGACAGTACAATAATAAGCATTTTTCTGGCTGATAATGACACTTAAAAGTCAGTTTGTACAATAAACAACTTTTTTATGAACGGATAAGTTATTGGAAACATAGCAATATTAAGAAAACTTAGATACATTCTGCCAAGTTTAATAATATATAATTAAGGTAACTAAGCCTTGTAGAGAATATTCCTATCGAGAGGCACATTTTCGTTCGTTATCTAGGCCAGTAGATATTAATTTTAAAATCAAACAACGATATCTATGCAATTTGTTGCCTGGAGCTGAAATAAATTTTTTGTGAGACCTGCCCCGTTACTTTTCATACTTCGTATATATTTATTTGTACAACTATTTTACATAATAAAATCTCACACCATCAAGTTGCTGTAAATATTTCTAATGAATAAGAATACTAAAGTGATATTTACAATGTATATTTCTCATATCGATATAAGTATATTCTAAATCAGTTGGTAAATACCAATTTCATTGTCAAATGTATTTACTATGCTTTACTTCGTGGCACGAAGCTACAAGTATGACCCAATTAATATGGAACGAACTTGATTTCTTAGTGAATTGACCTTCATGACAAATTTTGTAAGCATCTCGCTAGTGTAGAAAATACGTAACTGGGTATTTGCTATCTTTTATCGACGAAAGGTTCCCTAAAATAATTATGATCCAAATCACAGGGAAATTATGCTACCTGTGCCGTACCAATTTTTATTTTTTAGAAACTTAATGTATAATTTTTCATGTATGCACAAAAGACATGGGTCATTTAATGACCTACAAGTCCTAACTTTTCTAGATTTTTCCATTTTAATGTTGGTGTTTTATTGGTTTCTTTTAAGTGCCAGAAATATTTAGATAGGGACGTTTGATTTCGGTATTTAATATTATTAAAGAACGTTTGATGTTGGCTCCAGCTTCTTTTGAATTTATTTCATGTGCATCCAATGTAGAATTTAACTATGTCTGGATCTTCAATAGATGAGATATTGCATTGATAAATTATTGATTCACTGCGACATTTATTATTAAGGGATGACCCATGCCCTTTGTATATACATGAAAAATTATACATTATTAAATTACTGAAAAATAAAAATCTAAATCAAAGAAATAAAATAGCAATTTTTGTAGGCACTGTCAAATATTTTCCTTAAGTAATAATTAATTTAAAAAAAAATATTAAAGAATAGAGATGAAACATACATTTTTATATTTGATCTTTAATAATAATTAAAATATATTTGTTTGTAAAAATACCTTATAGTCCATTAGTTATTCGAAGGTCGTATGGTACTTAAAATCTATAAGAATAAAATTTAATTAATAACATTTAAATATTAAAAATAAGCCTTGTGTATAAAAATATGAATTAAGCGGATGAATAAAAATGACATTTTTTTTTATCCTTGACAACCCAGACAACTCACCGAATAATGGATATATACGTTTGTTAGCAGGGACCACCACTCCACCTAAACTTAACTAGATTTTCAAAGTAACATATATTGGATGGATACGCTGTCTAGGGAAATTGAAAGCCGACCACCCATAAATTAAAATAGATTTTCCTTAACAACTCATAATATCAATATTGTCTGTGCGTATAAATTAAGTAAATTTCTTTGAAAGTTTATTCTTAACATCGGTTGACAATGGAATAAGAATATAGATTTTAAGTTTAATTTTTATAATTAAATTCATAAATTTAGTTTCAGTTTTGAAACATGGAAATTTTCAGTGTCGCTATGAAATTATATTTTTAAAAAGAAAATAATTATAATATTTTGCTCTGGTGTTTGTATTGAGCACTTTTTTTTTTTTACTAAAAATAACTGCCAAGAATACCGGATTATAAATATTACTGCTCTTTCTTATTATATATATATATATATATATATATATATATATATATATATATGTGTGTGTGTGTGTGTGTGTGCGTGTGTGGACATTGAAGTCAAAGCCCAGAGTCGATTGTCTGTTTCATTGACTTTAATATCCATTTTTATATCTACATAAGCTCTATCCCTAATATTGAGTACTTTAACCCATAATTATAGCATACCTTAAAACTATATATATATATATATATATATATATATATATATATATATATATATATATATATATATATGGGAACAACAATATATAAATTAAATTTTATATATCAAGAACAGTTTCTGAATAAAGATGTAAGACGCGTTTCAACCCTTCGGGCCTTATCAGACAAGGTTTGTTTACGTTACTGTGACTATACATTCGCAGGAACGTTGGGAAAATTGAATTAAAAAAATTATGTGTTTTGGGTGTATGATCTACCCAAATTAATTTGGATACTTGTTCTTATTATTTTGTTTCCATCATTATTAATATCCCACATTGTAATAAAAGAAGATTTGCCAAGAAAGGTGAAATGTTGTAAGAATCTAAAAGCAAATTCACTGTAGATGAACTAGTGATTAAAGCACTTCCTAAATATTTTCGTCTTAGTGAAATATTTTCTCTTTTAATTAGATTCACAGTTTTATGTCAAATGTGTGGTCTGTCTCTTTACTGTGAGCATCAAAACTCATTTAATGTTTTTTTCTTAAAATGTCGCTTTTTTTAAATCTTTTATTTAACCTTTTTGAGCTCTAGTCAATATTCTTTCTGACTAAACTTTCAGGTGAGATATAATTCTTTCTTCAAGTTTTGCATCGCTGTTTTGTTTTGTATTGATTAAGTCTAAACCTAATCCGCTGAATTCCACATTTTCATACACACACACACATATATATATATATATATATATATATATATATATATATATATATATATATATATATATGTGTGTGTGTGTGTGTGTGTACACTGCGTCCCAAATTATTATCGAGATAACTTTTTTTCTAATATTTCAAAAACCGTACAATCAATTCACACAGAATTTTCACACAATGTTGGATGCGCAATCAATGAAATTTTCGTACTGATCTGCGCAATGTAAACAAACTGGCGCCGTATTTGTTATCAGCACGGTGATTTGAGCGTGCCAAATTATTAGAAAGGTTTAGTAAAATTCCCAGAATTGAGCAAACAAAACATTTAGTAATGTTGCCCGTGAATGTTTATGATCAAAAGAAGCTAATAAATAAGATAATCAAACAAATAATCACAGATACAAACAAAGGCACAGTTTTAAACATATTAATAGGGAATGTGCTTTCACTGTTTTGAAATTACTTGAAAAAATCGACGATCCATAGAATTTGTTAATTGTAGGATGTCATCTGCTGTAATGCTGCGAGATATATCAAGAATTGCTTCCCACAACCCAGCGTTGCTTATGAATTGTCGTCCGTTGGCGTACAGTCTTCGCTTCATGATGCTCCAAAGGTTTTCAATTGGGTTCAAACCCGGAGAATTTGCTGGCCACTTCATTTTTCGAGGTCTAACTGTTTCAAATATTCAGTAGTCTTGTGCGCAGCGTGTGAGGGGTCATTATCTTGCATAAAAAACAATGGCCCTTCTGAAGGCAACTCTTTGCCTTTTCATCCACGGTTCAAGATGCTCCTTCATAAAGGCTATGTATGAATCAGCAATCATTTTGACACCATCTGGTACTCTCCATGGGCCCACTAATGTGTTTCCAATAATACCACCCCAGATCATTATTCCTCCACCGCCTTGTTGGCGTCTCAAACACTGATGGCGATTCTGTCCGTTCATTACCCAGACTTTACACCATCTATCTGGCCCATCAAGTGTTGCTCGTGTTTCCTCTGTGAACAAAACTTTAGAGAAGCCAATCTTCATATTGTCCTCGGCCCATTTCAATCGATTTTGAATGTGATTTCTCGTCAAAAGAGACTTCGATACAGGTTTGACTGTTGTTGCTATTTCCCTCAGATACCGACACCGAGTACTTTTAGACACAGTAGGATCCCCAATACGACTGCAAAGCTCTTGGCTGGTAATTCCAGGGTTCTTCGTGGCCTCTCGTTTAAGTCGTGACATGGGACGACGTGAAATAACCTTCGGCTTGCCTTTATATGCCCTTTTGCGTACTTGTGTAGGGTGGGCGGTGAATTTTTCACTGTTTGATTATATATATATATATATATATATATATATATATATATATATATATATATAATCAAACAGTGAAAAATTCACCGCCCACCCTACACAAGTACGCAAAAGGGCATATAAAGGCAAGCCGAAGGTTATATATATATATATATATATATATATATATATATATATATATATATATATATATATATATATATATATATATATATATATATATATATATATATATATATATATATATATATATATATATATATATATATATATTGTTCGAACTGTTGCCCCCACCTTTATTGACAAAGACACATAGCCCAGTGAATAAAACCGTTGGTGTTGGTTGGATCCAGTGACTTAACCCAAAGAAATTGTGAGTTCAATATCTGGTTGCTGCAGTGGTTTACAAAATTTTTCAGAGTTAAAGAGGGACATCCAGAAGTGGCATGGCACGTGGAACTAGAACAATCTACCCCGGTGGGCGAAATAAAAGTTTCCGGTAGAAATTCCAATCACTTCAAAAGGCTGGAACATACAAGGGCCGAAACGCCGTGAATATGACAATAAAGATGAGGAAAACAGTCCGAACAATGTAACTAGTGTAAGTAATAGCAGTACCTCATCTCAGATATATATATATATATATATATATATTTAATAGTATGTGTCTTTATACATAAAATGTGCCTAGATTTGTTTTATTTAAGGCTTTTACATTTATAAAAATACAATTTTTCATGTGTACGAATATTTTTCCCCCACTGTATGTATATAACCTCAACATATATCTGGATAAATGTGTGTGTGTGTATATATATATATATATATATATATATATATATATATATATATATATATATATATATATATATATATATATATATATATATATATATATCAAAAACAATTTGAAAGAGGCCTTTTAACCATAAAAACAAATGAATACTACAGATAAAGTTCACTTTCTTCAGAAACAGTCATTCACTCCTGTAGTTCACTGCTACGAACAAACAGGATTTTTTTCTCCTGATTATGATGGCCATGCTATCTGAAACTAGTCAAAGAACCTAATTGAAATCATAAGACAAAAAATATTAATATATAACCAAGTGCTATTTCTTTTTGTTCAAAATTATATATATATATGTATATATATATTAATTTATCATTATTATTATAGTTTTAAGTTATGCTATATATATATATATATATATATATAAATATATATATATATATATATATATATATATATATATATATATATATATATATATATATATGGTAAGTGCTTAACATCCGGGATACGTGTGCAAATATAGGCGTGGACACTGAAACAAATACTGATTGGCCTGAAAATTGCGTTCAAGCATGAAACAGACGGTCACCACTCGGTCACTACTCGGCACATATATATATATATATATATATATATATATATATATATATATATATATATCAGAATAAAAGTGGAGAACTAATTTGTGAATACTTCATAACTCATATTATTCTTTTAAACGTGACTTCGCGTGACAGGCTAATTTTCTACCTCAGTATCAATGTCGGTAGGGGAGGCAAGGTTGGGCCAGCAACTATGTCATTGATAGCATTAGTCTGCACCACGTCGATAGATCCAATTACTTGCCATATCAAATTCTAAATACTGATTTCTGTTTTCATATTCCTTTTCACAGAGTTAAGCGACCCAACAATATTCACTCTAAATCCTTGGGGGTTCACGACTTAAGTATGAGGACACACCGCTTCGACAGGGCGTGGCTCAAGATTGTTTGCCTCTTATTGTTTGCACGCACAGGTGATTATAGGTGAGGGCGTGGGGAATAGACGTCCGTGGGAATACACGCATGTGTGTGTGCGTGTGTGTGTGTTTGTATGTGTGTGTGAATTATATTTGTGTTTTCATATGTCGCAACTTAACATCGCTTGTCCCAGTTATTTTTTAATTAGACTAACAAACGTAGTTTTTAAGTGTTCAAACAATAATTAGATAAAGTTGTGGGATTCTTAAATATCTGTTAATATTACACTTCCATTCATTTCATGATAAAATGCATATTTGCAAACATACTTTCTTTATTTTCTCTTCTTTAAACATCGTCAAGATATGAGGGTCACCCCGAAAGTAATCCCCACTATTTTATTACATAGGCTCACAACGCGAGAAGCGGATGCGGGTTGTGTGGCAGAAGATTTTGAAACTTTTCGCCAATAAACTATATGGCTTCATTCAAGAAAAGTCGATGAATGCCAGTCGGTGTCAATTTTTCGCATTGAGTAATTCAAACCTCTTCTTTGAATACTATTCCATGTCAGACTCTATTTTACCAGTCTATTTTTGCCAGCCTCCTCCGTAACAAGGTAAAAGAAAATGAAGAATTATTATTCTACCGCTACTACTTTACAAGCAAACTCTAACTCTGACGGCATTGTCAACCATAATCAAATCTACATCGGGACATTACTTTAGAAGCAATCCACAACCACACACACACAAAAACGCACATACGCACACACACCCACACACACAAAAACGTACATACGCACACACACCCACACACACAAAAACGCACATACGCACACACACACACAAAAACACACATACGCACACACACCCACACATACGCACATATGCACACACACACACTATTCTAATTGTTTCTTTATTTGCATTTCTCGCGATCTATTTTTCTAAAATATGAATATCCTTTCCCAGATGTGGTTCTTATATATATATATATATATATATATATATATATATATATATATATATATATATATATATATATATGTGTGTGTGTGTGTGTGTGCGTGTGTGTGTGTGTGCGTGCGTGCGTACACTGTGAATATAGAAAATGGGTTTAGGCAATTAAATCAGTGAGCTATGAGTGTTGATTTCAATGTTCACACTGTTTTTGTCTACATAACGTTTTATTGATAACTCTTTCTCCGTAAGTTTAGCAGTTTTTAAACAATACACACAACCACACACACACACACACACACACACACATATATATATATATATATATATATATATATATATATATATATATATATATATATATATATATATAATATAGCAGAAATGTAATTATTTTAAAGAATCCTATAACAGCTAAACATACCGACAAACAATAATTATCCAATGTCGTCTTTATCAAGTGAAAATCTTAAACCTTAAACTTTTCTAATAGAAACACCGATGTTACGTCACTTTGAGTTTATCAGCTCTTCTCTCCTGATAAATAACAATTATGTTTTGTTCCTGATAATGACCGAAGAATGATGGCAAACACTTGAACCAACGATAAAGAACTACACACAATTCCTGTAGTCTTGAACTAATCATTCGTTCCCTTGTCCGAAATCAATAGATATTGCATTAAATAAATAACAAAATATTCCTTGCCACTTATATTCAATTACACACACAGACACAGACACACACACACAGATATACATGTGCGTGTGTGTGTGTGTGTGTGTGTGTGTTTGTGTGTGTGTGCGCACGCGCGTTTGTGCGTGAGTGAGTGAGTGAGTGAGTGAGTGAGTGAGTGAGTGAGTGAGTGAGAGAAAATAATATATAAGCAGGTCGCGTGGACGACTCAGGCAGTTGGAGAGAGACAAGACGAGCGGCGAAAAGTGGGCGATCTCCTACCAAAACCTCGAGTGACCTGTTGCCGGGAGGATTCCCGACTTTGAACCCCGTTCCAAGATTTAGAAGAGCAAAGGTTCACTATAGAAATTTAAAGGGTGAAGGGTTGATTTTTGTACCAGGAAATACATAAACCAATTAAAAAAAATGACGCGACGAATCTTCCATTTTTATTTCGTCTGCGAGAACATTTTTATTTCTTTCATAATACAGCTTCGCTGTGGCTCGAGCTAGCGCTCCAAATTAGCGACGGCATTCGATCTTCACTGCTCTGAGATCAAGGAACACAACGTGAGCAGATTGATGTGGATCGAAACGGCCATGTTTGTTTAGCCATGTCTCGTGATATCACGTCTTGTTCTTATTTTTGTTATTGTATACTCACAGAAAATGAAGTTTACTCAGACTGAGAAACATCTGTGGAAGGCTGGAGGGCACAACGACCTAAAATTTGGGAAATAACAATAAATATGGATAAATTATTTACCGACGACGGAAATAGCCAGCTTAGGGTTGACCCTGTGATTGACTCGTCGTTCTACGATCCTGATGACCGGACTGTGGGTGTGATTACATCTTTTGGTATAGGTGGCGTGTGGCATATCTTGCTACTGCAACCCAGGTTTGATCCAGGTTTGACCCACGATCTACTATATAATGATCCGAAATGGTTTTCACAATATATTCAGACCGGATAGGCGGCATTTTCAATCAGTACTTGTTATTTTCTTTGTTTTTTTGTTTTTTTGTTTGTTTTTTTTTTTGTTTCTTTGTGGGGAAATCTCAACAATTTATTTACGGGGAGAATCTCGGAAGATTGTTCAGAAGCCAATGCCTAGAATTTAACTGGGAAAGACTAGTTGTGAAACTGGGAAACCGAAATAAAGATCTCAAAATCGGGATGCACCCACCACCGCCGAGAAAGTTGACAATATGTCCCAACAGAATTTGAATGTTATGAGTCATTATGAATAACTTCATTAACATCATAGTCAAATACTGCGATCACTTTTAGGTAACATTTCTACTTCTTCAGTTTTCCAAAGCCCTGCCTCCCAACTATGAAAGACTGTTATTTTAAGCCTTAAAAACAATTTGAATTAAGTTCGGTTACAATTCCATTGAGAAGAGAGTAAAACAAATTAGCAGTGTATGTGAATGTAGCAGCGATTCCATTGTGAGAAGTGTAAAACAAATTAACAGTTCAGTGTATACAAAAGAAATGCTTCAAGTGAAATTAAAAGGTCACCGGTTTAATGCAGACAAAAGCTTCCAGGGCTCTTAAAATCATTTTGTTTAGCTTAGTTATTTTTATATAAAAATTGATTTGAGAAAGCAATTAGAAACTTATTTTCGTATGTTTTAAAGAATAGCAATAATTAATATTTTTTATCCCTTTGGGTAAGAACAAAATTTGATAAAAAACATATTTTTAGAATCAAGATATTTTATTGGCAATCGAAATATTTTGTTTCATGTTTACGAAATTCCTGCAGCTGTTTGGTTTTTGTTTTATTTTTGTTTTGTTTTGTTTTTGCTTTTTTTTTTTTTTTACTTTTTTGTAAATAAATAATCAGGAATTATTTTTTCGTGGGTGTTTTTCTTTTTAGTAAGTAATATATATATATATATATATATATATATATATATATATATATATATATATATATATATATATATATATATATATTCTGAATTCAAAACCTGCGGAGGGTCGTTTGGGGACCTTGTGGCTCTTAGTGCACCAGGTCTCTGAATTCGGCCCTTCATAAAGTCCGGATGGTCTTGCACGAAACCTTCACCACTATAATCAAATCTCATGTGCCGTTGTCGGGCTGTCGGTTTCCTGGAAACTGATCTGCTTGACCCTCATACGTCGAACTCGACGGGAGAGTCGACTATAGATAGATAGATAGAGAGAGAGAAAGAGAGAGAGAGATAGACACAGAAATATTATAGATAGACCGATAAATAAATAATACAACAGAATGTGATAGAGAGAGAGAATGAAAACTATATGTAAAGAATAAGATAGATAGATAGATAGATAGATAGATAGATAGATAGATAGATAGATAGATAGATAGATATGCTACGACTTTTATCACAGAACCCTGCCTCGTTTACATTTCTGGTACAAAACAGAAGCTTGCGGATATAGGTATGTGCTGCCCTTAAAACGTTAATTCAAACCTTGCTCTCTCTCTCTCTCTCTCTCTCTCTCTCTCTCTCTCTCTCTCTCTCTCTCTCTCTCTCTCTCTCTCTCTCTCTCAGGCTGATCTCCGTGGCTAAACTGGTAGCAGCATGCTTTGGCTAAAATGCTGTTTTCCTCATGGAAAAAGATGGATTATGTCGGAGTGACGTTTATTCTTTAGTAAGACTTCCCTGTTTAGGCCGGCTGTTATTAATTTCACTGTTTAAGAAAATAAAAGTCAAGGATAGCAACTCAAAGCAACAGGATTCGAACCTGCATCCTATACGGAACCGTCATTTAGGTTTATAAGCAGTAAATTCGACCTTGCCAAACGAACGATCCTTTGTGGCCGAGCGGTTAGGCACGTCAAGGTAAATGACGGTTCCGTATAGGATGCAGGTTCGAATCCTGTCAAAGGACGAATATTTTCTATGAAAATTTCTCGGACATTCAGGCCGGTAAATGTTATTTAATACTGTTTATTATAAACAAAGCATTTACTTAAATACTTGTATTTATAAAAAGAACGTTAAACATAAAAATGTCTTTAATAAATAAATAAATAAATATATATATATACACATTACAGCTCAAAAGTTTGAAACCGTCCCCAGAATTAGCATGGGATGAACTTGACAGAAAAGTGAAAAAAAAAAAAAGATCTCTGAGAGTCATTGAAAAAAGAATGGAATCAATTATCTAACTTATACTTTGAGATACTTTTGCGACGAATGCCAAAAATTCCTGCTGTAGTAATCAAGGCTAAAGGAGGTTATTTTGACGAGAGCAAAATTTAATCAAAAAATGCTTTTTTTTACTTTTTGTCATAAAATTTCTAATGAAAAATCCCGTCTCACTTTTTTTAACCATGTATAATAATAGTTTTTAAAATAATTTAGAGCATTCTCTAATTCTAAATTTGAAATCATAACCATATTTTCTCCACGTTACTTCTGTGTGTATATACTGGGTACCAAATAAAAATTTCACTCTTGACTTGATGAATTTTCTTATGGAACGAAAATTTCCAGTAAAAAAACAGAACACTAGATTGGATTATTCCTTTATAAATTGAGATATAAATGAATACATATGAATGACGATGTTAATAAATTTATATAACAAAATCAGAAAAATTATTTATGTAACGAGTGTTATTTCCATCAGGAACTTCATCAAATACGAAAGGCTGAGCTTTATTAAGAAAATCTTTATTTGCAGACGCAGAAAAAGTAACGCTGAGAAAATAATAATTTATTGCATACAAAACAATAAAAATAATTATCAAAATTCGCTTTCCATTTCCAACATAAAAATTACATTCCTTAGCACCCTCTATGATTTATTTTTCCTTCCATAAAGTTGAAAGTTATCATGAATTTTTTCGAAATTTGTAGCATTTAAATATAAACGTATTACGTCATTTTCTTGTTGATACTTTTTCAATGTACAGCTACAGATTTTCTTCATAAATCCTTTGCCTTTGATGAAGTTCCTGAAGGAATGAAACAAAATTGCTAAATAAGTTCTTTCCTATTTTGTCAGTTTAATTATACATGAACGTGTATACATGTATGTGCATAGTAAATTTATTTCTTAACCAAAAAGTATAGTTTTAGTGGCACCAATAGAAGCAGTATTATTAAAAAGATTATAAGACTGACTGATATATAGTATTGAGTACTGCTACCCTCCCAAAATTCCGGCGAGAAAATGATCAATATTTAAAAACTAGAAAAGAAGTTCTCCCCGCAAAATAATACATTAAATATCGTTTGGTATGGGGTGTAAGCCGACAGCATCAACTTGAAATGGGGAGATGGTATAATCAAAGAACATCTTAAAGATCTTACTTCTCAAAAGATTATTAAAGGAAAATATCCTGGCCCGAATTCTTTGAATCTAGGTGGTAAGAGATTTCAGCTACCCGAAGCAAAAGGGGTAAAAAGTTTTGTGCTTTCAAATACTGGAGGCTGGTTGTAAAGATGCTTTCCGAACTCAGATGGCTCGGCGATTTTGTTGGTTAAGTTGCGGTGGTGAGCGGCCTTCATAAGTGAAATCTTTCGCAAGAAGGTAAAAGGTGACGTAGAAGAGAAGGTGGGATATTACTTGTAAATAAGTAGTAAAAGAAAATGGTGGAGGATAGAGGAAAGACAATGAGAAGGAGAATGTGAACGTAAGAAAGAAAGAAAGAAAGAAAGAAAGAAAGAAAGAAAGAAAGAAAGAAAGAAAGAATAAATAAATAAATAAATAAATAAATGGAGTGGACTTAAACAAAAAAGTTTGAAAAAAGACGAAGTGTTTAAAGGTTGGAAAAGGTTATGAACGTTAATTTCAGATTAGAGAAGACAGAGAACAAAACGCATAAGTAGAAAGAAAGAAAGAAAGAAAGAAAGAAAGAAAGAGAAAGATAGAAACAAACAA
>OZ010590.1:74723431-74728431 GCA_963932145.1 Acanthosepion lycidas
TACCTAATATTAAAAAATATTATTATTGAGCTGTTTACCTGTCTTGATAGAGTCCCGAAAACATCTACGCAACCATGTGGTTGATGAATCATTTTCCAACCTACAATTCCTTTCCTACAGACAAAATGTCACGACCCTCTCGCCTCTCTGCTCTATCGCTATTTCCATGGCATATGTTCTGATGAGCTAAATTCTTTGGTCCAACCACCTCTGACCTTTTCAAATGGGACCCACCTTGGCCACGTACACAAGTGTAAATCATCCGCATTTCCTTTTCTGTTTTTGGTTGTTGTTTTTTTAGTTTTTGAAAAAACTACCGGTAGGATGTTTTCTCAATCATTACAATTTAGATTTCTTCAAATCTAGGGTTGATCATTGTCTTTCCTGGATAGATTCATGAATTTCATTTCTTTCTTACGTTAATTCAACACCACACAGTGACCCTCTACATCGAGTGCTTCTTGTGTCTTGTATTGGTGAAAATTGGTATAAAGATCAATACTGTTATATATATGTATTTATATTATATAAATTTATTCACACTATGAAGCATCTTCCAGTTGCATAAGGAATTCATCCGTAACCAAAAAAACTATTCTAAATATTTGTTACAAAAACTGATATTATAATCTATACTTCATAAGGTATATTTTAATATAAATATAAATATATTCTTAGGAGTTTGGCAACAGTGGTTGGTTAATAGTAAGTGTATTGTGAATATAAAATTGCATTGTAAAATCTGATATAATGTAAATATTGTGAACCTTTATTCAAAATATTTTTAAAAATGTATCAATAATAATTTCGTTAAAAATTAATAGAATAGAAAGAAAACGTGGCCTGTGTGGCCACAATCCGTTGGGTTAAGTGTACTTGGATGAGTTATGCCACGGAATTTAGTCGAATTTATATCGAGTCTATTTAGTTACCTCTTCATCATCGAGGACCGTTGGTCCAGTGGATATGACGCTTGCGTAACGGTCCGGGTTCGATTTTCGGTAGTGGATGCGCACTGCTGATGAGACCCAAATATAGGTCGAAACGGCCGCCCAGTGTTTTCTGCATTCTGTTGAGGATTCTTTTCAAGTCGATGAATTACTTTAATAGAATAAAAATTGTATTACAACATTCTTTCTGCGTATGGATATAGTATGATCACCGTATTATATCCACTTCATTGAAGTGGATATAATACGATTATCCTTAAACCACATATCAGAGATGGATATAATATGATTATCCTGAGAGCACATATCAGAGGTGGATATAATACGATTATTCTTGAACCGCAGTTTAATTTTTCTGTCTCACGTCAAGGATATAAATATCCCCCACTCACTAAGTGATACTAAATCTGAACATTTACGAACAGTCTGGATCAAAACGCTTTCATCGGCTACACCGACATAAGTTATGCTAACTGTAATCTATTTTTTATTGAAACACGAACAAACTAGAATATAATTGTCAGGTTGCAAAGAGACTCTGATTAAATATGCATCGATATTTATCTGTGCGTGTGCATTGAGTATATGTGGGTATGCGCTGGCTGACTCGCATTTGTTTATATACGCATGCGCAATCATTTAAGTAAGAGGATTCGTACAATCGGCTGACTTTCCATTTTCACTTTAGATGCAAAACTTAGACACAATAAAAATAATCATTTAGCATCCTTTCGGATAAAATCATCCTAAGTGATTTATCGATCGATCAATTTATACATATATATAAATGCATATATACTTATGTGCTTATATAAATATTATCTATATATTATGATATGATGTATTTAAAATGATGAAAAATTATTCTATATGTGATCGCACGTCCGTAAAAATTATATAGATATATGGAGGTTTTGTAAGTAAGTATGCCGCTAAATAAGCTTATAGCTGTGTACATTTGTCTGTTTGTAGACATATATTGTATTATTTTCTCGTCCCATTGTTATATTATAAAACATATTTTCAATTATATATATATATATATATATATATATATATATATAGATAGATAGATAGATAGATAGATAGATAGATAGATGCACTTACACAAAAATGTACATATCGCTATATAAAGCATGTATGGTTGGCCGTTCGTACCCGAATATACCAGTCTGCTGAAGTGGCTACATAATCCCACTTGTAGACGCCTGCTCAGGCATATTTGTGTTTCTTCGACACATAGTGCGAACCTGCGTTTTATACTATAATTATCGTGAGCGTATCTTACAGTTTTTGGGATATAATGTCTACTCTAGCGTTGTTGATCACGCTAGATCAATCGTTGGTGTGAACAAGTTGAGTAATTTCAAATCCTCGGTCACGTTTATTTGTGACTTCGTGCTAGAGCAACCATCGACAACTTCCAGACATTTCAGTCTACCAATTTCACTCAAAGACTTGGGTCAACCCGTGGTATAGTTTTCAGTCACTTTATTATTATCAAGAAGTCACCTGTGTGGCAAGTCAACAAGTCTGTGATTCGAAACCTGGTCACATGGTCATAATATTAACGCTCACCACCTGGCCACACACACTCACTGCACAAGTAAATATTTTTCTTATTTTTGTCCCATTTGACATAGACAATTATATATGCGTCTGCATATTAATATACTAGGGTCACTCCGGAAGTAATTCTTCTTCTTCTTCTTCTTTACTGCTTCTATGTGTCGTGCCCCTTCACGTCGTGACCGACCAGGGCTGCTAAAATGTCCCGGCCTTTGTAGCTCTTAGTAAATTTTGTCTTTTTGCAATCTCTCATAATCCCTGTTCTGCCAACTATTTACCCAAACTCATTCGCTGTTTTCGTCTGTCTTTCTTGACTTTATTATGTGTTGTGAGTATCAAATTTTCTAAGCCTTCTTTCCTCATTACGCGCCTTAGAAATGTCTATTGTCACTTTTTTATCCGAAGTATAAGTGATCGTTTTGTCTCCATTTTCTCTAAAACTTTGTCATTGGTCTCTTGTTCAGTCCATGGTATTCCCAGCATCCCTCTGCATTTCTGTTGCTTTAATTCTTATTTTATCTGTGATGAGATTGTCCAGCATTAACTGCTGTATAGTATGACCGACATTACATGGCAGTTCAGCACTGTTTTTTGTTTGTTTCTAACGAGATTTTGTTGTTTCTCAGGCCTTCATTCGCTGTCCCAATGCGCCATCGTGTTTCGGTGTCGTGCTTTCCGTCTTCTGCTTTTCTTTATAGGTATTTAAATTTTTGTTCTTGCTTTATTTTGGCATCTCCAATTTGTAATTCGCATCCCAGGCTCTTCTAATTGCTGACCACCATATATTCTGTCTTCTTACAATTAATTGATGGTTAGTCCTTTCTTCTCGCTTTCCTTTACTTTCTTAAGAGTTCCTGTGTTTTCCTTTCGGTGTTTGCTACCAAGATTGTGTCATCTGCATATCTAAGGCTATCAATAATGAATCCTGGTAAGAATTCTAATTCTCTCTGAATCACTCCTCCTTAAAGTTTGAATAATTCTAGTGAGACAGACGCATCCTTGTCTTACACCCCTTTCAATTTTTGTATATCCTCCCCAAACATAACAAGCTTACCTAACCTGTTCATTGGTTGTTGGTTGATTTTATTTAGCGGCATTTATATTGGTTATTTAATGTCCGGTTCACATTCCTCTCCGGTATTTTAAACTGTAGCAGAGTTGTTTTTTTTGTTTTTTGTTTTTTATAAGCATTGACCCGAAGGAAAGTGGGAGAACTTCTAGTACTCAAGGGACTACAGAGAGTGAAACTACGAGAAAAGACTGGGTATGGGGGGGATTGAGGAAAGGATAAAAAGAAGAACGGGGATCAAGGCAACAAAAGATGTCGCTTGACATTTCATTTAAATAATTGAAGATTATAGTTATCAGGGATGAAGAAGGGTGTTCCACTGTCAGGAAGTGCGAGAGAAGAAGCTGTTGGAGTAGAAGAGGCGGTTATATTTAACTGTTTCGACAGTAAAAGTGTTGGGTAGAGATGCCAACCTAGCAGCACTCTTAAATTCATGCAGTTGGGGTACCAGTGAAAATAGCTCGTAAGAGCAGTTACCATGAAAATATTTGTAGAAAAGACAAAGGGAAGCCACATCACGTCTATGAGAAAGTGACTGCAGTCGAGCTACCAAGTCAGGACCTATCACATATCCGTCTCTGGATTTTGTCGAGAACCTCGAGAAGAACAGCGGGAGCACTAGACCATATATGGAAACAATATTCAATGCATGGACGAATGGCAGATTTGTAGATGTGAAGGATGGACTCAGACGAAAAAAAACATCTGGTGCGACACAGAGAACCAAGTTTACTTTCGGTAAATACAGCTATTAATTAAATGTAGTTGTCCAGGTCAGTGGAAAACGTGGAGCTAAGAAGGCCCAGGGAGATGCATCAGCTATGCTGATAGGAGACAGGGAGGGTATCTCTATGATGCTTAAATGAGAACAGTTTCGTTTTGGAGGCATTAAAATTTACAAGCCAGGTCCTGACCCTGCCACAGATTGGAGGTCCTTTTCGAGCCCAACGGACAAGTTAACTTTTTCAGCAATGCCTGATTTAGTATTAAGACAGGAGTAAATGATAGTCGTCTGCGTAGATGACTACTTGAGAACTAATGACATCGGGAAGATCATTGATGAAGATCAGAAACAGTGTAGGACCCAGAATAGAGTCTTGGTGAACACGAGTGTTCGAATAAAAGGAAGACAACCCGTTCAGGACGCCCTTCATTTCACGATTTGATAGCAATGATTAAATCAAATAATCGTCCTGTAATACCGAATCCCAGAAGTTTTCGGAGAAGGCCGATATGTCAATCCCTGTCAAACGCCTTAGAGATATCTAGAGACATAGCTCGAGCTTCGCCGTTATTATGAAGAGTTTGATATATATATATATATATATATATATATATATATATATATTCAGTTGTGGGTCTGCTTATCTCTGGTTTCCTGGTTAGGATAATTTTTCAGTTACTTCTAAAGA
>OZ010590.1:74733431-74768431 GCA_963932145.1 Acanthosepion lycidas
ATTTAAAAGTTATATGTAAGTATGTATTTGTATATTTACGCGTGTGCAATTGTGTACGCAACAAGTGTATTTTTTTTACATAAATATCGTAAATATATGAGTGTTAATATATATATATATATATATATACATATATATATATATATATATATATATATACCTATATTTAGATGTATATAAATTTAATATATATATATATATATATATGTGTGTGTGTGTGTACATATATGTATGTATGTATTTGCATATTTATTCGCGTGCAAGTGTGTGTGTATATCGTAAATGTGTGCTAATATATATATATATATATATATATATATATATATATATATATATATATATATATATGCATGTGTTTATGTAATAGGATTAAAGATACTTCTATATGTGTATGTATTTAGATAGATAGATAGATAGATAGATAGATAGATAGATAGATAGATAGATAGATAGATAGATAGATAGATAGATTTGTATATTTACTTAACGTTAGTCTACAAGCATAAAAGTGATTAAATATTCGTTCAGGTATAAACCAAATTCCATATATACATGCTTAAAACAAATTAGCGCCGATCCGGGCCTCTGACTTTTCAATAGAAATATACAGCGTACAAAGAAAAGACGTAGTTTCTTTTTCTTCCATATCGGCCAACAATGAAAGCTTGGCATATACATTAAACTACTCATCGTTAATGATGGACTCTGACAAACGACGACACTGTTATCTTCGGTAAGAAACGTGGGCGAAGATGTAAAAGATGGAAATGGAGTCGATGGTGAGGGTGGCACGTAGGCACAATTGTAACTTTCTATAGTGATGACAATCATAACTTAAGAATAAGGCACTTAGCGATAATCTCGCTTCAATAACGCGATACTTGGCTTGTTATTTCCGACATATTGCCTTTTGTGGTTTCATTTTTGTCCCTGGTAAAAAAAAAAAAATTAACAGTAATTTCTCTCTTTCCCTCCCCACCACCTTTGATCGGTTCGTTGTTACTTGTTCTCTCTCTCTCCCTCCCTCCCTCCCTCCCTCCCTCCCACCCTTTATCTCTCTCTCCCTCTCTTTCTCTCCCTCCCTCTCTTTCTCTCTCTCTCCCTCTCTTTCTCTCTCTCCCTCTCTCTCCCTCTTCCTCCCTTTCTCTCTCTCTCCCTCCCTCTCATTCTCTCTCCCTCTCTCTCTCCCCCTCTCTTTCTTTCTCTCCCTCTCTTTTTCTTTCTCTCTCTCCCTCCCTCCCTCTCCCTCTCTCTCTCTCTCTCTCTCTCTCTTGTTTCTTAGACAGATTTAACTCTAAAAGCCTCTGCCGATGAACAGTATTTTTCATTCACTTTTGGCGGGACATTTTCTTTATGTCATGTGATTGCTATTTGTTGTTTATTGTCAGAAACTAATAGAAACGATTCATATTGAAATTTTCTATATAATTATAAACTATGTACCCTTTCATATTTTCAGAAAGGCCTTTCTATCTTCTTCATTGTGCTCGATTAATGTATAGCTCTATGACCGTTTGCCTAAGGGGGTTGCGAATTTAAAAGTGCTAAACAAATGATTTCATTATATTATGATAGGCACACATACATATGTTTATGTTTGTGTGTTTGGAAATATAACTCTTTAAATGACGTCATAGGTTTTATTAAATAAACATGACAAAATATTCATTCACGCTAACGTCTACATATATAATGAAACAGCATAGAATGATAATGATAATATCAACCGTTTCCTTATAAGGAAACATTCAACATTCATTGACCGATCCGCCATTGCTAATGTCAGGGAAAATTTATAAAATCTTTCTATTAAAGCTAAAAAAATATAATAATGAAATCTTTGATATTTAAATATTTAAATAAAGTTGTAAATTTAATTATCAACTCAATTTTGACACGAAAACTGAAATACTTCCGTTAAGTGTGGCCATTAATGAGAATGATAATCATTGAATCGTTTTTTTAGTTATTGAGGCACATCCATATTCAGCGTTGCTATAGAAATTAACGAACCGAGTTCGAATTCCAATGGTGTTCTTTACATTCACTTTCTTACGAATACAATTGGGAAAGCTATGAATCTATGTCTTTTCCCACATACTCTAGCTATATGTTAAACAGCAGGGTAATCGTGTTTGACGACCAGTCTAGGGGAAGAGCAACTCTGAATTCAAAACTGTACATATCCCAGGAGATGCACATACAATAGAGCCATTGAAATGATTATGTAGTTCGCGGGTAACTGCAGTGCAGAATTGTAGACTCTATGATCTCAACTATAATGGTAATGATAACGAAAAAATTAGCAATTTCCTTATAAGGAACTATTAGGCATTCATTGACCGACCAGCAAGTAATATTTCAGTTAGGCTTTCCTCCCCTCTCTGGTCGTTCGGGCTGAAATCAAAGTGTAGTATTTGCTCCACTCATCACTAATGAAAATAGTAATATCAAACGTTTCCTTATAAGGAAACATTAGACATTCACTGACCGAGCGGCCAATACTACTCCCGGTTGAAATTTCTGAAATATTTCTATTAAAACAATTTTTCAGGAAAATAATTTTCTCGGTCGCTATTCTTGCTCTTTCCAATAAAGACGGGGGATTTCTTCCTAACTTTTTGTTTAAAACGTCGAAATTTTGATTATGCCATTATTTTATGTGCTATCCATTTTAGTTGTTGCTGTTGTTGAAAGTCCTCAAGTGATGTGGTTTCTGTTATTTGATACAGTTCTTGGTTTGTGATTCTGTAGCGCCAGATCACAATATCCATGATCATATTTACGACGTTTCGGCCTTTATAGGCACCAGCCTTCTTCAGGTGATGTACATTGGAATTTCGAACCGAATCCTTTATTTCGTCCATATGACCCAGTGGATAAAAGCGTTGGTTGAAATAATCCAGTAGCTTAAATTGTGAGTTCAATACCTGGCCACAGCAGAGGTGAACAAAAACTTGGAGAGTTGAGTTACTAAATAACTGAAACTGAGATATCAAGAAAAGGCATGGTGCGTGGAACTAGAATGAACGAAATAAAGGGTTCGGTTCGAAATTCCAGCGTACATCACGTGAAGAAGTTAGGAGCGTACAAGGGCCAAAACATAGTACATATGAGAATAAAAATATAGGACAACAGTCCGAACAATGTAAATAGTGTAAATAGAAGATATGACGTCATCATCGCTACAATACTGGTTTCCAGCCATGTGTATTTTAATGTTAGGGAACAGATGATAGTCATATCAGGAGAATAGGGAAGGTGATCTACCATTTCGAAGCTACAGTCATGCACAGCAGTTATTGAAACCTTGTTGAAGGACTTGTATGAGGAGGGCTGTCCTTATGAAACAAGACAATTTTCATCAGTTTAGTCTTGATAGCCTTTCTTAACTACATCGGGAAGTTAGCATAATACTTTCCATTGGTGTTGTGTTCCTTTTGAAGACTGCCAATAAACACAATGCTTTTTGAACCCCCAAAACTGAAGCCATCAACCTCCCTGCAGATGAAACGACCATGGCCTACTTTGGAATAGTTAAGGAGAGGTGGTTTCCACTGCATGGATTGTCTCTGGCTCAAAGTGGTGAACCCAACACTCATTCTGGGTTAGGAAACATTCAAGGAATCAAAATGGACCCAGCTCAATTTCAGATTTTTTCCCGTGATGCGTTCAGCCTGGTGCACTTTTGATCAAGTGTCAGAAGATGTGGCACCCACCGAACAGAACCTTCGACATGCCAAGTTCACTGTGCAGAATATTCTCAACTCTCCCATGGTAGATGCTAATTGCGTTGTCTATTTGATTTATAGTTAATCGCCTGTCATTCATCACCATGTGGTGAACACGAGCAGTGTTTTCCTCGGTGGTGGTAGTTGAAGGACGTCCTGATCTTAGATCATTTCAAGAACAAGAAATAAAAATACAGAAGATAAAGTTTGACATGGAGAGAAACGATTCAGGGACGTGTAATTTTAAATCTAAATTGTACACCGGCGGCCAGTGTTTCTAGATGTACAACCTAGCCGACTTTATTCAGCTTCTTACCACTTTTATTTGTTTGTTTTTATCGCTATTGGGTTTAACACGTTGGCTCCCAAGCTTCATTTCCCTTGTTGTCCCAACACTATATCTTAAATCCTGTTATCGCGAAATAAGGAAAATAATGAATGCAAAAGAAGCTGGTAAAAAAACAAAAAAGTAAATACATTTTGTGCCGATTGTAAAGGTAATCCTTCCCTTTGCCCTCTGACTTTCAATAAAGGACATAAAACATAAGAATGGTGTGGTGTAGCAATATGTTTGTTTATAGTTTTCTTTAAGTTTACAAAAAATCAGAAATTAGCAATAATATTTTTTTTTATTAGGTTGGTGCAAAAATAATGAGGTTTTCTCACATAGTAACATATGTGAGAAAACGTTATTATTTTTGCACCAACCTAATATTTATCAGGTATGTGATTTCTATTAGATTATAATTATTGTGTTTATTTGACTGCTTGGAATTTTGCACATAAAACCTTTATTTCGTCTATTTTGTTAAATAAACTATACATTTTTTTTTCATAATGTTTTACCAATTCAATTTTCTTTTAACTCAGCCTTTTAGTTTATCTGAATGCAATGTACAGCTCTGTGTATGTGAAAATAAAAAAATGACCCCCCCCCACCAAAAAAAACAGTAAAAATTCCAAAAGGTAAATGAAATAAAAGCCAAAAATTCAAAAATATTTAAATTTGGTTTTGGTGTACCCTGATCTCATAAGTAATCAATCATAGAATCCCACTCCCGATAATCCTCACGGAAAAGAAATTGAAAAACAACCCACCAGAGGGACTCGTGAGTCTTGCTCCGGTGTGTCGTGGAGTCAATATGTTAAATTGTGTTGCAGAAGTATAAACAAAGTCGATCGACAGCGCTCATTTATATAGCTTTTCACTCGTATTAACGCAGTGGTTTTGTTAAAGTGGAAAATATTTGTGCCTTAATAAATTACTTTCTCTTTATCAAAACTGTATTCTTTAAGTCGAAATTATAGCCAGATTCATTATGATGGCCGTTTAAATCTTTAATCTGCCATCAGCTTTTTTTTTTATGAACTTTCGCTACCATTATACTCTGACATAAAAGAAAAATTCTGGTCTTGAGTCAATGAATTCATTAAGTTTATCTGGTCTTTATCTGGGCCAGGAAAAAAAAGATGAACATTCAACCACAGAAAAGTGGCGCCCCATCACCTGGTCAGATATGTCACGGTTTTTTCAGCGAACGATTGAGTTCAAGTTTGGAAAAAAAACACATGAGGATATGTATCCAGCCTGCCAAAAAAGGGATATGAATGTTGGTGACAACTATGGTATGGTGTGAAGAGATTTCCCTTGGCAAGGTGCATTAGTAACCTGGGGTCTGTCTTCACAGGTACTACACAGAAATTGTGGCAGACCATTTTGTTTTCCCCCTTATGATTTCCAAAGTGACACAAAACTGGATCTATGAACACTCATTCATCTTCGATGTATCTATCGCTATTCACGCTCCCCAAATTTAAACCCTATTGAGTATATATTGAACACCATGCAGACCCAACTTCTTTCTTTTTAAGGACGTAGGCAATCATGTCTCTCCACCTCCCTCTATCCCTTGCATCTCTCAACAACCTCCTTCCCTCTGTTTCCTCCCCCAGACCACGTCCTGTCATTCACTTGCTTAAGCTGCCAGGCATGTCACGCGTTGTTTTCCCTTGTCTCTCTTTCACTCTATTCCACCGTGAGTATCAGTTTCTCCAGGCCCTCCTTCCTCATTATGTGCCCCAGAAACTTCAGCTGCCTCTTCCTGGTATTAGGTATTAGCCTCCTCCTTGTTTGCAACCTCTCTAAGATCTCATCGTTGCTCACACGCTCGGTCCATGATATCCTTAGCATCCTTCTCTAGAACAACACTTCCGTCACCTCGAGTATCTTCTTCATCTTTGAGGAAATCGTCCACCATTCGCTGCCGTAAAGAAGGACAGCTCAGTATTCTTTTCTTTGCTACCAAAGAAATCCTCCTCGGATTACTTTCGGAATGCGTCCTTAGCCATCCCAATACGTTTACTGATCTCAGTGTCCTCTGTCAAAATGCTTCCCATATATTTAAACTTCCGCGTCTGCTTGATTCTAGTGTTCCCGACATGCAAATCGTATTTCGGGCTCATCCTTTTAATGATGACCATTCATTCCATCTTCTTGTAGTTTAACCTTAGTCCCTTCTTCTCACTCTCCGTCGATACCTCCTGCAGGAGATAAATTCAATTATAGACAGCTATGGAACATTCTAAGATAGATATATGGAACTCTTTTAAAATTATAGGAAAATTCAGTAGATTTAAGTGACATCACTAAAAATCTCAATTCTATGCCAAGATCGGCTCACGCAGAAATTGACTCATTTTTGTGCAAAACATATACTTCAGATTCAAATTTCCACATTAGCATTTATCTCAAACACCATTCCAAGCTTTAAAAAAGTAGACATTCATAATTTTGCTATTTGCTACAATTGAAAATCTAGAAAATGATTAACAATATTTTCCCTTTAGATATTAAAAAATTGGAAAATATATTAATTAACCAATAAACTTCTGAGTTTAGTAAATCTAACATTTACCTTCCTTGATCCTATTTTTTTCTTATAAATATCGTCGCAAAAAAATTCACAAAATTAGTTTTCCGTTTTTCGGTAAACAATTGCCTCGTGGGTTTGTATGATAATGATTACTCCTACTTTTCGTATAACTATTGAGTTTAAGTATATTATAGCGATGTTCTCGGTATTTTAAATTAAGTTTTACAATACGAAAAACTAACGAAGATATATAAACAAACGAACCGTTGCAGGAGTATAAACAAAGTCGATCGACAGTGCTCGTTCATATAGCTTTTCACTCGTACTAATGCAATTAATTTCTGTTGTGTTGTAGAAAACTGAAAACAAAATAACTTTCGTGGAACTTTGCGAGGAATTTGTAATTCGTTTCTTTCTACTTGAAAGAAAGCAAAGATTAATTTTATACTCAATAATAAAAATTATTTAAATTTGTAGGGCTGTATTTGAAGATTATTTACTTTCTTCACTGTACAATTATAACAATAAGAGTTAAACTATGTAAACGTAAATAATAAATGTAGCCGTTATTAAGACGGAAGAGGTAACTGCTTATTATTATGTAATCGTCTCAAGATTTTTACACGTGAATTTATTTAAAGACTTACATGTAGAACATTCTAATAATAATATGGCCTTATAAAGCATAAAATGTCGGATAGTTATCGGTATGGCTAAACTCGTAATAAAATACAAAACCTTTCATTTAAACAGGTTTGGCATTAAGGCAAGAGGGACAGAGGAAAGTAGAAAAAATTCTACCTAACGAGATGGCAGAACGAGGAAGAACTACAAAGGATATAAAGTAGTGGAGAGCCATAATCCCCTTCCTAACGAGTTTGTCTAAATAGATTTCAGAACAGGGAATGGGAGGGATAATAAAAAGTCAAACAGAGCTAAGAGTTAAAAAGGATAGGGAAATTGTGGAGAGCCATGATCATTTACCTAATGCATTTGTGCAAATAGATTACAGAACAGAACAACGAATGGGTATAAAATGACATAGTTAAGCTATACAAAGATAGGAAGTTGTGGAGATCCATGATCAACCAAACTAACGAGTTTGTATAAATAGATTACAGAACAGGGAATTGAGGGGATAATAAAAAAAAGTCAAACCTTACTAAGAACTCGAAAGAAAGGAAATTGTGATAAGCTATGACCACCCACGTCCGGAAGGAACACGATACATTAAAGAAGAAGAAAAGATGGCAATAAGACCTTCTTTTCTAAGTGAAAGAATTACAATAATAGTTGATCTGCTGCTTTTGCTATGTATTTAGCAATTCTTGATAAAATACAAAGAAGGTATCTACAATTTTATTGGTCCTGATCTACCAGTTACCTATTGCCGTAACGTAGATTTCCTGTGTCTTTTCTATAAATACTTTCACGGTGATTGTTCTGATGAAATTTTCTGTATCTTACATAGACTTTATGAATTTAAGCACAGTACTAGATTGGCGGAAAGGTCTCATCATCTTATAGTTGCAAAGGTTAGATGTAACCGCAGTGTAACAGTTTCTTTTCTCGCACTTCACACTTGTCGAACACTATTCCGGCGTCTTGCTTCTTAGTCAAAAATGCAAATGCAATGTCAATCGTTATCTTCTATCTTCTTAATCTCTGTTCTTTTATTGTCCTCTCTGCTTAATAATGTTTTCTTTTACTCATATTCTCTAGCACTCAGTAACTTCTTGCGCCTTAGTGGCTTTATTACCTTGCTTGGGATATGATTTAAAGAAAATAAAAAATAAAAATGCATAAATAATAATAATAATAATAATAATAATAATAATAATAATAATAATAATAATAATAATAAATTAAAAATAAAATAAAATAATAAAAAATAAAATGAAATAAAAAATGAAAATAAAAGTTAATAAAGAAAATAAAAATAATTAAAAAAAGCTATCACGGAAAATAGAATGTGAGAATTTAATATAAAAACGTTCTGCTTAAATATTAGGTTGGTGCAAAAATAATATCGTTTTTTGACGTTAAAAAATACGTCAAAAAACGATATTATTTTTGCACCAACCTAATAATAAGCTATATATAAAATAATATTTTGCGTTGAATCTAAATATAGGATGTCAGACTTTATAAGGCAAAGCAATGTTTTTACAGGAAAATTAATATTAACCAACAAATGTGCGTAAAAATGTCAGGATATATGCGATATGAATATAACACTGTTTTTATTAGAAGGATTTACAATAACCTATTTCTTGGTGCCAACTTTTATTATGTAATCCGTCGTTTGGACATCATATTGCGGGAGCAAATGACATATAAATGACGTTTCTCGGAATAAAGGTGAGTAATTGAATGACAATAACAGATTTAATTAATTCAAAGCAAAATATAAAGAAGCTTAAACCTGAAGCAGTAATCTACAATGTAGACTGCAACAAAGTCACAAGAAATGCATGCGTGAAACTTCTAGGAAATTTAAATGAAAGAATATAGGAAAAAATGATAATTTTTTACGAAACATCACTTATGATTCAAAGCTGATTATCTCTGGCCCACATAATAACCAGATAAACATCCTAGATAAACTCATCTACAAAAAAAAAAAAAAACTCGTTCGTTTATGACAAAGTACACAATTTAACTGAAAAGGGGCAAAATGTTATAAAATAAATTGATCTTGGAATTTATAGAAATAAAAGATTTTCTAAAAAGAATATTGAAAACGTTTGTATCAATCTAAAGAATATATTTTTTTTTATTTATTCTCTTCAGTCTTACTGCTGCTTAAACGCCGAGCCTAAAAGAAGAAAGGTCTAAATAATTTCGGGTCTAAAATACAGAAAGGCCTAAAAAAACGTCGAGCCTAAAATGCAGAAATGCCTAAAAAATGTCAAGCCTAAAACACACAAAGGCCTAAAACGTAGAAAGTCCTAAAATCCTCCAGCCTAAAATGCAAAAAGACCTAAAAAACGCCGAGCATAAATCTCAGAAAGACCTAAAAACGCCGAGCCTAAATCTCAGAAAGACCTAAAAACGCCGAAAGTAAATGCAGAAACAGCCTAAAGACGGATAGCCTAAAATGCAGAAAGACTTAACGACTTCACCCTTTCTACTCAGATCAACAAAATATACAATCGATTGAACTGAAAAAAACATTTTCTTTCGATTATATTTCAATTGAGTGCATTTTACGAACTGGAAGGGAACAAAACAAAAACAAAAACAAAAGAAATAAAAAACGCCAATGATAAAAAAAATAAACTCCTAAACATCAAAGTCTCGATCGACACTATTACGTTAAGCGAATGATACTTCTGTTTAAATGAGAGTATTGAATAACTCTTGAAATCGGGAAAATTGAATTCAAAATAGACGAGAAGGAAAGAAAGAGCAAAGAGACGTCGGAAACAACAAAAGAACGTATAATCAACGCTCATGTAATCAAGATACTGCTATTACCCCTTTTAATATTATAACTACACTTGCTGCTACTAAACTGCTTCTAATAATGCTAAAAATTTTAAATACAGCTTTTTAATGCCATGGGTAAATAACATGACAGACCGGATTCTAGTCATGGATGGCAACTGGTCTACCGCAGAAAAAAATCTGCCTCGTCAGTCATGTATCGATACATGATTGCCCAAGCGTGTATCACGCATGGAACATAACTAACTGAATGCAATCAAAATGCTATAAATGACGAGGTATGTGAAGGTTCTGGTGGATTGGTGAAAATAAACAGTGTTATGTTTATCATTATCTATTTACTATCTGCATCTATGGCAGATTGTTTACTAACATGGGATGGTTCTCTTCAAAGAGCTTGACTCTCAGTGGTCGTATTTATTTTTCTCTGGTCATATGAGACACACTAGGCTGAGGTGGTTAGAGTAATCTCCAGATCGCTGCTGTCGTAGCAGCCCAGAGCTGCTGATCAAATCTCCTGATTTCATGGCAAGAGTCCGAAGATTGCACACTCTGGTTTGGAAGCATTTGAATTAAACATTCTTAGGTCAATTTCACTAGCTTACTTTTCGGAGTTGGCTTGGGTCAAATTGGAAAACGGCATCATACTAAGGTTGGAAAGATTCATATACAAGCAGCGACAAAGAAAGCTTTACTCTTTCGTGAGGTGTCAGATACCAATCTGGAGTTTATATCCTCACGATATGGTTTTAGATGGGAGATTTTTTATTCTTCTGGACAGGCTGACTTCACTAGAGCTATAGAATACAATCTAACCTATATATGCATACTTTAATGTAAAATTAGGATATTAATTAGTGGACAGGTGAGGATAACAGTAGTACTAGTAATAATATTAGTATTAGAAACTAATGTTCATTTTTATCATCTTAACCTTCATATGAGGAAAGAAATTTTCTTTAGTAAAGATAACAATTTAATTAGGGTATCGTAGAAAAATAGATAGATAGATAGATAGATAGATAGATAGATAGATAGTCAGTCTAAAATATTAAGATATTATGTATTATATTAGGTTGGTGCAAAAATAATGACGTAATAATGTCGTTTTTTGACGTTAAAAATACGTCAAAAAACGACATTGTTACGTCATTATTTTTGCACCAACCTAATATTAAGTGCCTGTTCAATATTTTTTTTAATAAAATCAGTGAAAACAGAGTTTTTCCCGTATGGAAAGTGTCTAATGTATCATTGCCAAAGATCGAAGAACGAGTAAATAAATGCCGATATATAAATCTTTTCATACCAAAGAGACTTTGAAAGACTTTATTTGAAGAAAACAAATAGTCGATGAAGATCCCGCTTTAAAAAAAATCCGACTATATAAAGAAAACAATGAATATAAGCCACAGAGAAAAAAATGAACACAAAAGCCAGGAACTACAACAAAATGTAGCAAGTAAAAAATGGTCATGGAAAATTCAGGAAATAAAATAAATTGCAGATTAAACTGTCTGTATAAGGAAACATCTCAGGGGAAAAAAAAAACATAATTCATAGAAGTTCAAAACGAATTTATTATAAGACACCCCTTTAAAATTATAAATAAACAAGAAGCACATGTGGTTTCATATCAAATGAATATAAAAACTGTCGTATTTGATTAAATCATAACAAAGTGATGGAAGTGAACATAGGCTGAGTCAATATATAGTGTAAAGCAGACACAAATAGCCTAAAATCCGTTTTCTCAAGGAAGGTGAACGCCCCGAACGAAAGACCCAAATAACTCCCAACATGACACTACTGAGTGGATCCCGTAATCAGAGGGTGTTAGTTGATCTTAGAACATCTCTGTAATTTCCGGCACACATCATTTAGACAGACGCACGCCCTGACATTGTAATGTTGCCTGGTTCAAAGAATTGTGTCTTCCTGGTAGAATTAACGGTACCATGGGAGGCGAACAGCGAGAAGGCGCACGAACGAAAGAAAACCCGCTACGAATCCCTACAACCCGGCCGTGTGTCATGTGCTATCTATTGAGGTGGATTCCTTAGATGGTCAATCGTTTCCTTCTTTTTGAAGGTGGGTATCAATCACCCCAACCTAAAGCGTGCTTCACATTGTCTCCAGATTATAGCTCAACAGGCACCAATTTCATTTGAAGCTATAAAAAGAAATCGGAAGAGACTGTCACGTATACAAAAACAATACTCTCTCCGGTAGCAAAAGATGCTCGTAGCACCAGGGGTAGCAGTACCGCCTAAGCCACTGAAGCTGTGTTACCTCCCCTGGTTGGAGATTGACGAGAGCAGGGTATCTCACGTGCTTTCACACAATTTATGTAGAGAAGAGAATTAAAAAAGACCGCCCACTATTTACATTTAACATTACGTTATTATTAATATTCTTTTCTTTCATATGGCTATTAGACTCCTCTATAAGGCATAGCAGATTGTGTTGCTGCAACTGTAGTTTCTGTAACAAATAGGTTTTTACAGGGTGGAGATGCCAGCCCCACACCAAACCGATTAAGAATTCAGAACTGTCATTCTTTTATACTGGTTGCAAAGACAAGGGTAGAAAGCCCAGTCTACCTTTCTACTTGACCCATGGGTGGGGCTTGGAGAAGAAATGCCTTTTTCTAAGGGTAATTGTGTGAGATTGAATGCAACAAACACGACAGGACATAGCAGACCAATTCCACTTTCTATAAATAATACGGGTCGATTTTATATTTCAAATTATAAGGTAAATATTAGTCTTTTTTACTTGAGTCGATTAGTAAATGTTGGTTGTTTATTTACACTGAAGTCTGTAGAAAAACGTTGGTCATTTATTTATATTGGTGTCTATAAGTAAACATTTTCTAAAGTTAATATTACTCTTAAATGCATATTTGTAAGATAGTATATCTGGATTAGATAAATAGATGACATGGGAAAAGGCTATAATCTGTTGTATTAAGTTGTTTTTATTTACTAAGCTTAGCTTGGTTGGCCACAAGTTTACAGTTGTAATGGACAACTAGTCGTAAAAGATCAAATAGGTATGATTTAAATATTGCTTTACAAACATCATCCCCTCCAAAAAAAAGCCTTTACACTGCACTTATTCAACGACTACTCGATTATGGGGCTGTTATCGGAAGTCCAAACTACAAAAAAGATATCGACTTATTGCAATCTGCCTATGGCAGGTGCCTTGGCCTATCTACAGGTGAAATCAAGCTACCATCTCTTGAGTCAAGATGACAAATCGGCCATCAGCATACAAAATACTAGTTGGCTAATATAAAAATGGACATGAACAGTCCCTTCACATTCTCAAACAGGAGTATCCGTGGCCACTCACACAAATGGATGAAGAATCACTGGAAAACGGTTGCAAGATTCAACTTCTTTACCTTGAGGGTGATAGACAGGTGAAACTGTTTACCTAATGATGTTGTGAATGTACCAACGCTGCTTTACAAACATACACTAAAACTGATGACCCTGCTCAAATGAGCTGAAAGACTATTGACTAACTCTAACACTAAAAAAAATTCTTATTCAATAGTCCGAGTATAAATAGTGTAAATAAGTCTAATTCTAGTTCGCTAAATAAATTACTCTGGGTTGAAACATCTATCATGTTGCTGGCAAAATAAACGCGGAATAAATAATAATTGTTTAGTGTATCTCAATACAAATCATCATTTATAGAAATTTATTTCAAAGTTTGAAGAAGGAAATGCTAAATTAATAAAAGTAAAAAGACGTTATAATAGAAAGAGGCGGAAACGGAAGTGACATTTTGTTACTGTGGTATTTCTGTAAGTCGTTCATTTATTGACTTGCATTCATTTTATTTGGAATAAAAATAGAATCGACTATAAGAGAAAGAAAACAACAAATAAAACGGATAGAAGGAAGGAAGAAAGGAAGGAAGGAAGGGAGGAGGGAAGGAAGGAAAGAAGGAAGGGAGGAAGGAAGGAAGGAAGGAAGGAAGGAACGAAGGAAGGAAGGAACGAAGGAAGGAACGAAGGAAGGAACGAAGGAAGGAACGAACGAACGAAGGAAGGAAGGAAGGAAGGAAGGAAGGAAGGAAGGAAGGAGGGAAGGAAGGAAGGGAGGCGGGAAGGAAAGAAGGAAGGAAGGAAGGAAGGAAGGAAGGGATGAAGGAAGGAAGGAAGGGATGAAGGAAGGAAGGAAGGGTGGAAGGAAGGAAGGAAGGAAGGAAGGAAGGAAGGAAGGAAGGAAGGAAGGAAGGAAGGAAGGGTGGAAGGAAGGGAGGAAGGAAGGAAGGAAGGGAGGGAGGAAGTAAGGGTGGAAGAAAGGAAGGAAGGAAGGAAGGAAGGAAGGAAGGAAGGAAGAGAGGGAAGGAAAGAAGGAAGGAAGGCATGAAAAAATTAAGGGAGAAAAATTAACAAATACTGAAAAATTATTGAACTGAGAGTAAAGAATTTGTTAGCTTGCTTTCTCTCTCTCTTTCTCTCTCTCCATATATATATATATATATATATATATATATATATAGAGAGAGAGAGAGAGAGAGAGAGAGAGTCTGCTTGAATTTCATACTTTCTTTCGTTTTCTTCCTTTTTCATATTCTTACGCACCCTCTTTTTTCTCAGTCTTTATCTTTTTCTCTTTCTTTCGATCTTTCTCTAACTTTCCTTCCATTATATTCCCCTTCGTTTACTGTCTTTTTCTTTCTCTCTCCCAAAAGCTTTCACATTTAGAAATAAATTCTATTTGCATCGCCTTTTAATACTCTCAGCGTCTATTAGGCGCTGTATAATGTCTTGTTTCACATGCAACAAATCGTTTAATTTCTTCACCTATTTCTGTTTTTACGAATTCGAAACTGCTTTGCATTTCTGGTCTTTGACTTTTCACAATGAATTTTTTTCCGGGTAAAATCCACTTATTCTTCGTTTCATTTATCGATTATTTTTATTTTTTTTTTTTTTTTTTTACAAATATTTTCAAATTCTGACAAATTTTTAAAGGGCATAATGTGTTTGCATGGTTATGACGCTTTCACAAGCGTTTTAGTAAATGAGCTCGATAAGGAAAATTCTCTGTAAAAATTCAGCTATTTTCATTTTTAATTTCATTTGATTTCTTTTTCTTCTGTTACTTTGTAGGATATTTAAATGAAAACAAAATCAAATGAAAAAATACGATCAAATATTTACATTTATTGCACCTTGTCAAATTTCGTTGTAAAATAGATTTTATACTTCTTTCTTTTTTTGTTTCGCAAATACATGAAAAATAAAGCTGTCCATTTTTGCTATCGAAATACACGCAGAATAAACTGTTGATCTTTAAATTCATTATTTTCAGCATCGTTCCAGTTAAGATAAATTAGGCCATTGTTCATTTTAGCGTTATTGTTCATCATAATGTCGATGATGATGACTACAACGAACGATGATGATACAATGTTCTAAACAGTATTATTATTTTTGTCAAGCAAGGTAATTCTAGAGAATGACGTATTTAAGGTAAGATTCAGTCACTTTCCCACTGCTGTAAAGTTGCCTCTCTGTATCTTTTCTATATATACTTTCATGGTAATCGTTCGGATGAGCTCTTCGCTATTTGTGGGGGGGGGGGGTTATTACTAATCTTATTTTCTTTAGTTTCTTGTAAATAGCCTTTTGTATTCATATTGTAAATATTCATTGGGGTTAATTTTTAGATTTGTTATTTCCCCCCCCCACAGACAACGAATTGTAAATATGGGGACTAGTTAGTATTTTCATAGAGACAAAGAGACATTATGGTGGTTGTAGTAAGAAAGGTACGTATGAATGTGTTGTTTTGGTGTCAGGAATATTGTTTTTGTACGATTGGGTCAGTGTTTGCGGCTAGCTAAGTTATAGTTAAGACAGAAGAAGACCGTCCTTTCCCCAATCCCCTTTTTCGGCCTTGTGCCACATTTCTGTAGTTAAACAGAATAAATATCGCTCTTCGCTATTTCCATTTTTAATGCTTTAGTTTCCTTTTTCAGTTAACTTAGCTAGGGTATGTATGCTCATTGTCCCCTTTTATTTCTGTCCCTTATTTTCTTTAAGTTTTTGTTTCCCCATCCCCTCCCTCGTTAGGTGGTCAGTGATGTCAGTTCGCTGGTGGATGCGGGGCGCCTTTCGTTTCGCGTGAGTGGTTTTTTGTTTCGTATTTGTTGTCGTGTCTGAATGAGTGCATGTCAGTGTGAATGCTTGGGATGAATGAATGTTTTATACTATTATAGTCCCGCATTGATTTCGGCCAGTGAAGTGATGTTTCTGCCACATTTAGTGATTGTGGGGGGGGGGGTTATTACTAATCTTATTTTCTTTAGTTTCTTGTAAATAGTTTTTTGTATTCATATTGTAAATACTCATTGGGGTTAAGTTTTAGAATTGTTATTTTATTCCTCCCCCCACAGACAACGAATTGTAAATATGGGGACTAGTTAGTATTTTCATAGAGACAAAGAGGTGGTGGTTGTAGTAAGAAAGGTACGTATGAATGTGTTGTTTTGGTGTCAGGAATATTGTTTTGTACGATTGGGTCAGTGCTTGCGGCTAGCTAAGTTATAGTTAAGACAGAAGAAGACCGTCCTTTCCCCAATCCCCTTTTTCGGCCTTGTGCCACATTTCTGTAGTTAAACAGAATAAATATCGCTCTTCGCTATGGAACTTACAGCTTTTGGTAGCGGTTCGGTTTGAGGAATCGGAGAGCCGAGTTCGAATTCCAGTCAAATCCATTGCATTCACTTACGTGCTAATAACCTTAGGAAAGGTATGAATCCACTTCTTTTCCTCCAGTTATAGGTAAATAGCAGGACAGACCGGGTTCTATAGCCTTGGATGGCAACTGGTCTACTGCAGAAAGAAATGGCAACCTACCGCGGGAAAAAATCTGCTTCGTCAGTCATATATCGAAAGATACATGATCGCTTACGCATGTATCATGCATGGCACATAACTGACTGACTGACTAGACTGACGTTGAGATTTCATCAATTTACAGTTGGGCTGGTTAGGTGCAACGGTAAGTTCGATGCTAACAGTTTCTTTTCTCGCACTTCTCGCTTGTCGAACTCCCATACAACTTCATGCCTTCCAGCCGACTTTAATCTGCAAAAATTTAAATGCATTGTCAATCGCTATCTACTTCTCGATCATTATTAATGCTTCTTTTTTCTAATTTGTTTAATGACTTTCATGGGATGATGCCAATGTAAAAAAAAAAAAAATGAAGTCTCTAATTCGATATCATGAGATGGTGGATTATTAATACTACCACTAATAATAATAACGAATAAAATAAATAAACCCACTTACCTGTGGAATATCTCTGCATATATTAAGTAATTAATTCAACGAAATTATTTTACTTATACCTTATATATATATATATATATATATATATATATATATATATATATATATATATATATATATATAAGTTTATATATATATATATATATATATATATATATATATATATATATATATATAAGTTTACATATATATATATATATATATATATATATATATAAGTGAACATAGAAGTCAACACTTAGAGGCGACAGTCTGTTTCATGCTATATGCAATCGTCAACAATCGTGAAACAGACTGTCGCCTCTAAATGTTGACTTCTATGTTCACTTTTATATTTACACACGCTCTATCTCTGATATTGAGCACTTTATCCCATAAATATAGCACACCATAAGACTATATTTCTTCATATATATATATATATATATATATATATATGTATAAGTTTATATATATATATATATATATATATATATATATATATATATATATGTATAAGTTTATATATATATATGTATAAGTTTATATATATATATATATATATATATATATATATATATATATATATATATATATATATATGCGTGTGTATGTGCGTGTGTGAGAGAGAGGGAGAGAGAGATTTTGGAAAGTAATTACGTTTTGCCAGAAAGTATATGCAAAACAAATGTAAGTTAAATTTAATCTAATATTATTTATCAAAACGGCAATTGTTTGAATGGCGGTATGACGATAAACTACATCTAGCAGCAAGCCCTCTGATCGGGAGGTTATGAGGAGCGTGCAACCAATTCTTAATTGCTGTTGTTCTCAGGTAGACCATGACCCCGGGTGGTAGTACTTGTTAAGGTCTCAGCTATGGGTAGATAGTTAATCTCCAAACTGTGGTCAAAACAATATGAAATTATATAGATAGATTTTTAATACTAGAAACACCAGCAATACATTTTTGAATAAAAATATTACCAGTAAAACATTTTTGAAAAAAAAAAATCTTACTAGCAATACAGTTAACTCTCGATAAAAAGCCTCTTTACAAAAATACGTCAATGAAACCTGAGCTGTCTATATTTCTGTGATGAGGTATTATGTACACTATTTACATTATTCGGACTATTGTCCTCATCTTTGTTGCCATATTTATTACAACGTTTCGACCGTTGAGCGCTCCAGCTTTCTTCAGGTGGTTGGAATGTCGAATTGAACCCTTTATTTCGCTCGCTGGTGTAGACATGGCACAGAGGATAAAGGCGTTGGTTAGATCCAGTGACAGGACCCAAAGAAGTGTGAGTTCAGTACCTGGTTAATGCAGTAGAGGACTTGGAGAGCGGAATTAACAGCAGATAACTGATAACTAACATCCATTAGACACAACACGTGGAATGTACCCCAGCGAGCGAAATAAAGGGTTCAGTTCGACATTCTAACCACCTGAAGAAGGCCGGAACGTTGTGATAAATATGGCAACAAAGATGAGGACAATAGTCCCAAAAATGTAAATAGTGAAACCTGATCTACAAACTGATTTTTTTACATTATATTGTAATCATATTGTTGAAACTTGACTAATGCATAGAATAATAATGCAACACAAAATGTACTTAGAACAAAATGTATTGAAACAAGAAAGTGTACACAATATTTACATATAGTCTTTTGTATATTCCTGGGAAGACCGTTCCTGGAGAATGTGTTGACTGAGTCGCAGTCGGGCGGAGTCTCTAGTTGAATCTCTTGATTCCTGTATTTATCAATCCACCCACGAGGATCGAATGTGGCACAAGGCCGTTTTAATGTGGGTATCCCCGAGCCCGTAGGCTCGGCCAAAAATATGGCCTTTCTGAACCCGCCTAGACGGGTTCAGGCCCTGTCAACCTCCCAGGACGAAACCTTGCCCTTCGGCAAAGCCTCGTCCGGGTTCCCCTCTGCTAATGCAGAGAGTTCGACAGTTGCCGAGGAATCTCTTGATTCCTACCCTCTCTTCCCGGTACCAACCATCTTTATATGGTTGGTACTCCACTATGCAAATTAGGTGGATCCTACCACAACACATATGAACCTATCCTAAAAATATATTGTAATCACATGAACCTATCCTAAAAACTTGTCGATATTAAATAACCCATTGAGGTTGATATGCTGTAAAATAAACCAAACCATACCAAACCAACAGAAATACAAATTTTCCATTCAACGTTTAGAGAAATCTGGGTTTTTCCCTTACAAAAGTTCTAAATGTTATGTCATTTTTTAAATGTTCTAAGGACTAAAACAAATGAAAATCTACAGGAACTATATCCGGTGAGTATGGAATATGTGGAAGTGCTTTCATCGTAATGATCTTATTTCTTCTTAGGTTTGTTTTGCAGAGTTTGTCATTGTATTGTCATGCTGAAGAATAACAAATCTTCTGACAAAAGCAAGACACATTTTATATAATCCTTTGTTTATCCGATCAAGTTACTGGCAATAAAAATCTGTAGTGATGTTCCTTACATATTCCAAGCTCGTAATGGACGACACCTTTCATATTCTACCAAACATAAATCAAGAAATTCTGTGGAGGGTCTCCTAGTTTGATGATTAGCATTGATATCTCATTAAACACTATCTTTTACATTTTCGGTTGAGAAGTAAACCCAATGAGGAAAGAGGGCTTGAAAAATCACAGGACAGATTGAAAGGTAAGAGGGACAGTGTAGAACAACGCATAACCAACTTAACGAGCTTTAGTAAATGGATGGCTTAACAAGATTTAGGAGAAATAACAAAAAGACAACATTTATTGAAAGGTACAAAGCAGAGGAAATTGTGAAGAGACATAATCACCTACGCCCTGATGAGACACGACACATAGAAAAGAAGAACAAAGCGCTATAGAAAATGTTGGAATTCTTAATTAAAATTGCTTCGGATGATGGAAAAATTTGAAAATAAATTTTAGAATAATTGAAGTTATAAAAATTGATATCGTATATAAAAAAAAAAAAAATTGTCGCAAAAAATCACGTAAGAAAAATCGCTGAAAACAATCGGAGTAACGAAAACTTGGGAATCCAAAATTTCACCATTGCGGGTTCAGATTCCAACCCCGGAATGTTTTTAATTTGCTCACGGAGTCGGCTTGATTCAAAAATGTTATGATATCTGGGCTACGACCTCTAGAAGTATTATGGGACCTTACCCATAATAACATAAAGGACTATTCCATACGTAATAAATACTGCGAGGAAGCAGAGAGTTCCGTCAGGAGTTCAGTCTGAAGTCAGTCTGTAGTTCACTACCGACTGTTCAGTTATACTCTCATCCTACGGACGGGAGGAACCCGAAGGAGGCTCCGCCGAAGGGCGAAGTCTCCTTCGGGGAGGTAGACCGGCCCTGAACCCGTTTTATACGGGTTCAATGGGCATATTTTTGGCCGAGCCCACGGGCTCGGAGTGCCCACGTTTAAAAGGCCTTGTGCCACATGACACCCTCGTGGGGGGGTCACTGAATATCGTCAGGAGTTCAGTCTGAAGTCTGGAGTGAAGTCCGTCAGGAGTCTGTCAGTCAGTCAGAGCCTGTCAGTCAGTCGAGTCAGAAGCAGTCCGAAACAGGGTAGCGTTCAGACAATTACTACTAAACCTGATTGTTCGTACTAACACTTTTCTACCTCTCTGTATATATTCCTGTTTGTAATATATCTGTGTTATTCCATATCCGTGTTCGAGTTCTTCTTTATTGGTTCTACCTTGGACTATCACCGTGGTACAAGGAACCGGACCCTAACAAGAAGTAAAGTTGAAAAGTCTGACGCACTGACACACTGACATTCGCATTTATTTATATAGAAGGCATGAACATGTTCATACAAAAATGTGCCGTGTACCTTCAGCACATGGACTTTCTTGATTCTCAAAACTTCCCGTTTCTTGTAACTCTACTCTGCATTTGAATCTTTACGATCCCTCTTTTCTCCTCTCATTTACACAAATTCGTTAAATGCGTTACCCGCTGTTAACTTCTGCCTTCAAAATGTCTTATGAGTGCTAAATTTTTCAAGTTCTATTTCATCGATATCATTCCCAGAAATTTCGATTGTTTTTTTTTTTGATTCTAAGTCTCCTTTCCGTTACTTTTTTCTTTAAAACTATATCATTGTCCATATGTTCAATCAATTGTCTTTTCAGCTTCCATCTGTAGAACCATATACTTGTCTCCTCGAGTCTCTATTTCATCTGTAAGCATCCACGGCTGAATAGGTGGATAGATACAGAAAAGTAATCTAAAAATATCTTAATACTTTGTTTTCTGTAAGGCATCTTTTCCTAGTCCAAATCGCCTCCGAACTTCGATATCACATTTTCCATTATCTATTATTACACTACCGAAATACCTACTTGATTCTGAAATCACCAATTCGCAGTTCATACTCTTGACTGTCTCACTGGCGAACACACATTGTGTCTTCTTACAATCAATGCTTTGTTCACGCTTTTATTTACTACCTTCTTTTGAGGAAGAAGATTAAGATGACGCTGCGGACGATTACGATGCCAAAGACGACAAAATCATCTCCAACGCTGAAAACAGAGGGAATTATCATGACGTCTGTCAATGACACCGACAGTAACGAAACTTATTAAATATTCTATGGTATATTCTATAGGAATTTTTTAATGCAATGTTTGGTTAGTAACACTTTGTTTCACATTAGTTAGTTTGGCTCACAGATATAGTATCACTTTTGGAAACATCTCGAGGCAGTGTAATGGTTGGCAAGCTTGTCTCGCTAGAACAATTACGACTGAGTAGTGAGTTCGATCCTCACTGGGTACACCATACTTTCGGCCTTGAGCTACACCTGAGCTACGCTTGGAAAATCACTATACAGCATCACTTTCAGACATACCGATCTAATCGCAGCCAGGTGCTACATTTTGTAATTTGAATTTCAAGATCCTTATATTTACTTATCGTCGATCGGACAACGAACATCCGCCAGTCACGATGAATGGATGTCCCCATCGGATGCCCCTTGAAAGACTATTGGACGTTAAACACACACCTAACCTCAAGTGGAACACGTACATACGAGACATCGTTAAAGATTCAGGTAAAACGGTCGGTTCCCTTTACCGCTTCAGTAAGTACCTGACTCCACAAACGCCAGATCAGGCCAGAAAGTAAGTACTGTTGTCATATTTGGGCCGGAGCTACCCAGACCGCACTTTCCAGATTGGATAGAGCACAAAAGTGCGTCTGAGTCCTTCTGGGTGACGAATTATTTTCAGCCCTCCAACCTCTTTCTCACAGGCGAGATGTGTGATGCCTCCTACTGCTCTATCGTTACTTTCACGGAAAGTGCGCGGACGAACTCTATTCCTTGGGTCCTCTAGGCCTAACCTTCAAGGCAATAACCCACCATGTCACTTACATTTTCGCAAACCAGCCATATTCCCTCGTTATTCCATTGTTTGTAAGTTTCACTCGGACAGCTTCTTCCTATGACCCCCTGCTCTGTGAAACCCCGTCCCGTAAGGGACGGTTTCCCCGATCACTACAATCTTAACCTATTCAAGTCTAAGGTTAACCGTTGCCTTTGCATATCCGTACAAACTGCCTCCTTACGTAACCCTCTACCTCGAGTGGCCCTCGGGCCTTCTACAGGGCGAACTTTACGGTAAATATATATATATATATATATATATTTAATAAAGACATTTTTATGTTTAACGTTCTTTTTATAGATACAAGTATTTAAGTAAATGCTCTGTTTATAATAAACAGTATTAAATAACATTTACCGGCTTGAATGTCCGAGAATTATAATTTTATTATAAACAGAGCATTTACTTAAATACTTGTTTCTATAAAAAGAACGTTAAACATAAAAATGTCTTTAATAAATAAATTGTCGGACTTTGCCCATTTCGTAATATATATATATATATATATATATATATATATATATATATATATATATATATATATATATATATATATATATAATGGTACTGTCATATCTATCAAGAGGCATTTTTTTTTCTACTCTCTAATCACAAATGTCTGGTCTATTAACCTTTTTATGTTTGTCAGTATGAATTATATTTTGGCTTTCTATGTATAGTTGATGTTCATTATCTTTCCAGTATGCGGCACACAGTCATATTGACGTGGAATATACAGACTAATCTTATTATGCCGATCTTTGTTTTCCATCGATGTCAAGATTCGACGGTCAAACACTAAGTAGTCGATACCCTTAACAAGTTGTTCACATAATCTACATATTGTGTTTGCCCCATTATTTATTATATTTACACGGTAAATAGCCTTTGGTTCTGTGTAGCCATTACAAATGCCTGAGCAATATTAATAATATTAGAAGCTTCAGAATGGCAGATTTTGTGACCCCTTGAAATTTCCTTATTGTATAGTTAAATATTGGAGCAAATATAAAATATTGCAATAACAATAAGTACGAACGCAGGTCATGATTTAAAGAACGCATGTCCTAGAGGTTAATATGTTCACTTTCCGAATATAATACCCGGGTTCGAATTTCACAATGGTCAATTTATCAGGAAGGTGACTACTTGATTTTATCAACCTCAGAAGACAATCTCAGCATTTGGCACTTTTTGAAAGTGCCTTAAAACCATAGCAAATCTTGAGCGCCCATATTGCCATAAGTGAAAATGGATAGACAGAACTGGTCGGAGGCTGTCGAAGTTACATGTCATCGTGACCGAGTTTTTGAGATTACTAACCGTGACACGGTGTATAGCGGCTCGGATTGAGAAATCAGAAAGCCGAGTTCGAATTCCACTCGAATCCATTACATTCACTTACGTGCTAATATCCTTGGAAAAGATATGAATCCTCTTCTTCTCCTCCCAGCTATGCGTAAGTAGCGGGACAGATTGAGTTCTACAGACTTGGATGGCAACTGGTCTATCGCAGAAAGAAATGGCAACCTACCGCGAGAAAAAAATCTACCTCGTCAGTCATGTATCGAAAGATACATGATCGCTTAAGCGTGTATCAGGTATGCCACATAACTGACTGAACCGTGTTCAAACTGTTGATCAGACATATTGTGCATTCCAGAAACTGTAACTAAGGTCTGCTCAGTATAGTTACAGTACTAACCACAGTTGGGCTCTTTAAGTGTTGAACGAATGTTAATGTGCTAGAGTAGGGGTCTTGCAACAGGGAGTGGCTAGGCCTCCAAATTCCATCTACTCATTAGTATTATACATGCTTTCTATCACTAAAACACAACATCCTCTTTGATATATCTTTACCTTTCGTCTTTTTTTTTTCTCAGTCAAAACTGCTTTCAACCACATCACGTTAAAACACCGCTTCCTGTAAGATCGCCGAAGATAAGCAACGTCGAGACTGGTCAGTACTTAGAAGGGTAACCGCTTGGGGATACCAGTTGCTGTAAGCTTGGATGTGAGGGTGTTGTAAAGGATAACGGCTCGGAAATATTAATGGGAGAGCCGAGTTTCAATTTCCGTTTGGTTCGTTATATTCACTTAAGCGCAAATACCCTTGAGAAAGGTATGAATCCACCTCTTCTTCCCCCACCTATGGATTAATTAGTAAGAATTGTTTCACTAAATCATCATGATATCCAAATGAAAAAGACTCTTACAATGTAAAAATATCTTTTGGCTTTAATTACATACTAAGAGTTGATCATCCATAGAAAACGAATCAATCCGTCGCTGTCAAAACAAAATGGTCCATTATTTATCTGATGTAGCGACAGGTTGTAACGCATATAATAATTTATTAACTAATGGAGGAAAAGCGGAATTATAATTATTATTATTATCATTATTATTATTACAAAAAGAATAGGTTAATGACATATTACGAGCAACAGCTCAAGGTGGGCGGAGTAAAAATAAGAACAAATTCTCCTCCTCCTGCTGCTGCTGAAAAGAAGAGAAAGGAAAACACTAAGTAATACAAAGAGACTAGAAAAAAAGAAAGAAAGAAAGAACGAAATAAAGAGACAAACAAGCAAACAAAGACGATGATAGAAGAAATAAAAAGAATACACGGAAAGGAAGAAAAGAAAAAGGAACCAGTAAAAGAAAAGAGAAAAAAGAGTGAGAAGAGAAAATAGGAAAGAATTTATAAAGAAAAGAAAAACAACAAATAAGAAACAAAAGATCGAGGAAAGAGGGCAAAGAAAAAGAAAACTCAGACAAAATATAAGAAAGATCATTAAAAAGAAATTATGTGAGAAAGGAAAGATGCAAAGAAAGAAAGAAAAGGGGAAAAGGAAAGAAACAAAGATCAGTAACAGAAATTATTAGAGATGAAAAAAGATGAAAAGAAAGAAAAACGAAAGAAAGAAAGAAAGAAAGAAAGAAAGAAAGATCAGTAACAGAAATTATGAGAGAAAAGAAAGATGGAAAGAAAGAATTAAAAAGGTGAAAACGAAAGAAACAAACACACAGACAAAGATCAGTAAAAAGAAATTATAGCAAAAAGAAAAACGAAAAGAAACAATGAAAAAGGGGAAAACGAAAGAAAGAAAGAATAGAGAGAAAAGAAGTATAAAAAAAGAGAATAAAGATGAGAAAAATAAAAGCATAACGGTAAAAAATAAAAGTAAAAGGAAAGAAAGGGTTAATAAAAGAAGGAAGTAAAGTGGGGAAGCTGCCTGGTTGATATTGCCATTTACTTGATTGCTAGATTCAAGAAAGGAAAGTAAAGAGGGAAAAAAAAAAGAGAAAAAAAAAAAATAGTCCATTTAGAACGGAAAAAGCCGCGTCACACATCAAACGAGTTTCTTACAAAGAGTTAAAAACATTTTTTCTCACTTATTTCTTTGTTTCTTTAAATCACGCGGTATTGAATACTTGAAAAGTCAGAGTGGGTTTTGTTGATCGCTTTTTATTGAAATATGTTGAAATATATTGTTACCTTGTGTTTTTTTATTATTATTTCTTAAATAGTGAAATGTTATGGATAATAGAAAATGTAATATACTTTCGACATTTATTTTTAATTTGTAACATTCAAGCAAAGCGTCTTGAACATTGAGGAATCGTAAAGAGATTATAAATGGTTTGCGTGCGTGTTAAAATGCATATGTATAATTTTACATGTTTGTTTCCGGGTGTGAGTACCTGTAGACGTATTCGGGATGTGTATATACATCTGTATGTGAATATGTTTATATGTATCGCAACATTTACCTGTGTATGCTTTCTGTAACCTTAAATGAATGTACGTGTGTACGAAATATAAGGTTGAAAATGCGTGGGCCAAGGAGCTATTGTGTAAATAATAATTATAATCATGGTAAATATCATAAGACGAGATGTCTGTTTTTATGTGAATGTTTAAAAGAACTGGTATGCGTGTGTGCGCATGTGCGTACGTCTTGATTTTTATGCTGCATATATCTGAATGTGTTTAAGCAAGTCTGTATCATGACACATAGTTATTCATGATCACAAATTCCGAAACCGATTAGGATCGTAGGGGGCTCCACATATACTGCAGCCATAACAGCAATAGGCATGTCTACATCAAGAGAGTCTGACGGAGCCCATCACTCTTCAGACTTGTTTTAAATTCAGAGCGTCTTTTTTCAAATACAAGTATGAAGAGCCACTTAATGTAGAGGGTTTTACGGAATTAGATTATTGTAAATATATTTTGAACATACAGGCCAATGGTACATTCACAAAGACTAAAATATGTCCCAGAGACGGAGCATCAAATCAGTTGGCACTTTCATATTCAAAATTGAAACCATTTCAGTCTAGAAGTGCGAATTGGGTTATTGAAGAGCGAATTGGTTTATAATAAATAAATAAGTAAAATCATATTAATCTTAAAAACTGGGAAGGGGTAACAATGATAAGAAAAAGATGATCAGAGTAAAAATGTTGGGTTAAAAAAAGAGAACAACAAAATAGAAAAAAAAATGGCGAACCACTGTTACAATAGGGAAGGTTGCTTTTGGAACAGTTGTATTGCACTCAATTTGAAAGTTGGGGTTTGACATGATGAATAATGAAACATAATTTTTTTCTAATTCGTTACCTTTTTGAGGAAATGAGTTTCAGTATTAAGTTTAGGTTCAAAAATCGCAGCTTTTGGATTTCGTTCAAGTGATCGGGGAAAAATATAGCACAGTATTATAAAATTTATAACTTATTGAAGCTTTACAAATTGTATATAGAGAAGATGCATGGCACAAGGACATTATTACTAAATCATTGCGCCATCAAATAAGTCCACACATTCAAAATGAAAAATATACTGAACTATTTAGAATATTTGCCAGGAATGGTGAAAATAATTCACTACGATGTAAATGTCTAGAGAGTGCCTTGATCGCAAGATGATCTACAGTAAATTTGGGGCCCTGGCTCTTAAAACATTTCACCATTCCTGGCAGATTATCTAATATCACAATATGGAATATCTACTTGCAAAAGTGATGAAAAACAATCTAAATAAATTTGGCTGATACAAAAAAAAATTATAAAATTCCCAGCATCCCACTGTTATGCGCATAATGTTATATATACCAATATTATATGTTACCAATATAACAAATTTGGTCTGATGGAGCTCTGAAGGAGGAAACACGTCACAAGCAAACTTTTTCAACTTTTTTACACACACACACACACACACATACATACATACATACATACATACATACATACATACACACGCACACACACACACACACACACACACATATATATATATAAAGATATGTCTCATTATAATTTAGACATGTTTTGTTTACTTATTTTTAGTAGGATCCTCTCGTAATTACGAACAAGTTTCTTAGCATCCTTATTAAAGTAAGAAAGAAAATTAAAATAGTTGATGCATATTCATTTTATTGGGAGTACTTCCAACATTAGCCTAATGTCATCATCAGGCTCTTGTTTTCTCTAAGACAAAAAATTGTTATCTTCATCATTTTTCTCAGACAGAATTGTTGTGTTCTTCTGAAAATTGCAAACGTCAAGGGAGATAACTAAGTTATTGAAATGTCTAAAATTTTAAATAATCTATTTAAAACTATTAGCTAAAACCTAGATATGTTCAACTAACTACAGTAAACGTTTTCAAACATTTGTAATTAATAATTAATTTTTATTAAGGGTTGGTTTTAATTTTTAACATAGATCGCTTCAAGAATTTTTAATTCATGTTTATTATTTTCATGTAAAAAAAGATAGATGTATTTTCATCAAGAATTTTCCTAAATTGAGAATATTGAAAGACATACTGTTGTAAATGTTGAGAGATGTTAGATGCTGCATTCAAATGAAAACTCAACCTTAGAGACAACATAGTAGTAGCATGGCCAACATATATATTATTTTTTTCTGTTAGGCATTTTGCTAATGTCGAAAATACGCGGAATAAAATGAATATACATCAACATGATAATTTTCTTGCTTCCTTTAATAACGATACTAAGAAACTTGTGCATAATTACGAGAGGACCCTATTAAAAATAAGTAGACAAAACTTGTCTAAATTATTTAATGAGACATGTTTTAATGAAAATATGCTGCCAAAATATATGCATTATATATATATATATATATATATATATGTGTGTGTATGTGTGTGTGTGTGTGTGTGTGTGGAAAGAATCGGTCGTAAAATGTCTCCGTAATGCAAAGACATTTACCAATTTCCATATTAAGTCTTATCTGACACAGTGTCACACCGGCAGAGTACTAAGAGAGAGTTGAATTCTTAACACATTGATACCCAGTACCCGACTTCCCAGCACTAACATTTCAAAGAACAGACGAGAAAATTTGGAGATATTAATGTAAAAGACGTTGTGAAGAACTATGATCGCCTATGTCCTGAAGGGACATATTTAAAAATAGATAAATTTCAGACTTGAGTTTAAGTTGAAATTTTCAATCCCAGGAGAGAAAACATTTTACATTGGAATCGCGCTAAATTAAATTTTTAATAACGTATATACTCGAATATAGTGGAAGTTTTTATAATCATTTTTTACGCAAAAATAGGGGGTCTTAATATACATTATTAGTAATTTTTTTAAGAGGTTAAAAATCATGTATTTTTGGTAGCCTTAATCTACTTGGTAGACCTACATTCTCACGGTACTTTTGGCTAACCTTAATGGAACAGGTAAGCTCCTTTAACCTGCTTCCCGTAGCATAGATTATTTCTTTCGATTGCTATATGAGCAGCAAAATATCACTCAATATGTGTGCAGCTTAAAATTTACAAATACCTTATATAAATGAAGCATTAACAATTTTTTTTTCTTTCTAAAAATTGTGTTCATCTTCATTCGCACGGTATTCGCTGCGGAATTGCTTTTCCAACAACACCCCCTTTGTTTGGTACGCATCTATACCGTATATGTTTCTGTTATTCTATCATGCTTTGTTTATTTATATTTCTTTTTATTTATTATGTTCCTTACATTTACTGATATTGCTTTATCTTATAATTCTCCGTTACATATTCATTATGGCAAATGGTGATTGCACAGGATGAATTACCAAATGAATGTTAATTCTAATGTTAGGTTGGTGCAAAAATAATGACGTAATAATGTCGTTTTCTGACGTTAAAAAATACGTCAAAAAACAACATTATTACGTCATTATTTTTGCACCAACCTAATGCTATTGCTCAGAAGCTGGGGTCGCATTATACACGAGTTATGTGAAAAGATCAGACGAAACTGCTCTCCTTTACCCTCCTCAGAGAACCCTCCCTGCCTCCCATCAGAATGGCTGATTTCTAATTCATAAAGAGCGCCTCGTTACGCCTGCCTGGTCTCACGCTGTCTGCTGACATAAGGTGAAATAAATACATTGGATCAACAGCTTCATCTATCGCAAAGAAAGTTAGTTCTCTATGTCATGCCAGAAAGTTTTTTTGTTTGAGTTCATCCTTCAAATCTATAAATCAACCATCCCGTCCTTACATGGAATATTGCTGTCATATATGGTCTGGTGGCACCGCTGTACGTGTCGAGGTCCTCGACAAAATCCAAAGACGAATATGCAATGTGATAGGTCCTGATCTGCCATCTAGTCTACAGTTTCTTTCTCACAGACGTGCCGTGGCTTCCCTCTGTCTCTTCTACAAGTATTTTCACGGCAACTGTTCCGGCAAGCTAATTTCGATGGTTCCCAGACTGCATGAATTTAAGCGAGCTACCAGGCTGGCATGTCGGTCCTACCCTTTCACTATCAAAACTGTTTAATGTAACCGTTTCTTCTACTCAAACAGCTTCTTTCGGACTTCCCGACTGTGGAACTCCCTTCCTCTTGCTTTCTTCCCTAATAACTATAATCTTCAAATATTCAAGTGTAATGTTAATCGATATCTGATACCTTGAGCTTGTTCCCCGTCCTTCTCTGTATCCTTTCCCCAAACACGCCTCTTTACTTTTGGTCTCAATCGTCTGTAACCCTTTACGAGCTAGTGGCACTCCCCCCTTGGTTGAGGTGAATTGCTTTAAAAAAAAACATGACATAACCTTATAGACGAGAATATACGGTATATTAATACTGTAGTCTATCAATATAAATTATCTAAAATTATGTTAGATTCATCTCTTATTTTTTACTACTAAAGTTTACTCAACTGAGAGCCAGGGTAGACTGTTGAAGCGGTTATGATGAATGATGTATGTGATAAGAATGAAAGTAGTGGTAGTAGGAAGGGAAATTATGAGTATAAGGAGGATATATATCGATTGACCATGGTCTTAAATAGGTTAAGAAGATAGAAGTGTTCAGGAGAGCATCCACGCGAGAGTCTGTTCCACAAAGTAACAGTTCTTGAAACAAAAGCATTCTAAGTGGAACTCTCACCTTAAATTTCGAAAACAGTGCAAGTAATGGCAAGTTCTAGCGATGCTAGAGAATGGAACGTATCTAAATATTTGCTATGAAAATACTGATAGATCAACTATAGGCTTGCAACGTTGGATTTAGAGAAAGAGGTTGTAAGTCAGGAAATGTTTTCTTCCACAACACCGAGTAAATGATTTTGAACTCCGCCAATGATGGAAAGTGGGGAATGAACAGTCCCATCCTAGATATGACAGCAATGCTTCAATTTTGGTTTAGTCTGACTCTTATGAAGATAAAACATGACAGAAAGAGTCGAGCAATTCCTGGAGTGATAGAATAATTAACTACTTTTCTTGAATCGTTAGCAGTTATATAATAGAAATAAATTTCGCTATGGCAAAAATCATATAAACTTTACCAGGAACGACGATCGAATTGGTGTCCATTGTATTATTAAAAAAAAAAAAAAAACGAGAAAGTTCAAAAGAAGAAAATTATTTTTTCCGTCTTCTGGAACTGAATGTTTTCTCCGTTGATTTTTTTCTTCTTTTAGTCTTTTTTGTGTAAGCTGCGGATATGTGTCAGCAAAAGAGAAAGTCAAAACTGCTGCAAAAAAATACAAACACTTTTTCAAATATTTCTAATAATCTGTAAAAAAAAAATATACAAAATTCGTTTTCACTATCCGTAAACTACTTTTTACATTGAATGTGTCTTATCAAAGAGACTTTGATCATTTTAGAGGACTGTAATTATCTTCGAGTTATAGACTCAAAGAATGTATAAATACATCTTGAGACTTCTATTCTAAAACATTAGTTATTTTTTTAAAGTACAGATGTCATTTTACGTTTTCTAAGAACCTCGCCGTTCTATGTGTTCATATATATATATATATGTGTGTGTGTGTGTGTACAGAATTAGGGCAAAATAATGGACAAAACCCATTCTATTTATCTATTTTTTCTATTATAAATATCTCCAAAAAAACTGTTCTCGTATCTATACGTGTGTTCATATACATTATATGTTCTTTGTAGATCATAATTTTACTCTCTATTTTTTTTTTTCGTTTTTGCTTTGTTTTGTTTTTTTTTGTGTGCGTTTTTTGGGTTTTGCGTGTTTGGTTTGGGGCTTTTTTTTTTTTTTTTTTTTTTGGCTGTTATCTATATGTTAAAATGCGTGACCAATTTGATTTCCAAAGACGAACTTTTGAAGTCTTCTTTGAACAGTCAGATGTCAGTTTAACTGAAATGCAGTTATTAATAACAAGCGTTGAAATTAATGCAGGAAAGATTTCACTCCTTCATAGTCAGGCTATGAAATTTTCAGGCCACCCTTTAATTCTTGTGAAGAAGACCAGCAAGTCAAATGCCGTCAAACCCTTTCGTGATATATAGAGCAACAGCCCGAGCTTACAGAATCTTTCAGCTATAACATTTAACATATCAGCAATTATATATATATATATATATATATATATATATATATATATTCTTATCGGTATCGCTCCAAGTAAAGCAGTAAATATACAAGCGGTTACAGGGTGTGGAAGAATTAGGAACAGAAACAGTAATGATATAGAAAGACAAGAGAGTAACAAAGTGGACAGTTGATAGCCACTGACATTGCATTTAAATTTTTGCAGATTAAAATTTGTTGGGAAGCATGGATCCGGAAGGGAGTTCCACAAGCAAGAAGTGCGAGAAAAGAACCTGTTAACATAGAAGTTACAGCTATATCTAGCCAGCTCAAGTGAAAATTGGCATGATCTCGACGACAGTCTCGTACTGCGCTTAAATTCATAAAGTGTTGGTATCATAGCGAAGAGCGATATTTATTCTGATATATACACAGAAATGTGGCACAAAGCCAAAATGGGGATTGGGGGAAAGACGGTCTTCTTCTGTCTTAACGATAACTTAGCTAGCCACAAACACTAACCCAATCATACAAACAATATTCCTTACACCAAAACAGCACATTCTTACGTACCTTTCTTACTACATCCACCATAATACCTTATTGTCTCTATGAAAATACTAACTAGTTCCCATATGTACAATTCATTGTCTGTGGGAGGAGGTGAATAAAATAACAATTCTAAAAACTAGTGCCAATGAGTATTTACAATATGAAACAAAACTATTTACAAGAAACTAAAAAAAATAATATTAGCAATAAAAAAACCCACAATTATTAAATGTGGTAGAAATATCAGTTAATGGCCGAAATCAATGCGGGACTATAATCGTATAAAACATCTATTCATCGCAAGCACTCACACTGACACTCACTCATTCAGACACAACAACAAATACGAAAACACACACGCGAAACGAAAACCCATCCACCAGCGAACTGACATCACTAACCACCTATCGATGAGGGGATGGGGAATTAAACTTAAAGAAAAATAAGGACAGAAAAATGTGGGCCAATGAGCATACATACTCTAGCTAAGTTAACTGGAAAAAAAGAAAGTAATGCGAAAAATTACAATATTTATAAAAAGGCACAGATAGGCAACCCTACGGCTGTGGATAAGTGACTGAAGCCGAACCCCCAGATCAGGACTAATAATATTGCTGATTTTTCTTTGGATCTTATCAAGGAGCTCAAGGTAAATAGCAAGGGAAAATGTGGGCCAATGAGCATACATACTCTAGCTAAGTTAACTGGAAAAAAAGAAAGTAATGCGAAAAATTACCATATTTATAAAAAGGCACAGATAGGCAACCCTACGGCTGTGGATAAGTGACTGAAGCCGAACCCCCAGATCAGGACTAATAATATTGCTGATTTTTCTTTGGATCTTATCAAGGAGCTCAAGGTAAACAGCAAGGGAACCGGACCATATGTAGCATCAATATTCTAAGCATGGATAAATGGAAGACATATTTATGTAAGATAGATTCTAGAGAGAAAAATTGTCTCGCACGACACAGTGAACCGACTTTCACAGCAGCTGATCTAGCAATGGATTCAATATAGTCTTTCCACTTCATATCAGCTGAGAACGTTAGACCGAGAAAGCGAAACGAGTTACTTTCCTGGGGGTTAGCATCAGCCATGTTGATGGAAAGCAGGGAGGGGTTTCTCAAATTATTAATGGAGAGAAGTTTAATTCTTGAGGCGTCAAAATTAACAAGTCATATTTTGCCCCAGTTATTTACGGACTCGAGGCCGTTTTGAACATCAACTGACGTTTTGACCTTGTCGGACTGACAAGCCTTACTATCGAGCCAAGAGTAAATTGTTGTGTTAGTAGCGTAGGTACCAAGTTGAAAGCTGATGTCATCAGCGAGATCATGAATGAAAATAAAAACAGAGTGGAACAAAGGATGGAATCCTGGGGGCACCATTTAGGATGAAAGGATCTAGACGGATCTGATTTCATTGGAAAGACTGGATCAGTTCAGAAGTGTCCGGGTAACTTTTCAACTTATGGAGAAGACCTGAGATGCCCAATGCTACAGCCTGGGTATCACCGTTTTTATCTAAAGAATGATAGGCACTGTCCGCAATTATCGTCAGTACATCAGCAGTTGACCTGGAGAAACGAAAGTCTTGTTGCTTGTCTTAGAAAAGGCCCAGCGATGAGAGATTATAAACCAGTTCAGCATCAATTAGGGTGCCTAGGACTTTCCCCAAAAGAGGTAGAAGTATAATTGACTTATAGTTGAAAAGGTCGGACGGTTCACCAGGATGCTTAAAAACTGGGACCTCAGACGATGACTTCCAGCAAGCCAAAAAGAGGGAGGTA
>OZ010590.1:74773431-74813431 GCA_963932145.1 Acanthosepion lycidas
CGACATAGATGTTTATAACTGGGATAAGATCTTGAACAGAAAATCATCATCCATTATCAAAAGTTTCAAGAAATGGGAAATCAAATATTTCCAAAAGAGAAAGTATAATCTGGAATTGGAGTGAAAGAAGTGATTGCATTTACCCTGAATCACTCATAAAAATACAGGATGAGGAATTAGTAAACACTAAATACTTTAGATATCTCGGCGTATGGATAAAGCTACAAAAATTAAGTATAAGAGAAAAATCAACTGAGCATAGAATAGGCTCTGTCAGGTGTAGTTTCGCCCAACACCAGAAATTGCTACAGAACCAAAACATCAAACTGAAAACTCGAGTCATGTTCTTAAGCAGCCTTGTCAGATTGAAACCTTCATATGAATGTTATTCATGGCGCCAAATCCGTTCAGAAATATCTAAATTGTCCGCTGTATACAACCGCTTCTAAGTACGATCAATGGTAAAAAAGGCTTTGACCGTGTAAAGCAGTGGAAAAGATCATCCTTCATTAAACATTGTGAACTGGTGCTACAGCATCATAAACAAAGAACTGTACCAAAAAACACAACCTACATCCCTTGAGGATTACCAACAGCAGCGACAACTAAAATGGATAATACATGTAACTAGCAGAGAAAATAATGACATACAAATAATGTTAATATTCCAGACGACTTCAAGGTGAAGCTTTGGAAGGAAACATTCATCAATATTGGAAAGAGCAATAACAGCTACTGGACTTGAAAAGTCAGTTTTCCTTAAAAAAAAAATAAATAAAAGTGTTTTAAGAGAAAGATTTTATAAATTTCAACCGAAAACAGTACTGGCTTCTCGGTCAATGAATGCCAAATGTTTTCATGTAGGGAAACGGCTAATATTAAGATTACCATTCTTGTCCGCTAACTACGAAATTACCTATTTCTATATATTTTTCTTTTTTTTTTTTTTTTTTTCTTTTTTTAAGATTTAAGGGTTCTGATGAGCAACAAAGAATTTTAACAAAACAGAAACAAAATGGACATTTATAATCAGAAAGAAGCACTTGAGATTTCTGAGACACATAATGAGAAAAAAGCTTGGACAATTTGGATGCGGATAACCTACTTAACGAGCTTTTGTAAGTGGATGGGAGAACAGGGAGTAGAAACAATAAAAGTCAAACATTGCTAAGAGTTACAAAGTCACCAGTTTTATTTACTTTGGGTTGTTTATTCGTTTCATCCACTGAACCAAAGTATGTGACCTTTCATCACAACTGCTAAGTATTAGGTTGGTGCAAAAATAATGACGTAATAATGTCGTTTTTTGAAGTATTTTTAACGTCAAAAAAACGACATTATTACGTCATTATTTTTGCACCATCCTAATAACTAGATATATTTTAACCAAGAAATGCGTGGCCTAGTGAATCAAATCATTGATTAAAACATTTATGTTAACGTTTTATAGGAGAACACAAAATGATAAATTGAAATGCTACATGTGAGCCAATGCTGAATGATTTACTCACATTAACTGGAAGAAGAACTTATTTTTAATTTTAAGCCGTTCTACAAGTTCACTCGAGCGCTTCCCGATATAACAATGTATGCCATCGTTGTGCCCTGTGAGTGTTAATTTCTTCAAACCTCTCGACCTCATTACGTGTCTTAAACATTTCAGCTATCTCTTTCTAATTGTTAGCAGAAATTTCATTCTTTAAACTTCTTCGTTTCTAGAATTCCCTCTCCTTGGTATTGTCAACATTCATTCGTAGTAGAACCACATTTTTGTTTCTTCAAGTCTTTGCATCGATTTGGAAGAAAATAATCCAGCATTTACTGTAATATAGAGGATAAGACATGGCACAAGATTCCAAAATTATTTTCTATGTTTCTAAGGATCTTTCTCTTTCCCATAATACTTTACGAGCAATGAATCAAAATACTGAAAGATCTGCTGGTTTTGAAATTGCCCCTCTATCAAGATTGAAGAAGCATGGATTCATACTTTATCATATTTATTAGTTTACCTAGAACGTGACTCAACTCAGAGGTTACCAAAATAGATTTTGCTCTCAATAAGAGAAGTCAGGTGCATCGGCGAGCTGATCTGAAAGATTATGACAGAGCCGTTTGTCGCAGTTTCTACCTTCACTGGATGTCACTGTAAAAATATAGTCGACCAAGCAGTGCGTGGAATGTGCACACGTGGGACAGCCCGGATGACAAGTTTTATAAGCACCCACCCGAAAGAGAAAAAAAGAGTCTTTTACATCATCGCGAAAATATAAGAATCCACGTCCGAGGAAAATTGCAAAGCCACACACCTACTCGCAGAAGTCCAAAGTTCAGTAAACAATAACAATATGAGAGATTTTTGTCTTGTCTTTATATTAATTTGTACAACGATAACGTTACACCTGTGCTCTCAAAAATGATAGTATAAATATTATTTATTATAATATATATTTATTATTGTTGAAGTTCAATCTTTCACGGAGTCGGTCTTTTCATCTGTTGGTTTCATAATCATCTTGTTACAACCCGCGTTATCTTTTATGCACTGATCTTGAGGATTAACTATATCTTAAAGTCTAAAATTATTTTTGTTTTACTCTGACAATCCGCGTTATCTTTTATGCACTGATCTTGAGGATTAACTATATCTTAAAGTCTAAAATTATTTTTGTTTTACTCTGACAATCCGCGTTATCTTTTATGCACTGATCTTGAGGATTAACTATATCTTAAAATCTAAAATTATTTTTGTTTTACTCTTACAATCCGCGTTATCTTTTATGCACTGATCTTGAGGATTAACTATATCTTAAAGTCTAAAATTATTTTTGTTTTACTCTGACAATCCGCGTTATCTTTTATGCACTGATCTTGAGGATTAACTATATCTTAAAGTCTAAAATTATCTTTGTTTTGCTGCACTGTACATTTAGCTTTTGTTCTTTCTTTTTTTCAGAGGCTGGAGAGTTTGACTACTAGTCTTACCTAACAGTTTATTATTTATACAAACATGTACTTCGTGATCTTCAGCGCCCCCGCAACACAATTATTTTTTCCGTGATAATGACAGCATATTTATACGTTTTAATATTATTCTGAATCCTTCGTGCGATTTAATCTTCCTTAGAGTTGCAAAATGTTTTTTTTTTTAAATAAAAAAAAAAAATCGCGTTGAAAATGATAATGGAATATAAAAACTGATGAAAAGCTCGAAAAAGGTGCACTTTGCAATATCAGAGGCCTTCTTCTTCTTCTTCTCCTTCTTCTTCTTCTTCTTCTTCTTCTTCTTCTTCTTCTGTATCATTCCTTCCTTGTCCCACTCTCTTAATTTTTCTTTATCTTTTTTATTATTTTTCTCCAATTTCGTCGGATATATATAAGAATATTCCACGTGAATTTTCTTACGACAGCATCATTGAAAGCAAGAAGTGGTAAACATTTGCAAGATGATGAGAAGATAATTAAGAAAAAACGAAATAGTGCCGCATGGGGGCGCTACCGCGAAAAGAAAATGGTTGCCTTTTCTTTTTAGTTGATGAAAAACAAAAGCTGAGAATTTCTCTTGGGACAACTTTTTGTAGATTTATTTTCAATTTTTCGCACATTTTTTCCGCTTCGAATATGTCAAGAGAATATTATGATTTTGTTTCATTTCCTATTTTTGCTGTTTGTTTAACTTATTTATTGCTTACATTCTTTCCAGATTCTTTTTTTTTTTTTTTCCTTTTTGATCGAAGGTGGATGTTTTGGTTGGATTTTGCTAACAATCAATTGTACGAGTTGTTTTGGATTGTTTTGTGGTACCGAAGTATTTTTAGAGAAAACAAAAATTTATTTCAGTGTTTCATCTGGTGCATAACATGTCAAAAGATCAACACAAGTCTTCTTTTTCGGTGCCGTGTCAAGAGTTAGGCGATCATAACTCCCCCCAACATCTTATCTTTTGTTACACAAAGTAAACTTTTGACCATATGCTATTCTGTTTTTTTTCTCCTTGTTCTGCAATAACTCGTTAAATAGCTTATTCTCAGTTTCCTCTTGCCTTCACTATGCCCACGAGTCTTAGATTATCCTGGGTTTCTTTCATTATTGCGTGTCCAAAAAATTCAGCTGTTTTTTTCTGACTGTAAATGCAAATGAACTACATCTCTGTCGCTTCAAGAGATTGTTGAATCTTTACTTCTCTATAGGAAATTAGATATTATACAGCAGTTCAAAATTCTTTTCTTTATTTCTACGGATATTTTCTGATCACTTGATATCCTTCATCTGTGAGGAAATTGTGCAGAAATTACTTCTATATACGAGATTAGATATTACATAGCAAAAGAGTGTTGTTATAGTGTGCTGAATAACTGTATATCTATCCTCTATGGGACAATGAATGCTGGGAAATTTCTTCACAGATGAAAACGAGATTTGACAGAGATGTGTTTCTACGGAAGGATGCTGGAAATAACATCTATATAACGTGAGCAACGATGAAATTTTAATGAAAATGGGAACAAAAAGGTTATTTCTACTTACGATAAGGAAGAGACCATTGGGATTTCTTGGACACAGTATAAAGAAGGGGCTTGATGAATATGACACTTAAAGGACGTATTAAAAAAAGAAGGGTCAGAGAGAAACATCGAATAACATAGCTAACGAGTTTATGGTAAGGGAACAAATATTGCTTAACGCTACAGATTACAGGAAGTTGTGAATAGCTATGCGCATAAAAGAAGAATGCTACATAAATAATGGGAAAAGGCAAAATCATATACAAATTCCTAAATATATGTATAATTAGCATAGAGTATATTTCTATATTATCCTCTCCGGAACAAACAAGCAAGAGCAATATATTCTAATGTTGGTGCAACACAGTCTTCTTCCCCATATATTCGACCTTATGTTGAATTAAATACATTTGATAAAATAATGATATATTACCTGGGGATGTGTTTTAATGAGGCGTTGCTAATTATTTTAACTGATCCAGATTTTCTACGATGATTGAAGCTGTATTCTTAAATTAAGGTCAAAGTGCGGATTAACTTTGTCTCTGAGAAGCAAAGAAACAGAGAAATGAGCATTATTAATCTGTAAAGAAAGAAACTAAAATTAAACTAGATGAATAGATTTTCATTTTTCAGGACTTGGACTGTCATAGCTTGATTTTTTTTCTTATAACTGGGAATTAACTTCTTGGAAAGGATAGTCGGTTGATTTCCTATTGCTATCCCCAAAATTCAGAGTGTTTTCTTCTCTGAAGTTGGTTGCTTTACCAAAGCTAGAAAGCCCAATCTGTTCTGTTATTTATCCTATAATTGAAGGGAAAAGATTATGTATGCCTTTGCTAAAGACATTGGTGCGAAGTTTAAAGTTGAAAGATCATAATTATGAAAAGACAATAACGTAAAACAGCCTCCTGGCGGCGGACGCTAAAATGAATAGAGTAATAGTTGCTGCTACTTTTTTTCATATATTTTTCAAGGCAATATCTTTGGTGGAAATTTGAACTTGGTCAGTCGATTCTATTTTCCTATTCAATAACCATTTCGCCAATCAGATATACATTAATATGGCGTAAAATGAAAAAAGTGATATTGCAGAGATAACAGCGATTAATATTGAGAAAAAAAGCGGATTGCACATTTGCTATCTTTCAAAGTTCCAGTTTATGCAACTTTAGTCATTCGTTTCCTATCTTTTCATATTTTTTTTTTATTTTTTTTTTTTTTCTTGTTTTTAACCATAACATTCCTATTTCTTCTTCATGACACATACCCTATGATTTACTTCACGGTCACTGTTTTTTTCCCTCTTTCCTGCCAAATGCAAATATATACACCTTTATTTATTTATTTTTAATGTGAATTTTGTTGACTGTATAATAGTCTATATGCGTAATTTCCGTTTTCCCGATTTTGTAATATATTTTGCACAGAGCAAGCTGCCCGTTCGACTTCTAATTTGTGTCTTCTTTTCGTCCTACATGCATTTTTTCATACGACGTCATGCTAAAAATATAAAAACAATGCAAAATGGTGATTCTGTCATCTCGTGAAAAGAAAACATAGGCAAAACACGCGCGTAGGCACACTCCCCACGAATACATACCTACATATATATATATATATATATATATATATATATATATATATATATATATATATATATATATATATATATATAAGAAAATATGAAATATTTTGACTCATCAGAAGACAAACCGTACACAAACACATGCATGCACACAAACACAGACACAAACACACATATAATAAATAATAATGCTAGCCACCAATATCCGCAAAAATATACAATTCAGGGCATATGGCGGTGAACAGAATTTCTGTAAATATTTCACTCTGCAAATATTTGACTAACAAATACAAGCAAGCGAATACACATAAAGACCATATATATATATATATATATATATATATATATATATATATATATATATATATATATATATATATATATATAGTTAAATACTTATTTATACACATTTATATAAATATAAATATACACATTTCTATAAAGCTGAATACTTATTAATGTCAACTCTGAGTTTCGTAATGTTCTTAATCATCAATCATCTGAGAAAATTATTATATCTAATTCAATAATAATTGCTTTTGTCAAATATCGGGCACTTTATTAGCAGAAATTATGTTCATACTGAAATATGATTAATTGTTTAGTTTGATGTATATTGGAATCTAGCCTTATTTTCCTCATAATATATATATATATATATATATATATATATATATATATATATATATATATATAATTATATAAATATATGCATATGTGTGTGTATGTCCATTTCCTTGCGTGTGTGTGCGTTTATCTTCTGATGATTCAAAATATTTTCTAGTATACTCATATATATATATATATATATATATATATATATATATATTGTTAACGTATGTACACACACTCACAACCATATATATATATATATATAGATATATATATATATATATATATATATATATATATATATATATATATTGTTATTTTATTAATTTATTATTTTGTTTAAACATTTTTTATGGATACTCATATTCGAGTAGAATCTTCTTTTTTTTTTTTTTATTTAACAGTATTTGTATCCAACTACATCTAATACCCTGAATATATTCGGTCTTTGTTTGACAGAAAATCCTATGTGGCCAAGCGGTCAGGTACTTCAGATCCAATAGATCATGTAGTTTCGAATCATATTTTTTTGACAAGATTTCTCGATTTTTCTGGCCGGTTGATGTAATTGGATAAAAAAAACACTATTAAATTAAAAAAACAAAAAAACAGAGATTATGTGTTTAAAAATATTAATTTCGACTTTGCGAATCATACGCTTCATATAGCTAAGTGTTATAACACGTCAGATCAAATGACAGTTCCGTATAGGAAACAAGTTCGATTCCTGATGGAGAACGCATATTTCCTATGAAATTTCTCGAACATTCAGGCTAATAATGTTTAATTAAAAAATAAAGCAGTTACTTAAATAAATTGTATCTATTAAAAACCCGTATAAACAGAAAATATATTAAATAATTGCCGGACTTAGTCCATTTATTGTATATATTTATGTATGAATTATTTTCATATATGTATGCATTTTTTTAATTCTATACAAAATTGTGGTTTGGGGAATATGGATGCAGTTATGTATGCATATATCAGTGTGTTTGAATGAGCAATGGGGTGTCGATGGTAGTTGTATACAGGTTGGATATCACACGTAAATGTCTACTAATACCAACATGTATATTTATACATTGTTCTACGTAAAAGCACGCACAATCTCATTCAAACGTTGTCGTGTATCCTCAATAAGAAGAGGTCATATTAAAATCTCATATGCCACACAAACACAACGCCTATTGACACAAAATGAAAGGCATTGTCTTATTTATTCACCCAAACCCATATATGCGAATACAAACACGTAGCAGACAGCGCATCCATTTGCGCATGACCCTATACGCATCTACCTGGACACGATTATAAACAATGACAAACACACCTATATGTACATCTTTAACCTATCTTCCCTGCTAAAAAAATAAAGTAATTGTAAGTCTCTCCTGCTGTGTAAATTAACTACATTTAATACCAGCAGCTATATATGTAAATAGATTTGTAATATGACAATTTTCAAGAATTTTGTCTAAATTTTTTATTATTTTATATTTTTCTCTCACTTTTGTTTTAGAGAAAAGAGTATGTCCGTTATATTTTAATAGAAGCGTGCATTGCAAGATCAGGTGAATCTCGTATTTTACGTCTTTTTTTTTTTAAATCGTAATTACTTACCTTTTATTTATTTATCTATTTATTGTGCAGTGGTTGTGGATGTGCAGTCGATGGATATGTAATAAAGAAAAAGTTCTCGTATTTATGTAACTTGGATTGATACCAACACGAACAAAATGATGGTAACTTTTGTATCAAATCGCAGGATTTCCTTGTTGACGAGATCACCTCTCGTCTTTGCCTGACACTTCTTTTCGACACAACCAATTCTTTCAATTTCTCTATCTATCTTATTATATAAACATATTTCTCTTTCTGTCTGTCTGTCTGTCTGTCTATGTGTCTGTCTGTCTGTCTCTCTCACACACACATACACACAAACACACGCATTCTATTTTATTATTTATCTATCTGTCTATACTATTTTCTATGCTTATCTATCTAGCATATATATATATATATATATATATATATATATATATATATATATATATATATATAATATTATAAATTGATTTATTTAAAATGTGGTTTTTTTCGCTACACAGTTTTAACCATGTTTCAAAAATGGAAGCTAAAAGCTACGAATTTAATTTTGTAATTAAATTAAAGGCATTAGTTCCATTTCATCCTCATATAAAATAATATATATATATATATATATATATATATATATATATATATATATATATTGTGTGTGTATTTAGGCAGCATCTTTTTATTCATACACGTTTCATTAAATAATATTAATGTAAATGACGGTTCCGTATAGGATGCAGGTTCGAATCCTGTCCAAGGACGAATATTTTCTATGAAAATTTCTCGGATATTCAGGCCGGTAAATGTTATTTAATACTGTTTATTATAAACAGAGCATTTACTTAAATACTTGTATCTATAAAAAGAACGTTAAACATAAAAATGTCTTTAATAAATAAATTGTCGGGCTTTGTCCATTTCGTAATATATGACGTCATTTGTTTACATTCGATACATCATGAGCAGTTATGAATGTACGAGATTCATCGAAGATTGAAGTTTATAAACAGTGAATTCTACCTTGCCTGCCGAACGATCCTTGGTGGCCGAGCGGTCAAGGCACGTCAACGTAAATGACGGTTCCGTATAGGATGCAGGTTCGAATTCTGTCCAAGGACAAATAATTTCTGTGAAAATTTCTCGGACATTCAGGCCGGTAAATGTTATTTAATACTGTTTATTATAAACAGAGCATTTACTTAAATACTTGTATCTATAAAAAGATCGTTAAATATAAAAATGTCTTTAATAAATAAATTGTCGGACTTTGTCCATATCGTAATATATATATACCTAAATGGAGTGTAAACTTTTCAAACATATTTTAAATTTTGATAATTTTACTAATAAAATTTATTCCATTTTTTATTTCATTCCGTTTTTAAATGTAATTTTTTCTTTCTGATGAAGAGTGTAATTCCCTCAAAAAATAAAATTCCAGGTTTTAAAAAGAATTATGTAAAAGATAGTTTAGCACTAAACAGAAACAGTGCAATGTATTTTTTTAAATATTTTATATAGCCTACTCATTAAAAAAAAAAACAAGCAAACTTTAAATATGTAGCGGTAACGCATCCTGATCGCCATTTCTTAGTAAAAAGCTATACATTTATGGCAACTCGATACAAATAAATGAAAATACCTCACGTTTTCATAGCAAAAGAGTAAGTAGGTGAGATCAGGCTTCTAATATATTCTATTTCTTTAATTTCGTTGTAGCGGTTTTTAGATATTTTTAATTTTACTGATTTAAAAATCAGGATTCTTTCTTTCATTCGGCAACAAAGTTACTTGCATGGATGCAAGTCCTAGATTGTTCAGGCAAAAAATCAATGCATTTGAAAAATGACTCAATATTTTATGTCTTCTTTTTTTTTTCTTTTTTTTCTTTTTTCTTTTTTTTTTTTTTTTTGAGGTTACGTGTAAACTAGTAATAATTGTCTTGCTAAACAATTTTAGCATTTGTCATTCTATGATTTCTAGATGTTCTTGTTATTTAATATGATGTACCATCTATAAGAAAAAAAAAAAAACAATGTTTGAATGGCAGGAACTGTATTGAAGAAATTTATTCATTCATTTGAATAGAAGGAATAAGGATTGGAATAAAATTTATTTGTCTTAAATTAATTTATTTATTAATAGAGTTATACTTCTGAAAAGAAATACTAATGTTTTGAATAAAATTACTTATAGATTGTTATTTACTAGGCAAGACCACAATTATGAGACACCCAGTGAGGATCTAACTCACTAACAGACTAGATTGCTAACTTATAGGCACTTGAAGGCACCCGAGCACTTTTAAGTTTAAATAGTTTAGTGTGGTTGATTATTAGTCAAGCGTTACATGCTGCTCACGTAGTTAGAACCACTAGCTTTCCTTCCATGAGATCTGGGCTCAAATCCCACTATGGTTAATTTGTTAAGAGGTAAGTTCTTTATCGGATTGGGGATAAGATACCAGCGTGGAATACAGTTTAGAAGTGCCTGAAAACTATACCCTGGATAACCCAAGACTTGTGAGGGAAATTAGTTTTACACAAAGTCACCTTGATCGAGGGTTTGCGCGTTTTGTCTTTGTTCAATTATTGATCACATAGGATGATATACTCTCTCTCAAAGACTCTAATGTTTGCTAACATACTTGCAAATAATACACAGGTTGGCACTATGCGTGTTGAAGAAGCATTGGTGTGCCTGAACAGACATCTACAACAGGGATCATCTAACCACCTTGATAGACACAATATCTCCTGTGACATGCCTATATTCAGCTAAGAATTGAATTACCAAAATACCAAATATCATTGTAAGTAAAATATGCCATCAATAAGTCCTGATAGTTCTTTGAACTTCGATATTAATAAGATACTGCTTGTCTAACACGTTTCAAAATGCATCCATGACCGTCATCCCTACGACGGGATATTCGCGAAACTGCTGTTGTCATCGTAAAATTACAATTACTAGTAAATCTATAATAAAACAAACTTAATTCTAAACCAAGCGTTCCTTTTTCACTTGCTCTAAATGCACACGTCATCTTCTGGTAGAATTTATTGATTTGGTAGTGGGAAAAGTTGAGTGTACTATTTCCCAAGAGGAAATGCAAGTAAGAACAAGTCATTGATGAAGCAGTTTTGCAAGATGTGCAAAATATTCAGCTAAAAGGCAAAAAGGAACACGATGAGTCGATTATGAAATTTTTGTGGAGATAGCAACTAATTTGGTAGAAGAAGAAGAAGAAGAAGAAGAAGAAGAAGAAGAAGAAGACGATTACTACGTTTATTCCTACCACTTCTGCTAGATTTCTTTCTTGTACACTGAGAAATGATCATGACTGCCGTGGATTTGGGTCGTATCCAATTCTCCGGCCAACTTGTGTGTAAGATTAGCCAGTCTATAACAGTTTTGACCGTGGGCCTCTCGAAGTGTGCAATTTGGCAGAGACTATACGAAGATAAAATCTTTGCGAATTGCATTCGCTTTTTATGCATTTTCCCTATCTCACCCCTTCTCTCCCACTCTCTTCTATTTCTATTCCTCTTTGTCTCTTTTTTCACTCTCGTTTGATAACTCTTTCCTTCTTTTTTCCATCTTTCTTTCTTTACCTTTTACTCTATTTCTAATTCTATTCCAGCCTCTGCTGTCCTACTCTCTTTATCCGCATATCTCTCTTTCTCATTCGCTTTCTGTTTGTATTGTCTCCCTAACTTCGCCTCTCTCTTTTCCCTTTTCATTCAATTTCACCTCACATTACACATCTAAATCTCCTTTTATCTATCTATCTATCTATCTATCTATCTATCTCTAGCACTGTCTTTTGTTGATGACTAAAATATTCATTCAGTGAGACTCATACTTTGTCACACACGCGCGCATTATAACACTCACACACACGCAAACACACGTATGCACGCGCCACCCAAACACACATGAAGGATGCTTCGAAAGTAACGCCTCCAATCTGTTTCTCTGAAAACTACAACAGCGAGCAAAATGTAACGTAACACACACATTGATATCGCTCTTGCAGAAATGCATTACCAACCGCCTAATTGTTCTCACGTCTGCCCTTAGATCTCCGTAAGTGTTCAGCAATCTTCGATGGATACCAATGAGTACTATCTTTTCGCATGGGCAATTCATTGACACATTTCTGCATCGTTAGTACTTGCATGTCAGACATCATTTTTCCAGATTGCCAGTCAGCCTTTGTCAGTAATAAGACAAAAAGATTATGCGTCATTCCTAATTAGAATGAATTCAACTAAAAGGATGTCAGTAGAAGATGCTACTTCTGTCGTCGTAGGCCAACGTAAGAAAATATCTGATAGTATTCAATACTTTTAAAGCGACTACGGCCACACACGCGAGCATGCGCGAATACACACACACAAATATATATATATATATATATATATACCATTATTGTAGATAAAAACATTGCTTAGAAGTCAATACTGATATATATATATATATATATATATATATATATATATATATATATGTGTGTGTGTGTGTGTGTGTGTGTATGTATGTATGTATGTATATGTATGTATGTATGAAATGGACAAAGTCCGACAATTATTTTAAGACATTTTTATGTTTATACATTCTTTTTATAGATAGAACTATTTAAGTAAATGCCCTGTTTATAATAAACAGTATTAATAACACTTACCAGCCTGAATGTCCAAGAAATTTTAATAGAAAATATTCGTCCTTCGACAGGAATCGAACCTGTATCCTATACAGAACCGTCACATATCCTGACGTGCCTTAAAGCAGTAAAATCGGCCTTGCTAACCGAACGGTCGTCTGTGGTTCAATCGGGTTTTTATAGCACTTTGGTCCGATAAGTGACACATGAGACGTCTACTCAAGTAGGTGGTAGTATGTCCGATATCGGTAATTGATTTGTGACAAGAAACAAAACCTTGTACTGGGTAGAGAAATTGAAACACTATATTGGTCATTACTAGTTTAGATTTGAAAGGTTTATTTTGATTATTGTGTTGTGGAGTGATTTCACAGTGGAGGCTTGTATTTGTACTAAGTCGGTCCTAAAATAGGTTCGACGTACAAAACGTTAGGAACTTGATATAATAGGTATAACGCAGAGTAATCTAGTTGTGATCCCTGATACTTTAGTATTCGACTAACTGTCGTCCGACATCGACTCACTCACCGACTGACTGACCGACCCCCACTTTACTCTTACTACTCCTACTTATTATAGGTGGGAGAGTCTATTAACTATAGAATAGGTGTGTTCCAATATAACATATTGACAACAAGGTTTGCGGTCTACTATTTTCTTTAATATATTATAAATTTTATGTTTCGGGAATTACAACAGAAATATGGTGTTCAATGATTCTTTGTAAAGCGAATTTTCCCTGCTTATAATTCTTCTGCATCAGGTTGCAGTAAAATATGTTAATGTTTTGTTGTGTGACATTTTTATTACTAGTGTCATGTATTTTTTGTAAGATTAATGTTATTTGTTTATCAATGATGTAGTTGGGAAAATTATTGTTTGTTTTATGTTTTATTTCGCTCAGAAATATTCTTTAGGAAGACGGATTTTGGTGTGCTCTATTTTGGAAGTTTGTTATTACTACTAATTTGTATTTTCCCATGCATTGGCTATCACAGTTTAGAAGACACGAGTTCATATTGTTGGGTTTTGTATACGGGAATGTGGTAAGTACTTTGGATTTTAATTCTAATCGAAAAGAAAATGCTTTCATCACACTTAGGTAAAAACAAAGTATCATGTAATCATTTTAAAAAAAAAATCCAAATTTCTTTTTTGCCTTGAAAAAGTCGGAAGACGAAACGCGTCGGCAAAATCTAAGATCTTTTTTCCAATTGTCATTTTATTTATACCAATCTGTCTTGTCCACAGAATTGATCTGGAAATTTAACTATATTGTTGACATGGAAAAAAAAAATCTCTTACTGTAAAGGTAATTTACATTAACCAGAAAAAAAGGCTTAGACAGAAGCGTCTATCTTTTTAAATTTGGATTTTTTTTTTAATGTAACTATAACAACAAGAACATTTCGATTTCTTTTTTGCCTTGAAAAAGTCGGAAGACGAAACGCGTCGGCAAAATCTAAGATCTTTTTTCCAATTGTCATTTTACATATATATATATATATATATATATATATAATATAATATAATATAATATGAAAAAAATGCGAGTTGCATAAAAAATCTGACGGCTTCAAGTAAATTCTGGTAAATATTTCCATAAATAATATTTCTTTGAAGTTTTAATAATATTATTTTGCCTGAAAGAATCAGCGCATATACTAGACTATGGAGACCTCCTTAGTTGGCCGTAGCATATAAATAAATACAATATGGGGTCGCTCATAACGAAAGAAATACAAATGACAGCAAGTCATCAAGCCCAGCAGCAGCAGCAATCACAACATTGGCTGCAGCAACAGTCAAAATATCACAGCCAGCAGATGCACTTGCAACCTAATCAGAAATTTACTGCAACAAATTGTCCTACGTGACAATAGCCTAGTGGATAAAAATGTTGGTTCGTGGATCTGGAGATGAGAATTTGTGAGCTTCCATTCCCTTTTTAGGTCTGATGAGATATGAAAACAAACAAGCAATAAAAAATGAAAAGAACGCCGATTTCAAACATGTGCCCTACCTACAAGCGGTTAGGTTTTCACTCGTAATATCCTCACTACCTATGAATTTGGAATATCGATTTTTCTTTTATTTATCGATATTTATTTTGGGTTTGTATCTTCGAGAAATTGTTATTTGCTGCTTTGGAATTTAAACATAGGAAAACTTCCCCCCTCTTTCTCACTCTCTTTCTATCTCTCCCTTCTCTCTCCTTCCATTTCACTCGCTTCTTTCTTTCCTTATTTATTTGTATTTTATTTTATTTTTTTCTCCTTCTTTCTTTGCCTCAATTTCTTTCGTTTCTCTCCCATTATCCAACACTCGCATTAAAGGTAATCGTTTTTCAGTTTTATTTGTTGCACGCAAGAGAAATGAATTTAACATAGAATGTCAATTTGTTTTTAGTTTGTTACCGAGAGCCAAGCCTTTGAAAGACTGAGATAGAAACTGGCATTTAAGTGTTTCAAGAAGAGGGCCATTTTCTAAAATGAGTGGGTGGGATGTGCGCATGCGTAAACGGGCGCATGCGTTTGTGGAAATGCGTTTCTGTTTGTGATTGAAATATCTTTCCATCCGCATATCTGTAGAATCGCGAATTTTCACGTTTGTATTTTTGTTCTTTTTTTAGATCTGCAGATGACTTGTGTGCAATATGAAATATAATGGTTTGCATCTTTCTGTATGATGCTGTGTACGAGTGTCTATTTCTATTAGGTTGGTGAAAAAAAATAATGACGTAATAATGTCGTTTTTTTACGTATTTTTAACGTCAAAAAACGACATTATTACGTCATTATTTTTGCACCAACCTAATATGATTATAAACTTTCTAAATGTAGCATTATATACAATTCATTTCGAATTTTGAAACCGTATTGCGCACACATTTCCATGAGGATTTCCGATAATAATAAAAGTTGATGTTTTTGCCTATTTTCGGCAATGAGTGAAATTAACAAATCGTTTCGATTTTGTTAAATATTAGTCAAGTTCTGCTTATTTAGTTTGTTTAACGGCATATCAACTCCTTATGGGTCATTTAATATCAAAATTTAATTTTCATGGGCGTTTCGAAGTAATAAACATATATGTTATTCTGCTTTCACAATTTAATACATGGTACACGATACTCAGCTTTTTTGCAGATACATGTTTTTTGTACATGATTACTAGAGGCAGTGATATGTGTGTTTTATGTTGCTTTGTTGAAGTTATATTTTGGAATACAGTTTCATTTAAGTAATTCTAGGATATTATATGGATTAATGTCATAAAAGTTCTTTCATGTTTATTGATGTATTGTTCGTAATTTTACTATAAATAACTATTGTTGATATTTTTATATAAAAATGTATTGTTGGTATTTTTACTATAAAAATGTATTTTTATACTTTCATAGAGTTTTGTTTTTGTTTGGGGTTTCACTATTTGGCATAGTGGGGACACTAACAGTTGCTACCACCTCGGGTCAGGTTGGACCTGAGGACAACAACAATTAAGATGTGGTTCTACATTCCTCAAAATTCTCTCGATCAGAGGCCTTGCTGCAGGATGTAGTTTATCGTCGTACCCAGGACTGATATATTTAGCCATATTCTTTGGGGGAAATATATTCCCTTAAATATTTTATTAATTTATAAATATATTTTTTTTTTTTAATTATTTCACCCTCAGCAAAGCGATAAGACCACTAATATACAACGGGTCACTGTTACATCAAACGCGTTCAACAGTCACGATGACGAGACCTGTAATTTAATTCAATGGGTTCATTGGGGTACTATACGTACTGAAGCCGCAGTAGCATGCGTGCTTCATGTGCAACATAACCCGACAGAGTCCATGCCTCTCAAGGCTGATTTCGAATTCAGTTTTTTTCCTTTTCCTAGACTTGTTACCAACCAGTCTAGGAGACTCTGTCCTGCTATTTACTTCTAGGGAGAGAAAAGATGGATTCATACCTTTTCCAACAGTATTAGCACGTAAGTGAAAATAATGAATTCTACTGGAATTCGAACTCGGCTCTCCGATTCCTTAATCCGAGCTGCTATTTCTACCTTGCCTCAACAACTGTCAATCTAGTTCGCTTACATTCGTGAAGACGAGATATCAAAGAGGAAAACTTGAAACAAATGCCAGGAAAATATTCATAGAAAAGGTACCGGGAGGCGGTGGGAATGTTATTGAAGCCGAGATGCAACGTTAGGGTCGATAACATTTCAGATTCTTGTCAAGAATCTCTAGAAACACAGCACAAGCGCCAGACAAGATGAGGCAGCAATATTCAGACTTAAGAAACTTAAATTGTAGCCTAAAAAAGCGTAGAAATGTTGGATGGAGTCAGTGATTGGCCAACATCTCATTGATAAATCGCTTTCTGTTAACATTTTATCATGACTGTTTCAATGATCACCCTGTCATTTGATGTCAAGAATACGCCGATTGCATCACACACAGTAAGCTAAACCCCGCCCCGAAAATAAGCTATCTTTTTTACTCTCGTGCATGCCAAACTTATCTCTATCTTTCTATCTCTCTCGAAAAACCTGAACTATATCTATCTTTTTTTATTCTCGTCCAAACCGGACCTAGGTCTATCTTTTATGACTCGTGCAAACCGAACCTATATCTATCTTTATGATTCTCATGCAAACTGGGACTATATCTGTCTTTTTGACGCTATGTTGCCTAGATAAAGCTTATATTGCTGATCTTGCAAATCATTCCCAGCGATGTGTTCATATTGTTTCGCGTAAGGCGATGTATATGTTGGTACTCTTACAAAACATTGAGAGTGGAGTTTCCTGTTACCTCGTGGAAAGCGAAGTTTAACAGTTATCTGCATATTTTTAGTTATCAAAATTAATCTTCACAAAGAAAAAAAAGCGAAACACTCATCCTGACAATAATTTCAGCAACGAGTTTTCACATATTCCATAAAATGATTATTTTTGTCTGTCACTTTGTTTCTTTTGAACAGATTCGTTCTTCTCACTTCCTGGCTACGCAAACATGTTCAATACAGCTCACCATTGCCATGGCAAAAACAGTTCCAGTTACGTCTAGTACAGCAAAGTTTACAGACATCGTAAACAAAAAATTTATACTTTATGGTATTATATATAAAGAGTCCACACGAACTTTCAATAACTGTGCATGCTCTCCTGTAAGGCAGTGAATGCTGGACAATTTCCTAAAAGATGAAGATGAAATTTGAAATAACACGAACGTAGTCCTACAGACGATTGCTAAGAATATTATATGCATAACACATTAGCATCGAGAATTATCCAAAGAAACTAGAAAGACACTTAAACTTCTGAAACACATAATGAGGAAGGACGGCTTGGAAAATATATTACTTACAAGGCGTATTGAATGCAGAATGAACAGACGGAAACAGCGATCAAATTACTTAATGAGCATGTGCAAATGGATGGCAGAGTAAGAACAAAGGGTTATGATAAAGTGCCAGGCATTGCTTAAAACTTCAAGAGATGGGAAGTAGGGGTGAGCCATCCTGAAAGGACGCGAAATATAAATGGTGATAGACTTTATTACAGATAACAGGTGATAAAAGCTGATGATCCAGACATGAATTTACTGTCCAAAACGAATCTGAAACGACAAAGATTTGTAACCAACAGCACATTAACCAGCTGCACGAGACAACCATACGAACAAAAGCTGTAATTGCCCAAAAGCAAATGATCGGGTTAAAAGGTAAAAGGCTATCTATATACGATAAATTCCATGCTTATCAATAAACACATTAAATTTATAATAGACAATGATTATTTCCGAATTTCTCTTTTTTTAAAATATTACTCCTATTATTTTATCGCATAAAGGGCTCGTCCGGGAGCAGAAAGATTATAAGGAGAATTTAGGAAACGTATTTTTAATTTTCAAAATTCGAATAAAATTTGAAAATTTAAATTTATTAGAGAAGGGATTTTTTTATATATATATATATACAATAAATATACAGTATAAGAAAAAAAATTAAAGGTTGCTAAATCGATAATTTATTATTTTGCAGTTCGAAATTTTTTCCATTTAAAGCATAATTTACACTCATCATTTTATCTGTTTACAAAAACTTAAACTGATTTTAATTACCTAGGTAGGTATCTACAAAATATCAATGATGTAAAACTAACGATACAAGATGATTAATATAACACAGCAGTTCTGCACACTTTTCTTTTTTTGCTTTAATACTTGGCATAGTCTTGGAAGACACCTTTTATTATTCAGATGCTTCGTTGGATTTCTGTCAAATTTTACATCATCTGTTACTACCTTACCCAAATAATTAAATTTCTTTACCTGCTTGATTCTGATGCTTGCGATTCAAAGTTCATTTCTTTGACAATCTTCTTGATTATTATCACAATTCTTACAGTTAATGTGTTGTCAATGCTTTTCACTTTCCTTTGTTGCCTTCCATGGGAGTTTTTGTAGTTTTGTAGTTCATCATAAGAACACCTAACACAGTGGTTCAATTGTCAGTATTTTATTCTATTTTATTTTTGTTGATTGGTTGACTTGAAAACCTTTTAATCTTAATTTTTCTGAGTCATTAATTATGTTAATAGTAAAGGTTTCTTATGCTTAAATTCGCTTTTAACAGTGAAGTACGTATTGAGGATAGAAAACATTTCTTTATATTTTATAAGTAATAATTGGACATGGTTCACTGAACGGTTGGGCTGAGGATATTTAAATACGAGTATGTGCACATAGAAAAATATTGCTGTTTTCAAATGAAATCTTTTACTGAATTTATTCAGTCAACGATGCAATGATTACATTGAAGTTTTACCAAATTTTAATAAGGAGCAGTATTTCCGTTGTTTCTTTTTATAATTCATCTCTATCATCCAATCAAATTCTTTTGTTTTTTAATACGTTATTAACACAAATATCCCCATGTTTAAGCATTAACCGAAAATAATCCTGTATCAGAATATTCCCTCATTATTAGTCTTTCAGATGATGTAAAGTTTATGAAAAATGAAATCATTTTTATATGCGATTCAAATGGATTTTATCAGATGTATAAATCTGACAAAGTCTTTCAGAATAACTATATTTTATTAAAAAAAACATGAAGTACCAAATTACTTCCAAAAAATTAAAGACAATTTTATATATATATATATATATATATATATATATATATATATATATATATATATATATATATATATATATATATATATAAATTCAAATTAACTGCTTATGTTGATTTTGTCGAGTTAAAAATGATAGAAAAAATATCTCACAATTCAATTTTGAAGAATCAAAAAGTTCCATCGCCGGTATCAGAAACATCAATTTAAAAATATTAGTGACTGAGATAATTGCATAAATACTACTGTTCAGTGTTCGAACGTAGGTAAAAGCTAGGATTTTACATGTCGATTTTAATGGTTAGGAAATCTTCATCATTTCCAAAACTTACTTCTAAGAATTTTATATATTCAGTCTATGCCAAAACAAAAATCCTTTCAGGAGCTATCCACAGCTTCAATCTTCGCTTAATATTTATAAACTTTGCATTGCCCGGTTTTTTTTTGGGGGGGGGAATAGGAATGATTGCATGATTTTGAATTCAGAATTTTCGTTCACCCAAAGTTTCGATAGAGTCCAATCTGGATTAAGAGATAGATTTATTCCTTTCTTAAAGGCATTGAAGTGAATACAATCTTAGATTGAATTTGAATTCTGCTGGGGGATTCTATTTTCCCTATTTTTACCTAAGCTAAACTTAGTAAACATCTATAATGTTGCGAGGTGTCGGTTTCTTTTTGACTGAGATTATGACGTATTTCTAACCCGTATTAAACGTCGGTGTCCAAACCCATATTGAATATTATGGTCTCGACTTTCTTAAAATAAGTTTAAATATTTATATACAAGCGTGAACATTTTTTTTCAAAGACAATCTCGTGTAGTGATTATCTTTCACTTTCACTTTCACTTTCGCTCGATCAAAAGGCAACGAACAACGTTGAAAGGACGTTATCATTAATAAAAAAAATCTTTGAAAAATATGCTGCCGACAACTGCTAAAAACGATTTAACTGTGTTGTGAGTTTAAATATTATTGCTTTGCTGTGTAATTTAGCCCCCGAAAAATTACATTTCAGTCTAATTTGAAAAATACCCCACTTTTCAAATCATTTAATAATGTGAATACACTTCCATATTTTTCTGTTTCTGTTTTTACTGCGTTGTTTTCAGAAATTGTTTTTTTTTTCTCTTCCAATTTGTTTCATTTCTCCCATTATCTCTTTCTTCTTTCCTCCATTTGATTTCCTCTCGAACTCGCTTTTCTTTTTCTTCCTTCTCGTATTTTTCTCTTTTCTTCTTTTTCTCCGTTTTCTTTTCTTCTTTACATTTTCTCCTTGTCCGTCTCGCTTTTCTCCACCACCTTCTCCTTCATTCGAATTCTTTCTTTGCTTTTTTTTTTTTTTTTTTTTTTTGGCTCTTTGTTTTTTTGTATTCTTAGACAACGACCGAAGATTTCTTCGCCGCCACAAATTAAAGGAAATAAAATTAATGATAAAAAATATATTAAAACGAAATAACAAAATAAAAAATACTTTTTCACAACGAATTTCTTTTAAAACCAAATTGAATCGATATTATCCTTTTTATGTGTCTTCCTCGAATCGTAGAACTACTCTTATTAGAAGCGAATGGACAAAAGGCAAAAGACTTGTCTTTGGGTGGAACAACTGTAGAATACAGAAGCAAATACGCAGGAAAAGAAAGAAAACATGTTCTGTTGTCGTTTACCAAAGCGAATGAATCGAAGCAATTCACTATTCTCCATTCAATGTATCCATTATTCTAAAGACTTCTGATATTTACAAGCCTGAGATCTTCGGCTGTGCAGGTGGAGAGAGGCGAAGAATTAAAATCCAAACATCTTTTCTTTAAACACTAGTTCTTAAACACGAGAATAGCTCAATGGTGAAGCTTTTAACTGTGGGCTCGCTAGCTTGCTATTGAAATCGCAGAAATAAAAAGGCATAAATGATAAAAAGAATTAAAACTCCATATGTGTGTGTGTATGTGTGTGTGTGTGTGTGTGTGTGAAATTCTTAGCTATGGCATTATCTATTATAAATATATACCGCCGTCACGATGTTCTCCCACCGATCAGCGTTTCTTTATCTAACCTTCGACCTGGAATCAACATAATTGTTATTTCTTCCTTTTAGTTATAAGGGATGCCAATCTCGGATATTCCAACCCTGCGACAGCATCAGCCCCATTACACTAAAGAAAGCGGGTTACGGACACCAGTGTGACAGTAGTTGGAGGGACTGGACAATGTTTATCTTTAGCCTTATACACTCTGCACATTAGATTAAACAGACTCTGTGTCACATTCTACCATCGTATGCTGTAGGGTAGGTGTCTCTCCCCAGGCTTCGGTCTGGAATCAGTGCAGTATCAATTTACCTGGCCTTTAAGATGGGATCAAAAAGTAGTATCTATCCCTCTTCTTTCAGATAGCTTACGCTTAGTCCCGGTGATTTCAACCGCGCAGCATTCCCTATCCAAATGCACCCAGAGCGCGAAAGGACGGAGTAATCTAACGCTCCCTGGACGGCAGACATTGGGACGGGACAGTTTGGGGGTTTTGGCCCATATGTACGTCAATGAGTAAGTCACATAAAATAGACCATATTTCTCAGCTTGTCATGGTGGTTGGTAGGGTAAATACAGAATCACTGTGTAGTATCTCGATTATTCTGAATCTGGAATCACTCATGTTTTCTGGTCGAGAAACCTATGGAACAATAATAAAACTAGGCAGAGAGGAGGGATAAAAAATTGTGTAAAGATATATATATATATATATATATATATATATATATATATATATAGAAAGAGAGAGAGACGAATAATCATAAAAACGTATAGGAAGTTTAAGAATTTGCTTCGTAGATGTATGTATGTTCATCAATATATACACATTTTTATATATGCACAGACACCGATATATATATATATATATATATATATATATATATATATATATATATATATATACTATTTATATTCGGACTATTGTCCTCATCTTCGTTGTTTTCATCACAACGTTTCGGGCGTTGTTCCCTCCTGCCTTCTTCAGGTGCATATCGATTTGTGTAACCTACAGGAGGGTTGTGATGAAAACAACAAAGATGAGGACAATAGCCCGAATATAAATAGTGTAAATGTTGTATTATACCTACGGACGATATTGGGTACGTCCCCATTCACATAAATACAGTAGTAAATACTGTATGTTGGTCTGCATTTGGAGATTCATTGTGGAATTCACTTGACTCCCTTCTAGCAGTTGACTACTTCTTCGACTTACCTCTGGCGAATCATGTGTTGTTGTTGTCCTAAGTATTATCGTTTATTACCAACCTTCGTGTGATTATTCTATTCAGTAACCTTCCCTAGATTACAACAGTAAGTATATATATATATATATATATATATATATATATATATATATATATATATATATATATATATATATTGATGCATGCTTCATTAAACAATATAGACAAGTGTTGTCTATTTATTTTATGTAAATTCTTTTCATATCGTCTGATAAGCTTAATAACATTCCTATACTTAATACTTCTTGTTTTCACTCTCGCGTGGTCATGTGTGACCTCATGAGCTACGGTGCGATTTTCGCTTCCAGCGTTTTATATGCACGAGTTTATCGTTGCTTGGAAATCTTCCATGTAAATAGAAACAGACTATCATTATGTTTTTTCTGTGTATTTCTTAATATATTGTAATGTAACTGTCATCTTTGAATAAATGCTGCCTCAATACACACGCACAATATATATATATATATATATATATATATATATATCAATTTTTCTTTCCTACACTCTCTTTTAAATTATAAATAATGATAATTCCTCATCCTCAATATTTAGAAATAATTATATATATTATTTGCTAGCTGCTGCATCAGTCGCTTTTAAACACCTTCAAATACTGGTACTGCCTTTTGTGCAATTTTAATACGACCTTCAGAATCTCCTCAAAAATGGTGCCAATGAATACAGGAATTTACTTGGTACGAAGCGCAAATCATAACATATAAAGCGGAACTTCATTAAGAATTTACTTGATTTTCATTTAATTTTCCTTTATTGACCAACATGTACTCAGATACCAGGATATTTAAAGTTATGATAAAGGTATAGTAATGAGTAATGGATAGCGGTTCGGATTGAGAACTCGGAGAGACGAGTTCGAAATCCAGACGAATCCATTACATTCACTTAGGAAAGGTATGAATCCTCTTCTTCCCTCAGCTATGGGTAAACATCAGGACAGATAGGGTTCTATAGTCTTCGATAGTCTACCGCAGAAATAAATGGCAACCTACTGCGGGAAAAAATCTGCCTCGTCAATCATGTATCGAAAAGATACATGATCGCCTAAGCGTGTATCAAGCATGGCACATAACTGACTGATGATAAAGTGGTTAATTACAGGGATTAGGTTAGGATTAAGCTAAAACGAGGCCTGTTGTATATGTCATAAAGAATCCCTAAATGAAATAAATGCTCAGATATTAGATAATAAATTATTATTTGCTAGCATAGTGACAGTTTATAAAAGAGGTAGATATTTAACTTCTAGCAATAACTAACCCAGAAAAATGTGGGAAATGGTTCTAACGAGATATTTGTGATCGGCTTCGATATAATGTTACCTGAAATGATGATTAATTAAAGTTGTAGCCCGACTCTCATATGTAGATATTAACATTGCCAGTTCGTAAGATGGTGATTTCACCAGACAGTTTCCAAGTATTTAATGCAGGACCCTCGAAAATACTACTTTTGCTCGTAGGTTAATCTGTCATTGGTTGGGTTAAGTGTATTCTAAAGTTCTTCTTTTATGTGCCATGTTCCTTCAGGACGTGGATGATCATGATTCTCCACAACTTCTTGTCCTTTGTTACTCTTATCAATGTTTCTTTATGTTTGTGTGCCTGTTTATCATTCCCAATCACTATTCTGTCATTCATTTGCACAACATTGTTACGTAGGTTACTCGCTTTTTTCCTCAGACCTCTTGCCTTCAGTATGTCCTATGAGTGTCAAATTCTCCAAGCCTTCTTTCCTCATTATGTGCCCGAAAACTTTCAACGGTCTCTTTCTAAGTAAGTGTATATTTTGTTTGTATTTTTGTTAAAATTCCCTCGTTACTTACATGCTTCATCCACAGTATTGTCAGGTATCCTTTTGTAGTACTAAATCTTTGTTGCGTCAATTCTCCTCTTAGTCTGAGGGGAAATTAACGTTTGCTGTCACATAGGAAGATTCATATTAAATAATATTTCAGCACTCTTTTCTTTGTTTCTAACAGAATTTCGCCGTTTATTGATACTTTGCTTAGCTTTTGAAAGGCATGTTTCTTTATGTCATTTTATTATTTCTGTATCACATATACTAATGTCTGTTAAAACACTTCCCAGAATAGTTACATTTCGGTACTTGCTTGCAATTCGTAGCTCGCATTTTGTTACAATAATATTCACCCTGTACAAGGCCGGGAGTCACTCGAGGTAGAGGTTTACAGATTAAGAGGCATAATTTATGTGGCTCTGTGGAGGAGATAACCGTTAACCCTAGACTTGAACAGGTAAATCCACTTGGGAGTCGTTTCCACGGAGCAGTGGTACGTGGGAAGAAGCTGTTCGAGTGGAACCTACATCTCACCAATGGAATATGAAGGGAATAGGGGTGGTTAGCTACCATTTACGTGACATGGTGGATCTTAGCAATTAAAAAATGGTGAAACTAAAGAAAATAGTATGAACACTTTCCATGGAAATAGCGACAGAGCAGCGAGACGCTCGCAACGTTTCGTCTGTGAGGAAAAAGGGTGGAAAATAATTCATCATCCACAAGGACGTGGAGATGCTTTCGAACCCTTGAATCGAGACTGGACAGTAAAGACTGGACAGTTCCTGCCCATATATGGCAGCTGTACTCCATTTTAAGCCTGGCCTGGCTATTGTAAAGGCAGAGGAGTCAGGTACTTACTGGACCGGTACAGGCATCTTGGATTGTTTTTTCACTATCTGTAAACCGACCGACATATCCGGTATTCTGTATGTCATACGGAAGACGGATTTGTGATAGTCAACCTGTAGTTAAGCAACATTGTTCTAGGTTAATTCGTTATCAAGAGAAGATTATATTTTAAAATATTTTTTCTGTAATGTGTACAATGAGTATTTCTCACAAAGCATTGTTTTCTTTACTTACGATTTGATTCATTTATGTATCATAGTGCGCGCGCGTGTGTGTGTGAGTGCTCCCGCGCGCGGGTCTCGTTGTGGTATGTGCATGTTTTCAGGTATGGGGGAAATGATTTCAAATTTTCCTTTGATTTTGACATGCTATCCATCAAAGTCCATTACAGCAACATTTCTCTGCGCTGACAAACGACACATCCACTTCGAAACTAATTTCTTTTCAATTTTCAACACTGTCTCCTCTATGTTATATTTCTCGTTATCATTCACTGTCAAATTTTTCTCTTCTGTTTTTCAATTTTTGTCTTTTCTTCGTTTCCCTCCATTAAATTCTGTCCTCCTTACCTCTTACACATTTTATTCTTTTTCTCTCCCCCCCACCACTTTTTTCCCCTTCTTTACTTCTCATAACTACTTTCAGATTTTTGTCAACAGTCGGGTTGCTCATGACCTTAGTCAAAGAATAACGTGACCGGCCGAGTCTCCGGCTACATCAAAATTACTGTTATCGATCCAACAATTCAATATTGATAACCGGTTTTCCAATCAGTTAGCTTTGTGGGTGCCGTCCTGACATCTCGATTAATTGCCGAGCGAATGATTCCACAACAGAAAAGAATCAAGCTAATCACTTCATAATTTGACGTGCGGCCGCGTTTGCCATGTTTGCCGCGCGCGGGAAATATTAAAGCTGACAAGATGGAGGCGCAGCGCATTATGATATGAGCGCTGTGTCAGTTGGTGCACGTTAATTGGGACATGAAAGTCTGCGAGGAGGTACTGATTGATATATTTGTACTCATACGTATACTAAGTTTGCTGGTATCAAGCAAATGTGTCGATTTCGTTACTCATCTTTTTAGCTTATTGTCTGAAGCTCTTTGTTTATGAAGCTTGAAACAAGTATTCCTCGAATTATTTGTTTATTTCTGTGCTCGCCTGTTCGAAAATAATTCTGTCACGTGAAAAATAGATATATAAAATTAAGAAACAAATGCGGTAATGATTAGAACGCCTACCCTGGCCCTAATCGTTCAAATGTTTTGTTTTTTGTTGTTTGTTTTGTAACCGCTTGTTTTTGTTCTGATGTTTGCACGATAAAACATATTAGATAGATTTTTTGTTTTTTTTCACTATTCCTAAGTAAACGAATGAGTTAGTTTCAAGCAAAGAGAATTAAATTTACCTTCTTTTCTAATCTTTGTTATATTTTATTAAAATACAGAAGACACTTTTTCTTAATTAAGGTAAATATCAAGTGAAAATTAAAACAAATTACATAACTGATCCAAAAGTATTTTAAATAACTAGCGATGTACACGTAAAATGATAAGATTTTTTTTATTTGGATAAATAATACAACAGGGTACTTTTCAACACAACATATATATATGTGTGTGTGTGCGCGCGTGCGTGTCTATATATATAGTCATCCACAGACAAACTGTTTCGCTGTTTCACAGCTTATCAGTGTGGCAAAACATCCGATCACTTCAGGCCGGGAATATATATATATATATATATATATATATATATATATATATATATATATATATATGTATATATATATATATATATATATGTATATATATATATATATATATATATATATATATACATACATACATATATATATATATATGTAATATATATATATATATATATATATATATATATATATATATATATATATATATATGAAAACTTTTCTTCAGCTTTCGTCCTCTGATGGACTTTATTAAGCCAAATGTAAAGATTTTACTTAGCAAGTAGAAAACTTAGTATTAACTTTTATGAAATAAAATAAAATATTTGCATCCGCGTTCTGGAGAGCTTAATCTATGGTAATATGAGAAAAATGAGTTTTAAAAAAAACAATTATTTATGGTCTCAATGTCTGTTGTACAACTCCGCCTTTTCAAAATTTCTTCATACGATTAAATTAAACAAGCAAATGAAAGTTTCGCTTCAGTTTCAAGTTTCGTGACGCACTCTCTATAGATGTGTGTGTGTCCTCAGTTACTGATAATAAATCTATTACAATGATAAAACAGCATATATTTAGCCAAGTTATTATTGCTCGCAAACTGCACTAAGTCGAAACGCATTTCTGATTAAATGCAAACACCTTTATATTCTTTGCGCTTCATAAGACAGCATCAAGCGAAAATGTCAACGAAATGTGACCGTTGCCTCAAGATATCAGAATATCGCACCTTTACTGAGTCCTAACGCTTCGCTTTTACGGTGGATGCAGAAGTTTGTCATAAATGCTTGAACGAAAATTATATACATTGAAGCTATCATTGCTATATATCAGCTAACTACTAAGTATTGTGGCTTCATGCTTCACTTCATAAAATACGTTTATCATTCACCAAACAGAGCGCTCAATACTGTGAGTTATAAATATATATTAATGAATATACATAATATCCAACGTCGATAGCATAACTCGGAGTTTCATGCAGTTCTTGCAATCTTCAGGTGAAAATATAATCAGATTATATTCACTAATTATAATAAGACTAGCAGCATGGCCCGACGTTGCCCGTGCTTGATTCAAAAATCGTACGACTCATACAGCAATCGATATCACTTGACTTAATATATTTTTGCTCTTCCTTGCCTTTAAAGGCGTCCCATTTGCCGTGCTGATGTTGCTACATGCCTTACTCCTTGCCTATCTCACACTGCGAATTTTTTCTAAGCTCTATACTAAACATTAAATCTGTTACGAAAAAAGAACTAAACAAAATGAACACAAAACGATCAGCTTTAAAAAAGGACTCGTAACTGGAAAAACCGAATGAAAAAAGAATGTTAACAACAAATACTTTTTCACATCCAACCCAGTTCTGCGGAATCAGAATCAACGTTGAGTTTAAGCAAGCGAATGGGCCAATTGGAGTAAAGTGATATGCAGATTTAAATTTTTCCCACTTGTGGCGAATGCAGCTATCGATTTTTTTGCATGCTAGCATGCTAGTTAACATTCGTGTCAGTCAGCTGTTGGCTCTCACGCTGGCCAATAGAATCTTCCTGCGTATTCGTGGCAGCCAGCCAGCTCTCACTCTGGCCAGTCGAAAATGGCCGCAAACTACATGAAAACTGTTGTAGAAGCATGAAAAAATCGATTATTTCCACTATCGATGGGAGTTGGGGAATGCAAAGTCGGTCTTGGTCTTCCCGCTAACTTGGAGCATGTGCATTTAAATTTGGTGCAAATCCATTGAAAATTACGACCGTGCATTCGTTACACACACACACATCCTGCCTTTTATAGATAGATAGATAGATAGATAGATAGATAGATAGATAGATAGATAGATAGATAGATATGAAGAATGTATAAAAATGAAAGAATCAAAGAAAACGATAGATAGATAGATAGATAGATAGATAGATAGATAGATAGATTTATTTTGGAGAAAATTGTCACTTAAATGAGTGACATTATTTCAGTTATGCCAACTTCGAAGATTCGTGAGGGCATTGTTGTAATGCCTTCACTCTTCAGGGATATTGGCTTCTCTGCTGCTACTTCTGAAATAACACTTAAGTAACACCACTCAGTTAAGGGACAAGTTTCTCCACATTAAAATTTTTAACGCTCTATCCTTATCTTTTGATATGTAATACTTTATGAACCTGCTTTCCTAATATGTCTTTCCAACAGTAAATTACGAAAAAGAACCAGCAATTTTACAATTTAATAATATATATATATATATATATATATATATATATATATATATATATATATATATATATATATATATATATATATTAAAACATTGTAGGTGAAGTAGAAGAGTATAAGTTATTTTAGAGATTAGTGAAAGAAAAAAAATGAATCTCTTAATTAGTAGGTGGCCTCGCGTGTTGTTCATGTGTCGCGTTTCAGAAATACTATATATAAATATATACTATTTATTTTTAGGATATTAAATCAAAAAGATGTCAAAAATCGCTACACAATTGCAGTCGTGTTTCGACGCATATTAATGCGTCTCCCCAGGCGATTGCAAATTACTAGCGAGTGAAAGAGTAATTAAATTTCAAAAGCAAAATGCCTCCTCTTTTTACGAGAAAAGATATATAGGCTTGAGCACTTAACCTTGATCAACCAATCGAAAATGGCCTACCCTAAATTCAAACTAAGCGAAAACATTTTTCAGAAAAGGGTCATGATAGTAAGTTGTCTGATGCAGATCGCAGACATTAGATTAAGACTGCTATCGATGGTTACGTTAATTCGTAAAGTGTATACAAATCAGACAACATTCCCAAGAAATAAAAGCGGAGAGGGTAGCGAGGTAATTTAATGCCAACTAGTTATATGCTTTGAGAGTTTCCTACATCAAAAGTTTGTAGTTGGTAAATAAGAGGACTCTTTAAGAAACAAAAAAGAATTGAAACATAGAGAATTATTAGGTTGGTGCAAAAATAATGTCGTTTTCTCACATATGTTACTATGTGAGAAAACGACATTATTTTTGCATCAACCTAATATTTGGTAAAATAATAAGCAACCGTTAAATAAAGAGCATTCATATAGAATGTTCATAATACCAAACTAATCAATAAAATATGTTAAAAATACCAACCAAATACCAGTACATTCATATAAGATGTTAATAATACTAACAGAGTATTAATACAAAACTATATTAAATCAAAATTAATCTTACAAATAAAAAAAAATAAGCCATATAATGTGCATTGCAGTTCATCTACTAAAATTTGCAAGGTAAAAGGAAGACTAACCGAATGCACTCGAACATTCGGACAATTTTTATATAATATTAATAGCAGGATGTATTTATTAAGATATCAAGAAAAAATTAGTTTATTCTATTTATAAAGTATATTAAGCAGGATGTATTTATTACATTTTAACAGGGTACGGCGGTAATTTAAATTATTTTACTTTTAATTTAAAGTACCTCCGTACCCTGTTAAAATGTAATAAATACATCCTGCTTAATATACTTTATAAATAGAATAAACTAATTTTTTCTTGATATCTTAATAATTAATAATTTTTTTTATTTAAATTTCTCGGGTAATTTAATTTAAATCTCTTGGGGAATTATATTGCGAACTTATACTATTGTAAGGTAAATTCTAAATCTTTCGCTGAGTTCTGAACATTTTTAAAATGTCCTTAACCAAACAGTATTTTAAGATAAATTTATAAAAGTTTCTTAAATTGAATATATATATATGTAAGATTTTTAGCCAGTAAGAGATACAGTGTTTCTTAACTCCCATTAGTTTAACAATATTCTCATTCAACCTCTAAATCAAAATGCAACATAGTAGCGTATGTCATATTAAATCAGGTCAACTCAAACCTTAAAGTCTACTGAGACTAAATCCTCCGGTCTTCTTCCTCCCCCTCTCTCCACCATCATTACATGTTCATAAATTTCTTTCTTTCTCTTTCTCTTTCTCTTTCTCCCTCTTAATAAGATATCTGTGTCTCTTGACTTTAATCTAGAGTAAATTTTTTTTCCGTTCATATTTGGGTTTTTTTTTAAGTCTGAAAGATTGAAGGCTATTTTTATAGCTTTCATGAAATAAAGATTATTGCCTATGGTATTTTAAGTGTTTAATATTCTTTAATTAATAATTATATATATATATACATATACACACGCATATATATATATATATATATATATATATATATATATATATTGAATAATGTATATTTACGTAACAAGTTTTCTTTTATGCAGATATTATTGAATGCAACAGAAAAGTAAATACGATTATGTTTTTGCTTACATTTTACGAATGAAACCCAACTTCATTTAATGAAAATTCGTGAATGAACAGTCCATAGTTAAATTGGGAAAAAGAGAGGGATCTATAATTATATATATATATACATATATACAGATATTGTTGAATGCAACAGAAAAGTAAATACGATTATGTTTTTGCTTACATTTTACGAATGAAACCCAACTTCATTTAATGAAAATTCGTGAATGAACAGTCCATAATTGAATTGGGAAAAAGAGAGGGATCTATAATTATATATATATACATATACGATGATGTTTTTGCTTACATTTTACGAATGAAACCCAACTTCATTTAATGAAAATTCGTGAATGAACAGTCCATAATTGAATTGGGAAAAAGAGAGGGGTCTATAATTATATATATATACATATACGATTATGTTTTTGCTTACATTTTACGAATGAAACCCAACTTCATTTAATGAAAATTCGTGAATGAACAGTCCATAATTGAATTGGGAAAAAGAGAGGGATCTATAATTATATATATATACATATACGATGATGTTTTTGCTTACATTTTACGAATGAAACCCAACTTCATTTAATGAAAATTCGTGAATGAACAGTCCATAATTGAATTGGGAAAAAGAGAGGGATCTATAATTATATATATATATACATATACGATTATGTTTTTGCTTACATTTTACGAATGAAACCCAACTTCATTTAATGAAAATTCGTGAATGAACAGTCCATAATTGAATTGGGAAAAAGAGAGGGATCTATAATTATATATATATATACATATACGATGATGTTTTTGCTTACATTTTACGAATGAAACCCAACTTCATTTAATGAAAATTCGTGAATGAACAGTCCATAATTGAATTGGGAAAAAGAGAGGGGTCTATAATTATATATATATACATATACGATTATGTTTTTGCTTACATTTTACGAATGAAACCCAACTTCATTTAATGAAAATTCGTGAATGAACAGTCCATAATTGAATTGGGAAAAAGAGAGGGATCTATAATTATATATATATACATATACGATGATGTTTTTGCTTACATTTTACGAATGAAACCCAACTTCATTTAATGAAAATTCGTGAATGAACAGTCCATAATTGAATTGGGAAAAAGAGAGGGATCTATAATTATATATATATACATATACGATGATGTTTTTGCTTACATTTTACGAATGAAACCCAACTTCATTTAATGAAAATTCGTGAATGAACAGTCCATAATTGAATTGGGAAAAAGAGAGGGATCTATAATTATATATATATACATATACGATGATGTTTTTGCTTACATTTTACGAATGAAACCCAACTTCATTTAATGAAAATTCGTGAATGAACAGTCCATAATTGAATTGGGAAAAAGAGAGGGATCTATAATTATATATATATATACATATACGATTATGTTTTTGCTTACATTTTACGAATGAAACCCAACTTCATTTAATGAAAATTCGTGAATGAACAGTCCATAATTGAATTGGGAAAAAGAGAGGGATCTATAATTATATATATATACATATACGATTATGTTTTTGCTTACATTTTACGAATGAAACCCAACTTCATTTAATGAAAATTCGTGAATGAACAGTCCATAATTGAATTGGGAAAAAGAGAGGGACCTAGTACTTTTCAACTGTTCCTTCGGTCATCATCAGTGAGGAGGCTTAGAAAATTGTAAGATAAAGAATTTGTTTAAGTCTGTCATTAATGTAATATTACATGAAGAGACAGGATTTCAAATCTAAAATGATTAGTTTATGGAGAAAGAAATTTTCAATATTGTTACAATCGTTCAGGTGTGTCAACCGCTCAGGTAGGACAGTTATTAGTATTAGGATTTTTTAACGTCAAAAACCGTCATTATTTTTGCACCATCCTAATATTAGGATGGCGTAAGTGCACGGATGGCTTTTTACAATATATATTTAATAAAACAAAGTAAAAGGGAATGCTATGTCTTAGGTCAATGGCATGACAGTTGTATAAACAAGAAAATGATACATTGTCAAATATAAATGAATAATATCAATTAATAATCCTTAATATATTAATATACATGTATTTCCAAAAGAACCTATATTGGGGATTTAAATCGCGCTAAAATTATTCACACCATAACGGAAAGAAGATCTATAATGGCGTGGGGCTTAGGGGTTAAAATGATCATTTGATTTAGCCACGCCAAGATTAATTAACAACAAACACACAGGTAATTTTAACAAAACAAGATAAGCAATTTATTCACGTTTGAAGTATCCTCAATAGCTCGTTTCAGGAAAATAGATAAGAATCCTTAAATCCTCGTAGTGCCAACATATTGCCATAAAAAGGAAATGTTCATAAAGAGGTTAAATGATCTGACACAAAATAATATTAAGACATGATTAAGACAAATGTAAGAGAGTTTGTTGCTCACCGAAGGATATATGGTTTGTATATGTTCAAAAGCAGATGAACAGAGATAGTTTGAAATACTTAGCTTTCTTGTATTGCTCAGAAAAAAATTCTTTGAAGGGCTGCGTGCTTGGTTAGAGGTCGATAATATAATGGATGAGTAATTTTACACTGGTGAGACCTTCAATGTTGGTCATGGAAGAATGAACCAAAACTTTTACTTGACATCAAATACTCTTCTCTGATTTTTTTTCCTTCTTCTTCTTGACTGACTGTCTAATTTCTGTGAAAGCAAGGTTTTCATTGGCCCAAATACAATTTCATATAGGCTCGCAAATTCCTTTCCTTATTCTTCTTCAGTCAGTCGAATTTGAAGATAGGGCTGGTGAAAGGAGTTATTATTTCGCACTCACTACAGATCTGTTGAGATAAAAATGATGTATGACCAAATGATGAAAACATGTGAAACGAGTTCAAGAATTAGAACTAAGATTATTCTGGCCTACAAATCAGCCAGAGGGTACCATGTCAATTCTAAATGCTTTACTATAACTAAATCAACTGTACGAAAAGTCGTTCTAAGGTTTTAAGGAGAAAGTATTACTGCAAATAAACCTGGTCGTGGTAGGAAAAAGAAACTGTCAACCAGAGTAACATATAATTTTCCAAGGACTTCTAAAAATAATCCCATTATTACAACAAAGGATTTCAGGAATAATCTGGAAACAGCTAGTGTGAATGTTACAAGAAATTTAATAGACTTAGCTTCACATAGCGAAGACCCACGAACATATTGATCTCATATGGTTTTCTTTTTAAGTTTGGCTATTTGAAATCTCATTTAACATTTGTGAATGAAGAGATTGACAGGCTTGTTTCATTCTTAGAGTATATATGATGGTCAGATGAGACAAAACTTGAATTTGTTAGGCTTTTTGAGAGCAATTCTATTTGAAGACCTCAACAAAACATGGAGAAGAGGTTATTATGCTTTCGATTGTTTCTCTGCAAAATCAATAGGAAACTTAGTAAGATATAATGGCATAATAACATAATTCTTTTCAAATATTTGTTGTTGTTGAAACTTGACTAATGCATGGAATAATAATGCAACACAAAATGTACTTAGAAGAAAAATGTATTGAAACAAGAAAGTGTACACAATATTTACATATAGTCTTTTGTATATTCCTGGGGAGACCGTTCCTGGAATGTGTGTTGACTGAGTCGCAGTCGGGCAGAGTTTCTGGTTGGATCACCTGATTCCTCTCACTCTCTTCCCAGTACCAACCATATTTATATGGTCGGTACTCCACTATGCAAATTAGGTGGATCCTAACACAACAGTTGTCAATTTGAAAGTGTTTCTTAGTATCAAAAATTGTAATGTGGTTGAATCTTTATCCATGGCAATTATACAAACGTTAATACAAAAATATATTCAGGATACGACTAGAAGTTTTTCACCCGATATTTAGTTTGAATGTATGGAATAAATTGAAAGAAAATGGAGACTAACAATAAATCCAATTATTCTGAACCAATATGAAGATTATGTACATAAAGTTTGGCTAAATACATACGTAGATTTTTGTGTTATTTTAGTAAAAATTTATTGAAAAAGATTAGAAATGCTCATAGTTAAAAGAAAAAGAAAGGAAACAATTGATTGTTAATTTTCTCTTGCCATTAATTTTTTGGCATACAATTATATTTTGTTGTTGTTTAGACACGGTAGAGGGATTTCAGCAAGGAAATACAATTCAGCTACAGAAATAAACCTTATCAACGCACACATACAGACACACACAGAGACATACACACACACACGGAAACACACAGACACATTCTTTGATAATGGATTATGAAAGCCAGAAGAGCTCAGAAGACATTGAAAAAATACGAGAACCGTAGAAAAATTAAATATTTCTTTGGTCCTCACCCAAACTAAAAAAAATACAAAACTGATGCCTAAATACACCCAATATATATATATATATATATATATATATATATATATATATATATATATATATATCTTCCAATTGTTAGATTAAGCTTTGAACCGTTGTATCTTAGAAATGGTTAAAGGTATTATTCTGTAATTCTCCAAGGTTTATAACACTAGTGGACTCTACTTTGATCAATAAGAATGTATAATTACTCTGCAAGTTTTACCGAAGAATCGTAATGAAATCTATCATAAACGAAAATGACATGCCCATCATTAATTGATCATAGCTAAGGATCGGAAGCTCATAAAGGATTGATATAAAGTTCAATATATATATATATATATATATATATATATATATATATATATATATATATATATATATATATATATATATATATATTCAAGAATTCGCCCGCTCTAACATTCTAACCTTCTGTCCTGGAGTAACAATATGCCTTAGCGGTTTCACGTATGATTTCATTTTCAAGTCTTTTCTTTTACAGCTCTTTGGATTATCATAGCAGAAACCCCTCTCTCACGTGCCAAACGTCTTATGAATTGAGTTGGATCTTTTCTGACTGATCTCTTTAGCTCTAAGTTAAAATGATGACCCTTCTTCTTGTTGTGACCACGTAATCCAGTTTTCCTTACTACTGTTCCCTCTATTTTTTATCTTATTATGGTTCTTGAATGGACATTAAAGACAAAAGCCAGAGTATGATGGTGGGTACTATTACTGAAGGCCAGTATGATCTTTTTCCTCTCACTATTGTTCATTTGGGAGGACAGTGGTGCTGACACAAAACGATTTTAACCTGTTCTCTATTAAAGGGTTTTTGAAGTGATTCTTACGAGAAATGGAAAAAAGCTTCTTACAAAAACTTGGAAAAAAGAAACTGAATTTGTTTACTGGATTTTAAGATGTTAAACATTTTGTGGGAAGAACAATTATGCAGTTACACCATTTAGACAATTTTGCTGTTACACTCGGTACATATATATATATATATATATATATATATATATATATATATATATATATATATTAATTACACTTGCGATAATTCATAAATCGCTTTCAATGTGTCATATGACAGTATCATCAGTAAATCATAATACAGGAAGTACGTAAAGAAAAATACTCATTTGTACCAAATATAAATGCCGTCTGGAATAAACATACCGTTGTTCATTTATCAACTTATAAAATAAGCAGGAAAGTCTTGATTCCTGGAATAAAAATAGTCTTGGGGCGGAGGAAAAAATTATTTGCGAAATATTAAGCATTCCGTACCAAAAAATTATCGTGTCTTTGGAGGCTAAGAAACTGAAACAAATAATTTAACCGCACCTGCCTTTGTATTTAACGCACAAGTGTAGTTAACAAATCATTTGAATTTAGATGTCATTTGGCTTTTAATACAGAAGTCTTTGCCATTTAAATGTTTTAAGAAGTTGTCAAGTTAATTATCAACTAAATTCTGACACGAAAGACAAAAAATGAAATACTTCCGTTAAGAGTGGCCATTAATGAGAAAGTGCTTTTTTAATTATTGATGAACGGCCATTTTGGATGTAAATGCGGTGTAATGGTTAGTGGAGAAATCAGTGAACCGAGTTCGGATTCTGGTTGAGTTCGTTATATTCAGTTTCGCACAAATATCATTGGGAAATCTATGAATCCATATCTTCTCCCATATACCCCAACTATGGGTTAAACAATAAAGTAATCGTGGTTGGCAACCAGTTTAGGAGAAGAGCAACACTGAATTCAAAACTGTACATAGCCCTAGTGATGTACCCACAATAGAGCAATCGAAATTATTATGGAGTTCTCAGGTAACTGTAGCGCAGAATTCTGGCCTCTATGATCTCAACTGTAATGGTAGCGGTAACGGTAATATTAGCCGTTTTCTTATAAGGAATAATTCGGCACATATTGACCGACCAGCAAGTGCTACTTTAGTTACGCTTTTCTTCACTCTCTGGCAATCGAGAAGGGATCAAATTGTAGTATCTGTTCTCCTCATCACTAACAATTTGCTGAAAATCATCGTCTTCGTTTCAAAGAATCGAATGGTTTATTTTTGTTGAACCAATCTATACAAACACATATTTGATCATAATGATGAACTGATTCTGTCACACAGTTGTTATCGTAACTGAAGGAGATTCAATCCGTTCTAGCACTTTCCTAATTCATGTTTCAACCAATTTTAAAGCGTGACTTGCACATGGTTTACATCTGTCTTCTGATTTCTTTTTACTTTTCTCATGACTGAATCGACCTACGTTGATTGATAAAACCGCATTTACCTCTGTTATAATGTTTGTATCAACTCGTAATCCAGGTTAATAATATCCCAAAGGAAAACACTGGAACGCAAGATTAGTTAGAGAGATTTTTAGTCACGTAGATTAATAATAAAATATTAACGAATATCATAGTTGGTGCCACACTTTTTGCGACACTCTTGTCTTCCTCCTGCGACTATTTTCATGATCAATGGAAGTATCCAGTTCAACTCTTTAGTGTAGAGAAGCTGTCTATATACAAAACGACCTGAAAGAGCATCCATTCATAACAAACACTATTCCTGAGATATTTCTGTACTGGTGTCCTTCTTTGCAAGCCGAAGTTTTCTGCGATGTCGGACCCGTGTCTACAGACCGTGGCACACTCTTCTTTTATTACAACGTCACTGTGACATTTTGCAATTGAAGCTCTGATCCACTTCTGGTCAAGTGATCTTATTTTATAAGTTTTTAATTCTTTCTTACGACTTTGTAAAGGCAAACGTACGTAATTTCCGTCTCATTTTTGAAAGAACAATAAGTTTCACAATGAGGGTGGATACATTTCTTAGAATTTTTTTTTTTTAATTTCTACGAACTAGGAAAAAACCTCTCCTGTCTTTGAAGTTCAGTTTTGGACGGTTCAGCCATATGGTAATAATTGGCTAATTTATAAAAGATGACAACGAATTATTTTCAGTCAAATAATGTTTCCCTGGCAGAGCAATATTATACAAGCGTCGCATTGTCTTTCAAAGAAAAAAAAATCTCATGTCGTTAGCATTTCAATCGTGAAAAAAGCAAAAAAATATATATAAATCTCTCGCAGTGTATTTTGATAAGATTCGGTTTTGTACACAAACGAGGATTTTAAGAAGCGAAGATGTGATTAAGATGTCGTCTGAAACTATTCGGGCTTTTTTTTTTCATTTGTTTTTGAATGGCTATAATTAGACGTATTAAGAAGGAGGAATATGGTTCAATCACAACATATACAATTATATACATTGTCGGCATGAAACAATCACTGACAATGTAATATGGTGGAATTTTTTTGATTGCTTTTGCTTGTTGAAGGATGTTCGGATCGATATGATGAGTGAACTTAATTCAAAGAATAGCTGTAATTTGTACCTATATATATATATATATATATATATATATATATATATATATATATATATATATATATATATATGCGTATAATGATATATACACACACACAGACACACATGTATATATATAT
>OZ010590.1:74815931-74873271 GCA_963932145.1 Acanthosepion lycidas
AAGTTCCTTAGTATTTTTGTAATTATTTTTAAGAAATAGTGCTCAATACGAAAGTAGAGCATAAATATAATTATTTATTTAAAAATATGATTCCAACACGCTACATAAGAGGTCTCATGTTTCAAAACAAGAGCCGAAAACTTCAAAATAATATTTGAATTATATATATATATATATATATATATATATATATATATATATATAAACTATATATATGTTAAATATATTGAGTTCTCCGAACCGATGGTGTATTTCGTATAGAGAAAAACATTAAAATTCCTTTCCTTTCTTTTTCTTGAGGTGCTGTGATGCAGCTAATCAGTCTGTCTGTGGATGGCTATATATATATTCTGGCAAAATTAACGGACAACTTGACAAAACGCTTAAATAACCTTAAACAAGAAATCTTGAAGAATGCTTATTCATAAAGTTCTCGATGTCTAGATTGGCCATACAGAGCAAAAACAGTTGAAAACGTTAATCCTACGGGGCTAGTTGTAACTCGAGTTTTACTTGATCTTCTGACGACTTGCAAATGAAAAGAACTGGGGGTCACCCATGACCGGAAACTGCATACCTTAAAGCAACACAGAAAAAAAAAATAAAACAAAATAATTTTATTTAAAGTGTATTACTTCAAACGCTATTTTAGTGGTTACTTCGTTTGAAACGCTAAAAATGTCGGATTTATTATTAATTGTTGGCCGCCTTAGTTTATATTTGCTAGGGAAGTTGTATTTTATTTTTTACATAGATAATTGATAGTAATGCGTAAATGTTAAATATTTTATGCATATATATATATATATATATATATATATATATATATATACAGTGTAACCCGGATATAAGAGAATTGTCGGGACCGGAGAAGAAGTCTCTTATATCCGGTTTTCTCTTATATCAGGGTTTGGTCCTTTTTGTTTGGGTAAGTATGGCTCTAATTTGGGACCAGATAAAATCACTCTTATATACGGGTTTCTGTTATATCCGGGTCTCTTATATCCGGGTTACACTGTATATATATATATATATATATATATATATATATATGATACTAATAATATTAATGTTTAAATGGTAAATGCATACGAACGCCCTCACTGACACACACACACACACACACACACACACATATATATATATATTTAATTTGGTTTGGTGATATCATAAGCATTAATTGTGGGAGGGTAGATTTATAATTTAATTTATTATTGTTTGAATTTATGTGCATATGTATATGTATATATCTATACGCTTATGTATACGCGTACGTGCACATATATGCACACACGAATATAGGTATACGTACTCGCACATATATACATATAAACGTGCGTACATAGGTACATGTACACTTATGTCTGTGCTTTGTTATTCATAAACTAGTGCCTAAATCGTGAAGTTATTTTTTTTTTTATTTTTCGAGTATTGATTATGGTTGCTTGATTGGTTGGGTTAATATAATTTATACACACACACACACACAAACACACACACACACACACACACATATATATATATATGGAGAGAGAGAGAGAGAATATATACTCCCGCACAATCACGCAATAAGTGTATGCTTATATTATATGTTACCGTTTATAGTTTATTTAATGTTTCATCTTTATTTAATGGTTAGTAGTTTATTTCTTTTTGCCTTGGTGTTATTTATTGAGGTATTAATTATGGGAGTTAGGTTTGTTAGTTTTTCTGGTGTTTGTATATATATATATATATATATATATGTATATATATACACACACACACACACACAAACAAACACACATAAGAAACACATAAGAAAAAATACATCGGCGTCATGGAAAAATAACTTTTAAATAATGATATTATAACTAAAGAATGTCATCAAAAAATACACAAAAAATACAACCCTATCAAAATACATATGGAGCCCAAAAGAAAACAATATTAAAACCGAAATCAAATGGGAAATTATAAAAAGAGCATCCCCATACAGTATCAACCGTAAAAATTGTGAATTACGCTTAGAGGATAAATTAAGAATAATTAGTTATACATATATATATATATATATATATATATATATATATATATATATATATATATATATATATATATATATATGTGTGTGTGTGTGTGTGTGTGTGTTCGTGTATGTACATACACACATACGCGTATGGTGTGTATGTTTATTAATATTTGTTCGTTTATTTATTAATAAATCAAGTGTATATTATATTTGTTTCCTTTATTTCGTTCTTTAAAGTTTATGTTATATTTATTTTATTTATATTTATTTGTTTATTCTTATACGTTTGCCCATTATTTCAGTCTTCATGTTTAAGAGTTTATTTGGGTTTTTAAAACTAATTATTCTTAATTTATCCTCTAAGCGTAATTCACAATTTTTACGGTTGATACTGTATGGGGATGCTCTTTTTATAATTTCCCATTTGATTTCGGTTTTAATATTGTTTTCTTTTGGGCTCCATATGTATTTTGATAGGGTTGTATTTTTTGTGTATTTTTTTGATGACATTCTTTAGTTATAACATCATTATTTAAAAGTTTTTTGTCCATGGCGCCGATGTATTTTTTCTTCTGTGTTAGCTTTGTATATTAAGTTATTGGTTAAACATTTATAGTTAAGTGGGCAAATTTCTTTGTTTTCTGCAGTTATATTTAATGGTGTCATTTTACTGCATGTTATTGTAATTGTCATTGGTTTTGTTGATAATATTTTTATTGCGTTTACTTATTATTTTTCTATGTTATCTATGCAGCTGTAACTAACTTTGATTGTATTCTTGTTGATATTTTTTTTATAATTTGCTGCTTTTAGGTAAGTGCTTGTTAATTATTTTGAAGATTATTTTCCCTGGTTAAACAGATTATATTTCTTTTTCTGTTGCTTTTGTTTGAATTGTTTTGAGCATATTTTTTCTAATATTTCTTTTACTTATTTTCCCAGTGTTGCTTTTTGTGTGGTTTAGTAATTTGCATGTTGGTTTGGCTTTGAAGTTGTCCATATGGTATTTAATAAATTGATCTACATTTGTTAACTATTTCATTCTATCGTCTAATTTTAGTTTAGTGGCTATGTTTTTAGCCTCTTTTTTCATTTCACTTTCTCTTTCATTATTAGTGGTTTTGTAAAATTTAGTGACTTCTTTTTCGACTATTTTATTGTAATTGTTCTTTTCCATTTTATAGATTATCCTGGATTTATCTGCTTTTATGAATAATTTCTTTAATCTGTTTATGATTTTTGGATCTTTTTCAAGTCTTTTTGGGAAATTGTTGTTAAATTTTCTTATTTCCAAATTATTGATTATGCTTGTTAAGTCATTTTCAAAAGCAATGAGGTAGTTTTGTTGTGGTGGGCATTTTATTGATATAAATCAAATGTCTTAATATTTTTGGACTGATCGGTCTTGTTGAGGTTGTCACCATTGTCATTGGTTTTATTGAGGAAATAGAATACCTTTTCCATCTTATGCGATTTGTAAAGTGATCTATTTTTTCTGTGAGTTTGATTTTGTAATTATGGAGGTTTGATGTTGGTATATTTTTAAGCAGTAGTTAAATAGTGTAGATAGTATTTTGGTTTATTTTTTATGGTATTTTTTTAGAAAATATAATAGCAGAATTGATTGCTGTGAAAAAGTGATCAAACAAAAAGAAAAATCTGCAAAAGTGCTCAACTGTGAATAATTTTTCAGCGGCTAAATCAATAGTGATATCAAAGACAGTATAAATCCAAAACTGCTGACAGTCAATGGGATATTGAGGGAAAAGACATTTAAGTCAAGCAGTCTTTGCAGTAAAGTGCTCGATATCAAAGATAAAGCATTAATAGAATTAATATAAGTAAAAGTTTGTCATTTAGTTGATTGATGTTACCTTCAGCATCCCGACTCCAGATTTTAGTAGGCGGACCTGTCCGTCCACTATTCTGAGGGTATCAACAGTATATATTCTAGCATTTAACTTTTTAATTTATCTAAATCTAGTAATACCACCAAGGAAATGAATAGAAGCGATTGCAAATTTAATAGAGATATTTTGTTGTTATCTGTTTTTTAATGTTTAAGATGTTTGTTTTTTTTTTTGTTTTTTTAATATCTGAGTCTAGTATTAAAAAAACTGTTACATTTTAGCTTGGACTTAATTACACAAATCCGAACAATGCCTAAACAATGTTAAATGCTTGCAATATGAAACCCTATTTGTTCTAGGTTGGTATTTCAGCTCAAGTCCTCGGCTTTTGACACGGATCAAAGTGTAGTATCTCTTTTCATTTTGTGTTGGGAGAATGTACCCAATACCGGAGATTCCAACTTCTTCATTGCACTAAGAGAAGTGTGGTCGGTGTAATATCAACACCTGTGTAACAGTAAGTCACAGAGAGTGAGTAATATTTCTCCTTAACCCGTATGCATACATGTATGTTGCATGATGCGGGAAATGGATGTTGGAAGATTATATTGTGACCGCAAAAAAAGATTTTTATCGTGTTCAAAATTGTTTTTTTTTTTTCAGTTCTAATTTTACAATCTTAATAATGCGAAGTAGAAAAAAATAATCTTTTGAATAGCTTTAATGTGTTTATCTGTAAAAATTACATGAGAAATGAGTCGGTAATTTTTTTTTTTTTACTTTAAAACTCGCAAGTAGAAGAAAAGACGAATAGAATGGTGATGTTATTTACTTGTCGAATAAAGTTCACACACGCATATCGATAAATATTTCCTTTTGTTCACCCTTAAGCCCAGAGCTGTTTCATACATTTTACACGCATTTGACTTTCCAAATGCTTCAATCTGTTTTGACGTTTTTCTTATTAGGAAATTGTACAAAACAAATTAATGGGCGGTAACGTTTCCGTTTTTGACAAAGATTTCTTTTCTTAGCAGTTGATTCGGATCAAAAATATTGATTCATGGGAATAAAATAAAGGAAAAGATTTTATGAAAACGAATTTATTCAAGTTTCTCATAAATTTATCAGAACTTTAATGTCAGAATCCGGCCAAAAGCTCGTGAAACAATCTCCACCGACATCCGTTTATCTCGTCCAATAACGGTCGGTTAAATAGTTGGTGGGACTGAAATGACCATTTTTGCGTACATATGAAGACCTTGAGCTTCTCAAACAACAGGAACCTCTCTGAGAAAAACTGAGAACAAAGTGAATTCACGATTTTGTGAGCGTCTTGAATGTAGAAGTTTTCGAAAGGTTAATTATGACACAGGTGCTACTCTAGGATTTCTGGGTTTAATTCCATAGATTTTTCGTGGCCACAACGCCGCACAGGTTTGAACCTAAAGGTTGATCGGCATCCAAGGCTAGATAGGCCAGTCTTTCCTGATATTTAATCTATAGATCTCGAAAGATGGATTCATACATTTTTCAAGGAAACTATTACAAAATGAACGAAGCTGACACAGCCAAAACTTGAACTCAGTTAACCAATTCTACTTTCTGTGTCAATAACTCTTACGCTACCCACTCAGTCTGATACGATAATATCTGCGCTTGAAAATGATGCTGAAAATATTCCAGTTTATCTTCTTTTCTTCTTGCTGAATGATTTCTCACTTATGAGCGCGAAGATCCGCAGATAATCATATCCAATAATTTGCCGTGTCTTTTAATACAGCGTATGGGTCATCGTCACCATTAATCCTATGACCGTGTGTGGTTGAAGGATCGCTGCGCAGTTCCCTTCTGCAAACCTGGGTTGAAATCCGTAGAGGTATTCATTCATGCCTACCGAGTCTTAAGCAATAGAACTGGCTCCCCATCCAAGTCAAACTACTGCCGATGTTCTCCAACTTGCCTTGGTCACAGGTATGTGGCCTTTGATTCAATCAATAAGAACCTCCGTTATCTTCAGCCAAGAAAGCCCTCCGCCCAGCGATGTCGTATCACCATCGGACTGGCTGCATACATAGCTATGGAGCCCAGGCTACCACATTATACTAGATGCCCACCAACCCTAAAAAAAGTTTCATCTGCCCTTTTGCCCAGGTCTTGTTTTTAATCCTTCTATCTGTCTAGCTACTCTCCTCACCAGAAAAACTTAATGGGGAAACAGTCTAGTCACTGATGTTTCATCCATGCAGTAGGTAGTATCGGGTTTTATATATTAATAGCACTCGTAGAGTGACCTGGCATAACATATAATGAAATAGTCGCTATGAATAGAACATTCTTAAATAAAGAATTATATATTATCAGGTAAGTTTCTGTTTACTTACTTATGGTGTAACAATATATAATTTTATATATCAAGAATTATTTTAGGAGAAAGTATTATGACAAACTCGAAAAAGTTTTCGTGTGACCCGTTTCGTCTGTTACAGAGTAAGAGGTATCAACCCAAGCAAATTGATAATATCAACAAGACGCAAGAGACGACCGGAAGTGAAAGAGAAGGAAAAGACTTTAGAGGAAACTGGAAAGCCAATCCTAAACCGGAAACAAAGGATAAAAATCTAAACCTTAACTACAAACGCAAAAGAACGCGGAGAAATGTAAACCTGACGATAGGCAAACTTATAAAAGATTGGATCAATAAATCTGTACCTTGACCAAGTTATTCAGTGAATTTTGATTTTCAATAATTGATTTTTCAATGATTAATATTAATTTTCCCAAATCCTCTTTCTTTATTATTTTCAGCTGTTTCTTTCTTATTGTAAGTATATATTTCCTTGCAGTTCCTATTTTTCATAAAATTTCCAGATTGCTCACACGCCCTGTTAATGATATTAACAACGTTCGACGGTAGAAGCATATTTCGTTTCAAATCTCTTCTTCATCTGCGAGAAGATTGTCTAGCACTCCCTGCCACATAGGAGATTAGATAGCCACGAATAGAATTTTTTTTTTCTGTTTCTAATACGATTTTCCTATCGTTTAATACTTAAATATTTAATGCTTAGTTTCCGAAGACATATTTCTCTGTTCCTTTTTGCCTTTGGATTACTTTTTTCTATTTTCTGTAGTCTGTTACTATACTAAAAAGCTGAAATTTTGTACTACCTGCTTGTTTTTAATGTCCCCAATACATACCTCCCAATTTGGGCTATTTCCTCCACTAGAAACTGTACATTCTGTCATATTAATACCTACGCACGCATAAAGACCCGCGGTAGAAGAAATATATACTGACAAGTTTCACTGCTCATTAATAATGTCCAAGAAAATCTGCATCTTGTGCTAAACTGTTGACCATGTTCGCCAAGTCTATGAATATAGAATACAGCGCAGTACGTAATCTGTTCAATGAAACCACGTTAACGATTAACACTCACCAGCAGCTGTTCCGTAATTCTTCAGTCTTCGATATCAGAGGTTGGCAGAGAATATTCGGGGAAAAAAATATGGCCGCCTTTATACACGTCGCATTGAATATTCTGAGCCTTCTGATTGGTTAACCCTTCCATTGGTGAACTATAAAATGAGTCAGCTCATTTTGACTGGCTCACTAGTACTAAGGTACCCCAAAATTCCAACATAAACTCTCCCTCTCTCTCTTTCTCTGTGCGTGTGTGTGTGTGGATATGTGTGTGTATGTGGATTGGTGTGTGCGTGCCAAATTTCTGAAGGACGTGGGCGTTCATGGCCCTTTACAGTTTCCTATATTTTGTTACTTTCGGGAATACTTTTGTCTCTTTTATAATACTTTTGTCTTTGTGGTACTGGTTTCTCTAACAACTTTCTCAAACTTCCCTTTCTTGTCTCCTATGAGAAATTCCCAAAGCCTTCTTTTCTCATTAAATACTTATTCTTAGAATCAGAAAGATTGAAATTTCTGGTACGCGTAATGAGAAAAGAAGGCTTTGAAGATTTAACGCTCATAGGATTTATCGAAGGCAAAGGAGCCAGAGAAATACCATCGAATAAAGTACTGAATAATCTTGTGTATATGCATAGTAGAACAACGACTGGAAGTGTAGTGAGGGCACTCATATTGCTAAGGGCTACAAAGGATAGAAAATTGTGGAAAGCCATGATCCTTCGGCATATAGAAAAAAAGAAGTGCCCCAAAAATATTGATTGTCTTTTTCAAACTAGATTAATAAGTAATTATTCAGTCTTTAGAGATTTAGTTTTTAAAATATTTTTTCTTGGTAGTTACCAAAAAAGAAATACTAAATATTAATTACTAAATACTAAATATCTTTAGTTTTGTGTTGTCAGTCTTGCAGACAGATAATAAAATTGGAAAAATCATTATTTTCTAGATAAAGCTCCTTTTTATTCTGATAAATTGATGATATCCGGGAAGAAGAGAATTAAACTCAGTACATTATTTCCTTTTCGTGGTGTATTTTTGTTTTGCAGACAAAAGGTAAGAAATCTTCGTTCAGCTTGTGAATAGAAAAAAAAATTAAGTAGCCATTCGAAAACAATTAGCAGTGGGGAAGGGAGGTAACTCCTACGCAATTCTTTTTTTCTTTGTTTCACTTTCATTTGGTTACTCACTGCTGGCTTTATTTTAAATTGTTAGTCCCAGGAAATCAATTTCATTTTTCTCCTGAATGCATAAAAAAAGACCCACACCCAAATAACGAAAACAGAAAAATATAGTTACGATGTTATTATAATGTAACTCACAAAAAGAGGCTGATTCCTGTGAAACTTTGATCGAATACGTTTAAAAAGTATATTATTTAGAATCAATAATCGAACACATATAATAAGATATCTATTTGCATGCATCATAATTATCGATTAATTGTACACAGGCTCGTTTTGTTTTTTTATCAACATCCCATATAGATTATATTTTCTGGGAGCGTTCTGCTTCAAAAATAAATTAGACATTATGTCAATTCTCCTTATAAAACGCCGTTCATTTCAAACTGAAAGGTTGATGGCATCAAGATTTGACCTTGTCGAAATATGCAACACATCCACAAAGAAAAATGAAAAGAAGAAAATAACTGAATGGCAAATACAATTTATATATATATATATATATATATATATATAATCCAGAATAATTGTTGTTCTACAAATAATGTTTTAAGTCAAGTTTCTTCATTTAAAGGCAAAGTTTTCATACGACCGGAAATAAATGAGACAATGAAAGTTTTTTAATGCCTCAACTTTGAGTCAGACAACTTCGAATTCAGGCTTTGTCTCAGACTAACTACTTGATACGATGACTCGAATTTATATTACACGCTCGGAGCGAGGTATAGGCACCAGGCAGCGCGCATATATTTGACAGAATTATGCCAAACTCTGTTTGAAAGTTAATTGGAGAGTATAAAATTTCTAATAATTTAATAACAATAAATTCCTTAAAGCTGAAACTTCGCAGATCAATGATTTGATATATGTTTTAAATGTTATTCACTTTTTATCTTGCTCGATAAATTAATATTTAATTAAATTTATACTGAGATTAAGAGAAATTAAACCATCCAGACATGGACGAATGGTAGATTTAAATATGTCTAAGTCTACCATTCCTCCATGCTTAGAATATTGCTGCCACATATGGTCCGGTGCTTCTGCTATTTATCTAGAACTCCTTGATAAAATTCAAAGAAGAATCAATAATATTATTGGCCCCGGTCTGATGTCTAGGTTTGAGTTACTTTCTCACCCCTGTATGGATGTCTCGTTTTGCCTTTTCTATACATACAGACAAACCTCTCATCTATGGATCCCTCATCAATGAATTCGGATGCAATGAACAAAATCTGCAAGCAAGATAAAAAAAAAAATCAGCAAGAAAAAATACTTCCAACTTGTCAGCGATGTATTTCAAAAATTTGCTCGCTTAGCGGAACGAGAGATATCAATTCTCAAAGTAGCCTCTTAGCAGCGCTGGCAAGTATTTCAATTATAAACAAAGACGGAAAGTACGATACATTAGCGCGTGCATGGGAAAGTAGCTGTGTGAAATGCATTATTTTTGTTATTTTTATTAATATATCTGCATTAAGTATATATTTATTTATGCCGTATATGCATGTTTATAGTATTTACATTATGATCATAACTACTGGTAGTTACTATAGTGGTTTATAACTCAAAAATATTCCCTTCCCATCTAGGGACAATCGGTTTTAACGGACTACCACCCCCAATTAGTCCGTTGATGAGAGGTTTGTACTTTCATGTTATTTGATCAGATGTGTTATTCGCTATAATACCTGACTATATAATAGCGGACATATTAGACAACGTGAACGTGACAATTATTGTATGTAAAATGTTACAGTTAAATAAGAAAGCAATATTTTTTTGTAAATCGAGTTTTCTCCATGCAAGGCATTAAGACTCAAGGCTTACTGGATGTGGAAGAATTAAAAATGGGAACTTTAATTTTGCGAAATTGAAACAGGTTAGTTATTGAATCCATCACGTGCTTGCATCAACTTCCGGAAATTTTCAAGCGAAAGCTTATTGCGCAAATCTTTTGCCCTTCTACTCCAAACAGTGAAAAAAGCTATCAGCAGCCGTGTAAGACAGGACACTTTAAAGTAATAAATGTATGCTTACTTACAAAACTTACGAAGACGGCCGCTGCTTTTCTTTATAGTCAGATAAGTTCAGAAAAAGTACAGCTTCAACAAAAGCAAGAGAACTGTTTTCTTTTTCCTAGAAGATATTTCTGGAAAACAAAGACACGAACAGTTCAACAGATCCTGGCTTTTAACCAATCCACGCACAAAGGACAATTTGTGTAAAATATAATTCAAAAACATCCCTGAAACCTGTAAAAAAAGCTGTCTTTTTCAAACTTTAAGAGCTATTCTCTTTAATACGTTTTTTGTGGTTAGTAAAGTAACTAATTTTACTAAAAGGACGGTTTTTCCATTGACACCGCTTTTTTTAACTACCTTCACTCCTCAGCAATGTTTGTTGTTTTAAAAAAAATAATGATAAGAATTAGAATTAAATAACTCGTGTTTTTTGTTTTTCTTGTTAATTCTACAGAACAAAGAAAATGTATAAATTCACTTTCATCATGTTTAGATAAACATTACCAAAGAGTAAATGGTATCTAAAATAATAGCGATGTCAAGGGAAAAGCCATCCTTTTTGCATTGCGGACATCAGATCCAAGTCTGATGATTTTTTCAACTTTGAAAGAAAGACTATGCTCAATGGCAATGGATATTTCGTCTTTTTCCTTTTTTTTTTTTTTGTATTATCCATATATTTAAAAAAAAAATATCTTTACACAATGCAATTCACTTTTATACATGAAATATTGGCAGAGAAACAAAGATACTAAATATAATAAATAAAAGAATATTAGAAACTTATTCCCGTAATAATAACTTGTAGTTGACATTTCAGACACAAATGGTATACGTAAACCGAAACAAGTATAAAGGGAAGTAATTCGAAAAAAATTTCTATGTGTTATGTCCCTTAACGTGATACTTGCCAAAAACAAATATAAAACAATAAATCTACCAAAAAATATATAATTAAAAATAAATTGGTTGATTTCGATCAGTGTTTATCAATCGGTGTTCTGCAAGTGGTCGCTAGGTGTTAATAATATAAATAATATAAGAAAGATAAATATACTGAAGCAATTTTGAGTAATTTTTAATACTTTAATTTTTAATGTTCGTAATCGTTCGCTATATTTTTGAAAAATACTTATATACCTATATAATAAATGCGAATTTCAGTGAGTCACTGTGTCACACTTTTTCAACTTCGCACCTAAAGACCATAGCCCAACATATGATACCATTTTAGAATCAGGCTGACAACGTGAGCAAATAAAAACCATTCCGGGCAGGATCAGAACGCGAAGTCCTAAAATTTTGGATTCTCTAGTTTTCATTAAAACGAATGACATGTACATTGCAACGAATTCCAGTCGAATTCATTACATTCACTTACATGCTAATAATACCTTTGGGAAAGGTATGAATCCTCTTCTTCTTCATTCCACTCATTTAGAGGCTAATACCATTAAAAAAAGGTATGAATCCTCTTCTTCTCCCCATTCCATTCACTTACATGCTAATACACATGGGAAAGGTATGAAACCTCTTCTCCTCCACATTCCATTCACTTACATGCTAATACCGTTGGGAAAGGTATGAATCTTCTTCTTCGCCCGATTCCATTCACTTACGTGCTAATACCGTGGGGAAAGTATGAATCCTCTCCTTCTCACCATTCCATTCACTTACATGCTAATACAATAGGGAAAGGTATGAATCCTCTACTCGCCATTCCATTCACTTACATGCTAATACCCTTGGGAAAGGTACGAATCCTCTTCTTCTTCGTTCTATTCACTTGCATGCTAATACCTTTGGGAAAGGTATGAATCCTCTTCTTCTTCATTCCATTCACTTACATGCTAATACCCGTGGGAAAGGTATGAATCCTCTTCTAATCCCGATTCCATTCACTAACGTGCTAATACCGTGGGGAAAGTATGAATCCTCTACTTCTCACCATTACATTCACTTACATGCTAATATACTTGGGAAAGGTATGAATCCTCTTCTTCTCACCAAACCATTCACATACATGCTAATATCATTGGGGAAGGCATCAAACCTCTTCTTCTTCATTCCATTCACTTACATGCTAATACACTTTGGAAAGGTATGAATCCTCTTCTTCTCCCCATCCCATTCACTTACATGCTAATAACGTTGGGAAAGGTATGACTCCTCTTCTTCTCCCAATTCCATTCACTTAAGTGCTAATACCGTGGGGAAAGGTAGAAATCCTCTTCTTCTTCGTTCCATTCACTTACATGCTAATACCCTTGGGAAAGGTATGAATCCTCTTCTCCTTCATTCCATTCACTTAGATGCTAATACCCTTTGAAATGGTATGAATCCTCTTCTTCTTCATTCGATTCACTTACATGTTAATACCCTTAGGAATCGTATGAATCCCCTTCTTCTCCCCATTGCATTCACTTACATACTAATAAATTTGGGAAAGGTATGAATCCAATTCATCTCCCCATTCCATTCACTTACATGCTAATACCATTGGGAAAGGTATGAATATTCTTCTCCTCGCCATTCCATTCACTTACAGGCTAATACCGTTGGGAAAGGTAGGAATCCTCTTCTTCTCCCCATTACATTCACTTACTTGCTAATACCGTGGGGAAAGTATGAATCCTCTTCTTCTCCCCATTCCATTCACTTACATGCTACTACCCTAGGGAAAGGTATTAATTCTCTTCTTCTCCCCATTCCATTCACTTACATGCTAATAGCCGTGGGAAAGGCATAAATCCTCTTCTTCTTCATTCCATTCACTTCCATGCTAATACCATTGGGAAGGGTATGAATACTGTTCTTCTCGCCATTCCATTCATTACATGCTAATACCGTTGGGAAAGATATGAATCCTCTTCTTCTCCCGATTCCATTCACTTACTTGTTAATACCCTTGGGAAAGGTATGAATCCTCTGCTTCTCCCCATTCCATTCACTTACATGCTAATACCCTTGGGAAAGGTATGAATCCTCTGCTTCTCCCCATTCCATTCACTTACATGCTAATACCCTTGGGAAAGGTATGAATCCTCTCCTTCTCCCCATTCCATTCACTTACATGCTAATAAATTTGGGAGGAAAAGGTACGAAATCCACTTCTTCTCCCCATTCCATTCACTTATATGCTAATAACTTAGGGAAAGGTATGAATACTCATCTTCTCACCATTCCATTCATTTACATGCTAATACTCTTGGGAAAGGTATGAATCCTCTTCTTCTCCCGATTCCATTCACTAACGTGCTAATACCGAGGGGAAAGTATGAATCCTCTTCTGCTCCCCATTCCATTCACTTGCATGCTAATACCCTTGGGAAAGGTATGAATCCTCTTCTTCTTCCGATTCCATTCACTTACATGCTAATACCCTAGGGAAAGGCATGAATCAGCTTCTCCTTCATTCCATTCACTTACATGCTAACACACTTGGGAAAGGTATGAATGCTCTTCTTCTCCCCATTCCATTCACTTACATGCTAATGCCGTTGGGAAACGTGTGAATCCTCTTCTTCTCCCGATTCCATTCACTTATATGCTAATACCCTTGGGAAAGGCATAAATCCTTTTTTTCTTCATTCCATTCACTTACAGACTAATACCCATGGGAAATGTATGAATCCTCTTCTTCTCCCCATTCCATTCACTTACATGCTAATACCGTTGGGAAAGGTATGAACCGTCTTCTTGTCCCCATTCCATTCACTTACATGCTAATACCCTTGAAAAAGGTATGAATCCTCTTCTTCTCCCCATTCCATTCACGTAAATGCTAATACACTTGGGAAAGTCATGAATCCTCTTCTTCTTCATTCCATACACTTTGGAAAGGTATGAATCTTCTTCTCCCCATTCCATTCACTTACTTGCTAGTACCGTTGGGAAAGTTATGAATCCTCTTCTTCTTCCGATTCAATTCACATACGTGCTAATACCGTGGAGAAAGGTATGAATTCTCTTCTTCTCCCAATTCCATTCACTTACGTGCTAATAACGTGGGGAAAGTATGAACCTTCTTCTTCTCCCCATTCCATTCACTTGCATGCTAATACACTTGGGAAAGACATGTATCCTATTCTTCTCCCCATTCCATTCACTTATATGCTAATAACCTTGGGAAAGCCATGAATCCTCTTCTTCTTCATTCCATTCACATACCTGCTAATACCCTTGGGAAAGGTATGAATCCTCTTCTTCTCCCCATTCCATTCACTTATATGCTAATACGTTGGGAAAGGTATGAATCCTCTTCTTCTCCCGATTCCATTCACTTACATGCTAATAACCTTGGGAAAGGCACGAATCCTCTTCTTCTTCATTACATTCACTTACGTGCTAAAACCTTTGGGAAAGGTATGAATCCTCTTCTTCTCCGCATTCCATTCACTTGCATGCTAATACAGTTGGGAAAGTTATGAATCCGCTTCTTCTCCCCATTCCATTCAATTACATGCTAATAACCTTGGAAAAGTTATGAATCCTCTTCTTCTCCTGATTCCATTCACTTACATGTTAATACCCTTGGGAAACGCATGAATCATCTTCATTCCATTCACATACCTGCTAATACCCTTGGGAAAGGTATGAATCCTCTTCTTCTCCCCATTCCATTCACTTATATGCTAATACGTTGGGAAAGGTATGAATCCTCTTCTTCTCCCGATTCCATTCACTTACATGCTAATAACCTTGGGAAAGGCACGAATCCTCTTCTTCTTCATTACATTCACTTACGTGCTAATACCCTTGGGAAAGGTATGAATCCTCTTCTTCTCCGCATTCCATTCACTTGCATGCTAATACAGTTGGGAAAGTTATGAATCCGCTTCTTCTCCCCATTCCATTCAATTACATGCTAATAACCTTGGAAAAGTTATGAATCCTCTTCTTCTCCTGATTCCATTCACTTACATGTTAATACCCTTGGGAAACGCATGAATCATCTTCATTCCATTCACATACCTGCTAATACCCTTGGGAAAGGTATGAATCCTCTTCTTCTCCCCATTCCATTCACTTACATGCTAATACGTTGGGAAAGGTATGAATCCTCTTCTTCTCCCGATTCCATTCACTTACATGCTAATAACCTTGGGAAAGGCACGAATCCTCTTCTTCTTCATTACATTCACTTACGTGCTAAAACCTTTGGGAAAGGTATGAATCCTCTTCTTCTCCGCATTCCATTCACTTGCATGCTAATACAGTTGGGAAAGTTATGAATCCGCTTCTTCTCCCCATTCCATTCAATTACATGCTAATAAACTTGGAAAAGTTATGAATCCTCTTCTTCTCCTGATTCCATTCACTTACATGTTAATACCCTTGGGAAACGCATGAATCATCTTCATTCCATTCACATACCTGCTAATACCCTTGGGAAAGGTATGAATCCTCTTCTTCTCCCCATTCCATTCACTTATATGCTAATACGTTGGGAAAGGTATGAATCCTCTTCTTCTCCCGATTCCATTCACTTACATGCTAATAACCTTGGGAAAGGCACGAATCCTCTTCTTCTTCATTACATTCACTTACGTGCTAAAACCTTTGGGAAAGGTATGAATCCTCTTCTTCTCCGCATTCCATTCACTTGCATGCTAATACAGTTGGGAAAGTTATGAATCCGCTTCTTCTCCCCATTCCATTCAATTACATGCTAATAAACTTGGAAAAGTTATGAATCCTCTTCTTCTCCTGATTCCATTCACTTACATGTTAATACCCTTGGGAAACGCATGAATCATCTTCATTCCATTCACATACCTGCTAATACCCTTGGGAAAGGTATGAATCCTCTTCTTCTCCCCATTCCATTCACTTACATGCTAATACGTTGGGAAAGGTATGAATCCTCTTCTTCTCCCGATTCCATTCACTTACATGCTAATAACCTTGGGAAAGGCACGAATCCTCTTCTTCTTCATTACATTCACTTACGTGCTAAAACCTTTGGGAAAGGTATGAATCCTCTTCTTCTCCGCATTCCATTCACTTGCATGCTAATACAGTTGGGAAAGTTATGAATCCGCTTCTTCTCCCCATTCCATTCAATTACATGCTAATAAACTTGGAAAAGTTATGAATCCTCTTCTTCTCCTGATTCCATTCACTTACATGTTAATACCCTTGGGAAACGCATGAATCATCTTCATTCCATTCACTTACATGCTAATAACCTTGGAAAGGTATGAATCCTCTTCTTCTCCCCATTCCGTTCACTTACATGCTAATACAGTTGGGAAAGATATGAATCCTCTTCTTCTCCCGATTCCATTCACTTACATGCTAATACCCTTGGGAAAGGCATGAATCCTCTTCTTCTTCATTCCATTCACTTACATGCTAATACACTTGGGAAAGGTATGAATCCTCTTCTTCTCCGCATTCCATTCACTTGCATGCCAATAGACTTGGGAAAGGTATGAATCCTCTTCTTCTCCCGATTCCATTCACTTACATGCTAATAACCTTGGGAAAGGCATGAATCCTCTTCTTCTTCATTACATTCACTTACGTGCTAATACCCTTGGGAAAGGTATGAATCCTCTTCTTCTCCGCATTCCATTCACTTGCATGCTAATACAGTTGGGAAAGTTATGAATCCGCTTCTTCTCCCCATTCCATTCAATTACATGCTAATAACCTTGGAAAAGTTATGAATCCTCTTCTTCTCCTGATTCCATTCACTTACATGTTAATACCCTTGGGAAACGCATGAATCATCTTCATTCCATTCACATACCTGCTAATACCCTTGGGAAAGGTATGAATCCTCTTCTTCTCCCCATTCCATTCACTTGCATGCTAATACAGTTGGGAAAGTTATGAATCCGCTTCTTCTCCCCATTCCATTCAATTACATGCTAATAACCTTGGAAAAGTTATGAATCCTCTTCTTCTCCTGATTCCATTCACTTACATGTTAATACCCTTGGGAAACGCATGAATCATCTTCATTCCATTCACATACCTGCTAATACCCTTGGGAAAGGTATGAATCCTCTTCTTCTCCCCATTCCATTCACTTATATGCTAATACGTTGGGAAAGGTATGAATCCTCTTCTTCTCCCGATTCCATTCACTTACATGCTAATAACCTTGGGAAAGGCACGAATCCTCTTCTTCTTCATTACATTCACTTACGTGCTAATACCCTTGGGAAAGGTATGAATCCTCTTCTTCTCCGCATTCCATTCACTTGCATGCTAATACAGTTGGGAAAGTTATGAATCCGCTTCTTCTCCCCATTCCATTCAATTACATGCTAATAACCTTGGAAAAGTTATGAATCCTCTTCTTCTCCTGATTCCATTCACTTACATGTTAATACCCTTGGGAAACGCATGAATCATCTTCATTCCATTCACATACCTGCTAATACCCTTGGGAAAGGTATGAATCCTCTTCTTCTCCCCATTCCATTCACTTATATGCTAATACGTTGGGAAAGGTATGAATCCTCTTCTTCTCCCGATTCCATTCACTTACATGCTAATAACCTTGGGAAAGGCACGAATCCTCTTCTTCTTCATTACATTCACTTACGTGCTAAAACCTTTGGGAAAGGTATGAATCCTCTTCTTCTCCGCATTCCATTCACTTGCATGCTAATACAGTTGGGAAAGTTATGAATCCGCTTCTTCTCCCCATTCCATTCAATTACATGCTAATAACCTTGGAAAAGTTATGAATCCTCTTCTTCTCCTGATTCCATTCACTTACATGTTAATACCCTTGGGAAACGCATGAATCATCTTCATTCCATTCACATACCTGCTAATACCCTTGGGAAAGGTATGAATCCTCTTCTTCTCCCCATTCCATTCACTTATATGCTAATACGTTGGGAAAGGTATGAATCCTCTTCTTCTCCCGATTCCATTCACTTACATGCTAATAACCTTGGGAAAGGCATGAATCCTCTTCTTCTTCATTACATTCACTTACGTGCTAATACCCTTGGGAAAGGTATGAATCCTCTTCTTCTCCGCATTCCATTCACTTACATGCTAATACAGTTGGGAAAGTTATGAATCCGCTTCTTCTCCCGATTCCATTCACTTACATGCTAATAACCTTGGGAAAGGCACGAATCCTCTTCTTCTTCATTACATTCACTTACGTGCTAAAACCTTTGGGAAAGGTATGAATCCTCTTCTTCTCCCCATTCCATTCACTTATATGCTAATACGTTGGGAAAGGTATGAATCCTCTTCTTCTCCCGATTCCATTCACTTACATGCTAATAACCTTGGGAAAGGCACGAATCCTCTTCTTCTTCATTACATTCACTTACGTGCTAAAACCTTTGGGAAAGGTATGAATCCTCTTCTTCTCCCCATTCCATTCACTTATATGCTAATACGTTGGGAAAGGTATGAATCCTCTTCTTCTCCCGATTCCATTCACTTACATGCTAATAACCTTGGGAAAGGCACGAATCCTCTTCTTCTTCATTACATTCACTTACGTGCTAATACCCTTGGGAAAGGTATGAATCCTCTTCTTCTCCCCATTCCATTCACTTGCATGCTAATACAGTTGGGAAAGTTATGAATCCGCTTCTTCTCCCCATTCCATTCAATTACATGCTAATAACCTTGGAAAAGTTATGAATCCTCTTCTTCTCCTGATTCCATTCACTTACATGTTAATACCCTTGGGAAACGCATGAATCATCTTCATTCCATTCACATACCTGCTAATACCCTTGGGAAAGGTATGAATCCTCTTCTTCTCCCCATTCCATTCACTTATATGCTAATACGTTGGGAAAGGTATGAATCCTCTTCTTCTCCCGATTCCATTCACTTACATGCTAATAACCTTGGGAAAGGCATGAATCCTCTTCTTCTTCATTACATTCACTTACGTGCTAATACCCTTGGGAAAGGTATGAATCCTCTTCTTCTCCGCATTCCATTCACTTACATGCTAATACAGTTGGGAAAGTTATGAATCCGCTTCTTCTCCCGATTCCATTCACTTACATGCTAATAACCTTGGGAAAGGCACGAATCCTCTTCTTCTTCATTACATTCACTTACGTGCTAAAACCTTTGGGAAAGGTATGAATCCTCTTCTTCTCCCCATTCCATTCACTTATATGCTAATACGTTGGGAAAGGTATGAATCCTCTTCTTCTCCCGATTCCATTCACTTACATGCTAATAACCTTGGGAAAGGCACGAATCCTCTTCTTCTTCATTACATTCACTTACGTGCTAATACCCTTGGGAAAGGTATGAATCCTCTTCTTCTCCGCATTCCATTCACTTGCATGCTAATACAGTTGGGAAAGTTATGAATCCGCTTCTTCTCCCCATTCCATTCAATTACATGCTAATAACCTTGGAAAAGTTATGAATCCTCTTCTTCTCCTGATTCCATTCACTTACATGTTAATACCCTTGGGAAACGCATGAATCATCTTCATTCCATTCACATACCTGCTAATACCCTTGGGAAAGGTATGAATCCTCTTCTTCTCCCCATTCCATTCACTTATATGCTAATACGTTGGGAAAGGTATGAATCCTCTTCTTCTCCCGATTCCATTCACTTACATGCTAATAACCTTGGGAAAGGCACGAATCCTCTTCTTCTTCATTACATTCACTTACGTGCTAAAACCTTTGGGAAAGGTATGAATCCTCTTCTTCTCCGCATTCCATTCACTTGCATGCTAATACAGTTGGGAAAGTTATGAATCCGCTTCTTCTCCCCATTCCATTCAATTACATGCTAATAAACTTGGAAAAGTTATGAATCCTCTTCTTCTCCTGATTCCATTCACTTACATGTTAATACCCTTGGGAAACGCATGAATCATCTTCATTCCATTCACATACCTGCTAATACCCTTGGGAAAGGTATGAATCCTCTTCTTCTCCCCATTCCATTCACTTATATGCTAATACGTTGGGAAAGGTATGAATCCTCTTCTTCTCCCGATTCCATTCACTTACATGCTAATAACCTTGGGAAAGGCACGAATCCTCTTCTTCTTCATTACATTCACTTACGTGCTAAAACCTTTGGGAAAGGTATGAATCCTCTTCTTCTCCCCATTCCATTCACTTATATGCTAATACGTTGGGAAAGGTATGAATCCTCTTCTTCTCCCGATTCCATTCACTTACATGCTAATAACCTTGGGAAAGGCACGAATCCTCTTCTTCTTCATTACATTCACTTACGTGCTAAAACCTTTGGGAAAGGTATGAATCCTCTTCTTCTCCGCATTCCATTCACTTGCATGCTAATACAGTTGGGAAAGTTATGAATCCGCTTCTTCTCCCCATTCCATTCAATTACATGCTAATAACCTTGGAAAAGTTATGAATCCTCTTCTTCTCCTGATTCCATTCACTTACATGTTAATACCCTTGGGAAACGCATGAATCATCTTCATTCCATTCACATACCTGCTAATACCCTTGGGAAAGGTATGAATCCTCTTCTTCTCCCCATTCCATTCACTTATATGCTAATACGTTGGGAAAGGTATGAATCCTCTTCTTCTCCCGATTCCATTCACTTACATGCTAATAACCTTGGGAAAGGCACGAATCCTCTTCTTCTTCATTACATTCACTTACGTGCTAAAACCTTTGGGAAAGGTATGAATCCTCTTCTTCTCCGCATTCCATTCACTTGCATGCTAATACAGTTGGGAAAGTTATGAATCCGCTTCTTCTCCCCATTCCATTCAATTACATGCTAATAACCTTGGGAAAGGCACGAATCCTCTTCTTCTTCATTACATTCACTTACGTGCTAATACCCTTGGGAAAGGTATGAATCCTCTTCTTCTCCGCATTCCATTCACTTGCATGCTAATACAGTTGGGAAAGTTATGAATCCGCTTCTTCTCCCCATTCCATTCAATTACATGCTAATAACCTTGGGAAAGGCACGAATCCTCTTCTTCTTCATTACATTCACTTACGTGCTAATACCCTTGGGAAAGGTATGAATCCTCTTCTTCTCCGCATTCCATTCACTTGCATGCTAATACAGTTGGGAAAGTTATGAATCCGCTTCTTCTCCCCATTCCATTCAATTACATGCTAATAACCTTGGAAAAGTTATGAATCCTCTTCTTCTCCTGATTCCATTCACTTACATGTTAATACCCTTGGGAAACGCATGAATCATCTTCATTCCATTCACATACCTGCTAATACCCTTGGGAAAGGTATGAATCCTCTTCTTCTCCCCATTCCATTCACTTATATGCTAATACGTTGGGAAAGGTATGAATCCTCTTCTTCTCCCGATTCCATTCACTTACATGCTAATAACCTTGGGAAAGGCACGAATCCTCTTCTTCTTCATTACATTCACTTACGTGCTAAAACCTTTGGGAAAGGTATGAATCCTCTTCTTCTCCGCATTCCATTCACTTGCATGCTAATACAGTTGGGAAAGTTATGAATCCGCTTCTTCTCCCCATTCCATTCAATTACATGCTAATAACCTTGGAAAAGTTATGAATCCTCTTCTTCTCCTGATTCCATTCACTTACATGTTAATACCCTTGGGAAACGCATGAATCATCTTCATTCCATTCACATACCTGCTAATACCCTTGGGAAAGGTATGAATCCTCTTCTTCTCCCCATTCCATTCACTTATATGCTAATACGTTGGGAAAGGTATGAATCCTCTTCTTCTCCCGATTCCATTCACTTACATGCTAATAACCTTGGGAAAGGCATGAATCCTCTTCTTCTTCATTACATTCACTTACGTGCTAATACCCTTGGGAAAGGTATGAATCCTCTTCTTCTCCGCATTCCATTCACTTACATGCTAATACAGTTGGGAAAGTTATGAATCCGCTTCTTCTCCCGATTCCATTCACTTACATGCTAATAACCTTGGGAAAGGCACGAATCCTCTTCTTCTTCATTACATTCACTTACGTGCTAAAACCTTTGGGAAAGGTATGAATCCTCTTCTTCTCCCCATTCCATTCACTTATATGCTAATACGTTGGGAAAGGTATGAATCCTCTTCTTCTCCCGATTCCATTCACTTACATGCTAATAACCTTGGGAAAGGCACGAATCCTCTTCTTCTTCATTACATTCACTTACGTGCTAAAACCTTTGGGAAAGGTATGAATCCTCTTCTTCTCCGCATTCCATTCACTTGCATGCTAATACAGTTGGGAAAGTTATGAATCCGCTTCTTCTCCCCATTCCATTCAATTACATGCTAATAAACTTGGAAAAGTTATGAATCCTCTTCTTCTCCTGATTCCATTCACTTACATGTTAATACCCTTGGGAAACGCATGAATCATCTTCATTCCATTCACTTACATGCTAATAACCTTGGAAAGGTATGAATCCTCTTCTTCTCCCCATTCCGTTCACTTACATGCTAATACAGTTGGGAAAGATATGAATCCTCTTCTTCTCCCGATTCCATTCACTTACATGCTAATACCCTTGGGAAAGGCATGAATCCTCTTCTTCTTCATTCCATTCACTTACATGCTAATACACTTGGGAAAGGTATGAATCCTCTTCTTCTCCCAATTCCATTCACTTGCATGCCAATAGACTTGGGAAAGGTATGAATCCTCTTCTTCTCCCGATTCCATTCAATTACATGCTAATACCATTGGAAAAGGCATGAATCCTCTTCTTCTTCATTCCATTCACTTACATGCTAATACAGTGGGGAAAGGTATGAATCGTCTGCTACTCCCCATTCCATTCACTTACATGCTAATATCCATGGAAAAGGTATGAATCCTCTTCTTCTCCCCATTCCATTCACTTACATGCTAATAGCCGTGAAAAATGTATGAATCCTCTTCTCTTCCCATTCCATTCTCTTACATGCTAATACCCTTGGGAAAGGTATGAATCCTCTTCTTCTCCCTATTCATTCACTTACATGCTAATACCCTAGGGAAAGGTATGTATCCACTTCTTCTCCCCATTCCATTCACTTATATGCTAATAAGCTTGGGAAAGGTATGAATCCACTTCTTCTCCCGATTCCATTCACTTACATGCTAATACCCTTGGGAAAGGCCTGAATCCTCTTCTTATTCATTGCATTCACTTACATGCTAATACATTTGGGAAAGGTATGAATCCACTTCTTCTCCCGATTCCATTCACTTACGTGCTAATACCGTGGGGAAAGTATGAATCCTCTACTTCTCCCCATTCCATTCACTTACATGCAAATACCATTGGGAAATGTATGAGTCCTCTTCTTCTCCCAATTCCATTCACTTACATGCTAATACCCTTGGGAAAGGTATGAAACCTCTTCTTCTTCATTCCATACACTTACATGCTAGAACCCTTGGGAAAGGTTTGAATCCTCTTCTTCTCCGCATCCCATTCACTTACATGCCAATACCCTTGGGAAAGGTATGAATCCTCTTCTTCTCCCGATTCAATTCACTTACATGCTAATACCCTTGGGAAAGGCATGAATCCTCTTCATCTTTATTCCATTCACTTACATGCTAATACCATTGGGAAAGGTATGAATCCTCTTCTTCTCCCCATTCCATTTACTTACATGCTAATAGCCTTGGGAATAGTATGAATCCTCTTCTTCTCCCCATTCCATTCACTTACATGCAAATAGCCTTGGGAAAGGTATGAATCCTCTTCTTCTTCATTCCATTCACTTACATGCTAATAAAATTTGGAATGGTATGAATCCTCTTCTTCTCCGGATTCAATTCACATACGTGCTAATACCCTAGGGAAAGGTATGAATCATCTTCTTCTCCCGATTCCATTCACTTACAGGCTAATACACTTGGGAAAAATAAGAATCCTCTTCTTCTTCATTCCATTCACTTGCATGTTAATACCCTTGGGAAAGGTATGAATCCCCTTCTTCTCCCCATTGCATTCACTTACATACTAATAACTTTAGGAAAGGTATGAATACTCTACTTCTCCCCATTCCATTCACTTACATGGTAATACACCTGGGAAACGTATGAATCCTCTTCTTCTCCCCATTCCATTCACTTACAGGCTAATACCCATGGGAAAAATAAGAATCATCTTCTACTTCATTCCATTCACTTACATGCTAATAACGTTGAAAAAATTATGAATCCTCTTCTTCTTCATTCCATTCACTTACATGCTAGTACCATTGGGAAAGATATGAATCCTCTTCTTCTCCCCATTCCATTCACTTACATGCTAATACCGGTGTGAAAGGTATGAATCCTCTTCTTCTCTTGATTCTATTCACTTACGTGCTAATACCGTGGGGAAAGTATGAATCCTCTTCTTCTCCCCAATCCATTCACTTACATGCTAATACCCTTGGAAAGGTATGAATCCACTTCTTCTCCCCATTCCATTCACTTACATGCTAATAGCCGTGAAAAAGGTATGAATCCTCTTCTCTTCCCATTCCATTCACTTACATGCTAATACCATTGGGAAAGGTATGAATCCTCTTATTCTCCCGATTCCATTCACTTACATGCTAATACCTTTGGGAAAGGCATGAATCCTCTTCTTCTTCATTCCATTCACTTACATGCTAATACACTTGGGAAAGGTATGAATCCTCTTCTTCTCCCCATTCCATTCACTTGCATACTAATACCCTTGGGAAAGGTATGAATCCGCTTCTTCTCCCCATTCCATTCACTTACAGGCTGATAAACTTGGAAGAGGTATGAAACCTCTTCTTCTCCCCATTCCATTCACTTACATGCAAATACCGTTGGGAAAAGTATGAATCCTCTTCTTCTCCCCATTTCATTCACTTACATGCTAATACCGTTCGGAAAGGTATGAATCCTCTTTTTCTCCCCATTCCATTCACTTACATGCTAATAACATTGAGAAAGGTATGAATCCTCTTCTTCTCCACATTCCATTCACTTACATGCTAATCCCCTTCGGAAAGGTATAAATCCTCTCCTTCTCCCCATTCCATTCACTAACATGCTAATACCGTTGGGAAAGGTATGAATCCGCTTCTTCTCCCCATTCCATTCACTTATATACTAATAACCTTGGAAAATGTATGAATCCTCTTCTTCTCCCGATTCCATTCACTTACATGCTAATACCCTTGGGAAAGGCATGAACCCTCTTCTTCATTCCATTCCCTTACATTCTAATACCCTAGGTAAAGGTATAAATCCTCTTCTTCTCCCCATGCCATTCACTTACATGCTAATACCGTTGGGAAAGATATGAATCCTCTTCATCTCCCCATTCCATTCACTTCGTTGCTAATACACATGGGAAAGGTATGAATCCTCTTCTTCTCCCCATTCCATTCACTTACATGCTAATATCCTTGGGAAAGGTATAAATCCTCTCCTTCTCCCCATTCCATTCACTTACATGCTAATACCGTTGGGAAAGGTATGAATCCGCTTCTTCTCTCCATTCCATTCACTTATATACTAATAACCTTGGAAAAGGTATGAATCCTCTTCTTCTCCCGATTCCATTCACTTACATGCTAATACCCTTGGGAAAGGCATGAACCCTCTTCTTCATTCCATTCCCTTACATTCTAATACCCTAGGTAAAGGTATAAATCCTCTTCTTCTCCCCATGCCATTCACTTACATGCTAATACCGTTGGGAAAGATATGAATCTTCTTCATCTCCCCATTCCATTCACTTCGTTGCTAATACACATGGGAAAGGTATGAATCCTCTTCTTCTCCCCATTCCATTCACTTACATGCTAATATCCTTGGGAAAGGTATGATACCTCTTCTTCTCCTGATTCCATTCACTTACATGCTAATAACATTGGGAAAGGCATGAATCCTCTTATTCTTCATTCCATTCACTTACATGCTAATACACTTGGGAAAGTTATGAAACCTCTTCTTCTCCCCATTCCATTCACTTGCATGCTAATACCGTTATGAAATGTATGAATCCTCTTCTTCTCTCGATTCCATTCACTTACGTGCTAATACTGTGAGGAAAGTATGATACCTCTTCTTCTCCACATTCCATTCACTTGCATGCCAATAGACTTGGGAAAGGTATGAATCCTCTTCTTCTCCCGATTCCATTCAATTACATGCTAATACCCTTGGGAAAGGCATGAATCCTCTTCTTCATCATTCCATTCACTTACATGCTAATACCGTGGGGAAAGGTATGAATATTCTTCTTCTACCCATTCCATTCACTTACATGCTAATGCCCTTGGAAAAGGTATGAATCCTCTTCTTCTCCCCATTCGATTCACTTACATGCTAATACCCTTGGGAAAGGTAGGAATCCTCTCCTTCTCCCCATTCCATTCACTTATTGCTAATATCGTGGAGAAAGTATGAATCCTCTTCTTCTCCCCATTCCATGAACTTACATGCTAATACCTTTGGGAAAGTTATGAAACCTCTCCTTCTCCCCATTCCATTCACTTACATGCTAATAGCCGTGGGAAAGGCATAAATCCTCTTCTTCTTCATTCCATTCACTTCCATGCTAATACCCTTGGGAAAGGCATGAATCCTCCTCTTCTTCATTCCATTCACTTACATGCTAATAAATTTGGGAGGGAAAGGTATGAATCCACTTCTTCTCCCCATTCCATTCACTTCCATGCTAATACCCTTGGGAAAGGCATGAATCCTCCTCTTCTTCATTCCATTCACTTACATGCTAATAAATTTGGGAGGGAAAGGTATGAATCCTCTTCTTCTCCCGATTCCATTCACTTACATGCTAATACCCTTGGGAAAGGCATGAACCCTCTTCTTCTTCATTACATTCACTTACGTGCTAATACCCTTGGGAAAGGTATGAATCCTCTTCTTCTCCCAATTCCATTCACTTACATGCTAATACAGTTGGGAAAGATATGAATCCTCTTCATCTCCCCATTACATTCAGTTAGATGCTAATACACTTGGGAAAGTTATGAATCCTCTTCTTCTCCCCATTCCATTCACTTACATGCTAATATCGCTGGGAAAGGTACGATACCTCTTCTTCTCCCGATTCCTTTCACTTACATGCTAATACCCTTGGGAAAGACATGAATCCTATTCTTCTTCATTCCATTCACTTACATGCTAATACACTTGGGAAAAGTAAGAAACCTCTTCTTCTCCCCATTCCATTCACTTGAATGCTAATACCGTTGGGAAATGTATGAATCCTCTTCTTCTCCCGATTCCATTCACTTACGTGCTAATATTGTGGGGAAAGTATGAAACCTCTTCTTCTCCCAATTCCATTCACTTGCATGCCAATAGACTTGGGAAAGGTATGAATCCTCTTCTTCTCCCGATTCCATTCAATTACATGCTAATACCATTGGGAAAGGCATGAATCCTCTTCTTCTTCATTCCATTCACTTACATGCTAATACCGTGGGGAAAGGTATGAATCCTCTTCTTCTCCCCATTCCATTTACTTACATGCTAATAGCCTTGGGAAAAGTATGAATCCTCTTCTTCTCCCCATTCCATTCACTTACATGCAAATAGCCTTGGGAAAGGTATGAATCCTCTTCTTCTTCATTCCATTCACTTACATGCTAACACCCTTGGGAAAGGCATGAATCCTCCTCTTCTTCATTCCATTCACTTACATGCTAATACACTTTGGAAAGGTATGAATCCTCTTCTTCTCCGGATTCAATTCACATACATGCTAATACCGTAGGGTAAGGTATGAATCCTCTTCTTCTCACCCATTCCATTCACTTACAGGCTAATACCCTTGGGAAAAATAAGAATCCTCTTCTTCTCCCCATTTCATTCACTTACATGCTAATAACGTTCGGAAAGGTATGAATCCTCTTCTTCACCCGATTCCAGTCACTTCCGTGCTAATACTGTGGGGAAAGTATGATAGCTCTTCTTCTCCCCATTCCATTCACTTGCATGCCAATAGACTTGGGAAAGGTATGAATCCTCTTCTTCTCCCGATTCCATTCACTTACATGCTAATACCGTTGGGAAAAGTATGAATCCGCTTCTTCACCCCATTCCATTCACTTACAAGCTAATAAACTTGGAAGAGGTGTGAAACCTCTTCTTCTCCCCATTCCATTCACTTACATGCTAATACCCTTGGGAAAGGCATGAATCATCCTCTTCTCCCCATTCCATTCACTTACATGCTAATACCCTTGGGAAAAGTATGAATCCTCTTCTTTTTTATTCCATTCACTTACATGCTAATATCCTTGGGAAAGATATGAATGCTCTGCTTCTCGCCATTCCCTTCACTTACGTGGTAATACCGTGTAGAATGTATGAATCCTCTTCTTCTCCCCTTTCTATTCACTTACATGCTAATATCCTTGTGAAGGGTATGAATCCCCTTCGTCTCCTGATTCCATTCACTTACATGCTAATACCCTTGGGAAAATTATGAATGCTCTTCTTCTCCCCATGCCATTCATTTACATGCTAATAAACTTGGGAAAGTTATGAATCCTATTCTTTTCCCATTCCATTCACTTACATGCTAATACCCTTGGGAAAGGTATGAAACCTCTTCTTCTACCCATTCCATTCACTTACATGCTAATACCCTTGGGAAAGTTATGAATCCTCTTCTTCTCCCCATTTCATTCACTTACAGGCTAATACCCTTGGGAAAGTTATGAATCCTCTTCTTCTTCATTCCATTCACTTACATGCTAATAACCTTGGGAAAGATATGAATCCTCTTCTTCTCCCCATTCCATTCACTTACATGCTAATACCCTTTGGAAAGGTATGAATCTTCTTTTTCTCCCCATTCCATTCACTTACATGCTAATACCCTTGAGAAAGGTATGAATCCTCTTCTTCTCCGCATTCCATTCACTTACATGCTAATACCCTTGAGAAAGGTAGGAATCCACTTCTTCTCCCCATTCCATTCACTTACATGCTAATACCCTTGAGAAATGTATGAATCCTCTTCTTCTCCCCATTCCATTCACTTACATGCTAATACCCTTGAGAAAGGTATGAATCGTCTTCTTCTCCCCATTCCATTCACTTATATGCTAATACCCTTGGGATAGTTATGAATCCTCTTCTTCTTCATTCCATTCACTTACATGCTAATAACCTTGGGAAAGATATGAATCCTCTTCTTCTCCCCATTCCATTCACTTACATGCTAATACCCTTTGGAAAGGTATGAATCTTCTTTTTCTCCCCATTCCATTCACTTACATGCTAATACCCTTGAGAAAGGTATGAATCCTCTTCTTCTCCGCATTCCATTCACTTACATGCTAATACCCTTGAGAAAGGTAGGAATCCACTTCTTCTCCCCATTCCATTCACTTACATGCTAATACCCTTGAGAAATGTATGAATCCTCTTCTTCTCCCCATTCCATTCACTTACATGCTAATACCCTTGAGAAAGGTATGAATCGTCTTCTTCTCCCCATTCCATTCACTTATATGCTAATACCCTTGGGATAGTTATGAATCCTCTTCTTCTCGCCATTCCATTCACTTATATGCTAATATCTTTGGGAAAGGTATGAATTCTCTTCTTCTTAATTCCATTCACTTACATGCTAATACCCTTGGTAAAACTATGAATCCTCTTCTTCTCCCCTTTCCATTCACTTACCTGGTATACCCTTGTGAAAGGTATGAATCCTCTTCTTCTCTCATTCCACTCACTTACATGCTAATACCCTTGGGAAAGGTATGGATCCACTTCTTCTCCCCATTCCATTCACTTACACGCTAATACCCTTGGGAAGTTATGAATCCTCTTCCTCTCCCCATTCCATTCACTTACATGCTAATACCCTTGTGAAAGTTATGGATCCTATTCTTCTCCCCATTCCATTCACTTACATGCTAATACCCTTGAGAAATGTATGAATCCTCTTCTTCTCCCCATTCCATTCACTTACATGCTAATACCCTTGGGAAAGGCATGAATCATCCTCTTCTCCCCATTCCATTCACTTACATGCTAATACCCTTGGGAAAAGTATGAATCCTCTTCTTTTTTATTCCATTCACTTACATGCTAATATCCTTGGGAAAGATATGAATGCTCTGCTTCTCGCCATTCCCTTCACTTACGTGGTAATACCGTGTAGAATGTATGAATCCTCTTCTTCTCCCCTTTCTATTCACTTACATGCTAATATCCTTGTGAAGGGTATGAATCCCCTTCGTCTCCTGATTCCATTCACTTACATGCTAATACCCTTGGGAAAATTATGAATGCTCTTCTTCTCCCCATGCCATTCATTTACATGCTAATAAACTTGGGAAAGTTATGAATCCTATTCTTTTCCCATTCCATTCACTTACATGCTAATACCCTTGGGAAAGGTATGAAACCTCTTCTTCTACCCATTCCATTCACTTACATGCTAATACCCTTGGGAAAGTTATGAATCCTCTTCTTCTCCCCATTTCATTCACTTACAGGCTAATACCCTTGGGAAAGTTATGAATCCTCTTCTTCTTCATTCCATTCACTTACATGCTAATAACCTTGGGAAAGATATGAATCCTCTTCTTCTCCCCATTCCATTCACTTACATGCTAATACCCTTTGGAAAGGTATGAATCTTCTTTTTCTCCCCATTCCATTCACTTACATGCTAATACCCTTGAGAAAGGTATGAATCGTCTTCTTCTCCGCATTCCATTCACTTACATGCTAATACCCTTGAGAAAGGTAGGAATCCACTTCTTCTCCCCATTCCATTCACTTACATGCTAATACCCTTGAGAAATGTATGAATCCTCTTCTTCTCCCCATTCCATTCACTTACATGCTAATACCCTTGAGAAAGGTAGGAATCCACTTCTTCTCCCCATTCCATTCACTTATATGCTAATACCCTTGGGATAGTTATGAATCCTCTTCTTCTCGCCATTCCATTCACTTATATGCTAATATCTTTGGGAAAGGTATGAATTCTCTTCTTCTTAATTCCATTCACTTACATGCTAATACCCTTGGTAAAACTATGAATCCTCTTCTTCTCCCCTTTCCATTCACTTACCTGGTATACCCTTGTGAAAGGTATGAATCCTCTTCTTCTCTCATTCCACTCACTTACATGCTAATACCCTTGGGAAAGGTATGGATCCACTTCTTCTCCCCATTCCATTCACTTACACGCTAATACCCTTGGGAAGTTATGAATCCTCTTCCTCTCCCCATTCCATTCACTTACATGCTAATACCCTTGTGAAAGTTATGGATCCTATTCTTCTCCCCATTCCATTCACTTACATGCTAATACCCTTGGTAAATGTATGAATCCTCTTCTTCTCCCCATTCCATTCACTTACATGCTAATACCCTTGGTAAAACTATGAATCCTCTTCTTCTCCCCTTTCCATTCACTTACCTGGTATACCCTTGGGAAATGTATGAATCCTCTTCTTCTTCAATCCATTCACTTTCATACTATTACCCTTGGGAAAGCTATGAATCCTCTTCTCCGCATTCCATTCACTTACATGCTAATACCCTTGGGATAGTTATGAATCCTCTTCTTCTCCCCATTCCATTCACTTACATGCTAATACCCTTGGGATAGTTATGAATCCTCTTCTTCTCCCCATTCCATTCACTTACATGCTAATACCCTTGGGATAGTTATGAATCCTCTTCTTCTCCCCATTCCATTCACTTACATGCTAATACCCTTGGGATAGTTATGAATCCTCTTCTTCTCCCCATTCCATTCACTTACATGCTAATACCCTTGGGAATGGTATGAATCTTCATCTTCTCCCCATTCCATTCACTTACATGCTATTACCCTTGGGAAAGGTATCAATCCTCTTCTTCTCCCCATTCCATTCACTTATATGCTAATACCCTTGGGAACGTTTTGAATTCTCTTCTTCATTCCATTCACTTACATGCTAATACCCTTGGGAAAGGTATGAATCCTCTTCTTCTACCCATTACATTCACTTACATGCTAATACCCTTGTGAAAGGTATGAATCCTCTTCTTCTCTCATTCCACTCACTTACATGCTAATACCCTTGGGAAAGGTATGGATCCACTTCTTCTCCCCATTCCATTCACTTACACGCTAATACCCTTGGGAAGTTATGAATCCTCTTCCTCTCCCCATTCCATTCACTTACATGCTAATACCCTTGTGAAAGTTATGGATCCTATTCTTCTCCCCATTCCATTCACTTACATGCTAATACCCTTGGTAAATGTATGAATCCTCTTCTTCTCCCCATTCCATTCACTTACATGCTAATACCCTTCGGAAATGTATGAATCCTCTTCTTCTCCCCTTTCCATTCACTTACATCCTAATTCCCTTGGGAAAGGTATGAATCCTCTTCTTCTCCCCATTCCATTTACTTACATGCTAATACCCTTAGGAAAGATATGAATCCTCTTCTTCTCCGCTCAGATATGGGTAAATAGCAGGGCAGACCGGGTTCTATAGCTTTGGATGGCAACAGTTCTACTGCAGGAAGAAATGTCAACCTACTGCAGGAAAAAAAATCTGCTTCCTCAGTCATGTATCGAAAGATTCCTGATCGCCTAAGCCTGTATCACGCATGGCATATAACTGACTGACTATTTTTCATTATTGCTATTTGGCGATTTTTACGTGATTTTCTTTTTTTTTTTTTTTGTGACCAATTTTTTGTACGATAACAATTTTTATAAATTTGGAAATAATCGAAATTAATTGCGATTGTCATCCATGAAATAAAAATAATTCTTTGTACGGAAAGTAAGGACCTACGTACATCAAATTGTCTTTAAATTAAGTGGCAGCAGAAGAATTATCGTTGAACTTTTAAAAGGTAATCTTAATACAATACTTAAATGCAACGATCAATTTGGAGTTCTTCTATAGTTTATTGTTACTTGTCGCATCTACTCTTCCCAACCTATTGTAACGAAGGCCCACTTAAGAGCTCTCCGCAGGAGCTAGCCTGAATGCCGTCCGATACGGCGGCTTTTAAGCTAGTTATATATAAAGGCTAAAAACTCTTATATTATGTAAAACCATAATCATAGAGAATGTATTTAGCGATGTCTATATGGCGTCACTATGAAACTGCCTTCACTGGTTAGCGGACAGGTCCTGTACGTGTTGGATTCATGTATCACTGATAGACTCACTTGTGTACAGGATGCATTCATGGTGTCAATATTTTGGGTTTAACACGATAAATATATAAAAGAAATATATATTAATAATTGGATATAATCATATTTATGCGGGGATTCCCTAAGACATAATAATTGTTTGAAGGATTTCACAAAGGTAAAAAGGTTTAGAAACGCTGGTCTAGACCAATCAATGGCGGACTTTCTAAGATATCTAAGTAATAGTGGCAATATCCCAAGAAATATTCATTTTAATTTCGGAATATTTTCCTCTTTTTCTTCCTCGAAGCGTAACCATGTGAAGTAATAGCTCTTTAAAGGATTTGACACTACTTGCTGCGATAAACGACACATAACTGATCAAATGCTCCAAGGAACAACAACCTACTGTGTAGCGTCCTCAAATGTAAACATAAAATATGAAAATAAAATACGGAAATAGAAAAAGAAAAATAACGCATTTGCTTACTTGAAAAGCACATCTCTCTCTCTCTCTCTCTCACACACGCACACATCTAATGAGAAGACAATTCTCATATAAAAAAAAGAAAAGAGTGAACAACTGCTTCAAAACGGATGATTTTTCTGGTCCAGGATCTAGTTTATTGTGACTAGAAATCAACCTAAATTCCGCTATAGAGAAATAAAAAAAAAAAGAAAAAGAAAGAAAACAAAGAAGAAAGGAACGCCGGAAAATAAATAAAAGTATCTTGGCCAATGAAAATAACAAAGAGACTTTTGAAGTTAGCCAAAAATAAGCTAGCCTGGAGCCTTTCTTAATTGTATATAAAGAGACAATCGACAGACAACCGTAGAAAGGAGTCAACCAGAGAAACTAGCCCAGCATGTCACATGAAGAAACTAATCGATCATCTACTTAAGATATTTCCATCTCTTCGCACGGGCCACGAAAACACAGCGTGTGGCGTCCGTAATATGTTTCCAAAGCAAACACTCACCCGAATCTTACAAGGATCTAACTCGTAAACTATCAATTAGCCAAACGAACGCTCCTATCGAAGTCAATTAAATAAACATATTATTTGTTTATACCTTTGATTCTGGTCGTTTATTCCGAAGTTTCCGAGAAATATTGCTATGGCCCTCTGGCACTTCCCTACAACTTCCTTCCCGAAGCAACAATGAACATTACTTACTCTTGATAAGACAAACATCCTTTCCGTTTTTATTTAAAATATAATCTGTGATAGGTTCCCCTATCAACTTGTTTACAACCCTCTGCGGTCTTTTGAACAGGAGTAGAGGTTTATCCCTTGTTTATTGTTTAGAATTGACTTCCCGGGTCCTTCTGAAGCCTACTACAACTCTATGCATCTAACGTCTCCGCCGAAAAATCTAAACATTTATTTACTATTTATTTATTTTTTCTATCAATAGGAGTAGATAAGTTTGCTTTTCATCCTTTATTTCCTGATTAGGGTTGGGTTTCCTGTTCCCTCTAAAGCCATTTTCTTCTCTTTCACTTCCGATGGCCTCTTGCGTCTTGTTGGCATTATCCACTCGCTTAGGTTGATACCTCTTACTCTGTAACCCTCTACCTCAAGTGGCTCTTGGGCCTTGCACAGCGTTAACACCATTGTAAAACAAATGGTTATTGAGGTACCTAGGAATTTATGGATGTGGCGATATTCAGTCTTTTCCTTCTCTTTTACTTCTAATAGCCACTTGCATCTTAGTGGCATTGTCACCTTGTTTGGAATGGAATGTTTTTTTTAAATTCTGGTGGTTAGAGTTCTGCTCGAAATTCGAAACAGTTTAGTTTACTTCTTATGTAACTTCAGTATTCAATTGAGGAATTAATGAAAATAATTGCAAAGAAATTTAATCACCGTGCTATTTTAGAAGTACCAGAGAGAATACAGTCAAAGAAATGGTTGTAAAAGCACTTACGATTGATTAATTGATTGATTCGTTTTTTACGGCTTATCAACCCTTTGCAAGTTCAGAAAATAGTTTTAGATTATAAGAATTATGTTGGAGATAATAATGCTTCTGTAACAAAGCTGGGGTGGAGAAGATGTGGATTCATGCCTTTCCCAAGGGGATTTGCGCATAAGGGAATATAACAATCTCAACTGGAATTGGAACTCCGCTAAAGAATTTCGAACCATTACACCACCCGCACATCCAAGCTTACAACACCTGGTATTCCCAAGTGGTTACCCATCTAGGTACTGACCAAGCTCCTACTGGAACCGGTGTTTCAATGTGATAGGGCACACAAGACTAACAATTGTTCAAAATGAATCAATGTAGAATAAAAACCAATGTGGATTAAAATAAATGATAAACTACATTTAATAATCAGTATTTTTCTATGTATAACCGTAACATTTCTCTGTCTAGGATCAGAATTTATGATCTACATGGTTCCCAGCCTTATTAGCTGGAATCAGTGACGCTTTCCGATTGAGAAAACTAAATAATATTCAGCGGTGAGGCATGAAGAAAAGAGAAAGAGGAGATGCAAGAATAAAGATGAAAAAAATATTTTGATTCTTTTTCAGATTTCCAAGTTTGTTTTTTTTTCCAATTCTTTGTACGACTACGCTTGAAAGATGATAGAAATAAAATTCAAACATTTAATAACTTGCAGTGCTGAGGGATTTTAACGGAGAACCTAACTACTAATGCAGCGATTTTGTAAAGATCACTCCTATGTATAGGCTCCGCATATTCGTTCCTGTGGTAAGAAAAAAAAATCAAATAATTGAAAGCAGTTTTAGGACCAATCAGAATCGTCCCTACGAAAATCCTCACAATAAACTCACAATCTATAAGACATGTCTAATCGACCCATATTCGACAAAGAGAGATATTCCCCGATTTTGGTCATATGTTGATCACTTCCCACTGATTGATAAAGGTCTCTCAATAACTCAAAAATAATTATTTACAGAAACAGACATTGGGGCTTTTCTTCTTTTCATTTTTTTTTTTTTTGCTTTGTTTTTTTGTTTTTTTTGTTTTTGTTTTTTTGTGGGGTTTTTTTTTTGTCTTTTTGTTGTTGTTTTAGTGAAAAATACTTAAACTGAACAATTAATACACTTTTTCACTAAATTCTGTCACGCACAGACTATTAACTGTACTTGTACGCATACCTTTATTAATTTTATCATTATTATTATTATTATTATTATTATTATTATTATTGAATAAATTTATAAACTCCGCGTATAAAATTCGTTGATTAAAAACACCCAACACATTTCTCGCGTGTCTAATTTAGCACACATATATTACGGTGGTAGAAGAAAACAAACTTTTAGCATCTGTCGTCTTCTCTCTTTTCTTAATCCAGTCATTTTCAGGTCGACTTCCACAGTAGTAAGGAGATAGACATCTTGTTGCTTTCTCTATGCATTTAATCCTAATGGCGTACTCCTTAGCGGTCGAAGAATATCAAGTAATAATCAACAAAGTAACAATTCTGTAACAATGTTTTCTCTAAAAAGAATGTGTGGTCCTTTGAAACAATGACATCTGACTAATTTTTCTTTCTTTTGTTTACGATAACCAGATCAAGTCTTCTGACTTAGAATTAGTGATTTGTTTCTATCTCAAAATGCTATAGTATTATTGTTAGAAAATGTTGCCCTTTATATGTTTTATGTTTAAATACAAGATCATAACCAACGATATAGAGCAAGTGAAGGATGTGATATTTTGTTGTCTCCACTTAATTAAACAACAACAGAGAGCTAATGACAAATAATAATTTTAAAAAATGAACGAGAAAACTGAAATGGATAAAACTCTTCACAGGATACGAGCTGGGCTTGTTAAAAGTAATTTTTAGAATTCCTCGGCAGATTCTACACCAGTTTTTTTGTTTATTTATTCTTGAGTTCCTTTCTTTATCAGATCCAATGCTAGGAAATTTGTCCCGGCTTTCACGCATCAAAGGGTTGAGGTTAAAAATAGAGTAGAGGTTTAAAAATTTGCGACAAAACGCGAGTCAAACAGCAAGATTAGAGCGGACAAACACTCTTTTAGGCGGGTACGAATAAAGAAAAAAACTCCTGTTCGGGGAGTAACAACAAAAGAAGAAAGTATTTCTTTACAACATATACAGAAAAAAAAAAGGTAAAGAGATGAAAGGACAATTAGGAGAGAAAGAAAGGGTAAAGAGAAAATATTCTTAACTTAAAAAAGGCTTACTCAAAATATTTCTCTGAGCGCCTAAAGAGTTCTTTAAGATGTTATTATTAAGATACACTTACAGTTCTTCTAGAGTTGGAAATTTGTTCACAGATGAAAGAATCCTGCTGCTGAGTGAGTTTTTTTGGTCGACGACAGAAGTCCAGTGGGCTCATCAGAAGGAGTGGTGAAGGGATGCAGCTTTGGATTGGTCTTGAATAGTGGACCGACGTTCGTTTTTAACAGCCCTTTTTAGTATTAGGTTGGTGCAAAAATAATATCGTTTTTTGACGTATTTTTTAACGTCAAAAAACGATATTATTTTTGCACTAACCTAGTAGTTCTTCTTTGGTGAAAAAGGTGCTGGAGCTCCCTAATGTCGACCTCACAGACGGTGGGCAGAAATCTCACTGTCGAAATAGGCAAGATTTTCCAAATTTATGGAGTTTTGGTAGGTTCCGATTGATCGAGGACTTTTCCCTCCAAAATCGTTGTACAAATTTCCTTGCCCCTCTATTGGTCAGAAAACACATTCTTATCACTGATAAGAATCAGGGCCCTGGGAGCCGGTTTCGAAGGTACTGAAAACAAGTTGAAGTGAAAAAGCTGTGAGGTTTCTCCCAGAATTTATGGCACCATAGAAAGAATAATGGTGATGGAATTCCTTTTTATTTTCCAGCTCTCTCCTTAGTCAGAAAATATATTCTTATCTCTGATAAGAATCAAGGCCTTGGGAGCCGGTTTTGAAATTAAAAAGAAGTTGGAGTGAGGATAAAAAAATAGCGAGAATGTGAACTTGTCAAATTGTTGTTCTCAAATTAAATTCCAGCACCAAGTTCCAACCCTAACAGGAACAGTTTAAGATTTTTTTTTTCTATTTTCACCCCAGGCCTTTGAATTTGCTTATTTTTTCAACAGATACTTGTATGTACCTTCCTGTCCTGGCTTTCCACATGAAAGGATTGAGGTTAAAAATGCGATAAATTTGGAAAACGCAACAATGGCTTGAAAAATCAGAGCGGACAATTCTCTCTTTTTCGGCGGCTCTTTCAGGCGAAAGATTAAAGGCTCAAACTCCTGCTCGGTGAAAATGTTTATTTACATGCACAAAAAAGGGTATAAGGATATACACAATTACGAGAGAAAGAAAGGGCGAAGAAAATTCCTTTAACTTTAAAAGAAGAAAAAATGTTCATAAAAAAGAAAACGCTTGCTCAAAATATTTTTCTGAGCGCCTAAAATGTTCTTTAAACGAGTAGTACATTGTTGTTAAAGTTTAAAACACTCACAGATTTGTTCAGAGTTCTTGTATAGGAAGAAACTGTCGGAAGATACGAATTTCGTAGCTGAGTGAGTTCGCCGGCCAGTGATAGATATCTTCTAGTTGCAAGAAGGCAGATCTCAACTGGTTTTTAGTAGTGGGCCGACGTTCTTTCTTGACAGCCCGTAGTAGGTTAGTTCTTTCTTGTCACCGACCTGTTGATATCACAGACGGTTGTAGATTAATCACTGCCAAATAGTTGAAGAATCTCCGTATTTAGGAGGTTCAGAAATAACGGGGATTTCCCTCCAATACTGCTATACAAATTTCCTAGTTCATTAGTTCTTATCACTGATAAGAACCAAGGTTTTGGGAGCTGCTTTTTGGAAGAAAGTGTCCGACAAACTGTGAGCGTTACCCCCAGATTTTATAGCACCGTGGATAGGATAATGGCTGTCAAATTTCTTTTTATATTTTCCAGCTCTCTCGTTTGTCAAAAAATATATTTTTATCTCTAATAAGAATCAAGGCTTTGGGAGCCGGATTTGAAAGCAAGTGGGGAAAGTTGGGGTGAAGATTGGAAAAGAGGCTAGAACGTGAATAGCTCGACGTTGTGACATGAGCTCGTTTCTGGAATATTGTAGTTGTGTTTCTCAAATTAAATTCTAATAAGGCCCTTAATCACCTGTACCAAGAATTATATTCGCACTACTAATAAGTTTTTCTCTATTGAAACTGGACTTTACACATTTATCTCACACAAAATCCACGCTTATATTTAAAAAAAAAAAGCCTTTAAAAGCCCTGCTAATTCGTCATCATATTTTTGCATATACTTCCGAGTCATATAAAATAGATGAGTTATACTTTTATTTTTAACCGTATACCCATTTTCTGTTTTGTTTAACGATTTTGATAAAGGAATTAATGCCAAACAAAAAGGTTCACCTTGAAAAATTTCACATTTAATTTTCATACCTTTAATTAGGAGCACATCATTAGAGAGCAAGAATAACAGATATGTCTTCTAGAATTACATATTATGATGTAAGAAATTCACAACTGTAAATGAAATTTTGTATGTTTCAAGGACCTTGATAATCCACAAGTGTGGGATGCTGTCGAAGGCCTTCTTTGTAGTCTATCCAGGCTAAACTGAATTACTTAACATTGTTATTTTTTTTGTTATTTATTTATAATGCAAGTTTCATTATCCTATTATTATTACTTCCTTTAATTTCTTTTATTAATACATTTCCTTCCGGGTCCCAACAATAGACCTAAATTCAGAACCGGCATCATGACATTTTCCACTGATTATTTTTGTAAAAAAAAAAAAAACTACGATAACACACATTTTACGTAGATAAAGCTCTTCGTAATTGGGTCTGGGTGGTGTTCCTACCAGTTTTTTTCTCCGCAGATGTTATATATTTTCCAGTGAAGATATTGGCCGACTCTATCATGATGAGTTTTACATTTAGTTGGTGCTAACACCGTGCAACCTGATACAATATGGTCAATTGTTTCTGGATATTTATCACAGAATCTGCATTTTGGGATCACACAAGTGTGCTTGGTAATTTTTACTTGGCAATTACTCGTCTTGTGCAGCAAGATTAAAACCTGTTTCAGCTTTTCACCATCCACTACGTAACAATTGTTGGGTACGGGGATTATCTAAATCAGCTTGTTTTGTACGGGTAAAGTATTGACCCTGAAGAGGCTTATCTTACGAACCTTTCTGCCTTTGATATATTGCATTTGCTTTACAGTAGGAGTATTATGGTTTACTTGCACTTCTTCAGCCACTTTAAATTCCTTTTGGGATTTGTTGGCTTCCTTTATTACTAAATAAAGATTCTTATTTCTTTCAAGTTCTTTGACACAGATCATCATCCAGTCTTCTGTAGTTTGCGTGTATCTTTGCAGACCGATTGTCTGTGGCTTTGTAAAACAGTTGAACTAATCCTCTGCCTACTTCGGTTCTGGGCACATGCAAACTATCAACATCAGCCTTAGGATGATGCATGCGGTGGCAAATGAGAATATTTCTCGTTTGACATCCATTCGCTAATTCCTAAGTATTTATAGGCTTCATCATGCTCCAGTTCCCTGATCTTTGTGACAAAATCTAAATCTATTAAGGGTATTTCTGTAATTCTACCTGTAATTCAAAACAGAAAGGGTGACAGAGAGTCTCCTGAAAAGATTCTACGTCGGATATTTAGACGGTTGGATATGGCAGTGTCTCTGGTGTGACTACAGTATAGTTTGGTGTTCCACATTCCCATTCTGTGCTTAAGGGAATTTACTACCACGGGGGAGACTTTATATATTTCCAAAGTCTTAAGAATCCAAGAATGTGGAACACTATCAAAGGCGTTACGATAATCAATCCACGCTGCGCTATCTGCGATTTCTATGTCGTCTTCTGCAATTTTCCAAGATCATTTTATTTATCAGTAATTGATCTTTGCAGCCATGTGAACCTCTCCTGCATCGATTCTGTTCCAGGGGAAGTATGCTGTTTGTTTCGAAAAAGGAATAAATACGGTTCGTCAGAACAGACGTGATCAACTTATACGTTGTGGAGAGACACGTTATCGGTCTATAATTTTTCGGGTCGTCTGTTTCACTTGTTATTGGCATGAGGTATGTAATACCTTCAGTAATCCACTCCGGGATTTTATTGGGATTATTTACAAGCGTTGATAAGGTTTTATGCAAGATGAGCATTGGGCAACTTGTCATTTCCTGGGGATTTCCATTTTTAGGATTTCGTTAGAGCTTGCCTAACATCATCTGTGGATATATTTTCCCATTATTGCAAAGGTGTATCCAGCATTCGTTCTTCTTCGCGTCGGATCCATTCTGCATTTGGGTTATATTCCTTTGGGATGCTCCAAATATTTTCCAAAATATCTGTACATTATCAATCGATGGTGGCCTTTCAAAATGCATAGGTGTTTTTCCAATTTCCCTGTAAAATTTCTTAAGGTCCGTTTGGAATATTTTATTTTGGCGATAGAACCTACCATGGTTTTTCGTATCGTCTTGTTCTCTGTGCCTTTAGCTAATGATTCTACTTCAGCATTTCCGTGATTGATGGAATGTAAATTAAGAATTTAATTTTATATTTCCGCTTGATCTTTTTGCACTTGTGTGTGGAAATATTAGGGTTTCTGTTGAGCTCATCTAATGTAGAAATCTCACATCTGATTTGTTTTATTTCTCGTATCAGTTTTTCTTTCTAAGCTCACTCTCTATGTCTGTTAATTTTATTTATTGTTTTGACCCCAAGCTTCCTAGTTGCTGCTAAAGCTGCTGCGTATATGACGTTGTTTACTTCTGTGATGTTTCACGGTGGTTTATCTGTTAACAGTGTTTCCAGAGCAGCGTTGTATGTTTTCACCATGTGCTTGTTGGAATTCGTCATATGGATTTTCGGGATCTGGTCTCTGTCTGACAATTGTATGAAAGTTACTCTGCTGATTACTTGGATGACGTCGTCTTTCGCTTCGGTGATTTCAGCTTTGTGGTTTTCAAGGAATTCTAAGTTAATGTACCTGGAGTCATCTTCAGGGACATTGTCTGGAGAACTGCAGGTTGTGTTTAAGGTAGAGTCTTTGATTTCCTGGGAGGTTATTTTGTATTTCATTTGTTTTAGTTTTTACCTCACCCTCTGTCACATTACTTATTTCTACTTTCATCTCATTACAGTTTGAGTGATGGGTCATAGTATTTTGTCTTATATCTAATTTTATCCTATCTATTTCTGTCTTTGAGAGTCTGTTGTTTCGCATAATGTTCCTACGGGCATTAGCAAGCATGTTTGGATTGAGGTTAGGTCTTATATCATTTCCCACCATACTTCTCCATATTTGGTATGTTTGATTGGTGGTGTTCTTTGCTGGGTTTTCGAATGCAGTGAAGAAGGATGTCATGACTCGTCGATACTCTTCGCAAGACCATTTCGTTCGTTTTCTTTTTATTAGTCGATTTGGTATGGAGTCACTTTGTCCAAGGTTGGCAATAACCCGGGTTTGGTGACCTAGTGTCTCTTCGTTTGTGGAAGAGTTTGTTCCAGTGACAGATTTTTCGTCCTCAGACTGGTTCCTCTGTGAGGGACGCGGCCCTTGTTGACCCGGATGACGACCGATCCGGTATAAAAATGTTATTCGTATTCATTGAAATTGGTAGAGATTTGCGTTTTAACCTTGACCGCCAAGGGCTAATTATGTTCAAGTTACCAGCTTTAGGACGACTCTCGGAGAAGACCCAAGAGCACCCCCAACCAATGAGATTGGTACGAATGTGAATTTGTTAACATATCGAAGGTGGAATAGTTCATAAGAGTGTATTGTAATCAGCTGGGTAGACTATACTAAGTTTTAACTTAGAAAAAGTCGGAGTGACACTACCAGGGGGAATACCAGATTTTAGCATTCAGAGTTTAAAAAAAAAAAAAAAATGAAAGGAAAGAGAAAAGGGAAATTAAAATAAAAGAATTAAATTGAGTCAAAGGGATTTAGAATCATATCAAAGTACAGGAAAAAGTATAATTGAAAAATAGTACAACATTTACCATTTCTTACATGTTCGGAGCATGGCACAAGTGACTTTCCCCAAATGTTCACCTTTCCGTCGCCAACGACAGATATTTATCAAATTTTATGGGGTAGGCTGGACCTTCTATTACAGTTTGGCAGGGAGACTATCAAAGAATTCATTAAACAAAGGGGTACAGGCAAGGGGAAAAATTATACATTTCCGGTCATCTCTCAATCTACTAGCCACTAAAAGATAAAATTTTTAATTTTCACTCAAAGAGACGACAGTCAAAGGGCAGAACATTGCTAGAAAATTACACCTGTAGCCATGAAAAAAAATCATACAATATGATCCCTATCCATGCGGATATATACACATGTACATGCGGATAAAGGTATATATATATATATATATATATATATATATATATATATATATATATATATAGAGAGAGAGAGAGAGAGAGAGAGAGAGAGACAAACAGACCGACAGACAGACAGACAGACTGAGATTAGTAAATTGTTATTATTGTTATTATTATTATTGTTATTATTATTATTTCCAGTTTTTTTTTCCATTTTGTACAACGTTAAAAGGAACAGAGGAAATCAACTCGCAACCTTCCTGGCGGGCTTGAGTGAATGAAGTGTTTATCATCATCCATGCAGAGTAGCTGATTACTTTCTTGCTTACCTTGTATCCATAGTTATTACTGCTTAGTTCATGCGAAAGTGGGGTGTGTACAGACAGAAGAGTTAATAGAGAGATTCTTTGAAAGATTGCTCGTCGGATATTCAGGCGATTGGAAGTTGCAGTGTCGTTTGCGTGATTTAGGTATAATGTATCTTTCCACAGTCTCATGTTTAGGAAATCTGCTATCACCGAGGAGACTTTGTGCATTTCAAAAAGCCTTAAGTATTCAAGAGTGTGGTACAGTGTCAAAGGCTTTACGTTAATCTGTAGAGAGTGCGAAATAATAGCTCCCTTTCACGCTCTCTTCAAATTCAGAATACTGACGAAAAAAAATTGAAAGGAAAATTCGAGGGCCTATGTGAAATTTTCTTTGGGCCATTGAAAGCCTCGCTTTCACATAGATTGGACAGCTAGCTGAGAAGAAGAAAAAATAAATTCGCCTGCCTGTGTAAAAATTTTTTGGGAGCAAGGAAAACCTTGTCTTCAAATAAATTAGCCGTTGAGCCAATAACAAGAAAGAAAAGAAAGTAGAGAGCCTATGCGAAAAGAAAGTAGAGAGCCTATGCGAAATTTTTCTTATATGAAATAAGAAAAAATGAGTTAATAAAGGAAGAGTATCTGAAGTCATGCGAAAGGTTCGCTTCTTTCTACCACATCCATTATCTTATTACTTTTCGCCAGTATCATATTACACGCTAATTATCTTATCAGACTTAACTAAGCACGTACCAATTCAGAGAGCTTTCCTTCAACAAACCAAGAAAGTTAATTATTGCAAACTATCTCTATCTGTTTACTTTTGAATGTATGCAACTGTTTATTCCTTCTGTGAACTCTCTTATCTTTATTTTAAACATTTTTTAATATTATTTTGTGCGAGACCATTTAATATATTGTTTGAAAATTTCCTATTCGGGACAATACAAAAAATTATGAACTTTAAAAACATTTCTTATTTATTTTCCTGAAACGAGCTAATGTCACAACTTCAAGCGTTTAAATTCGTAAATAAATTCTTTATTTTGCTATTTGTTAAAATTACCCTTGTGTTTCTTCATCCTTACCATCTTCCATTAATTTTCTTGGCGGGGTAAATCAATTGTTAATTTTAGCCTCCAACCCCACACCACTATAAATCTATTCATTCTGTTCTGAGTTTTCTATTTTTTTTTTATTTTCTTCCAATTTTCTAGGATCATTTTATTTATCAATATTTGATCTTTACAACCGTATGAACCGCTTCGACATCCCTTCTGTCCTAGGGTAAAAATGTTTGTCATCATCGAAAAGAGAGCTGCTACAGTTCATCAGGACAGACGTCATCAATTTATATGTTATTGGCCTATGATTCTTTTTGGAATCACCTTCTTCACCCGTTTGTGGTAGGAGATATTGGGGCTATTGATTAGCATTGATAGATTTTGCACAGTCATCACCTGTCATCAATGCATAAAACATGCATTGATGACAGGTGATATTGCCAAACGTTGGGTACCTTGTAATTTCCTGGAGATTTCCATTTTGAGGATTTTCTTACAGCTTACATTATTCTGAGCTAATTTTTTCCATTTTTATACAGGCTTATCTTTCAAGTACGGCGTCGACGAAATGAACATGTCTTCATCTTTTGGTCAGAGAAGTCTCTGTAAATTCGCCTGTCGTAAATGTAATCTGAGTGAAATTTTATACAATTAATTTAAAATTACGTTATTTTATTTTATTTTTAATTTTAATTCTATTTTATTTCATTTATTTTATTTTTTGTTTATTTAATTTCATTTTAATCTTATTTCATTTTTTACTTTTCTTTATTCAATAATTTATTCTCCTTTTTCTTTTTTTCTTTCTCTCACATTTCCAAGGAAGCTTTCCAAGGATCCTTCCGCTACCCTGGAGTGGGAAGAGTATCTATCATATAAAGGTTGATTATTATTACTCGAATTGGTGTAGAGGAAATGAAGAATTTCTGGTTAAAGAAGTTTCTGGAGATTCGCCTGTAGTAAATGTAAGCTTTTATACGATTAATTAGAAATTACGTTTTACTTTTTTTTTTTCTTTTAAGTTTATTTTATTTCATTTTATTTTTTTTTATTTCTTACTTTACTAACTAGTATTTTCATTATTATTATTATTATTATTATTATTATTATTATTATTAAATAGTTAGATAATTTTCCGAGAAAAGAAAAATTTCCTGGTAAAGAACATTTTGATGCAAGGGAAGTAAGCTTGAAGTAAACTTTTGTGAGTAGCCTCCCTTGAATTGTAGTTTTACGAATTATTTTAGATTTTATTATTAATAATGATCCATTAATAAATAATAACTAAAAAGCATCAAGAGACAATATTAGGATGATAAATAATTATCAGTTATGATCAATTATCAATTATGATCTTAATTTTACAATATAAATTACGATAATGAACTATATTCCAATTAATTTCACTAGGCAAATTACAAATATAGGGGACACCGTAATCAAAAAAATACAATTTAAATATCTGAGAAGTGTTTAAATCCGAAGGCGCATTCGAATTACGAAAGTTGCTTGCAAAGGTTAAGCAATTTAATTTGAGAACAACTACTACAATGTTTTACAAGTTGAAGTTCTCGCATCATTTCAAATCTTTGCTCCAACTTTTACCCCTGAATAATTCAATGGTAACTAACCCTAACCCTTTCCCTGCACCGTGCCCGTGACAGAAAAGAATATATTTTCTGGCAAACGAAAGAGCTGGAAAATATAAAAAGGTATCTGACTACCCTTGCCCTGACCATAGTGTCATAAAGTTTGTCGGACCCTTGCTTCCAAAAATCAGCTCACAAACCTTTAAGATAAAAATATATTTTCTGACGAATGAGAGGGCCGGGAAAGTGTTTAGCAATTTTGTAGAGAAAAGTTCCCAATATTTCTAAGCCTTTTAATCTCGATAAAAACGGAGAATATGCACCTCTTTGACAATGAGTATTTGAGATCGTCCGTGATAACATCAGGTCGGCGATAGAACACCAGTTACCATTTCTACGAAATCTTGCGTAGCGTCTTAAGAGTCTGCATGGACCAACAGTTGCATAATATAAAGGTTCGCGCATGGACGGGTGTCCCTGCAACAAGTACATTTGGTGGGCAACCACGAGGCCACACTATGTTGCAATTAGCGCCAGTTCCCTTCTGCACATGTTACATTTGATGATCGACTGTTGCTACTACTACTACTACTATTAGCACTAGGTCTTTTCCTTACCAATATATCACATATAAACAACAAAAGTTATAAATTTAAACCAGCTCAGCAAAAATCACCTAAAGTCCTTTTCGTGGTATTCGTACCAACTTCATGCGATGTAAAATCGTTCCTCTGAAAAGTCTCCGGACATCTTAGCTCTCTGCAAAACTAAAATTAATTCTTCAATCCCTTCCTACGATTTCTCGATTCCTGTTTAATTTCTCCTATTTAGAAATGTTTCTAATGTCCGCATGCATGGCCTGGGAGTTTATGTCCGCGATGTCCGCTGGCTTTCTTGAATCTCCAGACCATTCGTACATGTGTCTCCGTCTCTCTCTACTTAATTTAATCAGCAATCTCTTCTTTCTTTACCGTTCCCCTTCCTCTCTAGACTGTTGCGTGCTAGATAGCATTTCCGATAATACAGACAACGCCATCTCCCTACACACGTTTGCAAACATATTCATGTTCGCCCACCATACCAGGTGGCTTAAACTATCTGTCACTGACCTCGCTGGCATCCAGAGCCTTACCTTTTCAAGCATTCAATACCTCGGGCAAGCGGTTGACTTTCCTACGCGTTTCCCAGTAACCCTGACGGAAACGCTTCTCTTCTCGATCTCTTTTTCACCTCCATCCCTGACTCTTGTCATGCTACGCAGCTCTACCCTCTTGACAACTCTGATCACGTGGTAGTGTCTGTAAACATCTCCTTCCGTTACCCTATCAGCCATGAACCACCTACCAACTAAATATCTGCTTCCGACTGTATCAGAGCGACAAACCCGATCGCAACAGACGTCTCTGTCTCTGCTCGTAACGAGTGTAAGCGTGGCCTCAATGAAGAAAAATGAAACAACGTATAGCCTCTCGAAAGTCTGGTTCTAGAGATTATTGGCGGCTCTGCAAGAGCGTGCTGAACAACAGCAAATCCTCAATCCCTCCTCAATTCAATCCGTTCTAATGTCTACGGCAGGTAAGGCAGAATGCTTCGCTCATGCAACTCAACACTCGACACATCTGGCGTGCCCACACGTGATTACCACCCCCCGGAACTGGTTTCGGGCATCATTTCTAAATTAGACTCCCATAAAGCAAGTGGAGGTGACAGGATATAAGCCGTAGTCCTAAAGAAATGTGCTCCCGAGCTGTCTCTAGTCCTCTCCAAACTCTATAACTGTTGCCTCGTTGCTTTCCAGCTTGTTGGAAGTTCTCCTCAGTAGTCCCTGTTTTTAAGAAATCTAGAGAACATTCTGACCCCCACCAAACCCTAACAACCGACCTACCAGTCTCCTACCACTTTTCGGCAAAATATTCGAGGTTTTAATCAATGTCGAAGTAGTTAGGGATCTTACCTCTCACAATCTACTCTCTGACAAACAATATGGTTTCCGTTTTGCCCGGTCTACCGCTGATTTGCTTACGGCTATAACTGAATATGTATATCAAGCGCTTCATAATAACGGTAAAGCTTGAACTGTGGCTCTAGATATCTCGAAGTCGTTTGACAGGGTTTGGCATGCTGTTCTTCTACGTAAACCTCAGGGCTATAGTATTACAGAACCATTATTTGATTAAATCCAATCATTCCTATCAAATCGTGAAATGAATGTGGTTCTGAACGGGCTCTCTTCCAGATCTTTTCATACGGACGTGGGGGTCCCCCAAGGCTCTATACTGGGTCCTACGCTCTTTCTGATGTCTTCAGTTCCCAAGTATATATCTATGCTGACGAAAATACCATTTCTGACAAACTGGCCGCTGCTCTCGAAAAGGTCCATCAATCAGTGGTTAACAGGGACAGGAGATGGCTTGTAAAAATTTTAATGCCTCCAAAACTAAACCTCTCTCATTTAATTACCATAGAGAAACATCCCTGTCTACCATCAGCATGGTTGTTACTAGACTCCGGTAGAGCGTCTTACAGTGCCTTCTGAGCCTTACGTTTTCAACTGACTTGAAGCGGGACAAATACATTTAATCAATAGATGCACTACTGCAAAGAAAATTAGTGCCAGAAGCTTTTTCTCGTCAAAGTCCATCTTACAAATCTACCATTCGTCCTTTCATTGAATACTGTTGCCATATCGGGTTTGGTGCCCCTAATGTTCATCTCGAGGTTCTCGACAAAATGCAAGGAAGGATCTGTAATGTAATTGATCCTGACCTGACGTCTCGACTTCAGTCTCTTTCTCGCCGACGTGATATGGCTTCCCTCTGTCTTTTCTACAAATATTTTCACGGCAACTGCACTGATGAGCCTTTTCCCTGGTGCCCCGATACATGAATTTAAGTGCGCTACTAGATTAGCATCTAGGTCACTCCCTTTTACCTTTAAAATATTTAAATGTAACCAACATTTCAGTTTCTTTTTTTCGCACTTCCAGACTGTGAAACTCCCTTCCTCTTACTTGCTTCCCTGATAACTACTTCAAAAATTTAAATGCAGTGTCAGCCGCCATCTTCTATTCACTTGAACCCTGTTCATCTTTTATCCTTTCCTCAATCCCCACTATACACAGTCTTTTCTCTCACTTTCACTCTCTGTAATCCCCTGCGTGCTAGTGGCACTCCTGTCTTGCTTGGGGTGAAATACTTACAAAAAATGTGTTCCTGGGTGTAGAAGTATTAGAAAAACAGAAACGTTACTAAGTAGAGGGAATAATAGAAGAGTAATCAGGAAAACAGTAGATAGCGATTGGCATTACATTTAAATTTTGTAAAAATTAAAGTTAACCGGAAAGCATGGAGCCTGAAGAGAGCTTCACAAGCGAGAAGTGTGAGAAAAGAAACTGTTAGCATAGAACTTGGTATTACATATAACCAACTCAACTGTAAATTCATGAGACCTCGACGCCTGTCCAGTCATTCATTATATGTGATAGACGCTTAGGTGATCATGTATCTTTCGATACATGACTGACGAGGCAGTTTTTTCCCGCAGTAGGCTGCCATTTCTTTCGGCGGTTGACCAGATGCCATCCAAGTCTACAGAACCCAGTCTGTCCTGCTATTTACCCATAGCTGGGAGGGGGAGAAAAATTGGATTCATAACTTTCCCAAGGGTAGCACTTAAGTGAATGTAATGGATCTAACGGGCCTGGCTTGTCCAATACTTCGCTTAAATTCATAAAGTCTAGGTACCGTAGCAAAGAGATCGTCACAACAATTATTAGGTTGGTGCAAAAATAATGACGTAATAATTTCGTTTTTTGGCGTATTTTTTAACGTCAAAAAACGACATTATTACGTCATTATTTTTGCACCAACCTAATATTATGAAAGTATTTATAGAAAAGGGAGGCAACTTTACGTCGGCGGAAAAGTGACTGAAGGCATTTGTTTGTTTGTTTGTTTGTTTTGTTTTACGGTATATCAACCTCAATTGGTTATTTAATGCCAACAAAAAGTATTGTTGGTAATTTTTTTTTTTTCAAATTAGTATTGCTGGTAATATTTTTCTTCAAATATGTATTGCTGGTATTAAAACCTATTTTACACGTTTTGACACCAGTTTGGGTGTTAACTATTTGTCCATAGCTGCGACCCTGACAGGTGCTACCACCTCGTCTCAGGGTGCACCAGGGAACACCAGCAATTAGGAGGTGGTTCCACGCTGCTGTTGGATGTAGTTTATCGCCGTACCCAGGACGCGGATATAGTTTATCGTCATACCCAGGACGTGACTGAAGGCATAACATGACCAATAATAACTGAAGGTTATTTTGAACTTTTTACATTTATTTTCTCATTTTTCCTTTTTGTAATATGCCCGTTTAATTTGTTGACATTTGTTTGTTTAAAGGGCAAAAATAAAACACAAGTTTGATCTTGTGCCTTATTTTTGTCCGCCATTATTGTTGGACAATGTACCAGGATGTAAAAAACGTACACACCCCATATCAAATTTCAAGCACCAGTACGCTTTTTGTGTGTTAATCCCAACTTTTTTGCTCATTCACTGTTGCTTGCCAACTTTTGTCTTGTATATATGGCTTGCTTAGTATTATTTTTGATCTGCTCTTTTCTATCTCTTGTTATTGTTTATTGCAAACTTTGTCAATAATCGTTATTTAATCTGGTCTCCCCACTGAAACAGGATGTGACACAAGGTCGGGTTTAACATGGGGAACCCGAGCGCGTACACCTGGTTGTGCTGGCATTGGTATGAGGACCGATCTCTACCTCTTTAGTTCAATGGGAGTGATGTAGCCTTGGGTAGCTGTTCCCCGAGACAGGGCACCTCGTAGTATTTCATACTTCAGCTGCATCTCTGTCCGCGTTCAGAGTCACAACCGAGTCGTACTCTGCCCGAAGACAGAGAATCAACTGAGAGATAATAATCATCCCCCTAAATGATAATAATCATCCTCCTAAATGATTTTCTAAGCGTTGCTTAGACTTGGCACAAGGCCGAAAGTGAGGTGCACACAGTGAGGATCGATCTCACTAATAAGCCATAATTGATAAAGCGAGACAAGCTTGGTAACTATTACACCACATGGAAGTACCCAAACTTATTTTCATAGCGTAGCTTAGATGTGGTACAAGGCCGAAAGTTTTCTGGCACCCAGTGAGGATCGAAGTCACTACTTGGTCGTAAATGATCTAGCGAGATAGGTTTGTTAGCCATTACATCTCGTTGAAGTAATCAAAATTATTTTCTAAGCGTAGCTTAAGTGTGGCATAAGGCCGAAAGTGTGCAACACTCAGCGAGTATCGGCGTCAATACTGGGTCGTAATTGATCTAGCGAGACAAGTTTGCTAGCTATTACACCTCGTCGAAGTACACAATATTGTCAATTATAGGGATTTTCTAAGTGTAGCTTAGCAAGGCCCAAAGTATGGAGTACCCAGTGAGGATCAAACTCACTACTCAGTCGTAATTTCTCTAGTGAGACTAGTGAGACCATGTCCAATTATTAATGCTTAATAAAAACCAAAATTCTCATAAAATAATATTAGACATGAATTTGGTGGCAAATAAAGTTTTATTTATTGATATTTTCTTTTAAAAGAAACTATTACTATTTCAGTTATATTAGGCCCTCAAGGGTTTAATTTATATTAATGTACTATTAGTCTATTTTAAAAGAAATTATTACTATTTCAGTTATATTAGGCCCTCAAGGATTTAATTTATATTAATGTACTATTAGTCTATTTTAAAAGAAATTATTACTATTTCAGTTATATTAGGCCCTCAAGGGTTTCATTTATATTAATGTACTATTAGTCTATTTTAAAAGAAATTATTACTATTTCAGTTATATTAGGCCCTCAAGGGTTTAATTTATATTAATGTACTATTAGTCTATTTTAAAAGAAATTATTACTATTTCAGTTATATTAGGCCCTCAAGGGTTTCATTTATATTAATGTACTATTAGTCTATTTTAAAAGAAATTATTACTATTTCAGTTATATTAGGCCCTCAAGGGTTTAATTTATATTAATGTACTATTAGTCTATTTTAAAAGAAATTATTACTATTTCAGTTATATTAGGCCCTCAAGGGTTTAATTTATATTAATGTACTATTAGTCTATTTTAAAAGAAATTATTACTATTTCAGTTATATTAGGCCCTCAAGGGTTTCATTTATATTAATGTACTATTAGTCTATTTTAAAAGAAATTATTACTATTTCAGTTATATTAGGCCGTCAAGGGTTTAATTTATATTAATGTACTATTAGTCTATTTTAAAAGAAATTATTACTATTTCAGTTATATTAGGCCCTCAAGGGTTTCATTTATATTAATGTACTATTAGTCTATTTTAAAAGAAATTATTACTATTTCAGTTATATTAGGCCCTCAAGGGTTTAATTTATATTAATGTACTATTAGTCTATTTTAAAAGAAATTATTACTATTTCAGTTATATTAGGCCCTCAAGGGTTTCATTTATATTAATGTACTATTAGTCTATTTTAAAAGAAATTATTACTATTTCAGTTATATTAGGCCCTCAAGGGTTTCATTTATATTAATGTACTATTAGTCTATTTTAAAAGAAATTATTACTATTTCAGTTATATTAGGCCCTCAAGGGTTTCATTTATATTAATGTACTATTAGTCTATTTTAAAAGAAATTATTACTATTTCAGTTATATTAGGCCCTCAAGGGTTTCATTTATATTAATGTACTATTAGTCTATTTTAAAAGAAATTATTACTATTTCAGTTATATTAGGCCCTCAAGGGTTTCATTTATATTAATGTACTATTAGTCTATTTTAAAAGAAATTATTACTATTTCAGTTATATTAGGCCCTCAAGGGTTTCATTTATATTAATGTACTATTAGTCTATTTTAAAAGAAATTATTACTATTTCAGTTATATTAGGCCCTCAAGGGTTTCATTTATATTAATGTACTATTAGTCTATTTTAAAAGAAATTATTACTATTTCAGTTATATTAGGCACTCAAGGGTTTCATTTATATTAATGTACTATTAGTCTATTTTAAAAGAAATTATTACTATTTCAGTTATATTAGGCCCTCAAGGGTTTAATTTATATTAATGTACTATTAGTCTATTTTAAAAGAAACTATTACTATTTCAGTTATATTAGGCCCTCAAGGGTTTAATTTATATTAATGTACTATTAGTCTATTTTAAAAGAAATTATTACTATTTCAGTTATATTAGGCCCTCAAGGGTTTCATTTATATTAATGTACTATTAGTCTATTTTAAAAGAAATTATTACTATTTCAGTTATATTAGGCCCTCAAGGGTTTAATTTATATTAATGTACTATTAGTCTATTTTAAAAGAAATTATTACTATTTCAGTTATATTAGGCCCTCAAGGGTTTCATTTATATTAATGTACTATTAGTCTATTTTAAAAGAAATTATTACTATTTCAGTTATATTAGGCCCTCAAGGGTTTCATTTATATTAATGTACTATTAGTCTATTTTAAAAGAAATTATTACTATTTCAGTTATATTAGGCCCTCAAGGGTTTAATTTATATTAATGTACTATTAGTCTATTTTAAAAGAAATTATTACTATTTCAGTTATATTAGGCCCTCAAGGGTTTAATTTATATTAATGTACTATTAGTCTATTTTAAAAGAAATTATTACTATTTCAGTTATATTAGGCCCTCAAGGGTTTCATTTATATTAATGTACTATTAGTCTATTTTAAAAGAAATTATTACTATTTCAGTTATATTAGGCCCTCAAGGGTTTCATTTATATTAATGTACTATTAGTCTATTTTAAAAGAAATTATTACTATTTCAGTTATATTAGGCCCTCAAGGGTTTCATTTATATTAATGTACTATTAGTCTATTTTAAAAGAAATTATTACTATTTCAGTTATATTAGGCCCTCAAGGGTTTAATTTATATTAATGTACTATTAGTCTATTTTAAAAGAAATTATTACTATTTCAGTTATATTAGGCCCTCAAGGGTTTAATTTATATTAATGTACTATTAGTCTATTTTAAAAGAAATTATTACTATTTCAGTTATATTAGGCCCTCAAGGGTTTAATTTATATTAATGTACTATTAGTCTATTTTAAAAGAAATTATTACTATTTCAGTTATATTAGGCCCTCAAGGGTTTAATTTATATTAATGTACTATTAGTCTATTTTAAAAGAAATTATTACTATTTCAGTTATATTAGGCCCTCAAGGGTTTAATTTATATTAATGTACTATTAGTCTATTTTAAAAGAAATTATTACTATTTCAGTTATATTAGGCCCTCAAGGGTTTAATTTATATTAATGTACTATTAGTCTATTTTAAAAGAAATTATTACTATTTCAGTTATATTAGGCCCTCAAGGGTTTAATTTATATTAATGTACTATTAGTCTATTTTAAAAGAAATTATTACTATTTCAGTTATATTAGGCCCTCAAGGGTTTAATTTATATTAATGTACTATTAGTCTATTTTAAAAGAAATTATTACTATTTCAGTTATATTAGGCCCTCAAGGGTTTAATTTATATTAATGTACTATTAGTCTATTTTAAAAGAAATTATTACTATTTCAGTTATATTAGGCCCTCAAGGGTTTCATTTATATTAATGTACTATTAGTCTATTTTAAAAGAAATTATTACTATTTCAGTTATATTAGGCCCTCAAGGGTTTAATTTATATTAATGTACTATTAGTCTATTTTAAAAGAAATTATTACTATTTCAGTTATATTAGGCCCTCAAGGGTTTAATTTATATTAATGTACTATTAGTCTATTTTAAAAGAAATTATTACTATTTCAGTTATATTAGGCCCTCAAGGGTTTAATTTATATTAATGTACTATTAGTCTATTTTAAAAGAAATTATTACTATTTCAGTTATATTAGGCCCTCAAGGGTTTCATTTATATTAATGTACTATTAGTCTATTTTAAAAGAAATTATTACTATTTCAGTTATATTAGGCCCTCAAGGGTTTCATTTATATTAATGTACTATTAGTCTATTTTAAAAGAAATTATTACTATTTCAGTTATATTAGGCCCTCAAGGGTTTCATTTATATTAATGTACTATTAGTCTATTTTAAAAGAAATTATTACTATTTCAGTTATATTAGGCCCTCAAGGGTTTCATTTATATTAATGTACTATTAGTCTATTTTAAAAGAAATTATTACTATTTCAGTTATATTAGGCCCTCAAGGGTTTCATTTATATTAATGTACTATTAGTCTATTTTAAAAGAAATTATTACTATTTCAGTTATATTAGGCCCTCAAGGGTTTCATTTATATTAATGTACTATTAGTCTATTTTAAAAGAAATTATTACTATTTCAGTTATATTAGGCCCTCAAGGGTTTAATTTATATTAATGTACTATTAGTCTATTTTAAAAGAAATTATTACTATTTCAGTTATATTAGGCCCTCAAGGGTTTCATTTATATTAATGTACTATTAGTCTATTTTAAAAGAAATTATTACTATTTCAGTTATATTAGGCCCTCAAGGGTTTAATTTATATTAATGTACTATTAGTCTATTTTAAAAGAAATTATTACTATTTCAGTTATATTAGGCCCTCAAGGGTTTAATTTATATTAATGTACTATTAGTCTATTTTAAAAGAAATTATTACTATTTCAGTTATATTAGGCCCTCAAGGGTTTCATTTATATTAATGTACTATTAGTCTATTTTAAAAGAAATTATTACTATTTCAGTTATATTAGGCCCTCAAGGGTTTAATTTATATTAATGTACTATTAGTCTATTTTAAAAGAAATTATTACTATTTCAGTTATATTAGGCCCTCAAGGGTTTCATTTATATTAATGTACTATTAGTCTATTTTAAAAGAAATTATTACTATTTCAGTTATATTAGGCCCTCAAGGGTTTAATTTATATTAATGTACTATTAGTCTATTTTAAAAGAAATTATTACTATTTCAGTTATATTAGGCCCTCAAGGGTTTAATTTATATTAATGTACTATTAGTCTATTTTAAAAGAAATTATTACTATTTCAGTTATATTAGGCCCTCAAGGGTTTAATTTATATTAATGTACTATTAGTCTATTTTAAAAGAAATTATTACTATTTCAGTTATATTAGGCCCTCAAGGGTTTCATTTATATTAATGTACTATTAGTCTATTTTAAAAGAAATTATTACTATTTCAGTTATATTAGGCCCTCAAGGGTTTAATTTATATTAATGTACTATTAGTCTATTTTAAAAGAAATTATTACTATTTCAGTTATATTAGGCCCTCAAGGGTTTAATTTATATTAATGTACTATTAGTCTATTTTAAAAGAAATTATTACTATTTCAGTTATATTAGGCCCTCAAGGGTTTCATTTA
>OZ010590.1:74873471-74998471 GCA_963932145.1 Acanthosepion lycidas
AAAGAAATTATTACTATATCAGTTCTATTAAGGCCCTCAAGGGGTTTCATTTATATTTTAATGTGTACTATTAGTTCTACTGAGTATAAGAAATTATTACTATTTCAGTTTATATTAGGCCCTCAAGGGTTTCATTTATTTTAATGTACTATTAGTCTATTTTAAAAGAAATTATTACTATTTCAGTTATATTAGGCCCTCAAGGGTTTCATTTATATTAATGTACTATTAGTCTATTTTAAAAGAAATTATTACTATTTCAGTTATATTAGGCCCTCAAGGGTTTCATTTATATTAATGTACTATTAGTCTATTTTAAAAGAAATTATTACTATTTCAGTTATATTAGGCCCTCAAGGGTTTTCATTTATATTAATGTACTATTAGTCTATTTTAAAAGAAATTATTACTATTTCAGTTATATTAGGCCCTCAAGGGTTTCATTTATATTAATGTACTATTAGTCTATTTTAAAAGAAATTATTACTATTTCAGTTATATTAGGCCCTCAAGGGTTTCATTTATATTAATGTACTATTAGTCTATTTTAAAAGAAATTATTACTATTTCAGTTATATTAGGCCCTCAAGGGTTAATTTATATTAATGTACTATTAGTCTATTTTAAAAGAAATTATTACTATTTCAGTTATATTAGGCCCTCAAGGGTTAATTTATATTAATGTACTATTAGTCTATTTTAAAAGAAATTATTACTATTTCAGTTATATTAGGCCCTCAAGGGTTTCATTTATATTAATGTACTATTAGTCTATTTTAAAAGAAATTATTACTATTTCAGTTATATTAGGCCCTCAAGGGTTTAATTTATATTAATGTACTATTAGTCTATTTTAAAAGAAATTATTACTATTTCAGTTATATTAGGCCCTCAAGGGTTTCATTTATATTAATGTACTATTAGTCTATTTTAAAAGAAATTATTACTATTTCAGTTATATTAGGCCCTCAAGGGTTTCATTTATATTAATGTACTATTAGTCTATTTTAAAAGAAATTATTACTATTTCAGTTATATTAGGCCCTCAAGGGTTTAATTTATATTAATGTACTATTAGTCTATTTTAAAAGAAATTATTACTATTTCAGTTATATTAGGCCCTCAAGGGTTTAATTTATATTAATGTACTATTAGTCTATTTTAAAAGAAATTATTACTATTTCAGTTATATTAGGCCCTCAAGGGTTTCATTTATATTAATGTACTATTAGTCTATTTTAAAAGAAATTATTACTATTTCAGTTATATTAGGCCCTCAAGGGTTTAATTTATATTAATGTACTATTAGTCTATTTTAAAAGAAATTATTATACTATTTCAGTTATATTAGGCCCTCAAGGGTTTAATTTATATTAATGTACTATTAGTCTATTTTAAAAGAAATTATTACTATTTCAGTTATATTAGGCCCTCAAGGGTTTCATTTATATTAATGTACTATTAGTCTATTTTAAAAGAAATTATTACTATTTCAGTTATATTAGGCCCTCAAGGGTTTAATTTATATTAATGTACTATTAGTCTATTTTAAAAGAAATTATTACTATTTCAGTTATATTAGGCCCTCAAGGGTTTCATTTATATTAATGTACTATTAGTCTATTTTAAAAGAAATTATTACTATTTCAGTTATATTAGGCCCTCAAGGGTTTCATTTATATTAATGTACTATTAGTCTATTTTAAAAGAAATTATTACTATTTCAGTTATATTAGGCCCTCAAGGGTTTCATTTATATTAATGTACTATTAGTCTATTTTAAAAGAAATTATTACTATTTCAGTTATATTAGGCCCTCAAGGGTTTCATTTATATTAATGTACTATTAGTCTATTTTAAAAGAAATTATTACTATTTCAGTTATATTAGGCCCTCAAGGGTTTCATTTATATTAATGTACTATTAGTCTATTTTAAAAGAAATTATTACTATTTCAGTTATATTAGGCCCTCAAGGGTTTAATTTATATTAATGTACTATTAGTCTATTTTAAAAGAAATTATTACTATTTCAGTTATATTAGGCCCTCAAGGGTTTCATTTATATTAATGTACTATTAGTCTATTTTAAAAGAAATTATTACTATTTCAGTTATATTAGGCCCTCAAGGGTTTCATTTATATTAATGTACTATTAGTCTATTTTAAAAGAAATTATTACTATTTCAGTTATATTAGGCCCTCAAGGGTTTCATTTATATTAATGTACTATTAGTCTATTTTAAAAGAAATTATTACTATTTCAGTTATATTAGGCCCTCAAGGGTTTCATTTATATTAATGTACTATTAGTCTATTTTAAAAGAAACTATTACTATTTCAGTTATATTAGGCCCTCAAGGGTTTCATTTATATTAATGTACTATTAGTCTATTTTAAAAGAAATTATTACTATTTCAGTTATATTAGGCCCTCAAGGGTTTCATTTATATTAATGTACTATTAGTCTATTTTAAAAGAAACTATTACTATTTCAGTTATATTAGGCCCTCAAGGGTTTCATTTATATTAATGTACTATTAGTCTATTTTAAAAGAAACTATTACTATTTCAGTTTATATTAGGCCCTCAAGGGTTTCATTTATATTAATGTACTATTAGTCTATTTTAAAAGAAATTATTACTATTTCAGTTATATTAGGCCCTCAAGGGTTTCATTTATATTAATGTACTATTAGTCTATTTTAAAAGAAATTATTACTATTTCAGTTATATTAGGCCCTCAAGGGTTTCATTTATATTAATGTACTATTAGTCTATTTTAAAAGAAATTATTACTATTTCAGTTATATTAGGCCCTCAAGGGTTTCATTTATATTAATGTACTATTAGTCTATTTTAAAAGAAATTATTACTATTTCAGTTATATTAGGCCCTCAAGGGTTTCATTTATATTAATGTACTATTAGTCTATTTTAAAAGAAATTATTACTATTTCAGTTATATTAGGCCCTCAAGGGTTTCATTTATATTAATGTACTATTAGTCTATTTTAAAAGAAATTATTACTATTTCAGTTATATTAGGCCCTCAGGGTTTCATTTATATTAATGTACTATTAGTCTATTTTAAAAGAAATTATTACTATTTCAGTTATATTAGGCCCTCAAGGGTTTCATTTATATTAATGTACTATTAGTCTATTTTAAAAGAAATTATTACTATTTCAGTTATATTAGGCCCTCAAGGGTTTCATTTATATTAATGTACTATTAGTCTATTTTAAAAGAAATTATTACTATTTCAGTTATATTAGGCCCTCAAGGGTTTAATTTATATTAATGGTACTATTAGTCTATTTTAAAAGAAATTATTACTATTTCAGTTATATTAGGCCCTCAAGGGTTTCATTTATATTAATGTACTATTAGTCTATTTTAAAAGAAATTATTACTATTTCAGTTATATTAGGCCCTCAAGGGTTTCATTTATATTAATGTACTATTAGTCTATTTTAAAAGAAATTATTACTATTTCAGTTATATTAGGCCCTCAAGGGTTTCATTTATATTAATGTACTATTAGTCTATTTTAAAAGAAATTATTACTATTTCAGTTATATTAGGCCCTCAAGGGTTTCATTTATATTAATGTACTATTAGTCTATTTTAAAAGAAACTATTACTATTTCAGTTATATTAGGCCCTCAAGGGTTTCATTTATATTAATGTACTATTAGTCTATTTTAAAAGAAACTATTACTATTTCAGTTATATTAGGCCCTCAAGGGTTTCATTTATATTAATGTACTATTAGTCTATTTTAAAAGAAACTATTACTATTTCAGTTATATTAGGCCCTCAAGGGTTTCATTTATATTAATGTACTATTAGTCTATTTTAAAAGAAATTATTACTATTTCAGTTATATTAGGCCCTCAAGGGTTTCATTTATATTAATGTACTATTAGTCTATTTTAAAAGAAATTATTACTATTTCAGTTATATTAGGCCCTCAAGGGTTTCATTTATATTAATGTACTATTAGTCTATTTTAAAAGAAATTATTACTATTTCAGTTATATTAGGCCCTCAAGGGTTTAATTTATATTAATGTACTATTAGTCTATTTTAAAAGAAATTATTACTATTTCAGTTATATTAGGCCCTCAAGGGTTTCATTTATATTAATGTACTATTAGTCTATTTTAAAAGAAATTATTACTATTTCAGTTATATTAGGCCCTCAAGGGTTTCATTTATATTAATGTACTATTAGTCTATTTTAAAAGAAATTATTACTATTTCAGTTATATTAGGCCCTCAAGGGTTTCATTTATATTAATGTACTATTAGTCTATTTTAAAAGAAATTATTACTATTTCAGTTATATTAGGCCCTCAAGGGTTTCATTTATATTAATGTACTATTAGTCTATTTTAAAAGAAATTATTACTATTTCAGTTATATTAGGCCCTCAAGGGTTTCATTTATATTAATGTACTATTAGTCTATTTTAAAAGAAACTATTACTATTTCAGTTATATTAGGCCCTCAAGGGTTTCATTTATATTAATGTACTATTAGTCTATTTTAAAAGAAACTATTACTATTTCAGTTATATTAGGCCCTCAAGGGTTTCATTTATATTAATGTACTATTAGTCTATTTTAAAAGAAATTATTACTATTTCAGTTATATTAGGCCCTCAAGGGTTTCATTTATATTAATGTACTATTAGTCTATTTTAAAAGAAATTATTACTATTTCAGTTATATTAGGCCCTCAAGGGTTTCATTTATATTAATGTACTATTAGTCTATTTTAAAAGAAATTATTACTATTTCAGTTATATTAGGCCCTCAAGGGTTTAATTTATATTAATGTACTATTAGTCTATTTTAAAAGAAATTATTACTATTTCAGTTATATTAGGCCCTCAAGGGTTTCATTTATATTAATGTACTATTAGTCTATTTTAAAAGAAATTATTACTATTTCAGTTATATTAGGCCCTCAAGGGTTTAATTTATATTAATGTACTATTAGTCTATTTTAAAAGAAATTATTACTATTTCAGTTATATTAGGGTTTAATTTATATTAATGTACTATTAGTCTATTAATGTTAAATGTTCAATTTCGTTTATTCACTTGTTCTGTTAATCTTTTAAACGTTCTGAGAACTTATCTCTTCAAACTGAATTCTATCAGATCTCAAAAAGTTCTTGATTAAATTCACCGTGCCTCTTCTGTAGTAAAATGTCGCCAACGGAATTATCTGCAAAAAATAAAAATAAATGAAAAATATTAGAAATGTTATATATTTTATTATTTCTTTAATTAAACGTGTAGCAACAATTATTATTTCTTTAATTAAACGTGTAGCATCTACAGTAGATGTCAAAATTAAGCAAGTACAGACATGTATCTAACTGGGAAGTGTTTTAATCACGGACTTCCTAAAAAAGAAAAGAACAAAGCTCATTTTAAATAATTTAAAAGGTTTTTGTTTTATGGAAAGGATAAAAGTTATTCCGTAAAAAAAAATTATTATTTTTTTAGACACTTAAAACATTGGTACGATCGCTCAGCGGGCCTCCGTTTTAAAGGAAGTCTAGAACATATTTCTTAAAAATCCAAAATTTGTCCCTTATTTATCAATTCACCCCAAGTAAGGCGATAAAGCCACTAAGACGCAATGGGTTACAAAGTATGAAAGAATTTGAGAAAAAAAATATTGTCGTATTTTTTGCGCTATTGCTTTTTATTTTAATTTTCTTTGGTCACTTTGCAGGTTTGCGTTGGTTTTACCAATAATTTTGTTGGTTTTATATATATATATATATATATATATATATATATATATATATATATATAGATAGATAGATAGATAGATAGATATACAGAGATCATTGTTAGTACTCAAGTCATAAAATCGCTGTAAATTCAAAATAAAGAATTCAAAAATGTAAATTTCTTGTTCACTTTGAACCACTATAATAAATCTTTTTAATCGAATTTACCCCATGCAAGACAATAAAGCCACTAAGACTCAAGAGGCTACTGGGTGTAAAAGAATTAGAAAACAGAAATATTATCAAGGAATGAGAACAATAAAAGAGTAATCAGGAAGATAGTAGATAACGATTGACATTGCATTTACATTTTTGAAGATCAAAGTTGACTGGGAAACAAAAAGCCGACAGATAGTTCAACAAGTGAGAAGTGCAAGATTAAAAAAAAAAGTAACCTTTAGCATAGAAATTACGGTTACATCTAACTACTTCAAATGCAAATTGATAAAATCATGTTGCCAATTTGGTACTAATTCATAACGTCAAAGAGTCAAAAAGGAAATTTCATCAAAACAATTACAATGAAATTGTTTATAGAAAAGGCACGTGGAAACGACGTTACGGCGGTGAGGAAGTGACTGAAACCGATGTGCCAGGTCAGGACCGATAACGTTGTATAATCTTTAGATTTTATCAAGCATCTCGAAATACATAGCAGAAAATGTCTTTAGCGCGACACAGGGAACCAGAAGAAGAAGAAGAAGGCCTAGCAATTGATTAAATATAATCGTTCCATTTCATGTCAGGGGAAAACGTCACACAGGGAAAGTGTAACGAGTTACTTTCCTGGAGAGTAGTATACGTCATACTGATGAGGGCAAAAAAGGTTTCTCTAAGATGATTAAAATAGAGCAGTTTTGTTTTGGAGGTGTTAAAATTAGCAAGTCAATTTTGGCTCCAGTTGACAACAGATTGTAAATCATTTTTGAGCCTAGATAGCAATTTGATCTGATCGAACGAATCAGACTTAACATTATGACAGGAGTAAATAGTCGTTTCATCAGCATAGATACCAAGTCGAGAACAGATGATATCGAAAGGGTCTATGAAAATTAGGAACAATGTAGGTTCACTGATGATGGTGTGTGGAGGCGGAGGGACTACTCGCCTCATTGTAAAAAGATCTGGAAGAGTGACCACTCAAGAAAAATTTCGCGATTTGATAAGATATTGAAGCAAATAAAAAATTCGACCAGAAACACTATAACCATTCAAGTTGTGAAGAAGACCGGTGTGCCAAACTCAGACAAATCCCTTCACTCTTATCTAAATTATGACAAGTTCTTTCAGCATTAACCGTTAACATATCTAGATTTATCCCTGAGTAGCGAACGCCATTTTGATGGTCTAAAAGAAGACCATGCTTAATCAATTCGTAGCTGATTAGTGCCTCTAGGATTTTACCAAAATAAGTAAAAGACTAATAGGTCAATAAGCAGAAAGATCAGACTGTTTCTTAAAAACAAAACCCACAGAAAAAAAACGGAATGCAAGAAGCTAGGCATTTATGGTAGATTTTATAACGAACAGGAGCTAATTCAGGAGCACATTCCTTAAATACTATTGCAAGTATACCATCAAGTCTGCTTGAGGAACCAGTTTAGAGATGATTGAAGAAACCATGAACCTAACAGCAGATGCGCAATTTTAATTGGAAAATTAGACAAAGATATTACAGGGGAGTCAAGAGAAGAATTGGAAAAGATGATAACATTTCTAACTGAGCAAAGATAGAGGACTTACTCTTATTTAACACACTATTACAAGATAGTCAGGCGAATCACTTGTTAGAGGCTATACTATGTCTCATTTTTACAACGAACAAACAGTTAGTCTCAGTGAGGACACAATTACAATTATTACGAGCAGAAACAAAAAAGCGTCTCTTTTGATCAAAACTATCACATTGGAACAGCCGGAAAAAGTGATTTCGGTGGGCTATAGTGTCTGAACAGCCATATACAAACTAAGTAAAAAATTGTGGTTTCACCTGGTATTTCCCAGATGGTACAAAAGCGTCAATGTTGGCTTTTACCGAAGAAGAAGAGAGACAATTCTCAATAGGAACTTTTAAAATTCCACTCCAAGGGGCGTCGCAAAGAAAATCACGAAATGAATCGCAATTCAGAAAGAAATCTTGTGATTTGGCGGTCCATGTCTAATAGACGAGTTAAAATAAATATTAGGTTGGTGCAAAATAATGACGTAATAATGTCGTTTTTTGACGTTAAAAAATACGTCAAAAACGACATTATTACGTCATTATTTTTGCACCAACCTAATATCAATAGATACTACAACGTGATCACTGGGAATTCGTCGAGTGCCTTTGTGCTGAGACGGTCGGTTCGTCAGGATTGTTCGCTGTCGCTCCTACTTTACGCTTTGGCGCTAAAGCCTGTCTTGTGCCGACTAAAGAACAACATGCTGTGACGCCCCCCCCATGGTGTCGCTGCGCCAAATGTGACGTCTACCTGGCCACGTCCGTCGTGCTATCCTGTCCTGTGGCGACCAACTGGCTTGGTATTGGTCGCATCACCAAATGTGACGTTCTAACCTTTTAGTGATTCGGATGGGAATCTGGTTAGATTCGGTATCAGCCTTGTCTTTCCCAGCTCGCCTCCAACGTCTGGTTAACGAAGTAACTGTTTTGATTTCTAGTCTAACCTACCCACGTTGTGATTTGATCTTAGATAGACGAAATCAATTAGTCACCGGGGCGTAATGCAAGCTGAGTCCGGACAAGAGCAACACCACACAAGTATATGTAAAATAAAATAAAATAATAACTCGAAAAGTTCAAATGTGTTAAAAAGGATAACAATATTTTATATATGGTTGCTGAATACAGGACTGCGTCTTCTTACCAACCCGCTTATATGGATTCGAGACACCTGTGTTTGTTAGGCGAGTCTTAACATCTTAATTTGTTCTTTTAAGAAACTGGTTTTGGTGTATCTTCAGGCGATATTCGTGAAACTTGTTTTGCTGGTGTGAGACTAAGTCGTTCTTCAAAAATAAATTGTTCTTGGTTAAAAGTTAAGTTCGGAATTGCGTGGAATCGTTCAGTCAACTTTTTGCGAGGCGGGCCCAACTCAATTCAACTCAGCTGCGAACTTCACTGCGAACTTCACTGCGAACTTAACTGGAACTCCTACTGCCGTCCACTCGTTGCGACTCTGCTTATATGGACGCCGACAAAAACCGGGGTGGGCTTGTCGGGGTTTGAGGTTCCTTGATAACTCTAAATACACAATCCACTTCTTTGTTTTCGCTCAGGAAAATTTATTATTTTTTATTTTTGGAAGTATTTCGTCTTCCCACCTTCTTCTGTTCTCATATTGGGATCTCACCATGCCCTCAGAGGGTGTCAACGAGTTTCCCCTCTCTCTCATAGTGGCATCTCATACTGATCCCTTCAGGGGTGTCAGCAGGCCTCCCCTCCTACTTCACATTATTACCTTCGCCTAACGCTCACGCCAGCATTCAGCCAATGGGCGCCCTGCAGTGTGGGTGTGGCCAGACTAGCCTCGGTTTAAAAAATCTTGCTCAAAGAAAAAAAAAATAATTATCTCCTTTTTTTTTCTTTTCTTCCCTTTCTTCTGCCCGACAACAAACCTTAGACTCTTATCTTAACCGAATCATATGGAATTCGTCAACGAGATTTTCGCCAATTATCAAGTGGGTGGTCAATTGGACGTATCGCACCTTGGTGCCAATTATTCGTTCTGATAAAATAATTTCGCTATCATAGCCAGCCTTGACAATAAACAGGTGTTTTTCCCAAATGACATGGAGGTGGTTCCACGGACATTTTGGTTTCGATCAAGCTTGACCTAATTAATTTTTATCTCTCAGCATCCTGCGGGAGGTCCAGCGGGCATTTTGTTTTTCGGTCAGTGCGTGCTTAATTAATTTCTATTTCCCAGTTTCTATTTTGTAGGGGTCTCGGCCAACCTGAAATTTTCATTATCGTTGTCATAAATTAATTTAAATCCGACACATCCGCGACCTTACTTCCCTCGCTAATGAGAATAAAACCTTTAGCATTTCTCTTTGTTAAAAGGAATAACATCGCTTAGTGTCCTTTTCGTGGTGGCTTCTTATCACCTAAATTTAATTCTCGCCTTTTTTTCTTCTTCTTTCTTTCTAGCGACCTAAATAGTGTCACAATGTGCAGTCCGGCCCTATACGGAATCGGTGTCCCTGGAGGGATTAGAGCCAGGTTTTTCATGTACGGTGATGACGTATCCAATTTCGTATTGTGCCGCATCGGCATTGAGGTAGCAATACAGCGAGAATTACGATGCTCGACAAGAGCCAGAGGTGGAGTTAAAGAACAAATAAAATAAAGAAGCACATTGATCAGAATTATTAGGAAAACATATGGAAAATCTACTATTTGACTGAATGACGGAAAAATTTAAAGTCTCAATACTGGCAACATCAGTAATATGTGAATGTGTAAGCCACTTGACATAATGAAATCAACAAAAATATTCGCAGATGAACGTAGAGAAACATTTCTATTGTGCCAGGTACTTTATAAAATATGTCCGAAGACGAAATAGGGGCGATAAAGGAAAAATAGAGTACAATAAATAAAGTCGAAAGCGCATGAAAGTATCATCCAAGGACACGAAAGACGATTTCCTTGCCGTTAGATTTTCTCGAATACAAACACCAAGACTATGAATCATTTCGACAAAGAGAAAGATAGCCTGGAACACTGGTAACGACAGTAGAATTTAAATTAGTTTCACAAAGCTAAGAATCTGGATAACGTTTCCAGAGAAAAGGATTCTACTCTACAAAAATTGATATGAATACCACGAATATTGGAGAAAGAAAGGCTGAAGGGATTAGGTGAATTTTTGTTAACAGATTTACTTTTTTGCTTTTAATTGTAACTATCTTAAGCAGAAAAGGGCCCACTTAATTATTACTGTCCATAAAAACCGATCGGAAGGTGGTTAATGCATAATGTGTCCTCAGAGTTGCCTTTGATATTTTGCGGCTTTTGACCAAAGCAGCTTCTCTGAACGCTACCGAAGCACTCGGGTTCCTAGTTACCAGAAAACTGCGAAAGTGGTATCGTCAAAATGAAAGGTTGCATCCATTTATCAGTCAGATGACCAACACGTTAAAACTGTTAAATCTTTAAAGTCATAAGAAAGGAACTGGTAAATCAGATCGTAAACAAAGAACAAACCTCTACTCTTGTTCAATAAATATGGAAGTCGTACCGGATGGGTGATTATTAATTATTTAAGTTTGTCGGAGAGATTTGTTTCAAAGTAAATTATTAAAATTATTAAATTTAAGTGTTAAGTAACTGAATTTTACGGTGGAGTAATGGATAGCGGCTCGGATTGAGGAATCGGAGAGCCGAGTTTGAATTCCAGTCGAATCCATTATATTCACTTACGTGCTAATACTCTTGGGAAAGGGTAGTAGCACGTTATGAATCCTCTTTTCCCTCCCAGCTATGGTAAATAACAGAACACACTGGGTTCTATAGCCTTCTACTATCACCCACAAAGCGCATGTAGACTATCACCCAAAAATTGATAAAGAATTATTGAATAGATACTGTTAATTGATTGCAGTTACAGTATTACTTCCTTTTTGAACCTCCATACAAGTAATGTTCTAATAGTTGTAAAACCGAAGAAAAAAGATAAAATTATTTTAAACAATATTTCAGATTTAAACATAAAATTAACCTTTATATTTTTCGATTCTTTCAACATGTATGTATTTAATACTTTGCTTATTACGAACAGTAACGAGATGAATTTAAAATGACACTGAAAAATTATAACTATTTTTTTAAGTAAATATTCAGTGTAGAGTTTTTCCTATCAAATCTGAAAGAAAATAACGTTTTCTTAAATTATTCAAGCACCAACTCCCTTCAAACATTTCTTTTTTTAGTTTTATTCATTTATTTTTAAGGTTCGGGGCAAATTTTTAGGATGTTCCCACTTGATTGTGCATATTATTTACTTTTAAAAATGATAAATGACAAATTTAGTTTTATGGCGATTTAAGCCGCCAATAATATCAAAACAGGAAGAACACGGAACCCAAATTGAAAGTTAAAAGGAATAATATTGAAATTGATATATACAAATATTATTGAAATAATAGTTCTTGTTGCAAACAAATTGTCCTGTTTGCGGCTATATATTATAATGAAACAACACAAGTCCACTTAACTGAAGTCCTTGGTTAAGAATGGTTTCGTTTGCGTATTAGGTTGGTGCAAAAATAATTTCGTTTTCTAACATATGTTACTATGTGAGAAAACGAAATTATTTTTGCACCAACCTAATACTAATATAGTACAGCTCTCATGTCAAAACTACAGGTAGAATCAGAGACGACTTTGCAAATCTCGTCAGAAAAAAAGGAAGAGCTTCAGAACTGAATAAATAGCGTTCTTTATAATTGGCGCCCAAATATTCTGGCTAGTGATTGGTTGGTTTGACGCTATACATGATCTTTTTAGAGTGCAGTTTACCAAGGGCGATAACTCACTTACTTAAAATAACATCTGCAGCGATTTGTCTATATTTAATTGTAAAATACTTTCCCGACACCCAAAATATAAAAATAGCCACCATATATCGAAATGTGGAAGGGAGTGAAACTGGTGCTCCAAAAATATTTACTCAAAGTTTTTCTAAGAAAAAAAAAACGTATTTAGTATACAATTCATTCATCAACGAATAAATATTAAAAATTTTGTTTAAATCTGATAATGCCATGATTTTTGGTAATATTTTTAAATCAGTGGTTAGCGTTTTTGCCTTAATTTCGGAAAAAAACGAATCCATTTGGTTGAAACAGAGTTTTAACAGGCAATGGAAAATGTATAGTGTAGAAAATCTCAGCACAGAATGAATAGATTTGTAGTGGCGTGGATCTTAGAGGTTAAAATGAACAGATGCTTTGCCCACGCCAAGAAAATTAATGGAGGCTGATAATGACGAGAAAACACAGGGGTAATTTTTAACAAATCAAGATAAGGAATTTATTTACAAATTTATAGGCTTGAAATTTCATCAGTAGCTCGTTTTTAGGAAAATAAAGCAGAAATTTTTAAAGTCCGTAGTTTTAACGAATTGTCATGAAGAGGAAATATACAACAGATTAAATGATATGATGCAAGATAATATTAAAAGATATTTAATTCAAAGGTGAGTTCGTTGCTCACAAAAGTGATATATGTTTGCATATATTCAAGGGTAAACGAAGAAAGATAGTTTGAAATACTTAGCTTTCTTAGTTTGCTGAAAGACAATTCTTTGAAGTTCTATATGCTTGGTTAATGCCCATAATATATCTGACGATTAATTTGACACTTGCGAAAACTTCCACGCTGGTCGCGGTGAACAGAAAAGAAAATTTTCACATGACTTCAAAGACTCTTCTCTAATTAATTTAAATGTTATCCTCATTTTATATCAAAAGGAATTTCGAATAGTCTCGCTAATTTCTGTGGAGACAAGTTTTTCTTTAGTCCCACATAGGCTCGCCAGTTTATTTCCGTTTCTATTTTTTTCTCGGCTAGCTGGTCAATCTCTGTGAAGTAGAGGTTTTCATTGATCCAAAGAAAATTTCACATAGACTCACGAGTTCCCTTCCGTAATTTTTTCCTCAGCGCAAATGAATTTGAAGTGAAGTTATTATTTCGTACTCAATACAAATGTGAATATAAGCATAACGCCGTCACTGATCTCGGACATCATTTCTTAATTATACTCCCATAAGGGAAGTGGAATTGACGGGGTACCAGCCATCGCCTTACAGAAATATGCACCCGAGCTGGCTCCAGTTTTCTCCAAACTCTACAACAGATTCCTGCTTTCCAGCTTGTTAGAAGTCCTCCTCTGAAATTCGTGTTTTTAAGAACTTTGAAAAACATTCTTATCCTTCTAATTATCGTCCTATTAGTCTCCTACCGCTTTTCGGCAAAGTATTGGGGGCTTTAATCAACACTGAAGTGGTTAAGTAACTTATCTCTCACGACCTAATCTCTGACAAACAATATGACTTTCGTTTTGCCCGGTTTACCGATGACGTGCTTACGGTAGGCACTGAAAATGTATATCAAACTTTTCATAATAACGGTGAAGTTTGAGTTGTGGCTCTAGATATCTCGAAGTCGTTTGACAGGGTTTGGCATGCTGTTCTTCTACGTAATCTATGGTATTACAGAACGATTGTTTGATTTAATTCAATGATTCCTACGAAATCCTGAAATGAAGATGGTTCTGAATTGGTTCCTGACCATACGGACGAGGGTGTCCCCAAGGCTGTCCTGGTTACTACGCTGTTTCTGATCTTCCTAATGTCATCAAGTAAGCATTTATGCAGATGACACTACCATTTACTCTTGTCTCAATAGCAAATCCGTCAGAGCTGACACAGTTAACCTGGCTGCTGCTCTTTGAAAGACCTCCAATCGGTCGTTAAATGGATCAGGAAATGTGCTTGTAAATTTGAATGCCTCCAAAACTAAACCACCATAGAGAAACTTTCCTGCCCACCATCATCATGACTGATGTGCGTCTCTCTGCATCTTATTGGGTTCACTTTTACAAATGACTTAAAGTTGAACAACTACATTGAATTAATAGCTTTACCTACTGCAAGGAAAGCTGGTCCATTGTGTCATGCCAGAACGTTTTTCACCTCAGAGTCCATCTTACACATTTACAAATCTACAATTCAACCGTCGATTGAATACTGTTGCCATATCTAGTCTGGTGTTTCTGCTATTCATCTCGAGGTTCTTGACAAAATCCAAAGAAGTTTAGCGCATATGGTATCTTCGAGCGGTCGCCCATCGAATTACTGAGCATTCTCGACGTTGATTAACTTCAGTGATCGGCTGGGAATCGGTATTTCAACGTGATAAGCCTCTATTTTAGAAATTTTTATATTTTCCTGTCCGTATGCAAACGGTTTACAATCAATATAGTTTCTGGATTATTCTAATATCCTTCCCAAATATATTAAGATTATTTATCTGTTGTTCATAATACAACAGCCAGAAAATTGCAGTATGTCTAAAATTCTTAATTCACATCAGTTGTGCAATCTGTTTCCAGCAGAGATGATGCCTTCCTTTAGATATGTGGTTTTCAAAAGTTTAACTCTCCAAACAAAATTTAAAAACTTGAATTTCAGTATCAAAAAACTTACCAAGAATATTGCAGTAACAAAAAGAATAACAATGATGGTTTCAGTGGCGGAAAAAATACCATTTCCTGGAAGTAAATAAAAAAGAAAACAGCTCTGAAATGCTATGTAACATCAATCCTCTAAATGCTGGACAATTTCCGCACAGAAGATAAATAAATTTGAAATGAGGAAGAAACTTGAAGTAACAGAAATGTGGCTCTACTGAAGGATAACATGGATTGAACATGTGAGCAGCGAGGAAGTTTATAGAAACAATGGCAACAAAAAAGACACTTACATTAACACCAGGAAGGAAGAGTTGAAATTTCTGGGGAACATAATGAGGAAAGTGGACTTAGAAAATTTGATACACACAGGACATAGTGAAGAAGACCAGATAAAAACAACGCACAACCTACCTGGTGAATAGGTGGCAGAGCAGAGGTTGGGAGATATTTAAAAAAAAAAAGGTATTAAGAGCTACAAAGGGAAGGAAATTGTGGAGAGCCATAATCACCAACTTCCTGAAGGGGAACGACACATAGAAGAAGAAACTAGGAATGCCATGAGCAGAACATGTGAATAACGAGGAAGTTTTTTAGGAAAATGGGAACGGATAGGATACTACTTAGAATTAGAAAGAAGCAATTTAATTTTTTTTTAATTATTTCACCCCAAGCAAGGCAAGGCAATAAAGCCACTAAAACGCAAGACGTTACTGGTTGTTAGAGAATATGAGAAAACAAATTAACTACTATTGAGGAGGCAGTGCAATAAAGAACAAGTATCTCTGAAGTTCTTGGATAAAGAGCCATCTGTATTTAAAGTCTGACTGATGCCATCTTTGTTGCTGTTATCACAACGTTTTGGATTTCTTCATTTGTCTATTGATCAGGTTAACCTTCAAGGAATTTTGAAATGACACTTTATTTAATCTACAGGAGTAGATTATCCTCATTCTTCTGTCCGTGTCTAGGGATATAATGCCTCGTTCTTCTCTATAATACTGCTCAATTTTTACTGCTTCCACTGTGATTAGTGTCCGTATTAATCGGCCCACAATGACCATTCCCTTATCTCCCCAACGGTAAAACTAAAAGCTAAGAAACTTCAGCAAAAAGAAATATCAGTTGAAAAAAAAAAAAAAAAAGATCCAGATAAAAAGCAGAAGTTCTTAAGGAGGTTTGTTGAAAATTCTTCCCAGTGACATATTACATTGCGTGGGAAAAGATGGAACTCCAGTCATCCACGCTAAGCACAGTGCTCTGATTAGATTCTAGTGTAACCCTAGCCAGAAAAATCTACAAGATATGAAATCTGTTCGTAGCAAAGCCCAGCAAACTGCACGTCGTTGTGCTAATGACAACTGGCTTTAACTGTCAAATAGCATCCAACATTGATTAATTGATTGATTTGTTTTCTACCGGTTATCAACCTTTTGCAAGGTTGTTTGAAGACAGAAAATATTTTTAGAGTGTAAGAATTTTTTGTAGAAAATAATGTTTTACTAATGTGGATTCATACCTTTCCCAAAAGTATTTGCGCATAAATATAACGAACCCAACTTGAATTGGAACTCGGCTATCCGATTACCAATTTCAAGTTGCTATTCATCTGACCATCCGTACATCCAAGCTTACAGCATCTGGTATTCTCAAGCGGCCACACATCTAGGTACTGACCAGGTTCGGTGTTGTCTAATTTTGTTTTTCACGCGAGAACCGGTGGTTCAACGTGAGTTGCCTGTAAGCCTAGCATCCAAAAGGGTCCGGACAACGGCAAGACCTGGAATATCTACAAATGCATATAACCAGCAACTGGCGGGGGAAAAAAAACAAAGGAGTCTGCAGCCTTGGAATCAAAAGCAAAAAGGTTAATTATGAACAAAGAGAAACAAATGAGACGATGGGTAGATCATTCCATCACTAAAGATTCGCTTGATAATAATAAATGTCTGATAGTTCTGGAGGAACTGGACTCTGAACCTACAAAGGAAGAGCACAACAAAGCCTTTGATGCTATAGCTTCTTTGAAAAAAAAGCAGGTGAAGACGGTATACTGCTAGAGATCATTAAATGTAATAAGTCAGCTTGCTTAAACCATTCCATAGTCTTGTGATCTCTTCTCAGTCACTGCTGGAGAGAAAGCAAGTTTCCTTAAGGCATGAGCAATGCCAGTATAATTACCCTGTATAAAAACAAGGGCGACTGCAATGACTTCAATTATTACCGGAGTATATCCCTGTTAAACATAGCTGAACAAATCCTTGCCCGGCTTGTTTTAAAGTCGACACCGCGTCCTTGCTAGATTTTGGGCTAAGCGGTCTACAAGTGACATAATTTTCTCCCTACGTCAGCTCCAGGAGAAATGTGAACAACAGATGTCATAATACATTGCTTTCATCGATCTCTCGAAGATGTTCTACTTGGTTAACAGGAAAGGTCTGTTACAGTTACTAATGAATACAAGCTTTCCCCCACAGTTTCGAGGCATAATCACCTCCATCGGTGTAGTCAGCTATGATAGTAAAATTTTAATACCTTTCACAAATCAGAGTGTCGGAAAATAAGGATGCGCATTACTTGACATCTTCCATGTTAAGAATGTGTAGACTTACACACAGGAAGCAATGGTAAACTGTTCATCTTGACCAGCCTTAGGTCCAAGACGAAAGTGCACACAGTCATCACACAGTCATCACAGAAGTGTTGTTTGCTGGTGACGCAGCCCTGACCATGAACACCGAACTCGACCTCCAACAACTGATTAGTCAGTTCAACCAGACACATAAGGTATCCGGGCTATTAATAATAAAAAAGTATTGATGATGTGGTGTTTGAAGTCACAGATCACTTCACGTATCTGAATTCTACCGTCACCAACAACCTATCAGAAATTTCCAAAAAATTAACGGCCCTATACCAAAAGATATCATATATGGTGATCTGGCTACGGGACACCGTCCTGTAGGCCGGCCTGTACGTTTGTAATAGAGACTTGAAACTCATGGGCATCGACTCTGGTAGCTAAGAACAGCTAGCAGGTGATCGAAGCAGCTGGTGCTATGATGTTTAAGAAGGAAACACGAAGGGCAAAAAACCAAATGTTGCAGTTCAGAATATAATGCAGGAAGCAGAGAGAGCAATATCGGACCTTTATTTTACATTTCAGCTTGCAGAGATTGAACTGTTAAGCTGTTCCAGACGCTGCTCACAAACGGATTGAATTTTGCCCAAACAGGGCGCTACCTACATCTAATAAGATAAAGGAATACCTGCTTTTTCTTCTTTTTCTATGTGTCGTGTCCCTTCACAGCGTTGGCGATCATAGCTCTCCACAATTTTCTGTCCTATGTAGCTCTTAATCAATTTTATCCTCATTTTATCTCTCCTAAAACTTGTTCCTTCATCCATTTACTCAAGCTAGCTAGACTGGTTATGCGTAGTTTTCCCCTATCCCTTTGACCTTCAATTTATCTATTGGATATCAAATTTCCAAGTCCTCTTTCCTAATTATGTGTCTTCAAAATTTTAACTGTTCTTCCTGATGTTAAGTATAAGTGTCCTTTATATTTCCATTTTGTCTAAAACTTCGATATTGCTCACATGTATTCTCAGTATCCTTCTGTAGAATCATATTTGTTGCTTCAAGTCTCTTCTTCGTCTGTAAGGAGATTGCTTAGCATTCGCTCTCATATAGGATGACTAATACTATATAGTATTTCTTTCTTTATTTCGAAAAACATTTTTCTATTTCTTAATAATTTGCTTATCTTTTGGAAGACAAATTTCGCTATCCCCAATGCACCTTCGGATTTTAATGTCGCACTTTCCGTCCTCTGTTAAAACACTTCACAGATATTGAAATTGTTGTAATTGTTTTTGATATCTCCATATTGTAATTTGGTATCCCCAATTTGTAATTTGTATTTTCGGCTGTTCCTTTTTCTAGCAACCACGCATTTTGTTTTGTTGCTTTTTAGTACTTTCCTTCACTACCTTTCTGTCTCTGCTATCAACACTGTGTCATCTGCATATCTTATTTTAAGATCGTGGCCGTCAATAATGAATCCCGTTAGGACTTCTGTTTTACGATATAACTATTTGGAAAGGATTTTACGTAATGGAGGTATCAACATCAAGCAAATACAGAAGTTTAAATATCTGGGAAGTGTTTAAACAAAAGATGGAAAATGTGACACCGAAATACGAACACTCTTTAGATTAGCAAATGACGCATTCCAAAAGCTAAGCTTAAAAAAAGAAACAATTTCGTTAGAAACAAAGAAAAGAGTGCTGGATGTGATATCAATCCTCTTATAGGGCAATGCATTCTGAGCAATCTAATCACGCATGACGAGAAAAATAGAGACTGTTACAGTTTTTTTTGTGTATATATATATATATATATATATATATATATATATATATATATATAACTAGTGAGTTAGTCCAAATGCTTGGACTCACTTTATAGTCCACCAATAGAAGGTTAACCAATCAGAAGACGTAGATCATTCAATTCGTCGTGTATAAAGGCGGCCATTTTTGTTTACCCTACCCTAATGACCAGTGCCAACTTGTCAGGCGAAGATGAACAGAAGGAAGTACTACGCTCTCCTACTTTGCTGCGATATCCACTGTTAACCTGAACTACGCTTTCCTACTGTCTTCGAAATATTCACTGCTAACCTCTGGATTGTATACTCGAAGACGACCGTCATGATGAACAACATTATAACAGAGACAACAGAAATGTGGTTCTACAGAAGGATACTGAGAATTCCATGGAGGGAGCGATTAAAAAAAAAAGAAAACGGCAACAAATCACTTATACTCAGTATCAGAAAGAGACAGCAGAAATTCCTTGAACACAAGGTGGGAAGAGATCTTAGAAAACTTACCCCCTCACAGAGCATATTGAGGGTAAGAAAAATAAGGACACCAAATTTACTTGTGTTTTTGTAGAACAAGAGCGGGAGCTTTAGCAAAAGTAGAAAAAACGGCTAAGGGCTAGAAGGAATAGGAATATGTGGAGAGCCATGACCACACATGATCTAAAGGAGCACGACATATAAAAAAAAACATTAATGAAATAATAAAACATAAAAATATTTTTCAGTGCGTGATCACATGCCGAAAAACGAAACAAAAAAAGTCCCACTCATCGGCAAACCAAATTTTTTAGGTTATAGAAAAAAAAAAAAAAAAAAAGAAAGGAAAAGTAAAAGAAAAAAAGAAAAGAAAGAACAACAACAACAAAGAAAAAGAAATGAAAAGAGAAGAAAAATGAAGATAAAGAAAAAAGAAGAAAAAAGGAAGAAAACAGTAAGAAAAAAGAAGACAAAGAAAAATAAGAAAAAGTGAAAGAGAGAAAAGGAAAAAGAAAACTAGGAAAACAGAAGGAAATAAGAAAAGATGAAAAAAGAAAAAAGGAAAAGAAAAAATCAGCAAAAAAGGGACTCACTCTGACATTTGCCTTCAATTTCCTTGTACAAGTGTTTGCATTCACATCTGAACTTAAGAGTATTTTCATTTCTCTTTAGGAAATTTCCATATATAACTTGTCCCTTACATTTCGCGTTTACATCCAGGCAAATTCTTCTGTAGTTGCATAATTCTCTAAGGCGTGTTCCTTATTCAGAAATAATAACAGAAAGAAAATCAAAGTATAAAAACATATGAAATATAATAAGTAAAGTAAAAAAGGAAATGGAACCGAAATATGTATTTCTATCGCGTTCACATACAAATATGTTATGAAATGGACAAAGTCCGACAATTATTTTAAGACATTTTTATGTTTATACATTCTTTTTATAGATATTAGGTTGGTGCAAAAATAATGACGTAATAATGTCATTTTTTAGTGTATTTTAACGTCAAAAAACGACATTACTACGTCATTATTTTTGCACCAACCTAATACAAATATTTAAGTAAATGCTCTGCTTATAATAAACAGTATTAAACAACATTTACCGGCCTCAATGTCCGAGAAATTTTCCCAGAAAATATTCGTCCTCCGACAGGATTCGAACCCGTATCCTATACGGAACCGTCATTTAGCTTGAATTGCCTTTAACCGATTGAAGTTCAAATACAGTAAATGCGACCATGCTAACCGAACGCTCCTCTGTGGCCAAATCGGTTAAAGGCACGTCAAGCTAAATGACGGTTCCGTATAGTGTGACGTCCCCCCGGAGTCGCTGCGCCATATGTGACGTCTGCCGGGCTGCGTCCGTCGTGCTATCCTGTCCTGTGACGACCAACTGGCTTGGTATTGGTCGCGGCACCAAATGTGACGTTCTAACGTTTTGGTGATTCGGATGGGAATCTCGTTAGATTCGGTATCAGCCTTGTCGTTCCCAGCTCGCTTCCAACGTCTGATTACCAAAGTAACTGCTTTGTCTAACCTACCCACGTTGTGAATTGATCTTAGGCAGACGAAATCAATCAGTCGCTGGGCTGTAATGCAAACCGAGTTCGACCAAGGGCAACACCGCACAAGTATATGTAAAATAAAAATAAAATAATAACTCGAAAAGTTCAAATGTGTTAAAAAAGGATAACAATATTTTATATATGGTTGCTGAATACAGGACTGCGTCTACTTCCCAACCCGCTATATGGATTCGTGACACTTTGTGTTTGTTAGGCGAGTCTTAACATCTTAAGTTGTTTGTTCTTTAAGAAACTGGTTCTTGGTGTATCTTCAGCTGGTATTCGTAAAACTTGTTTTGGTGGTGTGAGTCGTTGTTCAAAAATAAATTGTCGTTGTTCAAAAATAAATTGTTCTTGGTTAGAAATTGAGTTCGGAATTTGCGCAAATCTTTGTCAGCTTCTGCGAGGCGGGTCTTCAGAGCTCTCAGCTCACTGCAACTGCTTGCCTCTCTGTCTCCAACCCCAACTGCAACTGGAACTCGAACTGATTTTCGCTCGCTGCGACTTTGCTTATATGGACGCCGACCAAAACCGGGGTGGGCTTGTCGGGGTTTGAGGTTCCTTGATAATTCTTAACCCACAATCCACTTCTTTGGTTTCGGTCAGGAAAATTTTATTATTTTCCATTTTTGGAAGTCTTTCGTCTTCCCACCTCCTTCTGTTCTCATATTGATATCTCACCATGCCTTCAGAGGGTGTCAACGGGTTTCCCCTCTCTCTCACATTAGCATCTCATACCTATCCCTTCAGGGGGGCGCAACAGACCTCCCCTCCTTCTTCACATGATTACCTCCGCCCAATACTCCTGCTATCATTCAGCCAATGGGCGCTCAGCGGCGTGGGTGTGGCCAGACTAGCCTCGGTTTAAAAAATCTTGCTCAAAGAAAAAAAAAATTTATCCTTCTTTTTTTTACTTTTCCTTTTCCTTCTTCTCTTCGAGGAGACCTCACACCCTAGACTCTTTATCTTTTAACCGAATTACCTGGAATTCGTCAATTAGCTTTTCGCCATCACCAAGCGGGTGGCCACCCAGACGTACCTGCACACCTGGCGCCAACCACTGATCCGATAAAACAGTTTCGCTATCATAGCCGGATTTCATATGGAATTCGTCAACGAGATTTTCGCCAATTATCAATTATCATCTGGCGAAACACAACCAATTTTTCGTCCCGATAAAATAATTTCGCTATCATAGCCAGCCTGACGATAAACAGATGCTCCTCTCAATGATTTCTACATATAGACAAAGGCTTAACCTTTCCTTCATGGTGGTCAGCAGACACTTTTGTTTTTGTAATTCTGCGACACAGTTAATTTTTATCTATTTAGAATTCTGTCTCTGAGGTTATTTGGCCACCCTGGAATTTCCACCCGCCCCGTAACCTAAATCAGGTTAATTCCAGTATCTTCCTTTTTACCTTCTCGACAATGGGAATAAAAAATTTTACCACTTTTCCTTGTCAGAAAAATAACACCGCTTAGTGTCCTTTTCGTGATGGCTTCTTATCACCTAAATTTAATTCTCGCCTTTCTTTTTTTTTCCTCTTTTAGCAAGCCAAATAGTGTCACAATAGGATACAGGTTCGAATCCTGTCGGAGGACGAATATTTTCTGTGAAAATTTCTAGGAACATTCAGGCCGGTAAATGTTACACATATGTGTAAATAAAACCGAAGAAGTATCTGCAATGTTACCGGCCATGACCTGGCATCTCGGCTTCAGTCATTTTCCCACTGCTTTATAGTATTTTCCCTGTGGCTTTTCTATAAATACGTATTTTCATGAGTAATTGTTCTGCTGAGCTTTCCTCTTTTCTCCATCGACATCAAAAATTTAAGCGCAGCCAGGTATCATAATTTCACTGTTGAATTTCCCAGATGTAACTGTTCTATGCTAATTGAAGGGCAGTCATTCAAGCGAGGTTTGAAAGCACGAAATTTAGACTCGCCGTCTGCTCTTCTTGGCCAAGATGGTAAGGCGTACCGGGGTAAACGGTAGCTCAACCTGACCTGAAGGATGCAGGTTCGATTCCTATCGGAGAGCGCAAAATCTTTCTTTAATATGACATCTCGAACATTCAAGCCAGTAGACGAAAATAAATAAATATACTGTTTAATAAATGAACGGAGCGCCTACTCAAATAACATTTAAAAGGATATATATATATATATATATATATATATATATATATATATATATATATATATATATATCGCACATTAAGAGCTGGTGTTAAATAATGCTCGATGCAATATAACAATGCTTTATTATTATTATTATTATTATTATTATTAGTTACAGTTATTTTAAATGCAAAACATCAGTCCTAGTATAAATTATGGACTGCCTCATCATAACCAGATATATTTAACAATATTTAAATCATGCAATGGTTAGTCCAATTCAGGACGTGAAAATTGCGTTGTGCATGAAACTCGAGCTGCCGCTGAGGAATATATATATATATATATATATATATATATATATATATATATATATATATATATATATATATGTAAGCAAATATATGGATATAGAATCCGACAGTATGAAGAAAAATATACGGAAAAAAACAAACAAAAATCAATAACATCAATAATGCTGTTTTAATGTTAATATATCGACGTCGGACGTTTCGGTCAATAAACCATCTTCAGGACATATTATCTACTTGGATTTAATAGCACCAGCAAACAATATATTACATCCGATGCTTGCATCTACCAAATCTCATACAAAAACTGTGACTTAAAATATGTGGGCTCGACTAGCGTACATATAAATTTTAGATCAAATAGAATTTCTTTCATTTTTCTTTCATAATATTCAAATTTAGGAATACGTTTTCATAGCGTCGCAAACGTGGTGACAACGTGACCATGTTTAAAACTAAATGCTGATCGCATAAACTTTTAGTTATCTATTTGGATATGTCTTGTTCTTGTGTCCATCGTTTTTGTCATGTTAAGTTTGATAATGTTATTTATATTTTATATTTTATATTGAATATGTCCTGAAGATGGTTTATTGACCGAAACGTCCGACGTCGACATATTAACATTAAAACAGCATTATTGCATATAAGGATTTTTGTTTGTTTTTTCCCGTATATTTTTCTTCATATATATATATATATATATATATATATATATTCACATACCGACGTGAATAAAATAAGTAAAAACTGTCAAGTGTGGGACGCTATTTTACTTAGATGTGCAGGTGTCAGGTGACTGTAAAACCTGTCACGTGACATGTCTGTAGAAAACGAACGCTGAATTCGAAAATACTCGTTCTCTTACTTGCGAATCTGCACAACGAGGAACATCATGTAACTAAGTGCTAAGGTAAGAAATAGTTTTACGAACTTACTTTCTCCCTACTTTTATCACATGCATATATACACTCTACGCACATCGAAAGATTCTGAAGTTGGCACTGTAGTTTGTTTAGTCTCCAACACAAAAGATTGTCTATAGAGAAGTGTTTGCCAGAAATCTAAAAACCACGGCAGATGATCAGCTTTTTTTATAAAGCCATTCTTTCAGAAAGAAAACCTTCTCTTCCTTTTCCTTCGCCCCAAACGCTTCCCTACAGCCTATCGGGAAAATATTATTTTTCTTGTTTCAAAATGTACATTAGACTATGCGGTCAGCAAAAGGCGTACCTTTCCACAGTCAAATTTTTATTTTTTACTGTCATGAAATAAATGTTTCGACTTGCCTAATTGTTGTAACCTAGGGAAGGTTACTGAATAGAATAAACAAAAGAACGTTGGTAATGAATGATAATACTTAGGACAAAAACAACACATATAAGATTTGCCATCGGTGCGTAGAAGAAGCAGTCAACTGCTAGAAGTGAGTCAAGTAAATTCCGCGATGAATCGCCACCTCTATACCAACATATAGTATTTACTACTGTATTTAAGTGAATTGGGACGTACCCATTATCGTTGATAGGTATGCTAGAATACTAATATCTCGTTTCTAGGAAACATGTGTAATACTGATATCTCGTCGTATACATACCGCATAAGCACTAAATTCAGAGTTACTGCGTCTACACTTCTTTGTTAACTCATTAATGCCTACCATCAAACCCAGTATTAATTATAAAAATTAGAATAGAATCCGGTAATTATAGGTGTATTAAAAACTAAAACACTGTTGTACTGGCGTAATCAGAGTCGTGGAGCATGCATCTTCTCGTTTGTCTACATCATCTTCGATGTCTTTATCAGGTACATCGAATAAATGACGGCCGTTTACCAAAAGATATGTACGACAAGCAGGCCACGGAACACTATCCGGTAGGCCGCCCTAAACTATGTTTCAAGAACGTCAGCAAGAGGATCTGTATCTCGCAGGCATCGACTTTGGTAGATGGAAACTGTTAGCAGACGATCATAGGTGCTGGCACCATGGAATTCAAAGAAGAGTCACGATTCCATTTCTTTATTATCTGTGAATTGCCATGACTTCATGGGGAATATAGGGGAGTGTTTTCCCTTTGCCTTCTCCACGGATTCCGTTTTTTTTTTTGTTTTTTTTTGGAGAGAAGTTAACGCCGCCATTTCCGCAACAACTTAAACACTGTTCCTTGATTTCCCTTATAATCATTTTACCTTACATGCACATCACAGAAATAAATGAAAAGCTTTTATATATTTTCAGAAATGTATTTAAATAATTACTTACCATAATTTTTCGTAGCAGAACATAGAAAAGCAAAACTCTGCAATATAAAATAATTAGAATTATATTACTTTCCAACAAATATGTTCTATATATATATATATGTGTGTGTGTGTGTGTGCGAGTTGTTGTATATGCCAGCTGACCAATAAAGGAATATCTTTTACGCACTTAAACGCAAAATAATAATAATAATGATAAATTTCTCATTGGAAAATATCATTATACCATTTCTAACCTTAGATTACCGATCGGAACTCGGAATAAGATGAGTAGACACTAGAAATCAAAGGAATAATAATAATAATAATAATAATAATAATAATAATAATAATAATAATCCTTTATTGAGTTCAACAGCTACCAGTCTATTCCTGTACGTCTCAACTAATGATGTCCACACATTGAGTGGTATTTTGTCCCATTCTTCATGGCATATTGTCTTCAAATTCTTGATATTTGTTGGTGCTCTTTTCCCAATTTGAAATTTCAAATATCGCCATAAATTCTCGATTGGGTTCAAGTCTGGGGACTGACTTGGCCATTGCAAGACATCAACGTTACTTTCAGCTAACCATTTCCTTGTAGAGCTAGCGGTATGCTTTTGGATCATTATCCAGTTGGAAAACCCAATCAGCAGGTAGCCGAAGTCTCTCAACAGAACGCATTAAATTGTCTTGCAGGATTTTCTGGTATATTTCGGCATTCATCTTGCCATCTATTATTGATATTCTGCCAACACCTTTTGCAGAAAAACAGCTACAGATCATGATACTGCCACCACCAAACTTTACAGTTGGCAACGTGTTCTTTGGTAAGTAGGCTTCACCGTCCTTCCTCCACACATGATTTCGATAATTATGACCAAACAACTCTATTTTAGTTTCATCTGTCCATAGTATTTTTCCCAAAACGAATATTCTTTATCCTTATGCTCTCTAACGAATTTTAGCCTAGCATCTCTGTGTCGTTTCAAGAGGAGTGGAGTCTTCCTTGGGATGCGTGATTTCAGACTGTTTTTGTGTAGTTCATTACTTATTGAACGCTTGGTTACTTTAATCCCTAATGCACGCAGATGTTCCTGCAGCTCTTCTCGGGTAACCTGTGGATTTTGTTGGATTTGGCGTCCTAATATCCTTGCTGATCTTAGAGAAATCTTCCTCGGAGCACCTGTTCTTCTTTGGTTTTCGACGTTGTTACAAGTTTTAAACCTCACAATGAAGGAAGCAATTGTAGTAAAAGGAATATTCAGGTTGTTAGAAATCGTTCTGTAACTGTTCCCATCTTTCCAAAGAAACAAATTGTGTTGTTTTTGTGAAATAGTCAATTCTTTACCTTTAGACATTATTAGAACATTCTCGTAAGGCTAGAAATTGCAGAATGTTCTGATAATTGTTAATAGCGTTAAATATAATAACTGGTAACATTACTAGAACATTCTAGAATATACTTTTTTCATAATTAATTGATTATTTTATTCTAATAATTGATTTGTACGAATAGTTTTTACACCAGTTAGAATTTAAAAAATGCATTAATTTCTGTTAGAATACGAATTAAGTTTATTATTATTTTTTAATAGTGTGTGTCTTTATGCATAAAATGTGCCGAAATTTGTTTTATTTAAGGCTTTTACATTTATAAAAATACAATTTTTCAAGTGTACGAATATTTATTTCCCCCACTGTATAAAATCTATAATAATTCCAAGAGAAACTTTACGATTTCTTCGAAAGCTGCCAATTGTACTGATATTTGATATTCATTTGATATATGCCGCCCACTGTATTAATATGTCTTGATACATATGGGTCTCACAATAGAAAAATTCAACAAAATATTTAATTGCCACAGGCATATCTTGCAAAAGTATGTGACAGCAAGAAAACTTGCCTAACATTTTATCACAAACGACTGTAATAATAATAGTAAGAATACCAAATTATATATCTTACTGTTCTTTGTCTTTATTATAATATATATATATATATATATATATATATATATATATATATATATATATATATATATATATATATATATATGTAGCAAAAAGAAGAGCGAGAAACAAAAAAAGTGACTAGAGGGTTTGCCGGCAAACCAGCTGTTCTTCTTCGCCGTCGGTCGCCTCAAAGAAATGAATTGCGAGACTCCTTTTCTCGGCCGTTACACCGGGCAGTCGTGAAACGGACACCCAAATCAAACGCGCCTACTTCAACCGCCTCTTGGTCTGCCAGTTTATTCGCACGCCCGACTCTGTTTCACAAAGTCCGCCGAAATGACTCGCCTTCTGCTGTGCCGCTGGCGCCTCGCCTTTTTTATACTAGTCCGACACTGCTCAAATTTTCATGTGAGCTGGTACAATCTCGTTTTGGACGAGACCGGCGCGCACGAATCGCGTCCCCGACAGCAGCCATGTGTCCTTTTGGATTTGTCATGCAAAACACGTTCGTACACGTTTCGAGCTCCGTGGTAAATCATCACAATATATATATATATATATAAATGTATATAAAAATAAAGAAAAGAACGTTGGGAGGGGAATTCTCCAATTCCGGACGTCAGTAAATGCAGAGAGAAAATGAACTATACGCAGACACAGAACAACAGAAGACAACACGAGAATATATAATACCAAGATTTTATTCATAGAATACACAAAGTGTGAATGTAAGAAAAAGAAAACTAAATAATACAAGGGATGGGGTGATAAGTTACCAATTAAACAGATACTAATGCGGCGAAATACATATGAATACAGAGATAGCAGATTATAAGATATGGAAAAACATGCAGAAACTTACATAAGGTTGGAATCGACGTCGATTGGCTATTATCAGGGTACAGTTCGTTCAAATGGATATTCATACACTTCTCTGAAAGTAATGGATGGGATTGACAATGTTCTAACATGAATTTTTGACTGGCGACGTCCAATCCGTGTTGATGGCGAGAACACATAGAAAAATCATGGGAGTGTAGCCGACTTGGGTTGAAGATGTTGTTCTAGATTCTCGCGTCGGTCCTTTGGTTTTTGGTGGCATCTAATTCTTCTGGCATCAAACAGCTAAAACTGGTTTTGGTGACGTCCGATTCCTCCGATAGCCAGCAACTATGTGAGATCGTTGTTACCTCAACACGTGCGAAACGAAAACTGCTATATGTTGAATCAACAGGTGTTGGCCTCCCAAAAAGTATGCGTCATTCACGGACCCTGTTAATGTCATTCGCACTTATCTGTCAAACAGCGTTCATTTTGGTCTACGACTATGGACCTGGTTAATATCATTCGCACCTATCTGCCAAACAGCGTTTGTTTGGCCTACGCATCAGTGAGCAGGTAGGAAATGGAGGGAGGGGGGAAGGTTCTTTTCCGAGAACTGGACCTGACTCATCTGGTTATAAAAAGAAATATATCCCACAATCTGCATATTCAAGAAATAAAGAAGTTATTAAGATTCATATGTTTCATCGCAAATATACAAGGTATTGAAAATATACTTATAAAATCTGAGGTGAGGGTATAAATGTGGGGTTAACGTAACACCCCCTCACCAAAAAATGAAAAAGGATCGCTTGCGATTCTTTTTCAACACAGTAGGAAATGGGATTTATTTAAAAAATAAAAGATTTACTCTCCTCTGTTCCCCTTTATATATATATATATATATATATATATATATATATATATATATATATATATAACAAGGGTGTATTCTTTATTATGTTAGCAGCGCGATAAAGCGTCTGCACATACATTGTCGGTGCCTCGAATATGTCGAATATCTAGATTATATTCTTGCAAAATCAGGCTCCAATTTAATAGTTTTCAATTCTTACTCTTCATCCGATGCAGGAATATGATAGGGTTGTGGTCAGTGTATACTGTTGTTGGATGGCAGGATGAAGACACGTACACGTCAAAATGATGCACGCTTAAAGACAAGGGCTAGAGTCTCTTTCTCCACAGTCGAATAATTTCGCTGGCATGAATTAAATTTCCACGAGAAATAGCTGACAGGGTGTTCGATGTTATTAGAATCGACCTGAAGTAGAACGGAACTCATTCCAACATCACCGGCATCGACCGCCAGGCTAAAAGTTTGAGAAAAATCCGGGGCCTTCAGAATAGGGTCAGAACATAGCAAAAACTTAATCTGTTCGAACGATCTCTGACAGGAGGGTGTCCAGACAAATTTGGCTTTCTTTGATAACAGCTGGGTGAGCGGTAACGCTACATCAGAAAAGTTCCTGCAGAATTTCCGATAGTATCCGGCCATTCCAAGGAACCGCCTTAGGCTCCTGATGTTCTGTGGGACTTGGACGTTCAAGATGTCTTGAACCTTAGCGTCAATGTGGGAGATTTTGCCATATCCTACTGTATGATCCAAGTATGTCTATTCGGCCTTTCCAAACTCACTCTTCGATAGGTGAATGGTAAGATTCGCTTGTCGGAGCCTATGGAAAACCTTCTGTAATGTTGTCATGTGGTCTGCCCAGTTCGTGTTGTAGATTACTACTTCATCGATATACGTCGCGACATTAGATAGGTCTCGCATACAGTAATTCATCATCCGTTGGAACGTGGCCTGAGAATTTTTCATGCCAAAAGGCATGACGCGATATTGGTATAGAACATAAGGCGTCACGAAAGCTGATATTTCTTTGGTGCGCTCAGTAAAAGGAACACACCAATAGCCCTTCAATAGATCCAGCTTGGTGATATAAGTCGCTTTACCGATTTGGTCTATACAGTCATCCATTCGAGGAATGGGATGGGAATCAGTGCGGGTAAGGGTATTCACCTTACGGTAGTCCGTGCAAAACCGTATCGAGCCATCAGGTTTCTTGACCAGTACACATGGAGACGACCAGCTACTACCAGCTACCATGGTGAAGCATGTACTCCACTTCTTGCCGTATTACTTCCACCTTCTGCAGGTTGACGCGGTACGGATGTTGCTTAACGGGTTTAGCATTTACTACATCTACATCGTGTTGAGTAACATCAGTCCGTCTAGGTACGTCTGGGAACAAATCGTGGAAGTTTCGAATGAGATCGGTTACTTCCTTCTTTTCGTCGCGGGTTAAGTGATTTAACTTAGACGAGAGATTTGACAGTATTTCTGAATTCGGTAACCTCAAGGGATGATCCGTTTTCTTCAGGACTTCTGGGTCTACGTCTGCATGACTTGAGGCATAGAGGGGTCGATCTACGGCTAGGATGGGGCTTGGTTTCCCTATCTCGTAAAATGGTTTGACCATATTAATGTGGCACATTTGTATTTTTTTTCCTTCGGTCTGGAGTGTTCACAATGTAGTTGAGATCGCTAACCTTCCGGGAAACTTCATAAGGACCGTGAAAGTGAGCATTCAGAGGGTGACCAGACAAGGGTAACAGCACCAGTACTTTGTCACCGACATCGAAACTTCTTCGAATAGTGTTTCGATCGTACTGTCTCTTCATCTTGTTCTGGGCCGTCCAAAGCATTTCCTCTCTGTATCTCTTTGGTAATACCAACTGACGTACGCTTGACCAATCTTCCTGGGCAGGTGTGTGTGTGGGCCTCCACTTCCGCATTAAGATGTCGTTCTCAACGTAGTATCCTGAGGGTACCTTGTTCAATTCTTCCTCGAAAAGGGGAGGCGATTTGGCTATCCTTTCTCTATTCGATTGTCATAGACTTTTCTATGGTTGGCATGAAGTCTGTTGTTTCCTTCCACGAGATAGGGCTTAATGTTGTGGTCTGTTCGAGCATAGGGTTCGATCCTATCTCATGGCCTAAACAAGTTTGGGAGAGGTCAACCACCTCGTTCCCTTCGTCCTCGCTTTCCATTCTGGCACTCGTCTCCTCAGCTCTCTTCCTCGCATTCGCTCGGGTCATCACACTTGATGGGAATTTTCAAGGATACGTTTCCTCGATCTTCTCAGTCTTCTCCGAGACGCTCGGTTTTTCAACCAATCTTGGATGGGGTATAACTCATTCTCCAGCCAGGTCATTTCCCAGCAACATCGATATGCCTTTCATAGGCAGACTATCAACCACTCCGATGACTACAGGTCCACATACTATGTCAAAGTCAAGGGAGATCCGGTGAAGCGGGACACTAACAAAATTACTTACTACCCCTTGTATAACTACACGTTCGCCCGTGGCTGTCTCTGATCCGCGTGGCATGTCTTCTTCGACTATCAGAGATTGGGTCGCTCCCGTGTCTCTTAGGATTTTGATTTTAACCCTCTTCGTGGGGTCATCCACCGGACATACGGAGCCGTTCGACACAAATGGTCTGTATTCCTCTCTGATTTGACTTCGATCTTCCTACTGAGATCTTATGCAACGATATAAACCCTTGTGGTTTATTCGAGACTGCACTTCTGTGTTCGGCACTTTTCTTCTCGAAACAATTCGCTGCCATGTGTCCTATCTTCCCACAGTAGTAACACGTTAAATTCTTCCCTCCTTCCGTCCGTCGAGGAGTAAAAGAGCGTGAATCAAACCGCTTACTTTTCGGGCTGTTCGTTCTATGTGGGTAGTTTGCCTGACCAGGTCTTGTCCTCGGACCAGCACTAGCCATTACTCGAGGCTTTGTGCCTCTCCCATATTCAGATGGGTCCTCTGATTTATTCTTGCCTCGCTTATGTGTTAGTGCGTATTCGTCTGTGAGGGTAGCCATCTTGTAGACTGTGTCGACCTGTCTTCCGTTGAGGAATGTTTTGAGGTTATCGTGAACGCACCATTTGAATTCTTTTATTAAGATTAATTGCCTTAGCTTATCGTAATCCGCACCTATTTCTTTCGCCGAAATCCATCGGTCGAAATATGTTTCTTTCTGCCTGAAGAACTCTACATATGTTTGGTTTTCGTTCATTCTGTTATCTCTAAATCTCTGTCTATACGCTTCTGGTACCATTTCGTAGTTTCTCAGGATCGATGTTTTTACGGTGTTATAGTCGGCACTGTCCGCAACTGAAAGTGAGGCATACGTTTCTTGTGCTTTACCTTTCAAAGCTGTCTGTAGCAATGTCGACCAGGCTTCGATGGGCCATTCTAGGTTTAAAGCAATTTTCTCGAAGTGTTGGAAATATTTATCCACGTTTTCTTCGTTGAATGTAGGCACAAGTCGGATTTGCTTGGTGAGGTCAAAGTTGTTCCGCTCCCTCTCGTGTCGTAATCGTTCTTGTTCTATTTCTCTGATACGGAATTTTTTTTTTTATTTTCTTGTTGCTGTCGTAGTCCCAACGAAACCCCGGGCGTATCAGATTTGGGGGCTCGTGTCCGGGAATTATTTCTCCTTTTCCACAAGACTTCGCAGTGAGGAACAGTGCAGTCATAGAATTACGGAAGACACATAAACCGAGATGTCTGTAATAGATACTTTTCTAAACTCTCCCACGTTTGACGGTCTATTAAAGTTGAAAAAGGACCATATTTTAGAGATAGGGTTAAAACAGGAGTTGGACGTAAGACGGTCTATGCAAAAGGCGCAGTTGGTGAGAGTGGTTTCAGAAGATATGGTCAATAATGAAGTTTTCGACCGGAGCATTCTTGACAACCTTGTGTCAGAAGCTCCTGAACTCTCAGAAGCCCAGATCGAACTGGAGAAACTTAAGATCGAAGCCGAGACCCAGATTAAACTGGCGAGAATTAGTCAGGAAACACGTATATATATATATATATATATATATATATATATATATATATATATATATATATATATATATTAGTAAAAAGTTTTTAAGCTGATTGATGTTACCTTCAGTATCCTGACTCCTGAGTTTCGTATTATACGTTTTACATTACATTTTTTTAAATTACAGCTGAAATATGGTGTTTAATGATTTTTCGTATAGCAAATTAGTCCTTATTATAATTATTGTGCATTTCATTATCATAAAATATGTTGATGTTTTGTTGTGTGTGTGTGTTTATTTTATTACTGGTTTCGTATACTTTTTGTAAGTATAATAGAATTTTTTTTATCAATGATGTATTTGAGAAAATTATTATTGACTAATGTGTGTTTGATGAGATTTAGTTCACGCAGAAATATTTTTGAAAGAGGAATTTAGTCTTGGTATATTTAGAAAGTTTTTTTTTACTAATGGGAGTATCATGCTGAAAGTTTTTGTTATAAAATAGAAAGATAATCACCCAACAACTATTAGGTTGGTGCAAAAATAATTTCGTTTTCTCACATAGTAACATATGTTAGAAAACGAAATTATTTTTGCACCAACCTAGTATATATAGGCCACACTATAACATGTTTGACGCGAAGACTCACACCTTTCTGACCATAGCTCAATTAGATCTCATTTTTAAATATTCAGGGATACCTACTAGGTCCTATTCGTAACATACTTGTTGACTACACAAATATAATAGCATCATATACACGCAAAAAAAAGTCTACAAATAATGGAAGTTTTATTAATAAAAACAACTCAATAATATCAACTATGAACATTAACACAATATCTTGACCGTATTTTGAAAATGAAAACGTTATATAAATACATACATGCAACAAACTATTTCTTGTTAGCAGTAAATATATTTCAACCTTGAAAATGGCTAAATGTATAGAAGGAACAATAAAAAATGTTTGAACAATAAAAAGATTGAAAAATTAAACAATTAAAGTTTTTAGACACAATGGGTTGTATTTTAATATTTTTTTGTTTTATTATTTCACTTATGTTCCTATATGTGTGTGTGTGTGAGAGAGAGAGAGAAAGCAATATATATAAATACACATATATATGTATAAATATATTAGTGAGTGAATGATTTGCCTTATAAAAATATTTAACTCATCCACAAAAAAAAAAAAAAAAAAAGAAGGAAAAGATGTAAAAAGATATTTTTTCTTAGTCCAGTCTCTTCTTCTTTTTATTCGATAGGAAATAAACTAGACACAGGATGATTTCTTAATGACTCCACGTACTGCTTCCACTCGAAGTTTACATTCGACTGCTACTCAGTTTATCTCATGGGTCGCTGACTTGATATGTTGTCCTTTCTTTATACTTGGTGCGCTGATGTAGTTGTTGTCTAAAGTGTCGTGGGTGATACATCCATGGGACAATGGTCCGAAATCAGGGAGGTCCATGGTGTTTGTTCGAACCATTGTACTAATATGGAGGAGTCCATTATTTTCTATCACAACTTGAAGCAGGGAGCGAGTTCCTTTCTTTCGAAGCGGATTGTTTTTGAAGTTACCTTCTTCTAGCCTTTGTCTAAACAGACAAGGCAGCAGGTGGTTTTCATTCAAAGTTTTTCTTCCCCTAGCCACTCAAAGCTATATGGTCCAGTCTGTCATGCTATTTTTAGTTTTCCTGCCCAAGTTTACCATTGATTGGCGGTCCTTTTCAAGAGCAGCCGTCAGATTTACTTTATCAGATCTGACGGATTTGCTATTAAAACAGGAGTAAATGGTAGTGCGATCTGCATAAATGTCTATTTCAGAACTGATGACACCGGGGAGATCATTGACGAAGATCAGAAACGGTGTAGAACCCAGGATAGAGCCTTGGGGGACACCCGCGTTCATGTGAAAGGATCTGGAAGCGAGCCCGTATAAAACAACCTCGATTTCACGATATGATAGGAATGACTGGATTAAATCAAACATTAGTCATGTGACGCCGTAGCCCTGGATCTTGCGCAGAAGATCAGCATGTCAACCCCTGTCAAACGCCCTCGAGATATCTAGAGCCATACCTCAAGTTTCACTGTTTTTATCCAGAGCTTGATATCCAAATTTATTGACGTCAGAAGTAGACCTGACAAAACCGAAGCCATATTGTTTGTCCGAGAAGAGGTTGTGAGAAGTATGATGCTTAACCACTTCAGCATTTAATAAAGCCTCGAATAATCCCCCCCAGCAAAAAAAGAAGTAAGGGACTAATAGGGAGATAACATAAGAGGTAAGAAGGTTTTCCAGAATTCTTAAAAACAGGAACTACATAGGAGAACTTCGAACAAACTGAGAAGCAGGAAGCAAAGCATTCAACTTTACCTTACCTCAAATGATTGAAGAGAGGAAGGATTGAGAATTTGCTGTTGTTCAGTGCACCCTTGCAGAGCCACCAGTAATCTCTAGAACCAAAGTTGTTAGAGGTTTTTATTCTATCCGCAAACAGTAACTTATTGAGAACATGCTTGCACTCAGAGACAAAGAGACATCTATTGCAATCAGTCCTGTCGATCTGGTATAGACTGAAGAAGTGATTCCCGTCGGTTGTACGGGCCAAGCATACAGGAAACATGATCATGGTTTCACTTGGTATTTCCGTGCTGGAATGACAGCTTCGATGCCGGCTTTCACCCAGAAGGAAACTCCAGAAGCCACTTTCTAATCAGGAAACAAGGGATGAGCCTCAACTTCTTTTCAAGAGAAAGGGGAGGAGTATGGACCGGGCGATAGGAACGCATATATACCCCTATTAAAAATGACACATGCGCTGTCCATCTCCCCATCGTAAAACTATATAGAAGTCTCTACTGGTTCTGACCAACTAAACCATTAAAAGAAAAAAAGAGGACAAGAAATTTGGAGTCTGGTGTGACCTCCTGTTACAAACTGCTAATGTTGTGTCTTCATTGTTTGATTTTGTCATAATTTAATTTTGGGGTTTCTTTCATTTCATCTGTTTTTTGTTTGTTTTTTTTGGGTTTTTTTTTTTTTTTGGTTTTTCATTTTGGCTACTGTCTTTGCTACGTTTCGAAAGAGTTATTGGGAGTTGGAGAAGGAAGGAGATGGGAAAATACATTTTTATGCAGACATCTATGAATATGTACTTTTTGTATTTTTTATATCTAAATTTTGTCATTTTGTTTTGTGTTCATTATAGCCAAAACAAATGAATGAGTACTTTCTTTAAAATGCTTCAGCAATTTCTCTTTTAATTCATCTCACATTCAAGCACCAAAAAGAATAGTGAAAGAAATTGAATTCCATATCAGATATACTTACGATTAAGATAGAAAACTTTATAAACAAATGGGAATATCTCGGTTTCGCCATATTTAGAATCTAAAAATAAAATAAGAGATATTTTTGAAGATAAACGTCACGATTAGCAGGTTCGATGAATACAAATAATTTATTATTAAAACAAATTCAATGTTTTTGAACAATTTATTTATTTAAAAAAATTTAAAAAGCAAACACTGTTCAAATGATGAATTAAATGTGTTATGTTCAAGATAATGTAGGTAATGAAAAAATGTGTATTAATGAAACGAAAAAGTTTAGCGTTGTTAATTAGTAGTCATACTTAAAACAAGAAGATTCAAGCAAGTTTTATCATTGCTAAATGTTGTCCTGAACAAGCACTGTTCTAAATCTTATTGTACTCGGGGCTATATCCTTGCACCTACTTTGCTCTTAATTTTTATCAACTACCTTCCTGATGACATCAGTTCTTAAATTGGTATCTATGATGATTACTCAACTATTTACTTATGCCTCGATAGCAAGATTGATCAATTTAATGAGGTCAAATTGGCAGCTGATCTCATAAATTACCTACTATCTGCTATTAAGTGGGGCAAGGAATGGCTTGTTTATTTTAACTCCTCCAAAACGAAACTTCTCTCTATTAATCATCTGTCTGCCTCTCATCACTATGGCTGATGCTAACCTCCAGAAGAGTGATTCATTGCGCCTTCTCAGGGTAATATTCTCAGCTGCCATGAAGTGGAAAGATTATATTGAATTAGTTACTAGGTCTGCTGCTAAGAAATTGGATTCACTGTGTCGTGCTAAACAATTTTTCACTCCGGAAACTATTTTATATATATATATATAAGTCTACTATTGCTCCTGCTATATATTTAGAGATTTTTGATAAAATACAAAAAATAATCAATAATATTACTGGTTCTGACCTGACGTCTGGGATTCAGTCAGTTTCCCAGCGCCGTAATGTACCGCCACATTTCTTTCCTTTTTTCTTTTTTTTTATAAATATTTTCATGGTAATTGTTCGAATGAACTCTCCACCATATTGTCTAGAATTTTGGAATTTAAGCACAGTACTGGATTAACAATAACGTCTCATCAATTTACAGTTGAATTGGCTAGATGTAACCGTAAATTCTATGCTAACAGTTTCTTTTCTCGCACTTCCCGCTTGTGTAATTCGCTTCCGGCTCCATACTTTCCAACCAACTTTTGATCTACAAAATTTTAAGTTTAATATCAGTTGTTATCTTCTATTTTCTTGATTACATTTCTTCTATTGTTCTCTTTCCTTAATAATGTATATCTTATTCTTTTACACTGAGTGACCCTTTGTTTATAGACGTGACTACCTTATTAAAAGAAAATGATGAAAATCCGTAATTACTAAGCCATTCAGAAACAATATGTTTCTAATAAGGACATGACCCCACGGCAATCTGAATTAGAATTTAGATGTGTAGAATCAGATTCCTACATTTTTTTTAAATCTTAAATTTTGTGCAAGTTAAGCACATAGAGGTTCCCAACCAAGTATAACAACTGATGTATTTTGATTGGTTGTAAACTATTAATTAGGTGTCGTCAACTATGTCTGAAGGTACCGACCCAAATTTTGACCTCTAGTTGACGCCATAAAATGTAAACATGTTCACGAGCCTCACCACGTGACCAAGAGAACTAATAAAAATGAAACTTCGACGCGATTTGGTCAGTGGGCCCTTAAAATATTGAACCAATTCACTTGACTTCATTGGAAATCAACACAGCAAAGGAGACGAACTTTATCTTCAATACAACAACAAACCTTGTCAACCATTTCCAGGCTTAACACTCAATCCCACAAAATATTCTATTCCACGGGAAGAATCCCTGGTTAATGAGCGATAACTCTATAACAATCAGTGAGTCAAGAACAATACTTTTTTCTATTTAATACAAAAAACAAAAACAATTGTTTAATTTTCCTATAAAAACAAATATAGCTAACTACACCTTCTCATTTTCACACGTACAGTACAGTAACTCAAATTCTCTCAGTAACACACACCAAAGAATTCTATTGTGTTTACCAACTTTTGCACTATATATTATGTATTATAAAAAATATTTATTGTTGAACAAATTCATAATTTCTTCTACATGATTATTTCTCTTGTTGTCTTTGTTACATTTGATATTGTAAAAATTGTAGAGGGTCAGGTTGTGACGTCGTCCCCTGGTCGCAGCGCCAACCGTGACGTTCTATCCTAGTCTACCACGGCACCAACTGTGACGTCCCTAAACAGCACCAATTGTGACGTCCTCGCCGCGGCGCCAGCCGTTCGCTCCTCACTGCTCCGTTCGGGTGTCGCCGCTCCAAATGTGACGTTCTAACCTTTTGGTGATTCGGGTGGGAATCTGGTTAGATTTGATATCAGCCTCGTCGTTCCCAACTCGCTTCCAACGGCTGGTTACCAAGGTAACTGCACTGATCCCCCAGTCCGCCTACCCACGTTGTGAATTGATCTTAGGCAGACGAGATCAAACAGTGGTTGGGGCCGTACTGCAAACCGAGTTCAACGGGGTTGATACCACACAAATATGCATAAAAGAGAATAAAATGAAAACTCAAAAGTTCAAAGTATCAAAGAAAAAGGTAACAAACTTTATGTCTAGTTGTTCGATACATAGGACTGCATCTATCTCCCGACCCGTTCTACGGATTGTGACACGTCGTTTTCCGCTAGGCAAGTTTTAACACTTCAAGTTGTCTGCTCTCTAAGAAATTGGTGTTTCGGTAGGTCTTTGGACGAAAGTAAAAAAAAAAACTTATTTCGGTGATCTGGATCTAAGTCGCTCTTCAAAATAATTGTTCTTGGGTTGAAGAGGTGTCCGGAATGTGCGTGAATCTTGGTCAGCTATGTGCGAGGCTTGCTTCAACTGAAGACTGACTCTGGGAACTCCTGGAAGTCAACTCAACTCTGCTCGTTGTGGCTTCGTTTATATGGGCGCCGACCAAAACCGGGGTGAGTTTGTCGGCGCCGGGGGGTTCCTCGATAATTCTAAATACATATCCACCTCTCTGGTTAGGAATTCCCACCTTTTTCCATTTTGGGGAACCTTTCTTCACTCCCACCTTCTCATCATACTTCAGAGGGGCGTGAACTGCCCTCCCCACATCTTCGTAGCAACCTCTCTTACTCATCCTCCAGATGGGCTGCAACAGCCTCCCTCGTGCGTCACGTGATCACCACTCGACCAATGATGTCTCAGTCGGGCGTGGACGAATCTGCGGCTTTGTTTCAGGAAGAAAAAAAAATATCTTGCTTAACTAAAAAAAAAATTATCTCTTCTCTTTCCCTTTTCTTCCTCTTAATCGCCGTTATCATTTCTCTGGCCGCGAACGGGACAATATGACAATGGCGGTCATAACTCTTGTTCTACACGTGGTTTACGTCAGGTATTTTATCGCTAATTATCAGAATGGGTGGTCTTCCTAACACGGTCCCAAAAAGAAACATCTCCAAAGTTTCAGTCAGTCTGTCGCCTCGAAGAAAGAAAAAAAAAACACTTCTAGGTTCCCATTCATTTTCCTTCGGTACATATTTCTGATAACATAATTTTATTATCACAGGCCAAGGATGTTCCGTCGAAAGAAAATCGGTCAACGGACAGTCGTAGGTGGTCCTTAATTTTTCATATCTGTCCAAAGTCCTTTTAGTTGCCTGTTTTTCGTCACTTATCAAAATAACATTTTCATTTGAATTTTTTTTTCTTTGGCCAGCCGGTCTGTAGTTGATAATAAGATGTCTTCCCGTACCAATAGTTTGTTTTCATATCCTTAGATAACACAGCCGATGCCAAAACATATCTGATTCTTTCTTTCTTTCCCTTTCTTTTTACTCAGAATTTCCCTGTCATTGTAATGACACTCTTTCGCCATTTGTTACTTATCAAAATATCCTTTTATCCATTGTCTCTTAGCCGTGTGTGTGTTCTTGCTTATCACCCACGATTCGGTCCTTTTCTTTCTTTTCCCTTTCTGCCTCGTTAAATGGTGCCACAGTTTTTATTTCTATTTATAACCAATACAAATTGGCCGACCCACTATAGATGCAATTTCCAAATGGATACGATATACATATATGAAGAGATAGCTCGAATTCAGACAGAAGCGGCGGATGATTTTCATCAATTCAACCATACCAGCTATCATTGTAAAAACACACATAGCCAAGGTACTCACGACACACACTCGCAACAATTTTCTCACCGCTGTAAATAGTTTCCCCGTGTATCTTCTATAAATCTTTTTATAGGAATTGTTCGGGTGATCTTTTTACTTCCCACTCCGTTTTATTGTTATACAGTGTTTATTTCGTCTAACGGCCGGCGCACTCGAGAAAAATTAATAAACGGAATGTGTCCTTCAGCAGAATATGAACCTGCGCCACCACCCTCCTTTGCAGGACAAATCATTGCCTGATACGGTGTGTTTTGGCTGATCGATTAAATTTTCTCGAGTATGCAGGCCGGTAGATGAAATAATTCTTTTTTAAATGGAGGATCTACTAAAATAAGTGTATCCGCTAAAAATAACGTTTGAGTTAATGAAAAATATGTAGGATTAAAAATAAAATCCATATTGAAATATAACAGAAATAAAGGAATTAAAACAAGCAAAATTACAGACTTATTAACTATATACTCGTCTATTACTTATATAGCCTATAACATTATAGGGTTATATACTAAGATAAAATTGATACCGCTCAAGAACACGAGAAGAGGGTCCCGTTACTATGTTAGAATTAATCATAATAAAAAAGGATAGATTAATGGGGTGGTACAATAAATTACATTAAATAAGAAATAATAAAAGGAATTAAAAACTTAAATATAAAAAATAAAATAGACGGTGCAGTGTAGGGATCGGCGATTTGAATCTGTAATTAAATCCAGGTTTTGCTAGTATAATCTGGTAAGATTTAATAATAGTTATATTCTCAATTTCAGGTTTCTGTCAAGTATGATTAACGAGTTTGTACTTATGACTATTTTTTTATCGATACGAAATTGTTAGTTTTTGAAAGACTGCAATCGAAGAAACATAAACTTATGGCCATAAATAAATTCAAAGAGTTGCTTTAGTTAAGTGGTTTATCTCCTCACATAGAAAGTAAATAAAAAAAAGCTGATTGATAAAAGTGTGGCTTTTAAAAAAGCCTTTGAAGGTGTCATTGGCTGACGAATAAAAATAAATATGCCTTTGATTGGTTGTAAGACGAACAAAGCATGAATTAAATGAAATAGAAATGTGTATTTTATCGAACACATGGCGTGTTCAAGGATATAACTTACAAAATATTCTTGGGAATGTATGAATCCACCTCTCTTCTCCAACCAGCCACAGGTTAAATAGTACGATTTGTATTTGGAAAAAAACGTTATCTTCCAAAAGTTTTTAATGCAATATTTACTCACAAAAAAGAAAAAGAATTCTTATAATCTAAAATACTTCGGTTTTAGATAAACCCCAAAGGGTTGATAAGCCTTAAAAGACAAATCAATGTTCAAGGATAGTTCCTGAAAGAGTACGTAGATTTAAGGTACTCGTATCTATGGAAGGTGACACCCATGGAAAAGTCACTAAAATTGCACTCTTATCAAAACATCTGATACCCTAGCAAAATGTAGACCTGTGGAGTTTAGCGAAAATTAAAATCGGCATGTCACACTTATTTTAGTTGCCAAAAATAAAATTTACGTCGGCTACTGCGGAGACAATTGGAATAGCTCGCGAGAGCGTGTAAAAAGGAGCAGCAAGCTAAACTCTTCCTCTTTTTTCTACTTCAGGTTACGAGATTCGGGTTTTTTTCTCGTCGGTTCGTCGTTGTAGATAGATGCGTGTGTATCTCTCAAAATGTTGTGGTGTCCTCCATCTAAAGAGTCTATGTTGGATTCTTCCGCCTACTATGAGATTAGTAGCAGAGAAGGACTGAGGGGAACAGAAAAATAGATTGAACGCTGGGTCATCCGACATACACTCACTAGTAATCTACTTAAGATGATGTGACCAAGTAAATGGTTAAAGAAATCAACAAAACAAGTGTTACAGATATATATATATATATTAAACAGTAAGTACAACAGAAGAGTATTACACGACGAGTGTGTGTCGGATGACCCAGCGTTCAATCTATTCGACTGTTAATATTTAACAGCCCCCCACGAGGGTGTATGTGGCACAAGGCCGGTTTATTGTGGGTACTCCGAGCCCGTAGGCTCGGCCAAAAAATTTCCTTTGAACCCGCCTAGAGAGGTTCAGGGACTTGCTACCTCCCCGGACGAAACTTTGCCCTGTGGCAAAGTTTCGTCCGAGTTCCTCTCTGCCTTGGCAGAGAGTTCGACAGTTGAACAATCTAGGCGACTGTTCCCCTAATGCCTTCTCTCCTACTAATCTTATACTAGGCGGAAGAGTCCAACATAGACTTTTTAGAGGGAGGACACCACAACACAAAATGAAGCTCTTATAACCAGGGCACATTTCATTGTCCTATAAAAAATAAAAAAAACTCACATAGTTGTACATGTCAGCTGTAAAAGCCTTCGGGCTGCAGGCACCCCAAGCAAGTTGAACTTCGACGACCTTACAAGTATATATTTTTTTTAGATTTTCACAAGGAGAAAAACTGAAAATCTAGAATAACGAGTTTATTACAATATACAAGCTAAAGAAAACATTCACTATCCTACCTAAAAAAAAAAAAATCTTTTCTAGCCTTTAGATCTATAAATCTTTTCATGGCACTTTCTACGCCTATCTTATTCTTTCTGGACGAACACGTTCACCAAAATCAAACTGAAACAAAATGAATCTGATTTTAATTTTTTCCTCCAGAAACCAGGCACGAATGTTATGCTTTTTTAAATCTCTCTGGTTGCTTATTAATTGTTTGTAATGTGCCTCCATTGGCCGGTTGTTTCGTGTATAACTCACAAAATGCATCTACAAAAATCAATGCACGCACACACATATTTGCATACAAAATCTTCGCTGCCCTGTCGGTGAGGCCTAGAATTCACCGACTACATCACTTTCAGTGGAATATATCACACCAAAACAGCTTACCTACTGTAATATAGCAACAACTCTAAGTAGAAGCATATGAAGCTTTCTTTGAGTAATTCAGCTTTAGCAAGTAGTGAAGACATTTATTTTATTATAGTTGCTGGTTACAAGCGAGAGGAGCATTTTCAAGTAAGGCTCACAGCACACTTGTAGAACTATCTACCTTTGGGCAGAGAGGAACCCAAACGAGGCTATGTCAAAGGCAGAGTCTCAACTAGGGAGGCAGATAAACTCGACACCGTGTGATCAATGGGAGAATTTTTGTCCGAGCTTGCGGGCCCGCATTTGCTCCACATAAAAATCGGCCTTGTTCCACATCCTGCCTCGTGGGGAGTTTGGTAAATACCAGCGAGAGCAGAGATGGGATGTGCTTATCTTATTACCACACCTACCAAGTAGGTTCCAGACACAAATAGGAACGACCCATATTTATGTATCAACGGATACGGTGAAGTAATGGATAGCGACTAGGATTGAGGAATCGGAGAGCCGAGTTCGAATTCCAGTCGAATCCATTACATTCACTTAAGTGAATACCCTTATGAAAGGTATGAATCTCATCTTCTCCTACTCCATCTATGGGTAAATAGTAGGAAAGACCGGGTTCTATAGTCTTGGATGGCAACTGGCCTACCGCAGAAAGAAATGGCAACCTACTACGGGAAAAAATCTGCCTTGTCAGTCATATATTGAAAGATACATGATCGCCTAATCGTGTATAACGCATCACTGACTGACGTATGAAATAAATGCTAAAACACTCAATATAAACCAATTTTCCCTTATTCCGGAATCAAGTAAATGCTTCTTTCTTTTTATGTGCCATGTTCTTTCAGGACGTACGCGATCATGGCTCTCCAATTCTCCCTATCCCTTGCAGCTCTCAACAAGTTCCTTCACTCTGCTTCCTTCCCTAGATCACGTTCTGTCATCCACTTGCTCAATTCCTCCAGGTATGTCATGCGTTGTTTTCCCTTGTCTCTCTTTCCCTCTATTCAACCCGTGAGTATCAGATTCTCCAGGCCCTCTTTTCTCATTATGTGTCCCAGAAACCTCAGCTGCCTCTTCCTGATATTAAGTATAAGCCTTCTCCTTGTTTCTAACCTCTCTAAGATCTCATCGTTGCGCACGCGCTCAGTCTATGATATCCTTAGCATCCTTCTGTAGAACCACATCTCTGTCGCCTCGAGTCTCTTCTTCATCTTTGAGGAAATCGTCCAACATTCGCTGCCGTAAAGAAGGACAGATATAACGTAACAGCTCAGTTTTCTTTGTTACCAAAGAAATCCTGCTGTCTCGCAGTACTCTGCTCAGCCTTTGGAATGTGTCCTTAGCCATCCCAATACGCCTACGGATCTCAGTGTCACACTTACCGTCCTGTGTCAAAACGCTTCCCATATATTTAAACTTCAGCGTCTGCTTGATTCTAGTGTTCCTGCCCTGCAAATTACATTTTGGGCTCATCCTCTTACTGACTCAGTATTCTTGTAGTTTATGCTCAGTTCCTTCTTCTCACTCTCCGTCGCTACCTTCTATAGGAGATATTCTGATATCTTTCCCGAATATATCGAGGTTGTTGAGGAGTTCCATCAGATCCTTATAAAAGCAACCAATATTGACCTAATCCCAACCAACTGAATGCATAGAAATTCAAATACAAACGACCGATATTCACGATTAAAATATATGATTATGCATTCAAAAATAAACGATCAACGTTTATCTATTCACGAACCAAATAATTGATTATATATTTAAATATAAACGAACTATTTTTAGCTAACCGCGTACCAAGATAATATTAATCAAGTCAAATATAACATAAAAGAAAAAATACAGATTTCGACATTAAATATTAAGAGCTGACATGTCGTAAAAGGAACCAACCCAACTCATTAAAACAGTGCCTTGTATTGGTAAACTCAGAAATCAGAATTATTGCAAGTTTATTTACTACTCTCTCTACTATGACTAAGGCTACTATAAATAACTGGAATTCTTTTCCTTCTTTCTCTCGCTTCTCAACTTTCAGTAATGAAATATGTGCATATTGACAACGACATGTGTGCATTTTAACATCTAGCAAAATATGAAATTTGCAAATTATGAAATTTGCAAAATATGAAATTTGCAAAAGAACAAATTACAAATAGGATCATAAATTTCTAGTATTACTTAAGCAGAAGCTCATTTATACCCACAACATAAAGAAATAGACATTTTAACAATAGGTTACTAATTTGAAAGCAGTAACTCTGGGATATGAAAAAAATAGTAAAAAAAGAAAAAAAATTACCAATCTATATTTTTATGGGTTCGGTTAAAAAAGGTTGGAGAGAATGGGGATCAAGAGACAACAAGGCACACCAGAAAAGTGACGAGAGATACTTAGTGAGACATGAAATGAAAACTATTTTATTAAAACAAAATGAAAACACTTTTAATAAATATTACAAATGCACAAATTTGGTTTGTGCTCCCAGAAAACGGGGTAATAAATTTCAACATATTTTTTCTAAAAATAAAGGTCAATGGTAGTTGTAAGAAAAAGATAAAGTTGAAAAAATTAAATAACCCAAAATCACAAGAAAAAGGTCAGCGTATCCAAAACAATGCAAATTACAAGGAAGAAGGTACAATAAATTTCAATGAGCTCGAACCCAGTTAAAAGGGTATATTTACCTTGAAGGTATAAACTGTGAAGGTTCTTAATAGTTCTTGTGATGTGATGTGAGCTTTCGAAGCTCGGCACAGAATCCGTTCCTGCCTTCTGAGCATTGTTTTGGGAACAGTATTTGTTCGAATCTATTACGCTCACTTACGTGTTACTATCCTTGGGAAAGGTATTAATCGTCTTCTCCCACCAGCTCCACATGGGCAAATAGCAGGATAGACCGGATTCTATAGCCTTGGACGGCAACTGGTCTACCGCAGAAAGAAATGGCAACCTGCTGCGGGAAAAAATCTGCCTCGTCAATCATGTATTGAAAGATACATGATCGCCTACGCGTGTATCACGCATCGCACATAACTGACTGAACTGTTATCTGTTGGAGAAACGAAATATTTTTGTTGGATATTTGGGATGAAAATGAAACTTAATTTTGTCGTGAAGACGACAAATTGATTTGCCAAGACTTCGTTAACAAGTGGGTTTCTTTGAGTTTACGCTCGGTCATGTTTTCAGATGTTTTGAAAGGCGTCGCTTCACTCACTCTCTCCAGTGTCGCCAGTCCCCGGTGTCGCGTTTCCTTTTCCCGGCGGTCGCATCTACTACTGCTGGTGTCGCGTTTCCTTTTCCCTCATAGCCAAAGATCCGCTCCAACTGACCCGAAAAATTGTGGCGGTTATCACAAGGATTTTGCATTTCAATCGGTTCGAGTAACCATTGGTTAAAAAGCCACATTTATCAAAACAATTTATTGTAGTAGAAAACATTTTAGTTTTTCTTTCCTTTTCTTCACTTTTAATTAACCCTCTTCTCTTCTTGGCCAAGGAGCTATGCACTCAGGCTGGCGAGGTTCAGGCTTCAGTAAATTACTGTTAGATTCATCACTTCCCCAAACTAACATAATCTCATTAAATATACACTAAAAGAAAAGAGAAATTCCTAACGAAACTCTGAGAGCAATAGTAAAGAGACATGATTGAGCAAAGAGCATTAGAAGATGTCGATTGATATTACATTTGAATATTTGAAGACTATAACTGCTAGGGAAGCAAGTAAGATGAAGGGAGTTTCACAGACGGGAAGTGCAAGACATGAAACTATTGCCGTAGAAGAGACGGCTACATTCAATCGACAGTGAAAGGGTGGGACTGAGATGCCAACCAAGATTAACCAACTTAAATTCATGCAGTTTGGGAACCAGCGAAAATAGCTCGTCGGATCAGTTACCGTGAAAGTACTTATAGAAAAGACAAAGGGAGGCGATGGCACGTCTGTGAGAAAATGACTGTAGAATAGATGCCAGTCCAGGACCAACCACATTGCATATCCGTCTCTGGATTTTATCGAAAATCTTGAGACAAACAGCGGTTTCAAACCTTAAAATATTTCTGAATTATAACAAATTATCTATGCCTTCAATGCTATTTGTTATTTGTGTATTACTTGCCATACTGAAGTATAATAAATCAATTTATCGTTTTTTCTATGGTTATAAAACTGTTTATGAATTGTACTTCAACGTACATCATGTATAATTTTGCTTATCATATTAAAATCTTTTTGTGATCAATGATGTTCTTTTCAACCGTAAGCAATATAAAAATAACATTCAGACAAGGTCAACACACCACCGATCCCACAACAGGTTTATAGCTTTCTCCTCTGAGCATTCAATTACCTATGTTATATCATATGTTCAACCAAACTTTAAGCAACGAAGCAGTTAAACCTTTACGCAAAAAGTATCATTTATATTCTAAGCATGTTGACCAGAAAGAAAACCCGTTGTCATATTTCTCACAGGCTCATTCGAAAAAAGGGAAAACGTTGATCTCAGAAATTTAGAAAGCAACTACGCAACAAGATAACGAGATGGCTGCGTCGTACACCATTGTGTAAGGGTACAGAAGGCGCTTATCTCCCTTTGGTTAAGTCACATGGGTCACGTGACGGCTGCTTAGCGATGTCACTACGTACAGTGACTAGAGTCAAATTTCAGTTCATTTTCAGCAGCAAAACCGCAAGGTTGTTTTCTTTAGCCCGGGTCTCCCCCAGGCCCGGATAGAAGCTAAATCTGCCTCCCCAGGATCTTACAAGTCAATGGTGCTGTTTCCATTCGGAAATGTATATTTTCCAGATTTAGAATGAATCTCCAGCTAACTGTCCTCAATTTGGGAAAAGCCAAGACTTGCTGTTTTCCGTTCGTGGAATATGTCCACGCCTGGAATATAAATGAATCCGGCCCGTTTGAATCTGGAGTCCTAAACATGATTTCTTCAAAAACAGTAGTATATATGTAAGATCCTTCCTTGTTTTTTCTCCTTCCACTCTACTTTGCTGAGTAAATATATGTGATATATTATTCTTTGCGTGGGACATGTGTATATATGTAAATATAGTTTTACTTTTGTGTGTCATAGTAGTATAAAAGTCAGATCAAAGCATGTTTGTCATTCTTTTTCCTCTCAGCCATTCTGTTCCATCCATGAACTAAAGTGTTATTATATCACGTATATAATAATGCACATAATGGGGGAATTACATTTAGAAAGTAAGTCTTTCTACTATAGATTCTCCAGTTAGAATTTCATGAATGGTCGAAAATGTTATAAAATTTTCTTAAACCTACTTGACACAACTTTTGTTTTCTTTCATGAATTCTCATTTCTTTTAATTTTTAATTACCTAAAAAAAAAAACGCTTTCCTTTTTTTTTATGCTGCCCATCAATATTAAAATCATTTAACAGAAGTTGCTTCTGTTTTTCTTTCATTAATTGTCTTATTTCTTTTCAGTTTTATTAAATTGTTTTTACTTTTGTGTTATATTAGCCATCTTGAATTTATCAAGGCAGGAAAAGTGCCCGTCCACTCATAATTTAGCCATCATGAAAATGTTACATGGTACATCTTGGCCAAGGTAGTACCGATTGAAATCCTGAGTGAATGTCAAATAAAAAAAAAAATAAACGAGGCAAAATAATTTAAGAAACAATTTAATTTATTCAAAACAATGAAATTATAGTGTATATATTTCATTGTGTTTGTTTTCATGAATTTTCTTATTCCGAGCAAAGTGTCGTGAAGCTCGGAATTTGTTAATTAGTTATCTATTTAAAACTTTCAATGAAGTGAATTTTTTACCTTAATCTTTTAGTAACATTTTAATATTCTATTACAGGCCTAACTAAACGATAAAATTCCTTCCACGGTGGTAATTACTTCTTTTGCATCCTACTCACACTAAACATGGTAACGTTTTTATGTACAGAAGATTTTTTATCTTTTTTTTATATTTATGTCTATCGTGCATAAAAATATTTCCTTGCGTAGATTCTGAATGCTTTAAAAAAACTGTAACAATTTAAAAGTGTACTTTAATAAATTTAATAACTTGTTGTGAATCCTGATAAAAATAAAATATAAAATAAAATAAAATATATATGCGAAAATAAAAAGTATTCAAATTAAAATAAGGCATTTGCGCTTTCCTTTAAAACACTTATCTATTTCTTTCATTCTCTCTAAACTTCTCCGTTTATACTTCTCTTTAAACTAACAATAAGCCAACCTACAAATAAAAAAGGAAGAAGAAGAAAAGACTGAACACGGCCGATAAAAGCCGGGTATTTGCAGGAACAGAGCCAATTTTTGACGGAAAACTAACAAAGATCAGGAATGCTTCACGCGTAATTGCGTTATAAAAAATGAAAAAGAAAGGAACGTCGGAAAATAAAATAATATTGGCCAATTAAAAAAATTGATGTTAGCCGAAACCAATGTTCGCGCAAGAATCTCGGAGCCTGCTCTAAAGATACATCGGATCTAGGAGCTGAAGAGAAAACCAGAATGACGACATTAAGTGCTACTGTGGGAAAACCAGCTATGCGTGACGAGTGAGGAAATAGTTAAGAGATCATCTGCTAATGGTATTTCTGCCCTGATTAGCATCGAGAATAACACTGATCTATTTCTAATATTACTAACCTAACACGATTGTAGTGATCGATGAGGCATCTTCTTGGAATTGCGGTCCGTGTGGAAAAATATGCTTGAGTGGAACTTACATTTCACCAATGGAAAAAGGGAGAATTTTGGTTTGCTACAATGTGCGTGACATGGCGGGTTTTAACTGTCTGGGCATTTCCCTTGGAAATCGCGATAGAGTAGAGAAAGACTTGCTTCATTTCGTCTATGAGAAAGGGGTAGTAGGGTGGAAAATATTTCGTCACCCACAAGAACACGGAGATGTTTTTGAACTCTATCGAGACTGGAAAATAAAGACAAGGATAGCTCCTGCCCATATCAGCCGTACTCTATTTTCAGGTTGATCCGGCTCTTGTAAAGAGAGAGGATAGAAGAGAGAGTCAAGTACTTACTGGAACGGTACAGGGAACCAACCATTTTTCTTTAGCGATTGGGTCATATATACGAGGAGTCCAATAGGCGCTAAATGCATGGTTAATCGCGATAATTCAGGGTGTGCTCAGTGATAATGGAACGTCAATAGTTTGGTTTCCGAGGTACTGAATGTGACTAGCCAGTTTTCTCCCCACTGAGTTGTTAAAGCAGAGTCAGAGGAGAGATCAGCTGCTAAACACTGGTTATCTAGTTTCGAAGGTGCACCCATATATAGCAGTATCATCAGCATAAATATGCCGAAATGATGTGAGTATACTCTTTGGCAGATCATTAATGCAAACTAGAAAAAAATTGGACCGAGAAGTGAGTAAAAATAAATTTCACTTATAGGATATAAACTCCTATAAGTGAAGCAAAAAACAAGTAAGAGACCCCTACAAATAAATCCTACTAAAATCAGTAAATACGAAAATCTTTACAATTCTGTACAAAGCACAGCTCAAAAATTAAATAATTGGTTTCTGGAACCTGATTGGATATGAAAAGTCACGTAAAGTACTCTCTACGAAGTTCGCGCGGTTGAACTCCAAATGAGCTGGAAATAGGTCATGTCTGGGGTTACCTACTACATTACCGTGTAAAACTAAGATAGATTTCGTGAGCCGGTCACCGACTCGCCATAAGCCATAAAAACGGCTTCCCTGCGACAGTCAAGGGCTATACTTGAAGCAGAACAGTTCACAACAAATCTGAAACGGAACAGTCAGCGAACAGGCCCGGCTGCAACACACGTTACCTTGACAACGCACAACTCAGCGATGATCTTTCTACATACAAAGCCGCAACGAAAGTAAGTCTTGTATCAGTTTCGCTTTGTTCACCGTGTTTTATTAGCGTGCGCATGTATTGTCGCACATAACTTTGGACTTTGCCGGCTTACTTGCAACAAAATAACTTTGAACTTTGCAGACTCACTAGCGACAGAAATCATTTTCGAACACTCGAACTATTGGTCTCTTCACAACAAAGAACATTTATTTTCAACATGTAAATACGTATATGTACCGCAGTTACTGTCATATTTAGCTTGGTCTTCTTCCTTTTCTGCGAAGAGCATTTACTAGCGTTTTTTGTTTTGTTTTGTTTTGTTTTTGTATCAGATTTTATTTTTCTACCAAGAATTCAGGTAAACTGCCCCCACACACTTATAAATGACCACTTCTTGGTTGGTGACAGCAAAAATTTGGAGAATTACTATTTTTGATGGCTTGAATATTGTTGCAATGTTATGGTTTGGGCTGATAACCTAATATAATATTAAATTTAACATTCTTCAAATATTTGTGCTAGCGATACAGACACCAAAAGTATGGATTAGCTAGGGATGTAGCAGATTTCCTAAACTTTAAAGAAATAACACCTAATTTCTGTCTGTATTTCTTGGATGAGGAGTTATCATTATTTACATTATTTACATGCTGACTTTAAGACGAGGACAATAGTTCGCATGTAAGTGATGAAAATAACACTTGATTATAAAACTCTCAGTGCTTGGTTTCTTTCTCAAGTCTATTTTCAAAATCTGAAATTGAAATCTTTCCTATTTCTCCAGAAATTACCTTGTCTAGTTTTCTCAATATACGATCTGCTGCCAGTGTCTGCTGACATAATCATTCTTTTCCTGTTCCAATAATTTTCTTTATCCAATTTTATTCTAACTCTATCTCCTGTTTGGTAAGTTGGTAAATTTCAGGCACCGTAGGAATCTGTTCTATTCTAGTTTTTTCCAGTTTTGTCTCTCTCCATGATTCGTCTGAAATCAGGCAATCTTTTTAGGAGATAATAGTAACATAGTTCATATTTTCCTTCTCATAATCATTTCTGTGGGAATGATTACTGTGGTTTGAATTGACGTATTTTTGTATTGCATTAATGCCTGGAATGTGTCTGGTTTTCTCAAAATTCCCTTAACCATTTTAACAGTACTTTCTGATTCTCCATTTACTTGAGGATAATGTGGACAGGACGTTATGTGTTTGCAAAATCTTTGAATGCGTGACTTGTAAATTGTTTTACGTTATCACTGTCAAAGTTCAATAGGACTTTCCTAATGTGAAAAGAAAACTTTCCTATAACATAATCGCTTGTCATTGGCTCGATCATTGCTATTCCTATATATCTCTAGAAATAGTCTATTGCGATAATATATTGTTGTCCTTGATGACGGAAAATAGCTGTACCATGAACCTTGAGTAAGTGATGTTACTTTTAGGCATGAATTAGGCGTTGATTTTTTTTTCCAAACCCGAGTTGGTATACAATTGCGTATTGTTGTCATGAGAAAGAGAATGTCCGAAATATTTTTTTTCCATTTTCGCTTCCCATGCAATATATCAATGTACTGATTTGAGTCATATTATATTCTTCCCATAGTTACGATCCTTCACGAAAGCATTGAAATATCTGCAACCATTTCTGCCAATTCTCCGTATTTGTGAAGTCGTTCGGTCCTGGTGTAGCTAATTTGAACATTTTTTTCTAGTAAGAATTGTTTCTTTCGAATTGGGTCCTGTTCTCCTATTACAAAAAATTTTCCTCTTTTAAAACGAAAAACAACATATTAGACAGAGCTTACATAATGTTGAAGATAAAATCATATAAAATGGCTGTTAAAAGTAAAAGCAAAAAATGTTTACATGACACAGGAGACGTACTAAAACCTGTGACACTATTTGGCTTTCTAAAAAAAAAGAAAGAAGAAAAAAAAAAAGAAAGGCGAGAATTAAATTTAGGTGATAAGAAGCCATCACGAAAAGGACACTAAGCGGTGTTATTTTTCTGACAAAGAAAAGTGGTAAAATTTTTATTTCCATTGTCGAGAAAGATACTGGATTTAATCTGATTTATGTTACCGGGCGGGTGAAAATTCCAGGTTGATCAAGACAGAATTCTAAAGAGATAAAAATTAATTAAGCACCCGCTGACCGAAGAACGAAAATGTCCATTGGACCACACAGAGTTACAAAAAACAAAAGACTAAAACATCAGTTATCTACGGAAAGGTCGTTTGGAAAAGGCATCTGTTTTGTGTCGGAACTGGCTAGGATAGTGAAACTATTTTTTCGGATCAGTAATTGTCACCAAGAATGCAAATACATCCAAATGACCACCCACTTGATGCTGGCGAAAAGCTGATTGACGAATTCCAGGTGATTCGGTTAAGATAAAGAATCTAGGGTGTGAGGTCTCCTCGAAGAGAAGAAAGAAAAGGAAAAGAAAAAGAAAAAAAAAGGGAAGATAATTTTTTTTTCTTTGAGCAGGATTTTTTAAACCGAGGCTAGTCTGGCCACACCCACGCCGCTGAGCGCCCATTGGCTGAATGGTGACGTGGGCGTTAGGCGGAGGTAATTATGTGAAGTAGGAGGGGAGGCCTGTTGGCACCCATTGAGGAGATAGGTGTGAGATGCCACTGTGAGAGAGAGGGGAAAACCGTTGACACCCTCTGAGGGTATGGGTGAGATACCAATATGAGAACAGAAGAAGGTGGGAAGACGGAAGACTTCCAAAAATGGAAAATAATAAAATTTTCCTGACCAAAACAAAGAAGTGGATTGTGGATTTAGAATTATCAAGGAACCTCAAACCCCGACAAGCCCACCCCGGTTTTAGTCGGCGTCCATATAAGCAGAGTCGCAGCGAGTGAAAATCAGTTGGGGTTGGAGACAGACAGGCAAGCAGTTGCACCCGCCTCGAAGAAGCTGACTAAGATTCGCGCAAATTCCGAACTCAATTTCTAACCAAGAACAATTTTGAAGAACGACTTAGACTCACACCACCAAAACAAGTTTTACGAATATCACCTGAAGATACACCAAGAACCAGTTTCTTAAAGAACAACAACTTAAGATGTTAAGACTCGCCTAACAAATACAAAGTGTCACGGATCCATATAGCGGGTTGGGAAGTAGACGCAGTCCTGTATTCAGCAACCATATATAAAATATTGTTATCCTTTTTTAACACATTTGAACTTTTCGAGTTATTATTTTATTTTATTTTACATATACTTGTGCGGTGTTGCCCTTGGTCGAACTCGGCTTGCATTACAGCCCAGCGACTGATTGATTTCGTCTGCCTAAGATCAATTCACAACGTGGGTAGGTTAGACTGGAAATCAAAACAGTTACTTCGGTAACCAGACGTTGGAAGCGAGCTGGGAACGACAAGGCTGATACGGAATCTAACCAGATTCCCATCCGAATCACCAAAAGGTTAGAACGTCACATTTGGTGCCGTGACCAATACCAGGCCAGTTGGTCGTCACAGGACAGGATAGCACGAAGGACGCGGCTAGGCAGACGTCACATTTGGCGCAGCGACACCGGGGGGACGTCACAAACCAATAAACGTTTTATTTCAAAATCCCGCTCATATATATTGAAAATTTTTAGGTCAAGGGAGAACAAAAGATACTCACTGTGTTACTGGTCCTAAAAACCTGCTGATATTTTTTTAATGGACTGTGATTGGACGATTCAATGGAGAACCGCCCCCCTTTGAAAGGGAAGGGATAACTGGGACTGGACCTCAGCAGTCGGAAACGAGACCGCTTAGAGACAGGAGGTCGTTTCTCTCTCCCTGCTGAAAAGGCAGGCAGCGTTTGCCCATAAGTGAAGGATGCATGGGTAACAAAGTTGCTGAGGGCAAGTTTCCCATTCAGAGAAAGTTTTGAGAAGTCCTCTCGAAGAAGCCCCAGAAAAATAAGTTAGAAAAGAAGTCCATAAGTGAAGTTTGCGGCTAAAGCCGTTTGAGAAGAAGAAGAAAACGAAGGGGAAAATGTGTTTTAGCACGTATTTAAGTAAATTTTCACCTTCTAGCGGCCGTAAAAGAAAGGCGTAATATTGAGGCGGACGGGAGGAAAATAAGTGAAGAAAGAAGGAAGTTTTGTCACCGAGAAAAGAACTTTGTCTACACAAGAGAGAAAAGAAAAACAAAAAGATAAAAACTTTTGAACCTTGAAAGGACGGAAAGTGTACTGTAGAGCTAAGCCTCTCCTCATTTTTTTTATTGTTATCATTGACACAGCAGGTGGGCGCAATTCTTTTTTTTGTGTGTGTGTGCATTGTAATTTTTAAGTTTGTTTTCTGCTATGTTTTTTTTACATTGTGTTACTCAGAGAATAGGTTATCTTATTCTCAGCAAAAAAGGAACTCTTATTTAGCTGGTTAGAAATAAATATTTTTTCTTTGTAATTGAATCTGATTTTCATTTTTTTCTTTCTTTTTCGTTAATTATTCGGGCAATAGTGAAAATACAGTTGCAGCAGGTTTCATTTTCTTTCAGAAAATAAAATTTTTGTAACTTTGCAAAAATTCCAACTCGGCAAATTCTGCTTTGCAAAATTCAAACACTAGTTTTGCTTTCGAATTTGTTATTGTTTACTTTTAAGTTATTTAGATTAAGGTTTTTAATTTTCGAGGGTCTTGCAGATTTGTCTCACTTAAACTGTATAATTTTTTTTCTTTTACTTTTTTCTTCCTGCCTTTTATTTTTACTTTCTCTCCCGGTCAGAATTTTTTAACCACGTGGCGACTATTTGAGTTGTCGTTACTTTTTGAAGTTCGCGCCATGTTGGCGGCCATCTTGTCTTGTTCGTCTTGAAATTTTAGCCGCCCACTTGTGAGGTTGAATTTTTTTTTCATACAGAAAAAAATTATTTAATGTTTAACATTTATTTTACCAGTAAGTTTCTCCTTTAAAGCTACGAATATGCCCGTCACCCGCACTACTAATTTGCTCATTCGCAAAAGAGATATAATTAAGGATAAAATTGAGTCATTTATTCTGAGGATCGACTCAAATGATGTTAATGAAGAGACCCTTTTTTCACTGAAGGCTAAGATTAAAAACCACCTCAGTACAGTAAAAATGCTTAATGAGCAAATTAGCAATGCTCATATGGAAGACGAACATGGGGAAGAAATGTTAAAAGATCTTCATAGATAAGAAACCCAGTTCGTAGTTGATACTGAAACCTATTTAGACCGTATAAGAAAGAGGTGTAATGGTGAAGGCCGAGCTTGCCAGGCAAAGCCACAGGATGAGTCATTTATTCTGAGCATAGATTCCCGATGGCCCTTTTGGCACTGAAGACTAAGATTGAAAACCAGATACGTACAGTAAAAATGCTTAATGAGCAAATTAGCAATGCTCATATGGAAGACGGACATGGGGAAGAAATGTTAAAAGATCTTCATAAAGTAGAAACCCAGTTTGTAGTTGATACTGAAAGCTATTTAGACCGTATAAGAAAGAGGTGTAATGAAGGCCGAGCTTGCCTGGCAAAGCCAAAGAATGAGTCATTTATTCTGAGCATAGACTCTCGCTGGCCCTTTTGGCACTGAAGGCTAAGATTGAAAACCACCCCAGTACAGTAAAAATGCTTAATGAGCAAATTAGCAATGCTCATAAGGAAGACGGACATGGGCAAGAAATGTTAGCCACAAGATGAGTCATTCATTCTGAGTATAGACTCACGATGGCCCTTTGTCACTGAAGGCTAAGATTGAAAACCAGCTCAGTACAGTAAAAATGCTTAATGAGCAAATTAGCAATGCTCATATGGAAGACGGACATGGGGAAGATATGTTAGCCACAGGATGAGTCATATATTCTGAGTATAGACACCCGATGGCCCTTTTGTCACTGAAGGCTAAGATTGAAAACCACCTCAGTACAGTAAAAATGCTTAATGAGCAAATTAGCAATGCTCATATGGAAGACGGACATGGGGAAGAAATGTTAGCCACAGGATGAGTCATTTATTCTGAGTATAGACTCCCGATGGCCCTTTTGTCACTGTAGGCTAAGATTGAAAACCACCTCAGTACAGTAAAAATGCTTAATGAGCAAATTAGCAATGCTCATATGGAAGACGGACATGGGGAAGAAATGTTAGCCACAGGATGAGTCATATATTCTGAGTATAGACTCCCGATGGCCCTTTTGTCACTGTAGGCTAAGATTGAAAACCACCTCAGTACAGTAAAAATGCTTAATGAGCAAATAAGCAATGCTCATATGGAAGACTAACATGGTGAAGAAATGTTAAAAGATCTTTATGGAGTAGAAACCAAGTTCGTGGTTAATACTGAAACCTATTTAGACCGTATAAGAAAGAGGTATAAAGGTGAAGGCCGAGCTTGCCTGGCAAAGCCACAGGATAAGTCATATATTCCGAGCATAGACTCCAGATGGCACTTTTGGAACTGAAGGCTAAGATTGAAAACCAGCTCAGTACAGTAAAAATGCTTAATGAGCAAATTAGCAATGCTCATATGGAAGACGAACATGTGGAAGAAATGTTAAAAGATCTTCAGCGAGTAGAAACCCCGTTCGTAGTTGATACTGAAACCTATTTAGACCGTATAAGAATGAGGTGTAATGGTGAAGGCCGAGTTTGGCTGGCAAAGTCACAGGATGAGTCATTTATTCTGAGCATAGACTCCCGATGGCCCTCTTGGCACTGAAGGCTAAGATTGAAAACCAGCTCAGTACAGTAAAAATGCTTAATGAGCAAATTAGCAATGCTCATTTGGGAGACGGACATGGGGAAGAAATGTTAAAAGATCTTCATAAAGTAGAAACCCAGTTTGTAGTTGATACTGAAAGCTATTTAGGCCGTATAAGAAAGAGGTGTAATGGTGAAGGCCAAGCCTGCCTGGCAAAGCCAAAGGATGAGTAATTTATTCTGAGCATAGCCTCTCGCTGGCCCTTTTGGCACTGAAGGCTAAGATTGAAAACCACCTCAGTACAGTAAAAATGCTTAATGAGCAAATTAGCAATGCTCATATGGAAGACGGACATGGGGAAGAAATGTTAGCCACAGGATGAGTCATTTATTCTGAGTTTAGACTCCCGATGGCGCATTTGTCACTGAAGGCTAAGATTGAAAACCACCTCAGTACAGTAAAAATGCTTAATGAGCAAATTAGCAATGCTCATATGGATGAGAGACATGGGGAAAAAATGTTAGCCACAGGATGAGTCATTTATTCTGAGTATAGACTCCCGATGGCCCTTTTGGCACTGAAGGCTAAGATTAAAAACCACCTCAGTACAGTAAAAATGCTTAATGAGCAAATTAACAATACTCATATGGAAGACGGACATGGGGAAGAAATGTTAAAAGATCTTCATAAAGTAGAAACACAGTTTGTAGTTGATACTGAAAGCTATTTAGACCGTATAAGAAAGAGGTGTAATGGTGAAGGCCGAGCTTGCCTGGCAAAGCAAAAGATGAGTCATTTATTCTGAGCATAGACTCTCGCTGGCCCTTTGGCACTGATGGCTAAGATTGAAAACCACCTCTGTACAGTAAAAATGCTTAATGAGCAAATTAGCAATGCTCATATGGAAGACGGACATGGGGAAGAAATGTTAGCCACAGGATTAGTCATTTACTCTGAGTATAGACTCCCGATGGCCCTTTTGTCACTGAAGGCTAAGATTGAAAACCACCTCAGTACAGTAAAAATGCTTAATGAGCAAATTAGCAATGCTCATATGGAAGACGAACATGTGGAAGAAATGTTAAAAGATCTTTACCGAGTAGAAACCCCGTTCGTAGTTGATACTGAAACCTATTTAGACCGTATAAGAATGAGGTGTACTGGTGAAGGCCGAGTTTGCCTGGCAAAGCCACAGGATGAGTCATTTATTCTGAGCATAGACTCCCGATGGCCCTTTTGGCACTGAAGGCTAAGATTGAAAACCAGCTCAGTACAGTAAAAATGCTTAATGAGCAAATTAGCAATGCTCATATGGAAGACGGACATGGACAAGAAATGTTAAAAGATCTTCATAAAGTAGAAACGCAGTTTGTAGTTGATACTGAAAGCTATTTAGACCGTATAAGAAAGAGGTGTAATGGTGAATGCCGAGCTTGCCTGGCAAAGCAAAAGATGAGTCATTTATTCTGAGCATAGACTCTCGCTGGCCCTTTGGCACTGATGGCTAAGATTGAAAACCACCTCTGTACAGTAAAAATGCTTAATGAGCAAATTAGCAATGCTCATATGGAAGACGGACATGGGGAAGAAATGTTAGCCACAGGATTAGTCCTTTACTCTGAGTATAGACTCCCGATGGCCCTTTTGTCACTGAAGGCTAAGATTGAAAACCACCTCAGTACAGTAAAAATGCTTAATGAGCAAATTAGCAATGCTCATATGGAAGACGAACATGTGGAAGAAATGTTAAAAGATCTTTACCGAGTAGAAACCCCGTTCGTAGTTGATACTGAAACCTATTTAGACCGTATAAGAATGAGGTGTACTGGTGAAGGCCGAGTTTCCCTGGCAAAGCCACAGGATGAGTCATTTATTCTGAGCATAGATTCCCGATGGCCCTTTTGGCACTGAAGGCTAAGATTGAAAACCACCTCAGTACAGTAAAAATGCTTAATGAGCAAATTAGCAATGCTCATATGGAAGACGGACATGGGGAAGAAATGTTAGCCACAGGATGAGTCATTTATTCTGAGTATAGACTCCCGATGGCCCTTTTGGCACTGAAGGCTAAGATTAAAAACCACCTCAGTACAGTAAAAATGCTTAATGAGCAAATTAACAATACTCATATGGAAGACGGACATGGGGAAGAAATGTTAAAAGATCTTCATAAAGTAGAAACACAGTTTGTAGTTGATACTGAAAGCTATTTAGACCGTATAAGAAAGAGGTGTAATGGTGAAGGCCGAGCTTGCCTGGCAAAGCAAAAGATGAGTCATTTATTCTGAGCATAGACTCTCGCTGGCCCTTTGGCACTGATGGCTAAGATTGAAAACCACCTCTGTACAGTAAAAATGCTTAATGAGCAAATTAGCAATGCTCATATGGAAGACGGACATGGGGAAGAAATGTTAGCCACAGGATTAGTCATTTACTGTGAGTATAGACTCCCGATGGCCCTTTTGTCACTGAAGGCTAAGATTGAAAACCACCTCAGTACAGTAAAAATGCTTAATGAGCAAATTAGCAATGCTCATATGGAAGACGAACATGTGGAAGAAATGTTAAAAGATCTTTACCGAGTAGAAACCCCGTTCGTAGTTGATACTGAAACCTATTTAGACCGTATAAGAATGAGGTGTACTGGTGAAGGCCGAGTTTGCCTGGCAAAGCCACAGGATGAGTCATTTATTCTGAGCATAGACTCCCGATGGCCCTTTTGGCACTGAAGGCTAAGATTGAAAACCAGCTCAGTACAGTAAAAATGCTTAATGAGCAAATTAGCAATGCTCATATGGAAGACGGACATGGACAAGAAATGTTAAAAGATCTTCATAAAGTAGAAACGCAGTTTGTAGTTGATACTGAAAGCTATTTAGACCGTATAAGAAAGAGGTGTAATGGTGAATGCCGAGCTTGCCTGGCAAAGCAAAAGATGAGTCATTTATTCTGAGCATAGACTCTCGCTGGCCCTTTGGCACTGATGGCTAAGATTGAAAACCACCTCTGTACAGTAAAAATGCTTAATGAGCAAATTAGCAATGCTCATATGGAAGACGGACATGGGGAAGAAATGTTAGCCACAGGATTAGTCCTTTACTCTGAGTATAGACTCCCGATGGCCCTTTTGTCACTGAAGGCTAAGATTGAAAACCACCTCAGTACAGTAAAAATGCTTAATGAGCAAATTAGCAATGCTCATATGGAAGACGAACATGTGGAAGAAATGTTAAAAGATCTTTACCGAGTAGAAACCCCGTTCGTAGTTGATACTGAAACCTATTTAGACCGTATAAGAATGAGGTGTACTGGTGAAGGCCGAGTTTGCCTGGCAAAGCCACAGGATGAGTCATTTATTCTGAGCATAGACTCCCGATGGCCCTTTTGGCACTGAAGGCTAAGATTGAAAACCAGCTCAGTACAGTAAAAATGCTTAATGAGCAAATTAGCAATGCTCATATGGAAGACGGACATGGACAAGAAATGTTAAAAGATCTTCATAAAGTAGAAACGCAGTTTGTAGTTGATACTGAAAGCTATTTAGACCGTATAAGAAAGAGGTGTAATGGTGAATGCCGAGCTTGCCTGGCAAAGCAAAAGATGAGTCATTTATTCTGAGCATAGACTCTCGCTGGCCCTTTGGCACTGATGGCTAAGATTGAAAACCACCTCTGTACAGTAAAAATGCTTAATGAGCAAATTAGCAATGCTCATATGGAAGACGGACATGGGGAAGAAATGTTAGCCACAGGATTAGTCCTTTACTCTGAGTATAGACTCCCGATGGCCCTTTTGTCACTGAAGGCTAAGATTGAAAACCACCTCAGTACAGTAAAAATGCTTAATGAGCAAATTAGCAATGCTCATATGGAAGACGAACATGTGGAAGAAATGTTAAAAGATCTTTACCGAGTAGAAACCCCGTTCGTAGTTGATACTGAAACCTATTTAGACCGTATAAGAATGAGGTGTACTGGTGAAGGCCGAGTTTCCCTGGCAAAGCCACAGGATGAGTCATTTATTCTGAGCATAGATTCCCGATGGCCCTTTTGGCACTGAAGGCTAAGATTGAAAACCACCTCAGTACAGTAAAAATGCTTAATGAGCAAATTAGCAATGCTCATATGGAAGACGGACATGGGGAAGAAATGTTAGCCACAGGATGAGTCATTTATTCTGAGTATAGACTCCCGATGGCCCTTTTGGCACTGAAGGCTAAGATTAAAAACCACCTCAGTACAGTAAAAATGCTTAATGAGCAAATTAACAATACTCATATGGAAGACGGACATGGGGAAGAAATGTTAAAAGATCTTCATAAAGTAGAAACACAGTTTGTAGTTGATACTGAAAGCTATTTAGACCGTATAAGAAAGAGGTGTAATGGTGAAGGCCGAGCTTGCCTGGCAAAGCAAAAGATGAGTCATTTATTCTGAGCATAGACTCTCGCTGGCCCTTTGGCACTGATGGCTAAGATTGAAAACCACCTCTGTACAGTAAAAATGCTTAATGAGCAAATTAGCAATGCTCATATGGAAGACGGACATGGGGAAGAAATGTTAGCCACAGGATTAGTCATTTACTCTGAGTATAGACTCCCGATGGCCCTTTTGTCACTGAAGGCTAAGATTGAAAACCACCTCAGTACAGTAAAAATGCTTAATGAGCAAATTAGCAATGCTCATATGGAAGACGAACATGTGGAAGAAATGTTAAAAGATCTTTACCGAGTAGAAACCCCGTTCGTAGTTGATACTGAAACCTATTTAGACCGTATAAGAATGAGGTGTACTGGTGAAGGCCGAGTTTGCCTGGCAAAGCCACAGGATGAGTCATTTATTCTGAGCATAGACTCCCGATGGCCCTTTTGGCACTGAAGGCTAAGATTGAAAACCAGCTCAGTACAGTAAAAATGCTTAATGAGCAAATTAGCAATGCTCATATGGAAGACGGACATGGACAAGAAATGTTAAAAGATCTTCATAAAGTAGAAACGCAGTTTGTAGTTGATACTGAAAGCTATTTAGACCGTATAAGAAAGAGGTGTAATGGTGAATGCCGAGCTTGCCTGGCAAAGCAAAAGATGAGTCATTTATTCTGAGCATAGACTCTCGCTGGCCCTTTGGCACTGATGGCTAAGATTGAAAACCACCTCTGTACAGTAAAAATGCTTAATGAGCAAATTAGCAATGCTCATATGGAAGACGGACATGGGGAAGAAATGTTAGCCACAGGATTAGTCCTTTACTCTGAGTATAGACTCCCGATGGCCCTTTTGTCACTGAAGGCTAAGATTGAAAACCACCTCAGTACAGTAAAAATGCTTAATGAGCAAATTAGCAATGCTCATATGGAAGACGAACATGTGGAAGAAATGTTAAAAGATCTTTACCGAGTAGAAACCCCGTTCGTAGTTGATACTGAAACCTATTTAGACCGTATAAGAATGAGGTGTACTGGTGAAGGCCGAGTTTCCCTGGCAAAGCCACAGGATGAGTCATTTATTCTGAGCATAGATTCCCGATGGCCCTTTTGGCACTGAAGGCTAAGATTGAAAACCACCTCAGTACAGTAAAAATGCTTAATGAGCAAATTAGCAATGCTCATATGGAAGACGGACATGGGGAAGAAATGTTAGCCACAGGATGAGTCATTTATTCTGAGTATAGACTCCCGATGGCCCTTTTGGCACTGAAGGCTAAGATTAAAAACCACCTCAGTACAGTAAAAATGCTTAATGAGCAAATTAACAATTCTCATATGGAAGACGGACATGGGGAAGAAATGTTAAAAGATCTTCATAAAGTAGAAACACAGTTTGTAGTTGATACTGAAAGCTATTTAGACCGTATAAGAAAGAGGTGTAATGGTGAAGGCCGAGCTTGCCTGGCAAAGCAAAAGATGAGTCATTTATTCTGAGCATAGACTCTCGCTGGCCCTTTGGCACTGATGGCTAAGATTGAAAACCACCTCTGTACAGTAAAAATGCTTAATGAGCAAATTAGCAATGCTCATATGGAAGACGGACATGGGGAAGAAATGTTAGCCACAGGATTAGTCATTTACTGTGAGTATAGACTCCCGATGGCCCTTTTGTCACTGAAGGCTAAGATTGAAAACCACCTCAGTACAGTAAAAATGCTTAATGAGCAAATTAGCAATGCTCATATGGAAGACGAACATGTGGAAGAAATGTTAAAAGATCTTTACCGAGTAGAAACCCCGTTCGTAGTTGATACTGAAACCTATTTAGACCGTATAAGAATGAGGTGTACTGGTGAAGGCCGAGTTTGCCTGGCAAAGCCACAGGATGAGTCATTTATTCTGAGCATAGACTCCCGATGGCCCATTTGGCACTGAAGGCTAAGATTGAAAACCAGCTCAGTACAGTAAAAATGCTTAATGAGCAAATTAGCAATGCTCATATGGAAGACGGACATGGACAAGAAATGTTAAAAGATCTTCATAAAGTAGAAACCCAGTTTGTAGTTGATACTGAAAGCTATTTAGACCGTATAAGAAAGAGGTGTAATGGTGAAGGCCGAGCTTGCCTGGCAAAGCAAAAGATGAGTCATTTATTCTGAGCATAGACTCTCGCTGGCCCTTTGGCACTGATGGCTAAGATTGAAAACCACCTCTGTACAGTAAAAATGCTTAATGAGCAAATTAGCAATGCTCATATGGAAGACGGACATGGGGAAGAAATGTTAGCCACAGGATTAGTCCTTTACTCTGAGTATAGACTCCCGATGGCCCTTTTGTCACTGATGGCTAAGATTGAAAACCACCTGAGTACAGTAAAAATGCTTAATGAGCAAATTAGCAATGCTCATATGGAAGACGAACATGTGGAAGAAATGTTAAAAGATCTTTACCGAGTAGAAACCCCGTTCGTAGTTGATACTGAAACCTATTTAGACCGTATAAGAATGAGGTGTACTGGTGAAGGCCGAGTTTGCCTGGCAAAGCCACAGGATGAGTCATTTATTCTGAGCATAGACTCCCGATGGCCCTTTTGGCACTGAAGGCTAAGATTGAAAACCACCTCAGTACAGTAAAAATGCTTAATGAGCAAATTAGCAATGCTCATATGGAAGACGGACATGGGGAAGAAATGTTAGCCACAGGATGAGTCATTTATTCTGAGTATAGACTCCCGATGGCGCATTTGTCACTGAAGGCTAAGATTGAAAACCACCTCAGTACAGTAAAAATGCTTAATGAGCAAATTAGCAATGCTCATATGAATGACAGACATGGGGAAGAAATGTTAGCCACAGGATGAGTCATTTATTCTGAGTATAGACTCCCGATGGCCTTTTTGTCACTAAAGGCTAAGATTAAAAACCACCTCAGTACAGTAAAAATGCTTAATGAGCAAATTAGCAATGCTCTTATGGAAGACGGACATGGGGAAGAAATGTTAGCCAAAGGATGAGTCATTTATTCTGAGTATAGAAACCCGATGGCCCTTTTGTCACAGTAGGCTAAGATTGAAAACTACCTCAGAAGAGTAAAAATGCTTAATGAGCAAATTAGCAATGCTCATATGGAAGACGGACATGGGGAAGAAATGTTAGCCACAGGATGAGTCATTTATTCTGAGTATAGACTCCCGATGGCGCTTTTGTCACTGAAAGCTAAGATTGAAAACCAGCTCAGTACAGTAGAAATGCTTAATGAGCAAATTAGCAATGCTCATATGGAAGACGAACATGTGGAAGAAATGTTAAAAGATCTTCACCGAGTAGAAACCCCGTTCGTAGTTGATACTGAAACCTATTTAGACCGTATAAGAATGAGGTGTAATGGTGAAGGCCGAGTTTGCCCTGCAAAGCCACAGGATGAGTCATTTATTCTGAGCATAGACTCCCGATGGCCCTTTTGGCACTGAAGGCTAAGATTGAAAACCAGCTCAGTACAGTAAAAATGCTTAATGAGCAAATTAGCAATGCTCATATGGAAGACGGACATGGGGAAGAAATGTTAAAAGATCTTCATAAAGTAGAAACCCAGTTTGTAGTTGATACTGAAAGCTATTTAGACCGTATAAGAAAGAGGTGTAATGGTGAAGGCCAAGCCTGCCTGGCAAAGCCAAAAGATGAGTCATTTATTCTGAGCATAGACTCTCGCTGGCCCTTTTGGCACTGAAGGCTAAGATTGAAAACCACCTCTGTACAGTAAAAATGCTTAATGAGCAAATTAGCAATGCTCATATGGAAGACGGACATGGGGAAGAAATGTTAGCCACAGGATTAGTCATTTACTCTGAGTATAGACTCCCGATGGCCCTTTTGTCACTGAAGGCTAAGATTGAAAACCACCTCAGTACAGTAAAAATGCTTAATGAGCAAATTAGCAATGCTGATATGGGAGACGGACATGGGGAAGAAATGTTAGCCACAGGATGAGTCATTTATTCTGAGTATAGACTACCGATGGCGCTTTTGTCACTGAAGGCTAAGATTGAAAACCAGCTCAGTACAGTAAAAATGCTTAATGAGCAAATTAGCAATGCTCATATGGATGACAGACATGGGGAAGAAATGTTAGCCACAGGATGAGTCATTTATTCTGAGTATAGACTCCCGATGGCCCTTTTGTCACTGAAGGCTAAGATTAAAAACCACCTCAGTACAGTAAAAATGCTTAATGAGCAAATTAGCAATGCTCATATGGAAGACGGACATGGGGAAGAAATGTTAGCCACAGGATGAGTAATTTACTCTGAGTATAGACTCCCGATGGCCCTTTTGTCACTGAAGGCTAAGATTGAAAACCAGCTCAGTACAGTAAAAATGCTTAATGAGCAAATTAGCAATGCTCATATGGATGACAGACATGGGGAAGAAATGTTAGCCACAGGATGAGTCATTTATTCTGAGTATAGACTCCCGATCGCCCTTTTGTCACTGAAGGCTAAGATTATAAACCAGCTCAGTACAGTAAAAATGCTTAATTAGCAAATTAGCAATGCTCATATTGAAGACGAACATGTGGAAGAAATGTTAAAAGATCTTCACCGAGTAGAAACCCCGATCGTAGTTGATACTGAAACATATTTAGACCGTATAAGAATGAGGTGTAATGGTGAAGGCCGAGTTTGCCCTGCAAAGCCACAGGATGAGTCATTTATTCTGAGCATAGACTCCCGATGGCCCTTTTGGCACTGAAGGCTAAGATTGAAAACCAGCTCAGTACAGTAAAAATGCTTAATGAGCAAATTAGCAATGCTCATATGGAAGACGGACATGGGGAAGAAATGTTAAAAGATCTTCATAAAGTAGAAACCCAGTTTGTAGTTGATACTGAAAGCTATTTAGACCGTATAAGAAAGAGGTGTAATGGTGAAGGCCAAGCCTGCCTGGCAAAGCCAAAGGATGAGTCATTTATTCTGAGCATAGACTCTCGTTGGCCCTTTTGGCACTGAAGGCTAAGATTGAAAACCACCTCAGTACAGTAAAAATGCTTAATGAGCAAATTAGCAATGCTCATATGGAAGACGGACATGGGGAAGAAATGTTAGCCACAGGATGAGTCATTTATTCTGAGTATAGACTCCCGATTGCGCATTTGTCACTGACGCTAAGATTGAAAACCACCTCAGTACAGTAAAAATGCTTAATGAGCAAATTAGCAATGCTCATATGGATGACAGACATGGGGAAGAAATGTTAGCCACAGAATGAGTCATTTATTCTGAGTATAGACTCCCGATGGCCCTTTTGTCACTGACGGCTAAGATTAAAAACCACCTCAGTACAGTAAAAATGCCTAATGAGCAAATTAGCAATGCTCATATGGAAGACGGACATGGGGAAGAAATGTTAGCCAGAGGATGAGTCATTTATTCTGAGTATAGACTCCCGATGGCGCTTTTGTCACTGAAGGCTAAGATTGAAAACCAGCTCAGTACAGTAGAAATGCTTAATGAGCAAATTAGCAATGCTCTTATGGAAGGCGGACATGGGGAAGAAATGTTAAAAGATCTTCATAAAGTAGAAACCCAGTTTGTAGTTGATACTGAAAGCTATTTAGACCGTATAAGAAAGAGGTGTAATGGTGAAGGCCAAGCCTGCCTGGCAAAGCCAAAGGATGAGTCATTTATTCTGAGCATAGACTCTCGTTGGCCCTTTTGGCACTGAAGGCTAAGATTGAAAACCACCTCACTACAGTAAAAATGCTTAATGAGCAAATTAGCAATGCTCATATGGAAGACGGACATGGGGAAGAAATGTTAGCCACAGGATGAGTCATTTATTCTGAGTATAGACTCCCGATTGCGCATTTGTCACTGACGCTAAGATTGAAAACCACCTCAGTACAGTAAAAATGCTTAATGAGCAAATTAGCAATGCTCATATGGATGACAGACATGGGGAAGAAATGTTAGCCACAGAATGAGTCATTTATTCTGAGTATAGACTCCCGATGGCCCTTTTGTCACTGACGGCTAAGATTAAAAACCACCTCAGTACAGTAAAAATGCCTAATGAGCAAATTAGCAATGCTCATATGGAAGACGGACATGGGGAAGAAATGTTAGCCACAGGATGAGTCATTTATTCTGAGTATAGACTCCCGATGGCGCTTTTGTCACTGAAGGCTAAGATTGAAAACCAGCTCAGTACAGTAGAAATGCTTAATGAGCAAATTAACAATGCTCATATGGAAGACGAACATGTGGAAGAAATGTTAAAAGATCTTCACCGAGTAGAAACCCCGTTCGTAGTTGATACTGAAACCTATTTAGACCGTATAAGAATGAGGTGTACTGGTGATGGCCGAGTTTGCCTGGCAAAGCCACAGGATGAGTCATTTATTCTGAGCATAGACTCCCGATGGCCCTTTTGGCACTGAAGGCTAAGATTGAAAACCAGCTCAGTACAGTAAAAATGCTTAATGAGCAAATTAGCAATGCTCATATGGAAGACGAACATGGGGAAGAAATGTTAAAAGATCTTCATAAAGTAGAACCCCAGTTTGTAGTTGATACTGAAAGCTATTTAGACCGTATAAGAAAGAGGTGTAATGGTGAAGGCCGAGCCTGCCTGGCAAAGCCAAAGGATGAGTCATTTATTCTGAGCATAGACTCTCGCTGGCCCTTTTGGCACTGAAGGCTAAGATTGACAACCACCTCAGTACAGTAAAAATGCTTAATGAGCAAATTAGCAATGCTCATATGGAAGACGGACATGGGGAAGAAATGTTAGCCAAAGGATGAATCATTTATTCTGAGTATAGAAACCCGATGGCCCTTTTGTCACAGTAGGCTAAGATTGAAAACTACCACAGAACAGTAAAAATGCTTAATGAGCAAATTAGCAATGCTCATATGGATGACAGACATGGGGAAGAAATGTTAGCCACGGGATGAGACATTTATTCTGAGTATAGACTCCCGATGGCCCTTTTGTCACTGAAGGCTAAGATTAAAAACCACCTCAGTACAGTAAAAATGCTTAATGAGCAAATTAGCAATGCTCATATGGAAGACGGACATGGGGAAGAAATGTTAGCCAAAGGATGAGTCATTTATTCTGAGTATAGACACGCGATGGCCCTTTTGTCACTGTAGGCTAAGATTGAAACCTACCTCAGAACAGTAAAAATGCTTAATGAGCAAATTAGCAATGCTCATATGGAAGACGAACATGGTGAAGAAATGTTAAAAGATCTTCATGGAGTAGAAACCCAGTTCGTGGTTAATACTGAAACCTATTTAGACCGTATAAGAATGAGGTGTAATGGTGAAGGCCGAGTTTGCCTGGCAAATCCACAGGATGAGTCATTTATTGTGAGCATAGACTCCCGATGGCACTTTTGGAACTGAAGGCTAAGATGGAAAACCAGCTCAGTACAGTAATAATGCTTAATGAGCAAATTAGCAATGCTCATATGGAAGACGAACATGGTGAAGAAATGTTAAAAGATCTTCATGGAGTAGAAACCCAGTTGGTGGTTAATACTGAAAGCTATTTAGACCGTATAAGAATGATGTGTAATGGTGAAGGCCGAGTTTGCCTGGCAAAGTCACAGGATGAGTCATTTATTCTGACCATAGATTCTCGATGGCCCTTTTGGCACTGAAGACTAAGATTGAAAACCAGATACGTACAGTAAAAATGCTTAATGAGCAACTTAGCAATGCTCATATGGAAGACGGACATGGGGAGGAAATGTTAGCCACAGGATGAGTCATTTATTCTGAGTATAGACTCCCGATGGCGCTTTTGTCACTGAAGGCTAAGATTGAAAACCAGCTCAGTACAGTAGAAATGCTTAATGAGCAAATTAGCAATGCTCATATGGAAGACGGACATGGGGAAGAAATGTTAAAAGATCTTCATAAAGTAGAAACCCAGTTTGTAGTTGATACTGAAAGCTATTTAGACCGTATAAGAAAGAGGTGTAATGGTGAAGGCCAAGCCTGCCTGGCAAAGCCAAAGGATGAGTCATTTATTCTGAGCATAGAATCTCGTTGGCCCTTTTGGCACTGAAGGCTAAGATTGAAAACCACCTCAGTACAGTAAAAATGCTTAATGAGCAAATTAGCAATGCTCATATGGAAGACGGACATGGGGAAGAAATGTTAGCCACAGGATGAGTCATTTATTCTGAGTATAGACTCCCGATTGCGCATTTGTCACTGACGCTAAGATTGAAAACCACCTCAGTACAGTAAAAATGCTTAATGAGCAAATTAGCAATGCTCATATGGATGACAGACATGGGGAAGAAATGTTAGCCACAGAATGAGTCATTTATTCTGAGTATAGACTCCCGATGGCCCTTTTGTCACTGACGGCTAAGATTAAAAACCACCTCAGTACAGTAAAAATGCCTAATGAGCAAATTAGCAATGCTCATATGGAAGACGGACATGGGGAAGAAATGTTAGCCACAGGATGAGTCATTTATTCTGAGTATAGACTCCCGATGGCGCTTTTGTCACTGAAGGCTAAGATTGAAAACCAGCTCAGTACAGTAGAAATGCTTAATGAGCAAATTAACAATGCTCATATGGAAGACGAACATGTGGAAGAAATGTTAAAAGATCTTCACCGAGTAGAAACCCCGTTCGTAGTTGATACTGAAACCTATTTAGACCGTATAAGAATGAGGTGTACTGGTGATGGCCGAGTTTGCCTGGCAAAGCCACAGGATGAGTCATTTATTCTGAGCATAGACTCCCGATGGCCCTTTTGGCACTGAAGGCTAAGATTGAAAACCAGCTCAGTACAGTAAAAATGCTTAATGAGCAAATTAGCAATGCTCATATGGAAGACGAACATGGGGAAGAAATGTTAAAAGATCTTCATAAAGTAGAACCCCAGTTTGTAGTTGATACTGAAAGCTATTTAGACCGTATAAGAAAGAGGTGTAATGGTGAAGGCCGAGCCTGCCTGGCAAAGCCAAAGGATGAGTCATTTATTCTGAGCATAGACTCTCGCTGGCCCTTTTGGCACTGAAGGCTAAGATTGACAACCACCTCAGTACAGTAAAAATGCTTAATGAGCAAATTAGCAATGCTCATATGGAAGACGGACATGGGGAAGAAATGTTAGCCAAAGGATGAATCATTTATTCTGAGTATAGAAACCCGATGGCCCTTTTGTCACAGTAGGCTAAGATTGAAAACTACCACAGAACAGTAAAAATGCTTAATGAGCAAATTAGCAATGCTCATATGGATGACAGACATGGGGAAGAAATGTTAGCCACGGGATGAGACATTTATTCTGAGTATAGACTCCCGATGGCCCTTTTGTCACTGAAGGCTAAGATTAAAAACCACCTCAGTACAGTAAAAATGCTTAATGAGCAAATTAGCAATGCTCATATGGAAGACGGACATGGGGAAGAAATGTTAGCCAAAGGATGAGTCATTTATTCTGAGTATAGACACGCGATGGCCCTTTTGTCACTGTAGGCTAAGATTGAAACCTACCTCAGAACAGTAAAAATGCTTAATGAGCAAATTAGCAATGCTCATATGGAAGACGAACATGGTGAAGAAATGTTAAAAGATCTTCATGGAGTAGAAACCCAGTTCGTGGTTAATACTGAAACCTATTTAGACCGTATAAGAATGAGGTGTAATGGTGAAGGCCGAGTTTGCCTGGCAAATCCACAGGATGAGTCATTTATTGTGAGCATAGACTCCCGATGGCACTTTTGGAACTGAAGGCTAAGATGGAAAACCAGCTCAGTACAGTAATAATGCTTAATGAGCAAATTAGCAATGCTCATATGGAAGACGAACATGGTGAAGAAATGTTAAAAGATCTTCATGGAGTAGAAACCCAGTTGGTGGTTAATACTGAAAGCTATTTAGACCGTATAAGAATGATGTGTAATGGTGAAGGCCGAGTTTGCCTGGCAAAGTCACAGGATGAGTCATTTATTCTGACCATAGATTCCCGATGGCCCTTTTGGCACTGAAGACTAAGATTGAAAACCAGATACGTACAGTAAAAATGCTTAATGAGCAACTTAGCAATGCTCATATGGAAGACGGACATGGGGAGGAAATGTTAGCCACAGGATGAGTCATTTATTCTGAGTATAGACTCCCGATGGCGCTTTTGTCACTGAAGGCTAAGATTGAAAACCAGCTCAGTACAGTAGAAATGCTTAATGAGCAAATTAGCAATGCTCATATGGAAGACGGACATGGGGAAGAAATGTTAAAAGATCTTCATAAAGTAGAAACCCAGTTTGTAGTTGATACTGAAAGCTATTTAGACCGTATAAGAAAGAGGTGTAATGGTGAAGGCCAAGCCTGCCTGGCAAAGCCAAAGGATGAGTCATTTATTCTGAGCATAGAATCTCGTTGGCCCTTTTGGCACTGAAGGCTAAGATTGAAAACCACCTCAGTACAGTAAAAATGCTTAATGAGCAAATTAGCAATGCTCATATGGAAGACGGACATGGGGAAGAAATGTTAGCCACAGGATGAGTCATTTATTCTGAGTATAGACTCCCGATTGCGCATTTGTCACTGACGCTAAGATTGAAAACCACCTCAGTACAGTAAAAATGCTTAATGAGCAAATTAGCAATGCTCATATGGATGACAGACATGGGGAAGAAATGTTAGCCACAGAATGAGTCATTTATTCTGAGTATAGACTCCCGATGGCCCTTTTGTCACTGACGGCTAAGATTAAAAACCACCTCAGTACAGTAAAAATGCCTAATGAGCAAATTAGCAATGCTCATATGGAAGACGGACATGGGGAAGAAATGTTAGCCACAGGATGAGTCATTTATTCTGAGTATAGACTCCCGATGGCGCTTTTGTCACTGAAGGCTAAGATTGAAAACCAGCTCAGTACAGTAGAAATGCTTAATGAGCAAATTAACAATGCTCATATGGAAGACGAACATGTGGAAGAAATGTTAAAAGATCTTCACCGAGTAGAAACCCCGTTCGTAGTTGATACTGAAACCTATTTAGACCGTATAAGAATGAGGTGTACTGGTGATGGCCGAGTTTGCCTGGCAAAGCCACAGGATGAGTCATTTATTCTGAGCATAGACTCCCGATGGCCCTTTTGGCACTGAAGGCTAAGATTGAAAACCAGCTCAGTACAGTAAAAATGCTTAATGAGCAAATTAGCAATGCTCATATGGAAGACGAACATGGGGAAGAAATGTTAAAAGATCTTCATAAAGTAGAACCCCAGTTTGTAGTTGATACTGAAAGCTATTTAGACCGTATAAGAAAGAGGTGTAATGGTGAAGGCCGAGCCTGCCTGGCAAAGCCAAAGGATGAGTCATTTATTCTGAGCATAGACTCTCGCTGGCCCTTTTGGCACTGAAGGCTAAGATTGACAACCACCTCAGTACAGTAAAAATGCTTAATGAGCAAATTAGCAATGCTCATATGGAAGACGGACATGGGGAAGAAATGTTAGCCAAAGGATGAATCATTTATTCTGAGTATAGAAACCCGATGGCCCTTTTGTCACAGTAGGCTAAGATTGAAAACTACCACAGAACAGTAAAAATGCTTAATGAGCAAATTAGCAATGCTCATATGGATGACAGACATGGGGAAGAAATGTTAGCCACGGGATGAGACATTTATTCTGAGTATAGACTCCCGATGGCCCTTTTGTCACTGAAGGCTAAGATTAAAAACCACCTCAGTACAGTAAAAATGCTTAATGAGCAAATTAGCAATGCTCATATGGAAGACGGACATGGGGAAGAAATGTTAGCCAAAGGATGAGTCATTTATTCTGAGTATAGACACCCGATGGCCCTTTTGTCACTGTAGGCTAAGATTGAAACCTACCTCAGAACAGTAAAAATGCTTAATGAGCAAATTAGCAATGCTCATATGGAAGACGAACATGGTGAAGAAATGTTAAAAGATCTTCATGGAGTAGAAACCCAGTTCGTGGTTAATACTGAAACCTATTTAGACCGTATAAGAATGAGGTGTAATGGTGAAGGCCGAGTTTGCCTGGCAAATCCACAGGATGAGTCATTTATTGTGAGCATAGACTCCCGATGGCACTTTTGGAACTGAAGGCTAAGATGGAAAACCAGCTCAGTACAGTAATAATGCTTAATGAGCAAATTAGCAATGCTCATATGGAAGACGAACATGGTGAAGAAATGTTAAAAGATCTTCATGGAGTAGAAACCCAGTTGGTGGTTAATACTGAAAGCTATTTAGACCGTATAAGAATGATGTGTAATGGTGAAGGCCGAGTTTGCCTGGCAAAGTCACAGGATGAGTCATTTATTCTGACCATAGATTCCCGATGGCCCTTTTGGCACTGAAGACTAAGATTGAAAACCAGATACGTACAGTAAAAATGCTTAATGAGCAACTTAGCAATGCTCATATGGAAGACGGACATGGGGAGGAAATGTTAGCCACAGGATGAGTCATTTATTCTGAGCATAGTCTCCCGATGGCCCTTTTGTCACTGAAGGCTAAGATTGAAAATCACCTCAGTACAGTAAATATGCTTAATGAGCAAATTAGCAATGCTCATATGGAAGACGGTCATGGGGAAGAAATGTTAAAAGATCATAGAGTAGAAACCCTGTTCGTGTTTAATACTGAAACCTATTTAGACCGTTTAAGAAATAGGTGTAATGGGGAACCCAAGCTTGCCTGGCAAAGCCTCAGGATGAGTCATTTATTCTGAGCATAGACACCCGATGGCCCTTTTGGCACTGAAGGCTAAGATTGAAAACCAGCTTAGTACAGTAAAAATGCTTAATGAGCAAATTAGCAATGCTCATATGGAAGACGGACATGGGGAAGAAATGTTAGCCAAAGGATGAGTCATTTATTCTGAGTATAGACTCCCGATGGCCCTTTTCTCACTGAAGTCTAAGATTGAAAACCACGTCAGTACACTAAAATGCTTAATGAGCAAATTAGCAATGCTCATGTGGAAGACGGACATGGGGAAGAAATGTTAGCCAAAGGATGAGTCATTTAGTCTGAGTATAGACACCCGATGGCGCTTTTGTCACTGTAGGCTAAGATTGAAAACTACCTCAGAACACTAAAAATGCTTAATGAGCAAATTAGCAATGCTCATATGGAAGACGAACATGGTGAAGAAATGTTAAAAGATCTTCATGGAGTAGAAACCCAGTTCGTAGTTAATACTGAAACCTATTTAGACCGTATAAGAATGAGGTGTAATGGTGAAGGCCGAGTTTGCCTGGCAAATCCACAGGATGAGTCATTTATTCTGAGCATAGACTCCCGATGGCACTTTTGGAACTGAAGGCTAAGATTGAAAACCAGCTCAGTACAGTAAATATGCTTAATGAGCAACTTAGCAATGCGCATATGGAAGACGGACATGGGGAGGAAATGTTAGCCACAGGATGAGTCATTTATTCTGAGCATAGACTCCCGATGGCCCTTTTGGCACTGAAGGCTAAGATTAAAAACCACCTCAGTACAGTAAAAATGCTTAATGAGCAAATTAGCAATGCTCATATGGAAGACGGACGTGGGGAAGAAATGTTAGCCAAAGGATGAGTCATTTATTCTGAGTATAGACTCCCGATGGCCCTTTTGTCACTGAAGTCTAAGATTGAAAACCACGTCAATACACTAAAATGCTTAATGATCAAATTAGCAATGCTCATGTGGAAGACGGACATGGGGAAGAAATGTTAGCCAAAGGATGAGTCATTTATTCTGAGTATAGACACCCGATGGCGCTTTTGTCACTGTAGGCTAAGATTGAAAACTACCTAAGAACAGTAAAAATGCTTAATGAGCAAATTAGCAATGCTCATATGGAAGACGAACATGGTGAAGAAATGTTAAAAGATCTTCATGGAGTAGAAACCCAGTTCGGGGTTAATACTGAAACCTATTTAGACCGTATAAGAAAGAGGTGTAATGGTGAAGGCCGATCTTGCCTGGCAAAGGCACAGGATGAGTCATTTATTCTGAGCATAGATTCCCGATGGCCCTTTTGGCACTGAAGACTAAGATTGAAAACCAGATACGTACAGTAAAAATGCTTAATGAGCAACTTAGCAATGCTCATATGGAAGACGGACATGGGGAGGAAATGTTAGCCACAGGAAGAGTCATTTATTCTGAGCATAGACTCCCGATGGCCCTTTTGTCACTGAAGGCTAAGATTGAAAATCACCTCAGTACAGTAAATATGCTTTATGAGCAAATTAGCAATGCTCATATGGAAGACGGACATGGGGAAGAAATAATAGCCACAGGATGAGTCATTTATTCTGAGCATAGACTCCCGATGGCCCTTTTGTCACTGAAGGCTAAGATTGAAAATCACCTCAGTACAGTAAATATGCTTTATCAGCAAATTAGCAATGCTCATATGGAAGACGGACATGGGGAAGAAATAATAGCCACAGGATGAGTCATTTATTCTGAGCATAGACACCCGATGGCCCTTTTGGCACTGAAGGCTAAGATTGATAACCAGCTCAGTACAGTAAAAATGCTTAATGAGCAAATTAGCTATGCTCATATGGAAGACGAACATGGGGAAGAAATAATAGCCACAGGATGAGTCATTTATTCTGAGCATAGACACCCGATGGCACTTTTGGAACTGAAGGCTAAGATTTAAAATCACCTCAGTACAGTAAAAATGCGTAATGAGCAAATTAGCAATGCTCATATGGAAGACGGACATGGGGAAGAAATGTTAAAACACCATAGAGTAGAAACCCAGTTCGTGGTTAATACTGAAACCTTTTTAGACCGTTTAAGAAATAGGTGTAATGGGGAAGCCAAGCTTGCCTGGCAAACCTCAGGATGAGTAATTTATTCTGAGCATAGACACCCGATGGCCCTTTTGGCACTGAAGGCTAAGATTGAAAACCACCTTAGTACAATAAAAATGCTTAATGAGCAAATTAGCAATGCTCATATGGAACACTGACATGGGGAAGAAATGTTAGCCACAGGATGAGTCATTTATTCTGAGCATAGACTCCCGATGGCCCTTTTGTCACTGAAGGCTAAGATTGAAAATCACCTCAGTACAGTAAATATGCTTAATGAGCAAATTAGCAATGCTCATATGGAAGACGGACATGGGGAAGAAATAATAGCCACAGGATGAGTCATTTATTCTGAGCATAGACACCCGATGGCCCTTTTGGCACTGAAGGCTAAGATTGAAAACCAGCTCAGTACAGTAAAAATGCTTAATGAGCAAATTAGCTATGCTCATATGGAAGACGAACATGGTGAAGAAATGTTAAAAGATCTTCATGGAGTAGAAACCCAGTTTGTAGTTGATACTGAAACCTATTTAGACCGTATAAGAAAGATGTGTATTGGGGAACCCAAGGTTGCCTGGCAAAGCCTCAGAATGAGTCATTTATTCTGAGCATAGACACCCGATGGCCCTTTTGGCACTGAAGGCTAAGATTGAAAACCAACTTAGTACAGTTAAAATGCTTAATGAGCAAATAACAATGCTCATATGTAAGGCGAACATGGGGAAGAAATGTTAAAAGATCATCATAGAGTAGAAACCCAGTTTGTAGTTGATACTGAAACCTATTTAGACCGTATAAGTAAGATGTGTAATGGTGAAGGCCTAGCTTACCTGGCAACCCACAGGATGAGTCATTTATTCTGAGCATAGACTCCCGATGGCCTTTTGGGCACTGAAGGCTAAGATTGAAAACCACCTCAGTACAGTAAAAATGCTTAATGAGCAAATTAGCAATGCTCATATGGAAGACGCACATGGGGAAGAAATGTTAGCCACAGGATGAGTCGTTTATTCTGAGCATAGACTCCCGATGGCCCTTTTGTCACTGAAGGCTAAGATTGAAAACCACCTCAGTACAGTAAAAATGCTTAATGAGCAAATTAGCTATGCTCATATGGAAGACGAACATGGTGAAGAAATGTTAAAAGATCTTCATGGAGTAGAAACCCAGTTCGTGGATAATACTGAAACCTATTTAGACCGTATAAGAAAGAGGTATAATGGTGAAAGCCGAGCTTGCCTGGCAAAGCCACATGATAATCATTTATTCCGAGCATAGACTCCAGATGGCACTTTTGGAACTGAAGGCTAAGATTGAAAATCATCTCAGTACAGTAAAAATGCTTAATGAGCAAATTAGCAATGCTCATATGGAAAACGAACATGTGGAAGAAATGTTAAAAGATCTTCATAGAGTAGAAACCCAGTTCGTAGTTGATACTGAAACCTATTTAGACCGTATAAGAAAGAGGTGAAGGCCGAGTTTGCCTGGCAAAGCCACAGGATGAGTCATTTTTTCTGAGCATAGACTCCCGATGGCCCTTTTGGCACTGAAGGCTAAGATTGAAAACCAGCTCAGTACAGTGAAAATTCTTAATGAGCAAATTAGCAATGCTCATATGGAAAACGAACATGGGGAAGAAATGTTAAAAGATCTTCATAGAGTAGAAAACCAGTTTGTAGTTGTTACTGAAACCTATTTAGACCGTATAAGAAAGAGGTGTAATGGTGAAGTCCGAGCTTGCCTGGCAAAGCCACAGGATGATTTCATTGTGATTCATTACACGGTAACTCTGTAGTGAAAATTGGAACGGAAATAATCACCCACCTGATTGCAAACGGCAGTGTATATGTTCTGTGTGCATGGTTTTTGTTTGTTTTTTTTTTACTGGAAATATCATGGCTGCCCCCAGCAATCATATATTGCGAATGCTCACGCGGTCGTTCGCGTGAAACCACGGAAAGTGAATTAACGCATGCAAATGAAGGAAGGCAGAAATGGACATAAAAACGCAGATCACTCGTCACTCAAAAAAGTATCTTTTGCAATGTTGAAGAAGAATTGTGTAAAGGGGAAAGCAGAGGCGCAGGAAGAGATTATTGAGTAAATTTAGGGAGTTTATCAGTCATTTTACACCAGGCGCACCAAGAGAATAATGTGTTTTTTCAGGAAGTTTGTCTTTCGTCACGGATTTTCACCCGGTTCAAACTCCCTAGCTGAAGTGCCCAGTTTTCGACCCAGAAAGTTTAGAGAAAGACAAATTGGCCCATCTGAACCTTTTTAAAGAGTTTGAAAACGGTGTTTTGAGCATAGTATTTCTCAGAAATCATCTCATAGGCCATGCTCTCAAGCTCCATTAACCACCTAACCGTCTCGGACGAAAACTACAACTCTGCCTTGGATATATTGAATAGGGAGTTCCTTGATAGGGAACGTATAATGGATCAAATGTTTCTATCCATTTCTAACTCCAGAGTGGTGAAGGACCAAGAGTGGGATAACGTCAAATCGTTTCTCACCAACATTAAGATACAGCTCCATCAGTTGAAGATTTACTTCTTCTTGGATTCCCTGGAGAAAGGTTCTCCAGGTAGCAAGTTTGTGAGTCATGTAGTGTTCAGTAAGCTGTTGATGTCGTTTCGGCGTGAAGTTATCAAGCGGGTTGGAAATAATTACCCTGAATTGGAGGAGTTATTCTTCGTATATTCAGATGCTATCCGAACATTAGAAATTACTAAGCCCAAAATAGCTAGTCCCGATAAAAATGTTTATAAGCAGAGAGCCCTTAGTCCGAGCAAGGTTAAGGTAGTTCCAGATGATAGAAAACCCTCAACCCTGGAAAATTTCTTAGTTAAAACTGCACCCGAAAAGTTCAGGTGCAATTTTTGTCGTTCCAACGCTCATACTGGATATTCTTGTAGGAAATATCATACGTTAAATGACCGCTTGAGTGTGTGAAAGTCAGCTAATTTATACACCAAATGCACTAGTCCTTCACATTCTGCCGAGCAGTGCCCTTACGTACAAGGTCAGTTTAAACCTTGTTGTGGTTGCAAGAACCTGTTTCATTGCGGCGCTTTGTGTCCTACTGTTGAAGTGAATGTAAATCCTTGTTTTGAGAAGGACAGAGATTTATTACTACCCGTGCTTGAGATTGTAATCAGGCAGGGCAAGACTGAGAAAAGGATAAATTCTTTGGTAGACACTGGTAGTCAACGGTCTTACCTTTCAAGTAGTGTAATGAAGACCTTGAATGATAGACCTGTTCAAACAGCTAAAAGAAAATTTGTCATTAAAACCTTTTTGGGTTCGGTGCAGAAAGTATTAAGTGAAGTATTGTTATACATCAAGCTTCTTAATGGAAAGAAATCAATTCCCATTCTGATGGATGAAAAGTTAGACTTAGATTTTCATGTGGTGGGTCTTAGTGCAGCGGTAAATAGTATACAAGCCAATGGTTTTAAATTGACAGTGGACTTTTCAAGTGTCCAGGATGATTCGTTCTCTGTGCAAGGGTTGTTAGGTGTGGATTTGCTCAAATTTATTTATTTTATTAATTCGGGCAATAGTGAAAATACACGTTTTGTTTTCTTTCAGAAAATAAAATTTCCGAATATATATATATATATATATATATATATATATATATATATATATATATATATATATATATATATATTTATTATTTTACTACCTAGACACGGGAGTGGTGAAAAAAAGGGATAATACAATTTGCAAATAAAAATATATTTGACAAACTGATATCAGGGGAAAAAATTCAATAAAAATAGAAAAGACTAAAAACATCCGTGTTGGTTTAAAATAATCAATCAGCGCCGCAATGCCGAGTCAAAAGAAAAAGACATCGGTAGAGTAAATTAAGTAAAACGTAAGAACTTTTATGTTTCATATTCATAAAAGTATTTTGCACATGAGGCATATAGATAGGTACCCTCATGAGATCGCTAAAAATAGTATAGCCTAACGAAAAAGACGCCAAACTTGACGAACACAAAACTTTATCATGTAAATGTTTATTTTATTATTAAGTGGAAACATCAAAGTATTTGGGGGGTATTTTTTTTTACATTTTTTAATCGTTCCTAGCACGTCCAAAATTTTCGTTAAAAATCTTGCTTTTTTAGTCACCAAAATTAACAGATAATTAATCATGTCAACCATTTTTTATCCATTTTATAAAAAAATGAAAATCTCAGTTTGAAATCCTTTTAAAAATCAATTATAATTTTTTCAAAACTTATTTTAAGAAAATCAAAAATTATAATGTTTATTTAAACATATTTTGCATCAAGCTTAACTTAGTCTCTGCGCCGAAAAGATGTAGTTTGAAAATAAAACAAAGCAGGTCATAACATTTGTGAGACTACCCACCTCTGCAACTCGTTGCACAAAGATATAGACCCCACGTCGTAGAATTTCTGTGCGGCGGATCGAGCGAGAGGCAGGCTCACAGGCAAAAGAAAAACACAACTACAAACTTGGGTAGGACGAAAAGAGGAGGGAGGGTGTGTGACCTTTTGTGGATGATTAACTCTGGGCTGATTCTCGGCTGTCAAAAAAAAATATATCTTAACTGTCCGGCCGCTAATGTGTCGCTCTTCGTTGTTACTTGCTCCGGCCTAAATCAACCTTCCTCGAACCTAAACTAAGTCTCACTGTCCGTAACCCAAAGCGCTCCCGTATATATGCAGAGTCCTCTTATATCATTTCCGGGAAAGGGACACCCACGAATAAACCCATAACTTTTCATGACCATTTCTCCCTTTGAAGAAAGTGGACATAAAAATATTTCTTAGCCTAGCTGACTCCGATTCAGGGACATTAAATTCAGGCCCTTTTAAGTTGTGACCAGAGCCCGTCTTTTAACTATCTTCGTATTTTGACAAGTACTTAACACTTATCTACCCTTTTGGCCATATGTCCAAAACATGATTTTATCTAGATTCCTAATCTACTCATTGGGTCTTGAAGTTTGATACCCAGGTCAAATCTAACTAATCTTCTCGCACATCTGTGTGCGCGCGCACGCACACACAGATGTGCGGGCGCACACACACACGCGTGCGCATATATCCAACTCATAGTGTCACACATTTAACGAAAGACATATTGATAGCTTACGTGAGGATAATTCTTTCTACGGAAGAAGAGAAGTGGAATTATTTAGATTTAAATGAACAAATTATTTACCTCGTTATTTTTAAGGAACATTTTCAGTGCTCTAATTTGTTTTGTTTTTTGTTTTTTTGTACTTAGCTTTCACATTTACGTTTACGATGCTTTATGGAAAATATATTATAAAGAAATTAAAATAAGACTGTTGAGAGTGAGATTAAATTTCATAAGAAAGGTATCTAATTAATTTATAGGTATCTTTCTTATTAAATTTTATCAGAAGTGTACATAAAATATAAATTTAAATTTCATAAAATGATACTGATACTTGAAGGTACCCTTCTCAGTTGAAATTGAAAAATCAAATTAACTTCACACGTGTTTCACAAAAATAACTCAATCTCAAAAAGACATTTACGAAACTGAATGCGACTTTTAACTAATTTTATAATATTTTAACAACTTAAATGTAAAAATCTATGTTAATTAAAGAAATAACAAATAATTGTATTAAAAATTCAGTATTTAATTAAATACTAGACACAAACTCAATCCACGTGATGTTTTCTTTTATTGCACGCATGATACTTCCGGTCTTCCGTAGATTTCATTTACAGTGTTATTATTGACACAAATTATATTTTTTTATATACTGTTGTTCGTTAGTTTGTAAGAAGCTTCGGAAATTATAATCTGTAAATATATATCTACTTAATAACAACATTCGTTAAATTTTACAAACTTTTCCCTAATTTTAGAAGAATTAACAACATTTAATGTAAAAATAATAAAATATTTCAGAAATAACAAATAATTGTTTTAAAAATTCATTTTTCATCGAAATATCGTTTTTACTTTCAGACAATATTGTCCATGTTCATTAAAATAAATAAAAGTAATTAAAAGCTTTTGAAATTAAATAATATTTTTGTTTTATTGAGTTTTGTATGTTACAACTCAGAGATGATTTTCAGGTAGAAGTGGTCCAACTAAAAAAAAAAAAAAAAAAAAACATGATTTGATTTCCTCAAAGCCTTGTGCTTTTAACTAATATAATCACTAATCTTCCCAAAATTGAAATTATAGAGTTTTCGTACAATTAGTTATGGGGGAGGGGGTAATACATATAAAAAAATATTTTTGTCATTACTTTAAAAAAGGAAAACATATTTATAATAAGTTCCATCATTTGTGAATAGTTTCTGAAAGTTTCATTAAAATCCGACAATTATTTTTATTTTTGCAAGATTTTCAAAATTAATGTCTGTCACACAGAAAAAAAAAACGCCCTAAAATTATATATATGTTATTTTACTAGTTCCGGTGATACAAAGAGAAACAAGGTTTTTTTAATCAAAATTTGGACTGTTCTAAAAAGAAGGAAAAAATTGTTTTAAATAATTAAAAAATACTTTGATCTTTCCTCTTAATGATAACATAAACGTTTAGACGATAAAATTTTATTTCGTCTAGTTTGATGTCTTTATCTTCATCATATGCTCTGTTTTTAGCGATCTCATGAAGGGTACTACATATAGACATAGAACTAGCTTATCCAATCATGTGTGGAAAATGAAAAAAGATAATAATGTCGTTTTTTGACGTTCAACTTCAAAAGAAAAACGACATTATTATTATACGTGTGTGTGTGCGTCCTGTTAAAGAAAATTAATAAAATTTCTTACAAGTACTTCTAAAGCAATAAAAGATTTAATAAATAAATAAATAAATAATAAACTAAAACCTAAAGGAGAAATTTAGTCTATCACTTGTAATAATTGCCACAAGGCATACATAGGAGAAACCTTAAGGAATTTAAATAAAAGTTTATATGAACACAAAAAGGATAATTTACAAAATAACACACTCAGTACATTAGCTGCTCACTATAATGAATCTGGCCATAATTTGGATTGAAAAAATGTTAATCTAATTAAAAGAAAAAGCAATTTACTCTAAACGAAGATGTATAGAAATTGCTTTTAATCGCTAGATCACCTACAGTAAATTTGCATCAAAGTTCTTATAACATTTCACCTTTCTTAGAAAATCTGTTATGTCAGTGTAAGATGTTTGATAAAAAAACTGATAAAAACATATAGTACTGACTACCATAAAATACCAAATAATGAACATCTTGCTACTGATATTGAACATCTTACTCTTGATCTGATCTATCATGATCATTTGTCTACAACACATTCTCCAGTCAACACACATACATCGACTCCAGATATGGACGCCTCAACCAAAACATCTAGATCTGCACTTGTATGACAGATGAATTTCGTCATGTCTTAGGAGACATTCTGATTAAAAAAAAGAAAGAAAGAGGAAGACATATTATAGTCCAACTGTTGGTGTAGCGAGATTAGAAGACTCTCGTAGAAAACGAGAAGTGAAACACAACTAACAACGTAGCGGACTTTAACTGTACACATTACATTTGTATATTACTGTAAATAAAATTTACTGTTAATTTTCTTTTGAAGTGGATGTATTTCGCGTAATGTTTGAAAAAGAGAAGATTGATTATACGAGTTATAAATCATGTATAAAGCAGTTTTCTCTGCCTCAACCTACACTTGCATCATGTGTAAACTGTTACTGGTCAATCCACTTACCACAGATACAACAGAAGGATCTTTCTCCGCCACGAGGAGATTTAAAAGAAAGATTCGGTCAAATATGACTCCTGTACGTTTTAGCGCGGTTATTACTCTTCACAGTCACGAAGAATTTAAAAATGAATTGATTTTGAATGATATAGCTAATTAATTTTAAAACTTTTGTTTTGGAGCCCTTTTAAAATATAAAAGTATTAAATTTAAAATATGAAACTGTTTCCGCCATTTTGCTTCGACATTTTTGTTTTTAGCGTTTTTTGTCTACATTGCAGAACAAGCAGAACAAACCAATATTTTAAACATTAGCAAAATAATCAGCTAATTATAAATTTGAATTAACACTTTCGATATTTTATTTTATTAATGATTGAAATTATTTATTGAAATTGTATATAGTAAAAAAAATTTCATACTTTATAAAAATTTTATTTTTATTATTTTTAAAATGTTAGAATTCTAAATGTATAATCGTCTAAGTTATATTTTTAATACACGTTTTTGGGGGAGATGTGTATTTTTCTGAAGGTCAGACGGTTTGTGTAAAAATTGTTATATTTTTTATGTCCCGTTTAGCTACCAAAATTATTTGTTGAATTGTCGCGGATTCGTTTTTCAAATTCTTGGACAAAGGATTCATATATATTGGCCAATGAGGGAGGATCTCTTGAAGCCCTTGTGAAAACTTGAAGTGAGTCGATGTGACGGTGCTTTTTTCAATATCAGCGGATAAGCAGAGAGAACGAATGAACCGTTGAAGAGAAAGCAATTAAAATCCGAGGAAGAAAGGATTGGCGCCCACGCTTCAAAGATAGCTGGTCCAACCGAAGGGGTCATAAATCAACACAGAGAGTAAAGGAATAAACAGATTCAAGGCTGATTCTACCCCAGAACTGAAATTCCTTTCTGTGTCTCGTTGAGAATTTTAGTCGAAAGAACTGTCTAGCGGCAAAAATATTTTTAAAAGCCTTAAAGAAATGACTTGCGGCAAAATATTAAAAAAAAAAAAACTTCAAAAAACAGGTTGAAAACAAGAAACCCCTTTGAACTGAGACGTTCCGGTTGAGTATTCTGTTAAGAACGGAGGGCTGCGTTTTGTATTTTCTGCCTTATGCAATTTGTTTCTTTTATTTTCCCCTTTTTTTTTACATTTTTAAATGGTGTTGTAGTTTTTTTTGTCTTTGAATCTGTGTCTTTTCCTAAAACTTGTATCCCTTTGTCCTTATATATGGGCGTAATCCCCTTTTTGTAACCCTAGAAAATTGTTATTGTGGCGTAATAGGTACACAAGAGGAAATTTTTTTTCCAACCTTTGTATTTGAACTTTTTGTGTAATACTGTAAAATAAATATGTTTTTCATTTATAAAATTTTACGCAGTGGTCATCTTACTTCATAATTTCAGGCCTATTATTGTGACTTGCTGTCTCTACCAACAAAGTTTTGTGTCTGGCACAAGGACTTGCATTTGGTAGGGAAATTTAAATTTTTTAAACTTTGATTTCAATACCGCCGATGTGCTGACGGACATCACTGAATTTGTAAATCAAGCTTCAGATAAGAACGGCAAAGCTTGGGCTGTGGCTCTAGATATCTCAAAGGCGTTCGACAGATTTTAGCATGTTGGTCTTCTTCGCAAGCTCAAGGAATGCAGTGTCAAGACAGGAATATTTGGCTTAATCCAATCGTTCCTAACATATCGTGTAATAAAGGTAGAGTTGAACGGACACGCTTCTCGATCATTTCATACTAATAGGGGCGCGGACCCCCAGGGCTCTATACTTGGGGACCTACACTGTTTCTGATCTTCATGAAACGAGCTTCCCGATGCCATCAGTTCCCAACTAAGTATTTATACAGGTTATAAAACCATCGAAGAAGATCTCTAATCAGTGGTTAACTGGGGCAAGAAAGGACTTGTAAATTTTAACACATCTAAAACAAAACTGTTTTCATTTAACCACTGCAGAGAAACTTTTCTGTCTGCCATCATCATGGTTGGTGCTAAACTCTAGGAGAGAAAAGCTTTGCGCCTTTTTTTTTTTTTTTTTTTGGTCTCTCGCTTTCAACGGACATGAAGTGGGGAGAGATTATATTGAATCAATTGCTAGGTCTGCCGTTAGGAAAATTTGTTCAGTGTCATACCAGAAAATGTTTCTTGTCAGAATCCATTTTGCACAATTATACATTATTTACCATTCAACCAGTCATTGAAAACTGCTGCCATATCTGGTCAGTTGCTCCTGCTGTATATCTTGCGATTCTTGACAAAATCCAAAGAAGGGTCTGTAAGTATTTCATACTAATGGGGGACGGATCCTCCAGGGCTCTATAATTGGATCTATACTGTTTCTGATCTTCTAATGTGTGCCTATTTTTTTCCGTCGCAAGTATGATCAATCTTAGCTAAAATTTTCGTGCATACTTCAGCATCTTTTTCCGATGTTAGACCTTGAACGAAAATTAGTACCTTGAACATATCATGTCATTCCCTTTAGTTTAAATTGTGCACATTCTCTGTTGACGGTACCAACATACGTGACAAAATCTTCATCCACTTTTTGGGTTAAATTCATGCACCGCCAACGGGCATAGAATAGAGAGCAGTTGTCACTAAAATTTTCGTCAGAAAGGTGTACTTTGTCTTCAAACCTTATTTCACCTGTTTTTTCGTACTTTATTGGAATTATTTTTCTTAACGACAACCTGTTTTTTACCGTCTTTTCATCTACTGCATTTCTGACAAAATATTTCTTCATGCCTCCAAAAATACGAGCAAATGTCAGTCCGTCATCAGGATTGTATACGGATTCTGGTACGGTGTTTTGCACTGCGTCTCGAGTAAAAGACGTTGAAGCATTTTTTCGTCAAAACTACTTCCAACACTCTTGCTGTTTTTGCAACTCTAGCGACTGTTGAGTATTTTGTTGATGTTGCGTTTGTTGTTGTTGTATTTAAATTATTGAAGCCAAAATTTTCTGCATATCTGCAGTTTTTTTTTTAAGGTCAACGGTGTTGAAGTTCTTGTAACTCCTGTTGCACACATATGAGTTTCGGAAATCTGGTCATGGATATTTGTTTATTATATTGTTCGTCGATCTAAGCTTTCAGCTCACATGAGCCATCATCAGAGTCGTTATATGGACATTGCAACAGATATGTTCACCGTCAAAGCTTAGATGGACAATCAATATAATGAAGAAATATCAAAATCATAATAGACATTCGTTGTATGTTATATATAAAAATATACGTTTGAATAATGACCTGCTGCCCTTATAAACATGATATATATATATATATATATATATATATATATATATATATATATATATATATATAGTCCTGGTCTGGCATCTCGCCTCTAGTCACTTTCTCACAGACATAGACGTGCCGTCGCTTCCCTCTGTCTTTTCTACAAGAACTTTCTCTAGAACGAGCTATTTTCGCTGGTTCCCAAATTGCATGAATTTAAGCGTGTTACTATATTGGAATCCCACCCTTTCACAGTCGAAACGGTTAAACGTAGCCGTCTCTTTTACTACAACTGTTTCATATCTCGCATTTCTCGTCTGTAGAACTCCCTTCCTCTTACTTGCTTGCCTGACAGCTATAGTCTTCAGATATTCAAATATAATGTCAATCGACATCTTCTGATGCCTTGATCTATTTCCTTCTCTATATCCGTTCTTCAATTACGTCTCTTTACTTTTGCTTTCACTCTCTGAAACCCCTTACGTGCTAGTGGCACTCCCGCCTTGATGGGGTGAAAAGTTTTATATATATATGTATGTATGTATGTATTGTCCTTTGAATAATAAATGTCCTATAAAATCCGTAGTTTATCAATGCAATATCTCATCTACTGAGAATCCTAATGATGTTAGAGTCTATGTAGGATGTACAAAGAATGAATTTAAATTAAGATGGAACCAACACCATTTTAGCTTTAATTGAAAGTTAAATGATTAAATTTATTACTTACATTAAGTAAAATATTCTGGTGTGTTTTAGATAGAAATTATATAGATTGGAATGTAAAATTTAATTTCGATTTCTTAAATTTTTTTTAAAGCAGTCATCTTCTTAAATTTATAAACAAAACAAATTTGTCGATTTTAAAATTCTTCAAAAAATATATATATTTCTGACACGTTATTTGAGTAAAATTTGAAAAAATTAAGTTAAATTAATCTGATTTGAAAGAAATATTACTTACTTATAGCATAGAAAGAATAATAATATACAAGCACACACACACATATATATATATATATATATATATATATATATATACAAGTATATATAATATGCAAGCATTTGTTAATAATTGGTAGTTTACTGAGTCAATAATTGATGTACGATTGAATGACGAAATGATGACAGCTAGAGATGACCCGATTTGACATAAATTTCCGAAAACTAATTTCAAATATGAATGAAATAAAATTTTAAAATAATTTAAATTTATTAAGCATTAGTTTTAACATTAAATTAAAAAAAATTTTGTCATTAAAAGGAATAAACTGAGAAAGTTTTTAAAAATTTACGAACAAAAAAATTGTTTCTCCTTAAAAAGTTTAAAAAAATATCCAATTGAAGTATGACCTACACTAATGTAAATAATACATAAAATAAAAATATTTAGTGAAATAGTAATTTGAAAAAGTAAAACTTACTTTAAGCCTTTAGTCTACGTTTCAACAGGTTTTCTCTTCAGTTTTAAAAGTTTAAACTTTTAAAACTGAAGAGAAAACCTGTTGAAACTAAAGAAAGACTAAAGAAAGAGTAACGAGCGAATTTCTTTGTAAAAAGACGAAACTATTAGTGACCCTTTTCATAATAATATAATCTCAAATTGGAGCCTAAGATAGCCAAAAAGAAAGAACGTATTAAGTATTAAGTAAAACGCATTAAGAAAAAAAAATTTTAAAAAATAAAAAAAAATTAAAAATAGAATAGTGTAACTATGTTTATTAATCTTTTCAATTTTGAATTCGTAAATTTCGTTTTCACTTAATTCCTATATCACATCCAGGAAATAGTCCAAAACAATTTTACACGATTTTTAAATTATTATAATAAATTTTTTTTAAAAAAAAAATGAAACATTTTTGTAAAAATTCATTATTCATCGGAAAAATTTTATTTCTTCAGAAAATAGTGTTCTTAATATGACTTATTTATTAGGTTGGTGCAAAAATAATGAATTTCTAACATATGTGAGAAAACGTCATTATTTTTGCACCAACCTAATACAAAAGCAATTAAAAGTTTCTCTAATTAAATAATGTCATAGTTTTATTGCATTTATTATTTTTTTCAATTCAGAACAGATTTTCAGTTAGAATAGTGCAAATTTGAAAAAAAATTAGACGATTTACATTCTCCAAGAAGTCCTACTTTTAACAAATAAAAAACAAAATCAGGAAATAGAAAGTTTTATTATGAAATTAAGTAAGGGGGGTGTAACATATTTAAAAAGAAAAATATTTTTTACCAAAATTTTCTAAAAAATTTAAAAAATAATTTCATTCATTTGTGAATAAGTCCTGAAAATTTCCTTAAAATCGGCCAATTATTTTATTTTTACAAGAATTTCCAAATCAATGTTTTTTCAACGGGAAAAAAGCGCAAAAAGTCAATGTTATTTTATAGCCAACCGCGATGACGTAAACAAAACAAGATTTTAACCAAAATTTTGAACGTGTTGGAAAGGATTAAATTTTTTTTTTAAATAATTAAAATATACTTTGGTCTTTCATCTTAATAATAACATAAACATTTTGACGATAAACCTTTATTTTTATTAAGTTTGTGGCCATTTTCATTACGCTATGCTGTTTTCCACGAAAAAGTGGTGGTACCTAAATTGTAAAACATTGTAAGATGGAATTCTTCCTTCTGCCTTTTCAATTGATTTAGAAGACTAAATTTCAGACTTATTATATAAATAATACTTTCCATTCATCATTGAAGGATTTGAAGTATCATTTCTGTCACTTTTGTTGTCATCATTCATATCATCAACTGATTCTAAATCAGTAATGATGGCATTAACACATTCATTATCATCTTTAGAAAAAGGAGATTCATTACTAATTTCTTCTTCCCATATTATTATGAAATATTTTCAAATTTAGCTTTTGACGCTTTGACATTTTGCGGAAGGTTTACAGCTCTAAAGTCAAAGGACAAATGAATAGTTGGCAAGATACCACTGTTTTTTATACTTGTTGAGTCATGATTCAGTGTTTCATCATTCCTTCAAAGATGATGCAATACTAATTGTTTGTTTTTTTTCATGAAGATGATGCAACAAAAATGGATCGTATTGCATTATCTTTAAATGTCTTAGTAAATACTATTAGAAATCTTTTCCAGGCATTATATAACTAAGAAAAAGAGTAATTTGAAAAGCCTTCTAATAAAAAAAAAAAAAGGTTTTGCATAATGGCATCTATTCCGAGTGGACGATATTTTTTTTATTCAATTAAAAATTTCAGGTATGGGTCGAATGGACACATTTAGAAATACGTGGAGAAGTCACCCACCAGAATTATTTTTGTTTTGTTTTATTTCCTTTATCTAGATAATAAAAAATGAAGAAAAATAAAAGTCACAAAAATAATTTGATAGAATAATAATAAGGATGAAAAATAATAAGGATGAAAAATTAGTTTTGAAAAAAATTATGGCTCCACTGAGCCCATTAGAAATTTGTTAATCAAGTGGTAATTGGTTAATCAATATAAACAAAAAAGCTAAAAATAAAAATGATGAAAACAAAATGGCGGAAATAGTTGCATATTTTTCATTAAATTTAATACTTTTATATTTTAAAAAGGGCCCAAAACCAAACGTTTAAAATTCATTAGCTATATCAGTGAAACTCAGTTCTTCTTTAAATACTTTGTGACTAAGAATAATAACCGTATTAAAATGGACAGGAAGCATATTTGATCGCATCTTTGTTTTGAACCTCCTAGCAACGAAAAAACCACTGTAGTTGTGGTAACTAGATTCAGTAACAGTTTGCACATGATCTAAGTGTTAGAGTTCAAGGTAAGTTGAGGCAGAGGAAATTGCTTTATATATGATTTAAAACTCATCAAAACAGTCTTCTTTTCTTTCTTTTTTTTCAAACATTAGTAGAAATACACCCACTTCAAATGAAAATTGCTCTAAACAATACTATTTTAAATATTTTTCAAACAACTAATTTCATCGCGAGTATCTTCAACTTTAAAAGAATTTCTAAAAGGATTTTTTCGGGGAGGAGGAGAAGCGAGAAAAGAAAAAAAATGGAATTATTTCTATATGATGCGAGAGCCGCAACATAAATGAGAAAAAAAATGGAGCAATGGCCAAGGATATGACGTCGATGCCACTTCAATAGTGAATTTCTTTCACAGGCTCAAAAACAAGCAAATAATAAAACCAACAGAGACAAACCACAAACACAAATCTGAAGTGTAATGCAATTTTAATTGTACATAAAATAATTTGAAACTAAGAATATCTGAATGTACAAAATAATTATGCGGCGTGTGCGATATGAATACGAAAAAAAAACAAAAAAACTCTCAGCTTTTTTAGTTGATTGAAATCAAATACATTTTTTCTACTGTCTCTTCTTTTTTTTCTCTTTTCTCTTTCTTTTTATATCTTTCTACTTTCTGTTTTTCCGTTCTTTTCTTTATTTAAAGTCTTATTTTCTCGTGGTTGTAAGTTTTATATTTTCAGGGCTTTGTCTTTACTTTTCTCTTCACACGTGCAAAAATGCTATTTCTCTTCCCATGTTTCTTTTACACTCCTTTCCATTTAGAAATTATTGCATCGATCATCACTGACTCCACTGAATTTTGTGTAGGACCATTTGGTGACACAAATGTTCTCTTAACTGGGAGTTTATGTTAGTTGGGGATGGAATCTGTTCTCTTCATTTCGGTAATTCCCCTTGTAGCGGATCGGTGGATTTACGCGTTGTTAAATTAGGAACACTTGCGTTTATTCCTGCTAGAGGAAGGTCCACTACAAGAACATGGCGAACTCAGAGATTGAATCCACCATAAAGAAGTGTAAAGAAAACCAACAAGACCGACATATATATATATATATATACACACACACACACACACACACACACACACACACACACACACACACACATATATATATATATATATATATATATATATATATATATATATATATATATATAAGAGTTTGTATTTTGGTGAATGTTCATGTGTAACGTGTATGCGTGTATAATGTTCATGGCGTCTGTAACAAATGGGAAGACGCAATCTTATGCGAGAGCTTACATTGTTGATGTTTTCGCTGAAAACGAAGAAATGAAAAAGAGAACGAGGTAAGAAATCGCCCTGTATTTATAGTGTAGGGAGAGCGACCCCTAGTGAACAATCAGGAAATTAAGGATTTAACTCCGACACCCTCATATGACGATTTCATAGAAAGTTCAATTGTGACAACTACTGGGGTTTTCTAGGGTTGACTCTTTGTCACTGCCACCAATATGTGACCCAGTCGATCGGCGGCCGTCGCCACCCGGCGGGATCCTTTGGTCAGGGTACCAAATGTGATGGTCGGGCGATTCTAATGCCTTCACACCAGATGCAACCGGTTCGACATCAGCTCCATCGTTTTCAGCTCGCTTCCAATGACTAGTTACCGAAGTAAATAATTCGATCTCAAGTCTAACCCACCCACGTTGTGACTTTGATCTTAGGTCGACGAGATACCGGGGCCCTCTTCCAAGGTGAGTCTCATCTGGAGGCGACGTCGCACAAGCAAAAAGAAATAAATGAAAACCAAAATAGTTCGGGTATGTTTAAAGAAAGCAAATCAACTTTTATCAATCTGTTATATACAGGAGTGTGTTTTCTTCCCAACCCGTTTCTTCTGAGATTGAAACCAAAAACACAGCGCCTTCTCAACTTCTTTCGACAGTCGTACGAATCGAAGTGAATATATTATTGATAGTAACTGTTTTTATGATCCCTACAGTATTGTAATCATAATTTGTTATCTTGTCTAAGTGTCAGGTGCACAAAAGAAAATTTTTGCATTCCTGTTTTGTAAATTCTCTATTTGAAATTCTGTGCTATTATTTTTTTATGTCATTTAATAAATGTAAGTTTCTTTTTCACACCGGAGTAAGAGTCTGTTGTTGTTTCATTTGCGCCTTTCATAACATTCGGGATAAGAGATTTGACATCCTCTCTTCTACCTTATCACAGAAATCCTTTTATTTCAAAAGTAAAGATTCCATTTATTTTTTATACTTCAGCAATAGATAAAGGGAATTTTTTTTAATGATGTTGTTATAATAGAAGCTACTACATCATAATATATTGGTAGGTGTTGACCATGACAGGTTTCATTACAATTCTACAAACCGTAAAAATAAATAATAATGTGCCTGTGTAAAATATGATACATCCCTATTGATATTTATTTATCTAAAACATAAATATTCATTGCTGCTTTCAAGGCTACTCACCTATAAGTTATCTAACCTAGAGACTAAAAATAGCCATTGACTTGGGCAGATGGTTTCCCCGATAAAGGATTAAACAGGTTTTCCACAATCGGACAGGTAATCATTTCAAGAAAACTTAAGTTCACTTACCCTACAAGTTGTTATCTCAAGAACTTCAAGATATATGTTACTCAAAAACAGTTTTAAAATAGAGTAACTTAAGGTGTTTTATTTTCACTGTGTACTCTTCGCTAGTAAACGGGTAATCCCCTTCGTATTATTCCCCATCGAGGATTGATCAGTAACAATAGATAATCCAGTAAATTTTGTTTTATCACTTATTTTACTGTCTGTGAATGGCGAAAAATTTGGCAAACCTTTCCAAGACAATGTTGTGGAAGTGATGAACCATCACCCCCGAGCACCGCGCATATCTTTAGTTTTGAAGATGAATATTTCCTTTTTTATTTTTTTGGATCGGGTTTTGTTTATATAACTGAGTTGTTTTTGTTTTTTTTAAAGGAAAACGGAAACAAAAAAAACACACTTGGAAAAAGATAGTTGAAAATTTTGACCGACATAATGAAGAATGACCGTTTTTGAAATGTTGACACAGGATTTATTTATCGGAGTGACAGAGGTGAGAACAGCGATTAAGCTACGTCAAAAGCTTGTGTAAACGGAGTAGGGATTAGAAGAGGGAGTAAAGAGATATATATTACTTAAATAAAATCTAGAAATTTTGAAAATGAACACGAATGTCCTGAAGCGACACAGCACATAAAAGAAAAAGAAGGACAGAGATAAAGTAATCTTACCAAACTGAAATCTAATAATAATAATAATAAACTAAAGAAACACTTACTTCTTTGAAGTGGAGACCCAATGTTTAAAACTGTTACGAGTATTAAGTCAGCTGTATGAATGCGTAATTACGAACATTTTAGGTCATCAAAAGAAATGCAAGTTACTACTACTGTTGATAGATTTTGTTTTCTTTTTAAATAAAAAATGAAACTAATGCCGGGTGTATTCTTACGAAGGTATCACGTACGGTTGAGAAAAAACAAAAACAAAATGATCTACGCAGGCTTAATGAAAACATAGACAAAGACAGACATTGACTTAGGCAGATGGATTCCTTACAGACAGCGGTTTAAAACAAGCTCTCGTCAATCAGACAGGGAAATATTTCAAGAAAGTTTAAGGAGACTTACCTAGTAAGTTGTTATATCAAGGATTTCAAGAAATAGTTTACTTTCGTTTCTAGAAAACAGTTTAAATACGTTTCATTTTCATTTCATCTTTGTTAGTAAATTAGTATTCCCCTTTGTCGTTATATGATGAAAAATAACGTGCGAATAAAGATTTTTAAAGAAATATCAACCACATATTTCTTTAAAAAATTTATTCGCATATATTATTTTTAATTATTAATATTTTACTCCTTAGTCGTTATTAATAATATTAATATTTTTTGTTTATCTTATATTCACATTATAGTATTTTTTCTTTTATCCTATTTTATTTTGTTGATAATTTTTAAATTAATGTCAAACGTTAACTGCAAAATATATCAATTTGTGTTTTCTGAATTAACAGCAATATGCCCATATATTTTAATTTATTCTTCCTTTTCTTCCTTCCGCACTTTTTTCCTCCCATTCCTGCTTCCACATTTGCTTTCTTATATATCTTCTTCTTTTTTCCTCTTTCTCTCGTTTCCTGTTAGATGACTTATTGAATAGATCAATGTCTGGTCCTAACCCCCTTCTCTTACTCTAAAGAATTTTAATAAAAATAGATTTAAAATTATTCCTATCTCTCCCTTTCTTCTCTAATTTTGTCCTCCTCCTCCACCTCTATCACCTTGCAACAACTTAAAACTACCCCTCAAGAGTGTATAAAAATAATATGTAAATTTAAAACCATTTTTTTAATGCTTGGAAATTGGATCAGAAGAAACCAGGAAAAAAACAACTTCCTGGGGAAATAAAATATAATCAATGGGCCCTTCTTAAGGCTGTCTGTTTTCTAATTTTAATTAAATTAATATTAGCTCTGCTTTGACATTAAGCTCTCTCTAAATTACATCCTCCTTGGGATTATCTATACGGATTACCAAAATTTTCAAAAGTGTATATATGCATAGGTACGGATGTACATATATGGGTATTTGTATGTGTATTGCATGGATGTATATGTATATAAATATGCATATGACTTGATGTGTGTATATGTATATATGTAAGTATATGTGTATGTGTGGATATGTATGTAGATATGTATGTATGTATTTCTCTACAGGGAATATACATTTAGTTTTTGTGTAGATGTGTGTGCATGTGCATATAAGAATTCATAGGTATATAGTGAGATATAGGTATGTGGATATAGAGAGGTGTTCGGATATGTGTAGTGGTGTGTATGTGCATGGATATATAAAAGATTGTAAAAGAAGGGCCTAATTTTCTCCGAGTAATGTTTTATCTAAATTTCTCCTCTAATATTCTCCAACTGGAAGTGAGTTTAAATAACACGGAGGTAAATTTTAAATTAGTAATTTAATTTAAATTGAAATATATTACCCTTTAACAATCATTATTGACGATAAAATTATTTAAATTGGAAAAACCTTTGATAATTATGTAGGTATCTAAAAAAAGTCACGAGTTTAATGCATGAACAAGACTCAAACGAATAGATGTCAACTGAATAATCAACTAGAAAAAGGTATGTGTACGGACAAATAGAATATTGTAAAAGAAGGACCTAACTTTCTGTTAGTAATCCTCTATCCAATTTTCTCCTCTAATATTCTCCAATTGGAAGTGAGTTTAAATAAATAATACAGAGGTAAACTTTAAATTGAGAATTTAATTTAAATTGAAATATATTACCCTTTAATAATCATTATTGACGATAAAATTATTTAAATTGGAATAACCTTTGATAATTAGGGACCTAAAAACAGTCACGAGTTTATTTAATTAATGAACAAAACTCAAACGAATAGATATCAACTTAACAATCACTAAGAAAAAAGTTTAGGAATATAAAAAAGATTACTAAATATAAAATGGATTATTTTTTCAATGTACTTTCTATGAGTTTTTCCAATCGACTATTTCATAGAAAATACCCAAAACTCCAACAAACTTCAAATTAAATTCTTCGTAGATTGTTTAGGCATTTATATCAAACTGTAACCCCCAAATATGCCCTTTAAAGTAATGCGAAATAACAGCGTCTAAGAATTTGAGTGAAACCTGCCCTCAAGGAATTGATTTATTATTGTTGTTTGTTGTAGCTTCTTCCTTTAATGTCGGTCTTCTCCCTAACACCTTACCCATCTATATCTAGAGATAACACGCGTTAAGTTTAAGCGACGTCTAACCTAAACAGAGTGGGGTTAGGGATAAAGAATTGAAATGGTACATCTAACTCACTCATGTCTTCTCTCCCACCTCACTTCCTCACTTCGTTGATTTTAAATATGCTTGGTGCGGTCCGTCAAAAATGTGTAAATTTCTTTTCATTTTTCCTTTCAACCTTTGGAAGTAAAGTCTGATGACCCAGAGCCCTTTAAAAGGGTTGTGGTGAAATAACTTATTACATGGAACCTTAAAGTGGTCTGTTTTTATTCAAATATATCTGCTCTGAACTTACATTGAGCTCTCTGGATATCATCCTCCTTGGGTCTACCCATACGGATTACCTAGTTTTGCATAAACTAAATAACTATATATATATATATATATATATATATATATATATATATATATATATATAATATTATTGGTAAATATACACATACATATGCAAAATATATAAATATATATACATACATGCATACACATACATATATATTTTATATAAAAAAATTACAAGGTAGAACTCAATATCCAGGACAGAGTAAGCGTATAATAAAAAGGCTTAAACACTAATATTATATATATATATATATATATATATATATATATATATATATATATATATATATATATATGTGTGTGTGTGTGTGTGTGTGTGAAAATATTGTAGAAAATAGGAAAGAAACTGGTTTGGTAAATAATCCAAAGTTCCTTAGTGTTTTTGTTATTATTTTTAAAAAAATAGTGCTCGATACGAAAGTAGAGCATAAATGTAATTATTTATTTAAAAATATGATTCCAACTCTCTACATAAGAGGTCCCATGTTTCAAAACAAGAGCCGAAAACTTCGAAATAATATTTGAATTAACTTGAGTTAAAGTAGGCTCTGTTCCATCTTCAAGCGAAATTTTTTTGGGAATGACCCGGCATCTATGAAAGTAACTCTATACTGATACAAATTAACACCCCACCCCTGCCTATTCTAAACAATCCGCCCTTGATGTTACCATGGAAATTTTTGATTTCAATTCTGACTATACTATTAAAACTCGTAAATTTCAGAAATAAGTCATTCCCCAAAAAATTTCGCTTGAAGATGGAACAGAGCCCACTTTAACTCAAGTTAATTCAAATATTATTTTGAAGTTTTCGGCTCTTGTTTTGAAACATGCGACCTCTTATGTAGCGAGTTGGAATCATATTTTTAAATAAATAATTATATATATATATAATGAAAATTTTGGTAATCCGTATAGATAATCCCAAGGAGTATGTAATTTAGAGAGAGCTTAATGTCAAACCAGAGCTAATATTAATTTAATTTTTATCGACATATCAGTCACCTTCGGAAAGAGGTCAAGCCGAGTTAGGGTGGGGGTATCCATTTCAAAGCGAATGATGGCATTCATGTGCACACATTGTCTGGTCAGTCACAGCTTTTGGCACCAAAATATGTCGTTAAGTGTCTAGAGAATTTTGTTTTATTTTATTTATTTTATTTTTTTCTAAAGGGCTGTTTCGTACTTAAACGCGTCGCACTGAACTACACTTTGTTTTTTTGACGACTTCATAAAGGGTTTTTCTATCTTCTGCTTGGGTTAAGATTTTAAATTGGACTATGAAATTTAATTATTTTATGCTAATTATTTAATGCGGGAATTTGTTGATGTCGGCAGAAAACCGTTAACTCATGTCTATGGTTTAATAAATTTTCATTATTTAGAAACTTAATAATGTGTAATTTTTCATAAAGGGCAAGGTCATCCCAGGTTTTACAAGTTCTTGTTCTATTTATTATTTTCCATTTTACTTTTAGTGTTTTATTCATTTCTTTTAAATGCCAAAAATATTTTGATAGAGATGTCTGATTTCTATTTCTAATATTATTGAAGGAGCTTTTGTGTTGTCTCCACCTTCTTTTAAATTCACTCTTCGTTGAACCAATGTATATCCTATCAGTGTTAGGACTCTCAATGGATGAGATAGTGCATTGGTATACCACAGATTTTGTGCGGCATTTATTTTCCAACGGGCAGTCTTCAGGGTTTCTACAATCACATAATTTTTCATTATTTTTGTCTAATTTTAGTTTAGGATTTTTATTAATACTGTTTTGGCATGCGTGTTTTTCCAGGATTTTATTATGTTTTTTTTCATGATTCTTTCTACATTTTCAGTGCAACTGTGTGGAATAACACAGTATTTCCACCTACATTTTACGCGCGTGCGAGTTTTTCCATCCCTTCCTCTCACTTTCAGTTAGTAATAGCAGTAAACGGTTGTTCTGTAGCCGACGTTAAGGGAAGCAGCTGCTGCTGATGTTGTTGCCAGCCTTAACAGAATTTGAAATTATTTTTCTCCCGCGCTTTTCTCTGACGTCAAGGACAGACTGGTTTTTCGAAGTTAGGTGCGGCCAGGTCATTGAACCGATAAGTGACTCATTTATTCCTCGTCTGTTTACCCATATTTCAGACAGGGATATCTTAACAGCAAATTATGCTTAGTCCCTTTTGGCTCGTCGTGTGTAATCGCATCAAGTCGATGCAACTTTCAGCAATTAATTCCTCGACTTGAAGCCAACATCTAGTTTGCACTTTCCTCAGTTTTCTATCAGGAAAACATAGCGTTTACGACACTGTCATCACAACACCTTTTTTTCGATGACTTATTTCTCGTCCCGATGCGAACATCTTGTTCGAGCCTGCTTTCGTCCATGACCAGGGAACTCTGAAACCTTCAATAATCAAGAATGAGAACTTCTCATTTTCTTTGAACTCTAACCCTTTCGAACCAGTACCTTAAAAATATAACATTACACACACATTACACAAATCTCGCAGTGAGTAATTTCTTTGTTGCGTTTGCATAATATTCTGTATAAATTGACTGTTCTGGAACTTTCTTCCTGGAGAAACTTTTTCCCGCCTTAGCCATCTTGAATTTCGTTTTGGCGCGGAACACTAACATTCCTTTAGTGACTACTTGCCACAACCTTTTCATTTATTGCAAAGATCCAGTAACTTTACTGAATGTCTCCACTGTCGAGACAAATTACTTGTTAAAAAAAAAATAAAATTTTGTATTTGTTCATTTACCAGACTTACTTTCGTCGTTCCTGCTGTCTACTTATTTTTCACATTTCATGCACGAGTTAAACGACCCTTCTCTTTCCTCACCGAGGAAATTGTGATAATTTTACAGTGAAAGAACACGTTATATATATATTCTCTTTTTGTTTCTTTGTTAGCGGATTCGGTAGTCGTGTGTAGCATCTGGCACAAGGCGACCTTTTCGTAGGCCGGCACTGTAAAATGTAGGTGGAAATACTGTGTTATTCCACATAACACATGCATAGCCACGGGTGACTTCATGGGGCTTTCTGACACATCCATAGCCACAGAGGACTTGTCGGGGCTTTTTGACATACTCATTGCCACAAGTGGGGTTTACAACAATTCCACACTAATTGGAGATTTAAGAGGGTCTTTGGAAACACCAAGAAACAGAGGGCTTTTCGATGATTCCGAGACAGTGGGAGGCTTGACAGGGCCTTTTGCCAATTCTGAAACAGCCAGAGTTATTCCACAATAATTGGCTAACTGTGATTTTGGATTTTCAATTAAAAAAATAATAAAATATATGTATTTTTCCTCACTTTCTTCTTTAAATAGTTTAATGAAATTTTAAACTTAATACAGATTAAATTTAAAATTGGTAATTTTTAATTTTCAATTTTAAAGTAAAATTTAATATTAATTAGAATGATTTCTATTTTAGTCTAACCCTAACATTAAAGCATTAATAATTATAACCAAGGTTCATTTTCATGCTTTTTGAATTCTCATATACTTGTATTTTGATTGGTCATTGCAGCTTATGTAACAGCGTTTCCCCTATCGAGCGGTGTTTGGTCGATTTGAACTTTTTAAAACACTTTATTCTACATTCAAGACCATCACTTGATAAGACACCAGAAGTGTCAAAACAAAATGGCTATTTTTTAGTGATTTTATAATATATTTATGTTATAATTTTCCAGTAAATTATATAATTATATATATATATGTGTGTGTGTGAATGTATAAATATATATAATATTTAATTAATTCATCGAGTCTGATAGAATCCTCAACAGAATGCAGAAAGCACTGGACGGCCGTTTCGTCCTATATTTGGGACTCATCAGCAGTGCGCATCCACTACCAAGAATTGAAACCCTGACACGTTGTCAAGCAAGCATCATACCAACTGTTCTAATATAAATATATATATATATATATATATATATATATATGTGGATGTATATATAAATATATATATATATATATATATGTGAATGTATATATAAATATATATATATATATATGTGAATGTATATATATATATATATATGTATGTGTGTGTGTATATATATATATAAGTTGTTTGTAGTACAAAATTTAAGGATAGCTAGGAATAAGCATAATTGATATGGCATGTTAATGTATATTTTGAAAGCTAAAAAAACCTGTGCCAATAAAACCTCAAACTCTGAAAAAATTTTCTCACGGTCAGGCATCGAAAACGGAATACAAAAATCCAAACCATGATCCAAGATACCAGTCTCTAACTAGGAAATGCCCATAAGAAGAAAAATTAAAAATAATTCCTTCTCCAGTAGGTTCATCCCTGCATCCAAATCGTTTACGAATTCAGTAATTTAATTGTGTTAGCATAGACGCAGACAATTCTTTAACACCGCATTCGTTTGAATAGCCAACTAACCGGGAAAAGCGAATTTGATTAAAGTAAGAAAGTGTTACACTTCATCTATTGATTCTTATAGGTACAATTGAGAAAAAGGATTCTTTTAGAAAAGGATTTTATCAAATCCTCCATAAATATCTTCTCAATTTTTAAACCAGAATGTAGTCTCGCATTCCCAAGCTCGAAGAAACTCACACTGAAATGTTAGTCGTCTTATACATGCCTTAAATGATAATAATTTATCTAAACTATGGATAAATTCCTGTTTGTACCTCCGCTTTGAATATTTAAATAAGTTTTGTAATACAAAATTTACCGATAGCTAGGAATAAGCATAATTTATAGGGCATTTTAATCTATATTTTAAAAGCTAAAAAAAAACAACCGGTTTCGTCCCAGCCTTATCAATAAATGTATATATAAATCACTATATATAAATATATATACAAATATATTTAAATCACTATACATATATATATATATTATATTTAATTATTTTTTAAAAAATATGATTCCATCACGACACAAATTACTATGTTTTTTGGAACTGGTCAACAGTATTTAAGTTTAATTCCAATATTAAACCCTAACTACTGGGTGGCAGTTTCATCCTCAAGCGTAGTTTTGGAATAACTATGGTACGGAACGCTTTACTCATTTATAGTTTTCAAATGAAGGTGTGGTCTAGGGTTTGTTTTTTCTTTATTAAGGGGTCACTGCTTTGATGGAAGTAGGGGTGTTTGTAATGTGTCCAGGTTTTGGAGTCGTGTAAGGTTGGGTTGGGGTTTTTTGTCTGGCTAATCTAATCATACTCCCTGCTAAAACTGATTGATGTAGTAATTCTGTTGGATTTTTGTTTGTTTGTTTTTTTATTACTGTATGCTAAGACTTTAACTGATTGACGTTGTATGATTTTTTAAAGGAGCTTTAAGATTATGGTTTTAAACCTATTGCTTTAATTGAAATTGTTAATAGATTTTGAAATTTTAATTATTATTTATTTCATTTATAGAATGCTAATTATTTAAGGCGAATATTTGGTGGTGTCGGCAAAAAACGAATATGTCATATTTCTTTGATTTAACAATTTTTTTTAGAAACTTAATATGTAGTTTTTCATGTAGGCATAAAGGGCATGGGTCATCCCAGGGTTTACAAGTTCTTGTTCTATTTATTATTTCCAATTTTACTTTCGGTTTTTATTTGTTTCTTTTAAACTCCAAAAATATTTAGATAGGTTTGCCTGATTTCCATTTCTAATATTATTGAAGGAACTTTGTGTAGACTTCACCTTATTTGAAATTCATTCTTCGTGGATCTTATATGTATCTTTTCAATATTTGGATTCTTGGTGGATGAGATTGTGCATTAGTATACCACGGATCCTATGTGGCATTTATTATTCAAAGGGCAATTTTGAGGGTTTTTACATAATTTTTCATTATCTTTGTCTAATTTTAATTTAGGGTTTTCATTTATTTGATTATGGAATAAAAAATTTACTTTTCTGAATTCACAATATATTATCGTTCTAATTTTAACAATTTTAAAATTCGGGGAACTCCTCAATGCCATGAACCCATCATCTCTGTATAGCCCGATGTCCTTAAAGTCTAATTCACATTGCGCGCGTAGGTTGTAGAATATGAATAGACCGACAAGGTCAGAAGACACTGCAGTGTTCAATGATCCCAATGTGATGTCAGTTAAACTTAAATACTGCATACGAGTTTTGAAACATAAAAAATTCTGTGTCCGGATAGAATCATATTTTTTTTTTTAAATTAATTATAATCTAGGCTCTACTTATGTATCGAGCACTGCTTATTTTTAAAATAGAAACAAAAAATCTAAAGAACTTCGGTACATCAATCTAACAGTTTTTTCTATTATATATATATATATATATATATATATATATATATATATATATATATATATATATATATATATATATATATATATATAAATATTCGTCCTTGGACAGGATTCGAACCTGCATCCTATACGGAACCGTCATTTACGCTGACGTGCCTAAATATCAGTTCCGTATAGGATGCAGGTTCGAATCCTGTCCAAGGACGAATATTTTCTATGAAAATTTCTCGGACATTCAGGCCGGAAAATGTTATTTAATATGTTTATTATAAACAGAGCATTTACTTAAATACTTGCATCTATAAAAAGAACGTTTAACATAAAAATGTCTTTAATAAATAAAAATTGTCGGACTTTGTCCATTTCTTAATGTATGACGTCATTTGTTTACATTTGATACGCCATGAGCCGTTATGAATGTACGAGATTCATGGAAGATTGAAGTTTATAAGCAGTAAATTCGACCTTGCCTACCGAACGATCCTTGGTGGCCGAGAGGTTAGGCACGTCAGCGTAAATGACGGTTCGAATCCTGTCCAAAGACAAATATTTTCTATGAAAATTTCTCGGACATTCAGGCCGGTAAATGTTATTTAATACTGTTTATTATAAACAGAGCATTTACTTAAAAAGTAAATCTATCTATAAAAAGAACGTTAAGCATAAAAATGTCTTTAATAAATACATATATATATATATATAGATATGTGTATACATATATATGTATACATATACGTATACATATATATGATGAGAACTAAAATGGTAACCATTTTGGTTCAAACAAAAGTGCAATTTGATGTACTGAACTGAAGTCGCATTAAAGTTTATATATATGAAAAAATTATGATATATATATATATATATATATATATATATTGATTTTCTAAGCGGGGCTCAGATGTGGCACATGGCCGAAAGTATGGGGCACCCACTGTGGATCGAACTCATTATTCAGTTGTCACTGTTTTAGCAAGACTAGCTTGCTAACCATTACACCACGCCGAGGAGCCGAATTTACAATATATATATACATAAATATATATATTCACTTACGTGCTAATACCATTGAGAGCAGTTTGAATCCTCTTCTTCAGCCCCGTTAGATATGGGTAAATAGCAGGACAGACTGTGTTCTATATCCTTGGATGGAAGTAGTTCCATGAGACAGAAAACTCTGAATTCAAAACCTGAGGACATGCTATGGGACAGTGGTATGTAATGCACCAGATCTCTGTATTTGGCTCTTCAAAATTTGTGATTGGTTCTGCACACAGTCTTCCCCACTATAATCAAATTATATGAACAGATATCTGGTCATTGATTCCTAGGAACTGAGTTATTTGACATTCATACGTTGATAAACGGCGGTAGAGGTCAGTATATATAACATATATAGTAAAATGTACATTACTAAATTCATATATATATATATAAAATATGCATACTTATATGTATTTACCCATTCCATGATTTATATGTTATATATATATATATACACACACACACACACACACATTTCTATGTACAATTGCTTTCTTTTCTGGACTTAAGGAAAGTAAAATTTCTCCAAACTGATGAAAAAATGCTCCAAACTGAATAAAAAACAAATTTTGTCAAATTCTTTGTTATTAAAAGACTATACCAAAGGATTATTAAAGTATATTTTTCATAAAAATTTAACCAAAATTCTGAGCATTCTAGCTGAGAATTTTGGTTAAATTTCTTCTTTTGTTGGGAGAATATTTGTATAGTAAATTTTAGCGGTAAACGAAAAACACACTGAATGGAAATTCTTGCTATAATCAAATTGCTGAATTCTTATGAAACTTTCATGACTTATTCACAAATGCAAAGAGGTATTTAAAAGAAATTTTTATTTTATATCTGTTAGCTGCGCTTATCTCATTATAATATGAAGAAATTTTTGTTAACCTTAATGTTTATGTTAGTTAAAATTCTCCAAAACATTCTACTTTTAACTACCAATTCCTTTTTGGAAAACAGGAAACCTAGTCACCAAAATTTGCTCTCAATCATAAAATATATAATAAAAAAAAAATAATAAAGTAATAAAAGTAAGACATTTATCTAGAAAAGCTTTTAATTGCATTTATGAAGAATTTTTTTGATGAAAACAATTCTTGTAAAAATTCAATATTCATTTTTGTTGAAATTTTAATTATAATAATTTATAAAGTTTTAAATCTTAAATTACTTTGTCCTGGTTAGGCAATATTGTTACCAAGTAAAAACTATACTTACTAATCGTAAATGGAAAAGCTTAGTACAATTCATCGACTACCAATATTTAACAAAATTTCAAAAATTCTTTGTGTACAGATTTTTGTAAATATGGACGTCAGAAAATGAGAGCGATATCTATATTAAATTTAGAGCCAATAAATCTAAAAACCAATAAAACATTAGATTACAGAAAACATTTTCCTAAATTTTTAAGATTGCTCAGTAGTTAAAAATTATATGAACAAGGTTCTCATGTTTTATACCTCAAGATAATTTTAGATATGTCCACCCTAGAAAAAAATATTAGATAAACTTCCATCCATCAATCAAACTGACAACACCTTACATAAACAGCTAACACTATGTTAAAAAATGTGTTTCTGCAATATTTGCTTCCAATCAGATTAATTAAATTTTAAATCTGCTAATATTTCTCAAATAATGTTTCAGAAAAGTATATTTTATTTTTGAAAGATTTTTAATGAAGAGAATTACATTGATAAAAGATAGCTAAAAATGGTGATAAAATCAGAATTTTGGCTATTTCTAAACAAAAATCTCTTTCCAGTCAATTTAAATTAATTTTGAAATATAGCAAAGTTTTTTGCTTCTTAGAAATATTAAATTTATTCTATTAACTTGAAATTAAAACTAAAATAAAAGCTTTGAAAAATATTTTTTGTTTTTTAAAATTAAATATCACATTTCTGTGGTGGTACTTTAAAAATCATCCAAATGTTTGATTCTAGGTACTTACACATACAAGAAAAACAAAAAAAAACTAGAACAAAAGTACCCTCTCAATCTTGTTTAGTGAAACACATTAAAGGCTTGCTACCTGAATACACGCAAACACACACAAGTAATTTCCATTTGTAATGTATCTATCAGCCTAACTGGTCATTAATAATATAAGAAAAATAGGTTATATATGACAATGTTCGACTATTAAAACTATTCAAAGACTGCTAATTAAAGAAATGTTAAATATTAACAATCTGGTCTCCGCTATTTACTAACATATTTTATTGTTATAATAATAGGATACATATTCATTTATTCATGTTGATTTATCATAATGGAATATCTCATTACTAAGAAAAGGAGATCAAGTTGCATTATTGATATATTCATTAGATTATATAAAAACTAAAAGAAAAAAAAAAGAAAAAAAAAAAAAGAGGAGAGGAGAGAAAAAGAAATATCTTGCTGTGGCCCTATATAGTTTTTAATTGTTCTTTAAATAATCATGCTGGGATAGTATTTGTTCTGGATTTACACCTATAAATAGTAATTTATTTTCTGCATGAATAATCTTGGATTTTATCTATACAGTTAAATCTTTATTGAAAGTAAGAAAGAATTCTATATTTTAAATCTTTAAAAGTTAAAATATCAAAAAAAAAAAAAAAAAAAAAAAAAAAAAAAAAAAAGGGGAAAAATTTAAAAACTTAAATATCTAAATTAAAAAGTTAAAAATGACCAAATGGTACAAAAAAGAATAAACAGCAAAGAGTCAGCTGCCTGATCTCCCCTATTCACTAATTAGGTACGGTCACTGTTAACTCTTGTTTGCTTATCAGCATAATACTGCCTGTTAAACATAGGTAAATAGGAGAGAACTGGCAATGTAAGGAATGAATGTAGTCGATGTGTTTTATAGTTTAGAATATTTTCATTTGACATATGGACTATTGTCCTCATCTTTGTTATGTCTCAGCAATTGCGTGCTCCAGCCTTCATCAGGTGTATGTCATTCTTGTTCCACTTAGTAGTTGCAAGTTCAATCCCTGGGCCAGTCAGCATGTACTTTGACTCAGTGCAAACAGAGTAATAACTGATCAAGACTGAATAAGAACTTTAAATATATTCCAAAACATGGGCAACAGAACAAGAATAATCTGCTGCTGTAGATTATAGTGTTCAGTTTTAAATTCCCCTGTTGGTTATCTGCACTGACAAGTCTCTGTAGAACCATATCTGTTGCCTCAAGTTTTCTTTGTCTGGGTGGAGATTATCCAGAATTCACTACCCTATAGGAAGACTCTTTTCTTGAAATACATTGGTTTAATGTTTTGGCACATATCAGTGATGCTTTTAGCTGAGGATCATTAGAAGTTTCAGGTCTTTCAACATCGTACCCATTCTCCATGTTGACCCAGCCAATACTAATGGGGTATCAACTTGGGTGCCATCTGTCTGCTACAACTGTTCTCATAGCATTATGCACATCCATTCATTAATTTAGCATTAGTCAAACCAATATTCCTTTATGACACACAGTTCTTGTTAAAGAATTTGGTATAATTCTAAAAGAAATCTTAGAAAAAAAAAAAAAAAATTGTTAAACCAGGTTCAAATTCCAAATTAGTCTGTTGCATTCACTTTCATATAAATGCCCTTGGAAAAGCATTAATCAGTCTCTTCTTCATCTTGTCCAATCATGAGTTAATAGCAGGGCAGACTGATATCTCTAGCTTTAGAGTGGCAAGAGGGAACCACTGTATTTCCAAAGTCACACACATTAAAGGAAGTCATGGAGAATTATACATACAGAAAATGCATGGCATTTACATAAAAAAAAAATTCTTATAATCCTACTACTAGATTCACTTGAGTAGTTTTCTACACAAATGAAGTAAATATTTCTGGCAGTAAGGAAAATATCAGCTAAATATGCTGAATTTAACATTTATTTTAAAGCTAATACTTCTGGAGAAGAGGTAACACAATCACATGTTCCATAACTAATGAAGGTCGTCAAGGCACATGTACTACTGTTATAGCAGCAGATGGCCTGACAGAGCCCATCTCTCTCTCTCTCTTCAGGCTGGTTTCGAATTCAGTTGTCCTACTAGGCTGGCTACCATCCAAGGCTGAAGAGCCCAGTCTATCTGCAGCACCTAGATCTAGATGACTAAAAAAGTAATGTTGTGGAGGTAAATGTAGTAGCAAACACTTTATATTATACTCTAATATTGTTAGTGTGGCTTAATCATGTGCAATAGCTTAATAGCCATCATTTTGAATACTAATTCTGAATACCGATTGATTTTTCAAAGAGGTTGTCTTGCAAAATGACACATTAGGTTTTAATAGGATTAATTTTGTTTAACCATATAGTAAAGAGAAAACTGAATTCTAAACCATAGAGGAGAGAACAGGAAACCACTCTGCTTTCTCAAAAAAGCATGGCAATTCAGAGATAATGAAGAAAAGGAATCCGTGGAGAGCCATGATTGCCCATCTACTAAACAGACATGACATTTTTTAAAAGATATGTGAAAGTGAAATGGATAATAAAAAAAAAAAAAACAAACCACATCATTAGGGTTGGTAGACAAAGAAATCTACAAGCAAGCTGATTGGACAGGGGTAAATAGGATTCAATCACATCAATCATTTCCATTGAGGAGGCCAAGCAAACACACACACAGTTACATCAATAAGTCTGTGGCATTATTATTAAAAAAAAAAAAAAAAAGATTTATGCAACGAAAATTTATTTTTCAATATAATTTTTTTTTCTCTTGTCAATACCCTTAATTCAGTCATGAATTAAGACAGATGAAACATAAATTGAAAATTTTTTGATCAAAATTCAACCAAAAACTTTATAACAAGCTGTCGACTTATTGATGCACATTTGTATGTATTACAAAAGCTGGGAAATGTCTGAAGTTCAAACAACAAATCTCACACAAAAAAAAAAGAAGCAATTAAAACAAAATTTGTGAATTAAATTTAAAAAAAAAATGTTTTAATCAAATATATGAAAAACATTATACAAATTCTTATGGATAAAATAAGAGGAATTAAATAAAATTTTGCATTTTATTTCCTTTGGTAATTTTTATCCTTAGAGAGAGAGAAAAAAAAAAATATTCTGCATCAAGTGTCCATCTTTCTTGGCAGTGCCCAGTTTGTGTATGTGTATGGTGCATTTCAGTATGTGTAGAATGATCCTAAGAAGACCAAATTCTAGGTGGATAGAACAAGGGAACTGTCGGGCAGGGAATAAGATTAGTTGATTTCCTAAGTTGAATTGATTGGTCAATATGAAGTTCTGAATTTGAGCAAAATCTTTGTGTGTGTGTGTTGGGCTAGTAACTTAGGAAAATACATCTGGAAATTACAGAGACAGCTAGACAAATGACAGACATAAATATTCAATAAATAAAGAATGAAAGTGTGTGTGTGGGGGGGGGGGAGGGTTTAAAATAAGTTCCTGGTACACAGATATTTATAGTCATATAGCACCAAACATTTCCTTTTGAACTGACAAATATGAAAGTTGATAATTCTGAAAGTACTGAAACTATCAAATGTAGATGAAACATTACTCAAGCTAATTTAACAACAGCACAGCCTGGTTGGTTTAATAGTTTGCTTTGAAAAAAAAAAAAAAAAAAAAAAAAAAAAATATATATATATAAATAAATAAATGTGTGGGGAGTGGGTATGTGGATATATATATACTAGGCAGAACCAAGTCAAGAGTATGTTACCCTATGACATTTGCTACCAAAATATATAAAATAAAAAAAGTTTAAATCTCATTTTACTAACAACTTGTAAATATAAGGACTTTTTATTATTATTTAGTAATGATACATGGGACAAACGACTGCTTGCAAAAAGTTCTACCCAAGAATCTACAACAACTGATAACTGAACAGTAAGAGAATTTCTCCTTTTTCCAGCTGAAATCGGGACCACATTGGAAAGTGCTAACCAATTACAGAGTGGGTTAATATCAGTAACAAATAACAATTTAAGGAAAACAGTTACAAAGAATGAAGAAAAAGAAAATAGTGAAAGACAATTGGTTTACTTTTCCTTTTTTGCTAGAGAGATCACACAATGTTACAGATTAGGCAACTTAAAATCATGAGGAACAAAGTGCACAGTGGAGCAGGCACAGTGCATTATACAAAATTTACATGTACAGTAATTAAAATCTGAGAAAATATAACTTACAATGAAATGGTTAAAACATATCTGTATGATGAATTCTAATAGAAGATCTGATCTGATCACTGGTTTGAATCCAACCATTGGCTAGATTATTAATATAAGTATATATACAAAAAGTTTGTCATGCGTATAATGCAGCTTCAATAGCAACAACCACGTTTCCAGCTGTACACATGAATTACAGACAAACCTCCAAACATTATTCTACAAGTACTTATCGGTACTAATGAACCAAAATCCAGTCCATATATTGACATATACAAAAAAAAAAAAAAAAAAAAAAAAAAAAATCTTCCAAGATTTAAGAAAAACCTTATGGCAAAATTGCTGCAATTTTTTTTGTCACAAAGAGAAGAACTGCTCAAAGTCACAGAGGAAATATTTCTGAGAATAACGAATAAGTCAAAATATTTTAATATAATACTGATCATGTAAAGATTATGTCAGACAATACAGAGCAAATGTCTTCAAATTTGTTAAAATGAATTGAAATCAGGATTCTAACATTACAATAAGCAGAATAAAGGTAATAGCATTGGTCAATTAAAACACTGATTTGAAGCTAAAAAATACATCTTACCAACAATTTGCTTTATTTATTTAATGCTTTCAGTTATTTCCTGACCTGAGATTGCTAAAACTAAAGAGTTTGGTTCTATGCGACATTTTTAAAAGTCAGGCAAATAACTCTGGATTTTAAAATAAGACAAATTGACCAGGTGACATGGAGATTAACAAAAGTATCACGGACCAAAGACAATTGCAATATTAACAGATTTATAAGGAGTTGATCATCATATTTCTGAAGAAGAACCTAGGCAAGAGAGAAGTGGGGGGGGGGGTTGAGAAAAGAAAAAGAAAAAAAAAAAAAAAAAGAGAAATGATATAGTTCAAGAATAAGAAGCAAGAGTATGACAGTGTATGTTGAATGGGCAGCTGCCAAGAAATGAGGCAAGCAGCAGCTGTTTTTATCAATTAAAAAAAAACAAAAAAAAAAAAAAAAAAAAAAAAAAAAAAAAAAAAAAAAACAACTTGTCATAATAAAGCAAAGTTTTAATATTATTCAGCTGAACTTTCTCTAGCATTTTTTTTTGTTTTTTTTGTTTAAAGCCCCACTCCAGCTGGAAGCAAGAGAATCTAAAAGTTGTCAAAAGGCAAATCAATGTCAGCTGAGAGACAGCATTTAAACAAAGAACTGCTAGAGTAAGCCCACATAACCCACACTTTGTAGGGAACATGCAGTCACTATCCATGGAGGTCCTCCTCATATACACAACTCTTCAGATGCCAATATTGATAAATGATTTTGGAGTACTTTTCATTGGTCTTTTCTCCTCTTTCAATTTGCCTCTTTTTGCTTTTGTTTTCATTCTATGTAAATAATTCACATCATTTCCTTGACTCGTGGTTTTTTCTTTTTATATTTTGATAAAGTCAATATTTTGCCAATGAGTAAAATTCCTGGGGGAAAAAAGTCTGGTTAAAACAATCACAGAAATCAAAGAATTAGTTGGAATGGCAAATAAGAGATAGAAGTCTAACTTGATTTTAAAAAAAAAAAAAAAAAAAAAAAAGTCCTTTTATTTACTGAAAATTAGAAATTCTTTTTAAAAATCAACTCAGATTTATATATTAAAGCCTGTATTTAGTCTGTAGTTACTTTAGAAGGTAAAAGGACAAAATTTGAGAAACTTTCCTATACTAAAAAAAAAAAAAAAAAAAAAAAAAAAATTCACTGACAAACAGCAATGGATCTTATAGAGGTAAACTAATAAAAGACTGGAGAAAAAAAAAAACAAACAAAAAAGGTCTGCATTAGTAAGTGTCAAGACACTAAAACATTAGATGCAGACATACTTACTGTGTTTGGTGGTAACAGTCATATTGATCAGCAGTTGTAACCAGTTGTCAGTAGATGTTGAAAATGGCAGTAGGGTAGCATTAAGAGGATCAAGCTTATGGTCATATACTAGATTACCTACCCAGCATAGACTAGGATAGAAGCAATGGGCCTTAACATAAAAAAGACCAACAGAGGCAAATAAGAGTGGGCAGGTACAATGAAGTAGGCAACAATTTGTGGTAGGTACTGGGATTTGGGGAGGGAAGAAATGTAAAAATGTGTGTGGAGGGGAGGGGAGATAATCTTTCCAGAGGCCTCTGTAACACTTAAGAATAGCCATTACTATAAAATCTGTAATGACTTTATGAAGGGGGTTTCGTTTAGAAAAAAAAAAAAAAAGTCACCGAGAGATAGTCTTCACAAAACCCAAGATATTCACATCCAGTTCCTTACAACGGCGGATTATCTGCAAGACATTTGCCTCAGCTCCCAAAGTCACCTCGAAGAAGAGAAACTGTGTAAGAAGAGAGAAAGAAAGAAAGAAAAAAAAAAAAAAAGAAAAAAAAAAAAGGATAATATTATAAGCAAAAACAAAGGAAAAGAAAATATGCATTAACCCAAATATACTCAAAGATTGTTTTGAAGATCAGGTTTACATAATACATAAGTTATTAAATAAAAATCGTTAAAAAGAAATAAAAACAGGTAAGAAGAAATTAAAAAAAAAAAAAAAAAAAAAAATGAATAAAGTATTTGCAGCTGAGATTTCTTGGTATTATTTCATATCAACTAATTTCATTTTCACAATATTCACATCAAAGAGGATATAATTACTCTAAAGTAAAAGAAGGGGATTCTAAGTCAAAAGTAAATTTCAGAACAAAAAAAAAAAAAAAAAAAAAAAAAAAATTGGAATCAATTGTACATAAGTTATGAAAATAAAAGAGAATTAAAAACCTGGCTTTCACACCTGTTTGTCACCCAATGGAGAGGTGACCAGTTTGGAGGATAAAATTATCTGAAAGTTACTCTGAAGAAAAGTAACCAAACCAGAATGAACATTAAATAAATAATGTCTATGATAAAAATAATTAATGCAAACAAAGAATGAAGACACTAATAAAGCTGAAAATTTTGATTAAGAACTGGGCAATCAATCTCCCAAGAGGGAAGGAGGAAAAAAAAATTCTGAAAATAAATTTACATATATTTTAAGAGGAGTGCTGAAAATCTCTTGGTCTGGCACTTCATATATGACCAAATGACCAAGCCAGATTTTTTGGTGGGGTGAAGGAAGAATTTCTTGGTCAAACCAAGAAATTTTCAGCACAATCCCAAAGTTTGAAAGCAACTAAAATTGATTCTCTAGTTAAATTTGGTTTAAATATACCAATCTTTAAAGTATAGAAAGTTTTAATAAATAAAAAAAATTGCTGATTTCCTTTCATAAATGTTCAGATATAATAAAATTCAAAAAGTTTTTAAAATTGAAAATAAAACCCAAAACCGACCCAATTATAAAAAAGCTACAATTAGCTGTAACAAGAACACAGTATACAATTTTCCTTATTTTTTGTTTTGATATCTTTTTATGCAGATATTGTTTTTAACATTTTCTCTAGCAAATTTTATCTAATAAAATCCTTTGTGAGGAGGCAGTACCAATTGTCCTATAATTCCTTTAATGTCCCATTGAACTAAAGAATGGTCAACTTCTAACTAGAGGGATTAACTGTGAAAGAGAACCAATGATTATCTTTTAAATTATTGTCTTTCAATTACCGATATAATTTTAGAATCTTGACAGCTGAAATTTCTAGGATACATTATGAGGAAAGAGGGTCAGAGGGAATCAGTGAGTAACCTATATAATGAATTTGTATGAATGACTGACACAGTGGGCACAATGATAAAGAATCAAATGTTGCTTAGAACTACAAGAGGCAGGAAGCTGTGGACACCCATGATTGCCCACATGCTGAAGGGACAAAATATATAAAAGAAATCTATAGTGTAGTTTTGTTTCTACTATATTGTGTGTGCGCATGTGTGTATATTTAATATGATGTGCAATACTTGATAGTCGGCTCAGACATGTGTGATGTTCCTCATGTCTTATTTTTAGTTAAGGGATCCATTCCTCCGACAACCAATTATATTCTCCACCATAACCTAATAGGATCCAATTTCCAATGTCTTGTTTCAAATATGGACTGGTGCATTCAATAAATCAAAAGTTGGTGCAATCAATTAAGAAAGCGTACTGAATATTGGCACTTGCATAAGCCCAATGGTGCCAAGTCTTGTGTCTATAATCAGATATATAATCTGAGTATAAAGCTGCTAAGTAAACATTGAAATATAAAGCAGGCATGCCATTATCTGAGTAACAGAAAACCTAAATTGTTGTACAACTAAATATTCTAAAGTGTGATTGTAGTGTGTTTGTGTGTATATAAATAAAAAGAAAGAACAGTAATATATATATATATATATATACACATACATACACAAACAGATTTAATCTACTCTTACAAATCTTAATTCAAAAAGCATATAGAATTAAACACTATGTTTGTATTACTGAAAATAATGGTAACACTGGTTATGAGGTAGACAATAAAAGCAATCAGGTATTTTCACATAAAAGGTTTGAGGAAGAAGAAAAAAAGAGGAAAGGTTCAAAGTAATAAAAATCTTTGTTACATGTTTCCATATTGACACAGCATAGGGTAGAACTCTGACAGCTTTCATGAACAGCTGCTGCACCTGAAAAGAATTAGAATTATACTGGCACATCCTAAAAGGTGATTACAATGTCCTATTTACATAGAAAAATACAACAGTGACTAATGAAAAAGTAAAAGGAGGAAAAAAATACAGAAACACTAACCTTATGTTCTGCACATTTTTTGTTTCACAAGGAACAGGAAAGTGTAGAAATTCACATAGGCATTCAATGGTAATATAAACTATTAGACGTATCTTACATGCAATAATATTTTAGCAAAATACCAAAGGAGGTTATAAATATAGTGAACAAGTGTATCGATATATTGCATCCTATTATATTTACAAATGTACTTGTACAACTTTTTCCATTATTTAAAAAAATTACAAACTAAAATTTTCAAACATTGTAAACATTCTAATTGCAAGAACATGTATTTACTGGCATAAAGATGAAAAGCCAGCAGCAGCAGCAGCATCTCGTATATTGGCAACTTACATTCACCTTTGGAATTTAATGGAGCAATGTTAATTTCTTGTGCAGCATTCATTGGCAAATAAATATTTCAAAGCAATGTATGAAATTACTAAACTGAGAAAGTATTATGAGATTTTACATCTTTTATTTAGAATTTGTAGGCCTGGGAGAGAGAGGGAATAAAATTTCATGCTCAGTTTTAATAAAAACAAAAATGTATTGACATCATTAATAATATTTATTTTTTTTAAAATAACATTTTATGAGGATGTATCAAAAGTATTTTCATCCTTTTCTTTTTTTAAAAAGACCTTTGCTTATTTCATGTACACATTTAACACTCTAGCATTCAACATGCTCAAACACACCCTGTAAATATCAATGTTCAACCCACTCCATGTCTAGTTTGCCATATGACGACATCATCGCAAATAATGCAGGAAGGTCACAAAAAGAGAGACAATGACCATATGTGCTACTAACACACCATCTCTTTGTTTGATTAGAAAATACAAGTTTCACATTTTTTTTTTTTTGATGACGAGCAATCAAGCATCACAACAAAATGGAGTCTAGTGAATGACAGCAACCATGTGAGTGGATAATTCTTGAATATGAGAAAAAAAAAAAAAAAAAAAAACAAACCCAAAGGAAGAAATGCAAGATGAATTTGAGAGACATTTCTGACATTAATAGTGATGAACTGACAGATTCAGATCAGGATAATGATGTCAACACATATGTATCAAATCTAGAATACTCATGTAGAAAAACAATCTCTGATGTCAATTTGCCAGCATTTTTGGAACCTAATGGGCGTACACATTTATTGCTGAAGGATGCCAGGCAGATTGACTATTTGTCTTCGACATATTCTTTTTATGAAACTTTGAGGAAAAGTGAAAATGCATTGGGGGCTATATGCAACTGCCACTTCTACTCTAACAGTTTTATTTTCTCGCATTTCCCGCCTGTAGAACAAGTGTGTGTAGAAGATGAATGCTAAAAGGTTAAAGACAATGAATGTACAATCTTCTTTATAAAATATGTGACTATCCTTAAACTGGTATTTTATAGAAAGACATTCTGTGCCAGAATACCTCATGTTATAACAAAAAGGGGTGTAAATATAGGCTTTTTCTCTGGAAAGAAATTCATTGCAACTGGCTTTATTTCAAGAAAATATACTTGCTAATTATTTAAAAGTGCTGTTGTAACTATATGTAAATATTTTTACATGTAAATAGGATTTCATTTTTTAGAAAAAAAAAAAAAATCTTAGCATTTGTTAAAGCCTTGTAAATTTATTTCCTGCTTTACTAAATGTGTTAATTTAATAAAAAATTGAAAATGAAACAAGTATAATAGTATTAATAAAGTCTATGTAAGTAAACTTGTATAAAAGGTATATAATGATTATACAGAATGTATATAAAAAGAACAAGTGATTCATGGGCCTTGTACTGGATGAATAAAAATAAAGAACTTTTTATAAGACAAAGAAAAGCAAAAATTCAAATATAAAAGCATACATCAAGACAAGCAACAATGCATTTAGGAAATTGTATCAAAACACACTACAAACCTTGACCCAATAAATTTGGCACACCTTGTTCTTGCATTTTTTTGTATTTTTTTTATGAACACTTGCAACAAATCTCAGCTATTTTAACAATATTTGCAAATGTCACAAAAAAAAAAAAAAAAAAAAAAAAAAAAAAAGTGGTTTTCATCAACCTCTCAGATTTTATCAAAAACAATGTTAAACTAGTTTTAAACAAGAATATTAAAAAGGCATAAAAAATTTGACTCCACATGTCCATGATCAAAGAATTTGTTTCATTTGTATGACTTGTCTAATTCGTGGATGTGTAGATGGCGTAATGGATGGCGGCTCAAGGTGTGAAATTGGAGAGTCGAGTTTGAATTCCAGTCAAATTAGTTACATTCCCTTGGGTATAAATCCATCTCTACTCCTTCCAGCCATGGATAAATAGCATGACAGGACTGGGCCCTATAGTCTTGGTTGACTACCACCTGAAGGAAAACTGAATTCAAACCATCCTGGTGGAAAGGGTTGAACTGTCAGGTTAGCTTGCTCAAGACACACTACACTGCCGCAGTTTGTGGTGCTCCTACAACTAATGGATTACAGAACATGTGAATCATAATAAGCAACAGTTTAATGTTTAAAGTTATCTTAGTCATATTCTGAGGTTAGGTTTCTTAAGAACTCAATTTTTCAAATTAAAAACTAAACAAAACAGATTTTTTTTTATTTTTCTTTTTATTATATATATATATATATATATATATATATATATATATATATATATATATAATATTTATCATACTAAAATATTTTTAAAGAGAAAAATCAAACTGACTCTACATAAGGAATATAATTTTTTTTTTTTTTTTTAATTATTACCTTTTATATTACTGAATATTTTAAATTCAATATTTCATTTTAAATGCTCCTTTCCATCAAATCTTAAATTCTTTCTGAACACTTCTTTCAAGTGTATAATTATTCGTCAAGTTTAATTCTGTATTTGAAATATTTGATGTCTGGACACTATTTTTTGTAAGTTTGAATAGTGGCTTAATTAACTAACAAGTATTGTTTTAGCTGCAACTAGACATTTCTAATAGAAAAGTAATATCTCAGAATGGCTAAACTATGAGCCACCCAGCTTCTCTCCGAACATGGTAGCTCATGCACTTTATTACTGATGAGGAATGCAATGTGGAAAAGTTCACATAACATACTTATGCCAATTTCCCCTTAAGATTTGTGGAGCCCTGAAAGGAAGTGCCATGGACATTGCAACTACATTCAACAGATAATTCATTAGAAATACAGAAAATAAAATAAATAATAAGCTTGATAAAGAAACAATCATGTTAAAATGCTCAGTGAGTGTGTCATGAAGTTACAGCATGACATTACAAAAAAAAAAAAAAAAAAAAAAAAAAAAAAAACAAAAAAACATTTACTTTTACAAAAAGCCTGAGATTTTAACAAATTAAACTACATTACTGTTATGGTGTATGAAAGTCAACCAAAAAACCCTTATAAATAAAGTAGGCCCTCAGCTTTCATTACAGTCTGTATACTGCAATTAGTGACAAGCAGTAAACAGTATCATAGTGCATTTTTTAAAATGAGTAACAAACTACATTTCAAACAAAACTTTTTAATGGATGTATTAAGTATTTGTTTTTCTAATTATAATAGAAAAAATAATTTACAAATTGAAGTAATCCTTTTCATCAAGCATTCACGAGATAATTTTTAATGACACTTTCCTCTAGATTAAATCATGATCTGTCTATATCTCTGAGATTATTGTAATTATTTACATGATCCAGTGGATAAAAGCATTGGTTGGATACAGTGACTTGACTCAAAGAGTTGTGAGTTCAATACCTGGTTAATGCAGTGATGAAAAAAACTTGGAGAGTTGAGTTAAAGGTAGATAACTGAGACAGCCGGAAAAGGCATGGTATGTGGAACTAGAACAATCTACCCTGGTGGATGAAATAGAGGGTCCAGTTCGAAATTCCAATCACCTGAAGAAGGTTGGAGTGTACAACGGATGATATGGCAATAGAGATGCAGACAACAGTCCAAACAATGTAAATAAATCATGATCACTCTTCAAATAGATTAAAATTCACTTTTCCGCATGCCCTTGCTTTACAATATGTCCCTTCTGCAATTAAATCTGCAGGCAGGTTCTTCATGGCACCCCCATTAAAATTTGTCCATAGAACATGAGAGAGATACATCAAGTCATCCACAGAGCTTGTTCCATGGTAAAGGACAACTAGTAGAAAATGAAAGTTATTTTTATACACACAAGAAAAAAAAAAAAAAAAAATGTTGGTTATGAATTTGTTTGATTATTCCAGGAAGCCAACTAATATAGCTTGTAAAGCACTAACCTCATTTCCGCCACCCTTTTCTATTGCAAGTGAAGTCACTCTGGAAAAAAAAAAAAATGAACAGATCAGTCAAGATATACATTTGTAAATTAACAATAAAGGGAATGGAAGCAGGCATGTCAAGAGGAAAACTATGTAAATAAAAAGGATCAGACACTTAATAAAAGCAAAAAAAAAAAAAAAAAAAAAAAAAAAAAAAAATTGTGTTGATGGTTGGTTACCTCTTGAAAACCAAATACACATTGTGAAAGGAATCCTGAAAATAGGTAGTTTAGAATTAAATTTGTAGTAAGAACAAAATGAAAGTAACTGACAGTTAAAAAAAAGAAAAAAATTTGAATTTACTAATGTGCACATTATTTGTATATCTACGTAGGTATTAGAAAATTAAAGCAGATTTAAGAGTAAAAGGAAAGAAAGATATTTTAAGTGTAATAGTCATCTATGTATGTTTAATGATTTTTTTTTTTACTATGTATACAAATCTAACTTCTTCACTTGATCTGGAATAAGATACCTACATGAATGATTTCATGTCATTAATTTTACCTTTAAGCAATAAGCAAATACTTTTGAATGATTGAATGGTACTGACTGTGATACTAGGATTGTTGTTAAGCCTGTGAAAGAAGGTTTCTTTCTGCATAGTTTTAAGAGATACTCTGATGTGATATGAAAAAATGGATTTCACTAATCCTATTCAAGAGATGTAGATGAAAGGTTTACACGGAGGTAAGAAAATTGTTAAAATTCAAAAGAATCACTGATCATTTTTTTTATGAAACCCATTTATGAGGCACTATATTAAAACAGAGTTTAATTTATATCTTTCAACTTGAATAGGATTTGATAAGAGGTAAATATATTATTTAAATTGACTGATTAATGAAAATTAGAAAGCATTGAACCTTGGAAAAAAAAAAAAAAAAAAAAAAAAAAAAAAAAAAACTTCTAACAATAGCAGTAGAAGTTACAATTATTAGTAAAGCAAAATAATAACATTTGTAAAAATAAAAAATATTTAAAAAGTAAAAGTGTTAATGCTTAGAAAATAGTCACTATATTATTTTCTTTGATTTCTACGATAATGTTTTGTCTTAAGCAGATATGAGTCTGAAAATTTTAGCCATACTATAGCCGTTTAGTTACTCACAACAAAAAAAAAAAAAAGTTCAAAGCAATGTAAATTTTTGCTTTCTTAAAATTGCCATTAGAATTGTTAGTAAAGAAAGATTAACAAACATTGAATAAAAAAAACTTAAGTTGTATTAAAACTAGTTTTATCTTTCCAGAAAAACTGGAATGGTCAAAAGAAATTGCTGACATTAAGAATCAGTTTTATTTTGATAGCAACAAGCCAGCAAGCAAGCAAGCAAAGAAAAAAAAAAAAAAAAAAAAAAAAAAGAAAAAAGAAAACAAAACAAGAGAAAAATGACAAAAGGGTAGCTAACTTTCTAGTTGTAAATTGATAGGAACTGACAGAACAAGGCATCGGTTTGTAATATGAATGGTATTCATATTAATTTTTACAGTGTCACTTTTTGCAAATATTCTTTCAACTTGAAGTTTATTTGTCATGCAGTATATCAAGTTGTAAGAATAATGCTTTTAAAGCCAATCAAACTTATATCAGATCAGAAATTAAATTTTAAACAATTTACTTACCATAAATTTAGAGAAGTTTGCCAAAATTAGTAAAAAAAATAAAATAAAAACTATTTCAATACCAATGAATCAATTACTGCCTTAATCAATGTAGATATACAACATCAGAGTATCAAACTAGTCAGAAAAATTTGGGGATTATAGACGTATTTCATGTATTAATGAAGATTATAGAAGAGAAACCAAGCCTGCTCTGGTTTGTATATTTCACTGATAAAAATTAAGAACAGGAACTAGGGTGACAAAGCATAAAGAAAATACTTACTTGATCCAGAAGTGAATACTTGGCAGTTTTTCATGAATTCCAGTTTGACAGAAGGCAGATGCTCGCCAGAAATCACCAACAGCAACTGCTGCATCAAAGGCTCTGGAGAGAGAATTTTTCTTTTTAAATTAATAAATATGTTTTAAAAAAAAAGAAGAAAAAAAAAAGAAAAGGGGGACAGAAAAATGCTTATTTTATTTTAAACAGTTTATATAACCAATGACAGCACAAGGATTTCTGAAACAAATATGTTAAAACCCTCTCTAGGAGGATATGTTGTAACAAGCAGAGACAAAAAATTTCCTTCCTATGTTTTGTATGAATACAGATACAAAAAATATAATTTCAAAAAGCAATCATTTAATACTTATCTACAGTCTATGAGAAAACATATGCAAGTAGCATACTCAGGAGAGACATTTTGGAGTCATCAATCCAGAAAATTAAACTTATGAGTTTATAAAATAAATTAGTCATTCAATCAGAGCAACCTGAAAGAGATACACATTCATTAGAGTCATACTGAGGATAGTAAGTAGATCTTTGAGGATTTAACTATTGAATTTTACAATATTTAACCTATATTCAAGTTCTGGCACTTTGTATTTTGTACATTGAAAGATACTGGAGAGAATAAAGAAAAAGGAATCATCAGTTGCAAAGAATTAATGCAATCACTTACAGACAAACAAATTAGAGCTATTATATAAAACATTTGGTCTGTTTATTTAAGCATAATAGAAAAACTGAAGAGGAAAGGCTACAGTAATCAGAGACAAATTGGTTCTATTGCGTACCTAATGAGGGTAAGTCACTGCTGTTGGTATTATCACTATTACTATCTCAGTTTTAGGTGTCTTGCTCCTTTGCCACCTACAATTTTCAAAAACATAAATACAACCCCAATTGCCATCTCCAGTCATCTGAATTCTGCTGTCCTTTCTCCCCACTAAAATCTTCCCATTCTCTCCCACTCCCATATGTCTTAGCAGCATTAACACCTTGCTTTTTTGCGGGGAAGAGGAGGATAAAAAATGGGGGGGGGGGAAGGATCTAATCTTCGTGGTGTGCAAAATTAATTTCAACTTCACCCACCGCAACACAAATGAGTCCAAACTTATTGTTGGTAACTCCAAAAGGTAGATTTTATCAATTTCTTTGTTATCTTTTAATTAAACATGTACATTTACACCTAAATGGAACTATTCGGGAATTTTTTTTATTAAAAATTGAGCACAGGGCTTCAACTGCAAATTACTCTCGAGTTGAAATTAGTTCTGTCACACATGTTCACCCACTTACAAGACCCGAGCCACTCAAGGTAGAGGGTTAATGCGTAGAGTTGTATTAGCATAAGAAAGGGCAAGAAGTGAAGTTCTTTGGGCTAACTCTATACTTGAAGAGATCAAGAATTAATTAGTGAATAAAATTTCAGTTCAGGTGGAGATGTTAGAAGTATAGAATTGAAGTTGACTTTAGAAGGAACTGGAAACCTAATCCTAAACAAGAAACAAGGGATAAATCTCTT
>OZ010590.1:75003471-75175971 GCA_963932145.1 Acanthosepion lycidas
TTACTGTCCTCTGTTGCCTTCGATATGCCATGTTAGTGTCAAATTTTCTAAGCCCTCCTTCCTCATTATGTGCTCTGGAGATTTCAACTGGCTCTTCCTGATGCTAAGTATAATTAACCTTTTTGTTTCCCCCCTTTCCCTAAAAACTATCATTGCTCACATGTTCAGTCCATGGTATTCTCAGCATTAACTCCTTCTGTGTTGTGTCTGTCCAGGACATTGGCAATCATAGTGTTCCACAATTTCCTGTCCTTTGTAGCTCTTAATAAATTGTCTTTTTTGCTATCTCTCCCAAACCCTACTTCACCATCCATTCACTCAAGCTTGCCAGGTAGGTTATGTGTCATTTTCCGGTGCCTCTTGCTTCCAATTAGTCCTATATGTATCAAAGTTTCCAAGTCCTCTTGCCTCATTATGTGCCAAAGGAATTTCAACTGTCTCCTCCTAATGTCAAGTATAAGAAACCTTTTTGCACCGATTGTCTATAACTTTATTACTAACATGTTCAGTCCATGATATTCTTCGCATCCTTCTGTAGAACCACATTTGTTACCTCAAGTCTCTTCATCTGTGAGGAGACTGTTCAGCATTCACATGCCATATTGGAGAACTGTTATTACATAACAGTTCAGTACTCATTTTTTTGTTTCTAATGAAATGTTTCTGTTTCTTAATACTTTGGTTAGCTTTTGGAAGGCCAATGCATCAGATATTTAAATTGTACTTGTTTGGTTTCAGTATCTCCAATTTGTAATTTGCATGTTGGGCTGTTCCTTTTGCTAATAAAACATTGTCTTCTTGCAATTGATATTTAGTCTTTTCTCACTTTCATTCACTACCTTCTGTAGTGGGGGGGTCCTTGTGGTTTCCTTTCTCCATTTGCTATCAACACAGTGTCATATGCATGTATTATATTGTAAATAATAAATCCTGGTAGGACTTCTAATTCTCTCAGAATCACGTCACTGTATAGGTTGAATAAGTCCAGTGAGAAGACACACCACTCTTACACGCATTACTATTTTGGTATATTTACTGAATAAATTTTCTATTTGTATGCAGGTGGTTTGCTGCCTGTATAAGTACGGGATTATTCTAACAGCCTTCTCACATATGTCAAAGTTACATAGCAGTTCCAACAGTTCTTTGTGACATACTTTATCAAACACTTGCATAATCTATAAAACACTGGCACCCCTGCATGTATAGTTCTTTCTGGTATCATTATGGGCATAAATATTACATTTCTTGTTCCAGTGTCTTTAATGAGCTCACTGTCCTTGTCCTATTTCTGGTTTGTTTCTGCTGTAAGCTCTATTCATCAGATTTCAGATAAGTTTTGTTATATGGCTCATTAGGCTGATTGTCCGATGGAGTTGACATGTATTAGCATTGCCTAAGAAATCGGATGCAATGAAAATCAATCTACTTAGGTCTTTTGGTATATCCCCACTGTTGTATATTTCATTTATTATGTCTGTAATCTTGTCAATGTCCAAATCATCTAAGGCTGTCAGCATCTATTACAATTCTCTTTGGTTCTGTTCAATTTGGCCAGTGCTGATTCCACTTCAGATTTTAATAGCTCTGGTCCTTAGACATTTCTGTGTATTGCCAGATGTTCTCTTGGAAGAGTTCTCCGATGTATTCATTCCATCACTGAAGTATTTCTTTTTTTTCTTTCTTTAATATCAGTGTCCCATCCTTGAATTTTATGCATCAGGTTGATGAGTAGGTCTTTTTAGTTCTTATATTTTTATGCATATCTGCTTTGGCATTCAGGTCTCCCAAGACAATTACTTTCTTACTAAATCTTTAAAAAGAATATTTTAGAAAAGAAAATAATTTTTTTTTAAATGATAGCTACCACAATCAAGCCCTCAAATCTCTTTGCATATTCATTGTTGTTACTACATTTCAGTTCTCAAGAAGCCTCTAAAAGAACGACCAGCAAAGAAATTGTTCATTATATATTCATTAGACTGGTCTACTTTTACACTGATAGATATACAAAATGTACAAGTGATTACAAAGTACTCCTACTTCACAAACACTTATTTTACTAAACCAGTGTTGAATTCTGTGCTAGCATGTTTAATTTATTTGCTTGAGAGGCCTGTTCAGCTGTTTCCCTATGCAAAAGTGTTCTGTAAATTATCTGAACTAACTCAGAGACACAAATGTGACATGTCACATTTTATTCTATCACACTTTTAGTCATCCAGCACTGCTGCTGGAAAAAGAGATTCGTCTGGTGGAGGTATAAATTAATAGTTGTTCCCTTTTTTCTACTTACTAATTACATCTGAAGATGGCTGGAGAATGGATCAGCCAAAACATGACATCAGAAACGCAAAGAGATTCTAGTGCTCAAGTAAAAAGTTGAAAATCATAACCAATTCTTCTCACCAGTAAAGAATATTTGGATCACAGCGAGGGTCACGAGTAGTGATATCAAAACAAATGACAGCAGCTTCCTCCAGATATTCAAGCGCTCGATCATAATCATCCTAAAAATAGAGATTAGGAATCATTTTGACTAGAAGAACATACTGAACTAATAGGCAAGTATGAAGGTATAAAACAGACACTTACTCCAGCCATTTCAGACATCGCAGCATAGAGATATAACCTGGCAGAATACTGGCCTGCTTTCAGTGCATCAGCAAATACCTAAAAGAACAGAAAAAGTATAATCTAACAAGAAGTGAATGCCAAGATCTTAAATTAACAATAATCCAGTATTTGTAATGTGTCAAGTATTTAACAAGATAGAAAAATTTCAAATGCCTTTTAGTCATGCTACACATGCTGACTTTGGGAACATCTGTTAAAGATATAAATGCAAACAGATACATACAAATTACCTAAATGTCAAATCAGAATTGACTACAGAACTAAAATATGATGCAACATATCCCGCTACATACATAAATAGAGAGTATTAAAATTGGACAATGGAAATGGGCTGGCAACTGTAAAACCTACTTGCTACTGAGACTGCAGCAACATCACCTAGCAGGGTCCTCATACTCCAGGAAGAGTATACTCAAGCAGACATAATTGGTTGGAACAAGATTGCATTTGGGAAGAAGAAGAAGGAAAAAAAAAAAAAAAAAAAAAAAAAAATATTAAAAAGGAGAAATGGCAATAATTAAAATCCTACAATATTTTGATTTTTTCCCCTGGCTTAAAAGTTGCCTTTTGGCAAATGTCTGGATTAAATGCCTGATCATATAGCAACATTATTTAGCAATTATAATTTCATATTTAACAAGCATAAAGACAAAAAAAAAAAAAAAAAAAAAAATCTATAAAAGTTGATACATAATAAAAACTAAGTCATAAAAAAAAAAAAAAAAAAAAAAAAAACTTTACCAGAAAAAGGAAAAAAAATATCCCAGTAATGACTGATAGTAGTCGAATTGCTTAAATTAAGATATTTTCTCTTTCTAAGTCATGAATATTAATGATGTGTGTCAAGAGCTGCCTCTTCCATTTTGAAAATCTTAGAGGTTAAAAAAAAAAAAAAAAAAAAAAAAAACAATTGTCATTTTATCAATAAATTTCTTTCTGCTTTGGCACTTTAACAATGAGCAAAGATGTTATATAATATACATCAGCCACATATCTGCATGTGGATGTCGAGTATGTATAATATCTATCAAAGTTTTTTTTTTTTTATCTTCATCCTTCTGAGAAACTTGGGGAAAAAAAAAAAAAAAAAAAAAAAAAAAAAAAAAAAAAAAAAGAAAAAAAAAAGAAAGCTAAGAAGAAGCCAAATAGATGTAGTATGATTTTCTTGTTAATGTAGAGGACAAAGTAAAAATGATCATCTTGTTTCTTGATAATTTTATATTTTAATGCATCAATAGCATTGAAACAGTTGAAACTAATATATCAGTGCTTTTTTGCATTCCTAATTAAAAAAAAGAAAAAAAGGTATTATTACCCGTTTTGCAGCGGCTCTATCTCCAGAGACAATATATAATTGAGCCATTGATAGCCACACATCCTCAAGTTCTGGCCACTTATTTAACACATCAAGGCACAATTTCACAGATTCCTCCCATCTAAAATAGAAGACAGAAAGGTTTCATTCTTAATTTATCAATAATGTACATGGATAATTTGGAGTGGGGGGGGGGGAGTCAAAAGTTTATCACTTCAGAACAAAATAATCCAAGAAATAAATTTCAGCAAGTACAAATGAAGAAAAACTATGATGGAATTGTCATAATTATAAACTACAAGTCAAACATTTGTTACTGTCATCAAAAAGCTAGAAAGTACAGGAAAACTGAAGTTCTTGCAACAATTTCCTAAATATGCTTAACCACTTGAAAGTGGGAAAAGATTTTAAAGACATTTTTCTGAATAAGGCAATTTTTCCAAATCCCTTTCAGCTTCTTCAAAATGATTAACTTTGCAATGGCTGAAAGACTACAGAGTTTCTACAGAAACTGAATAAGTAGCTTCCTTATCTATTAGAATTAGTCAGATCCATATCCTCCTGGGGTTAGCTTGAAATGAGGTCTCCGTTTTTTTTGTTTTTTTTTCTCCAATATATCTAAACCATAAATTATAATTTGGGAAAGTGAAAATTTAATCAAAATATGTAAGGAAATGCCTAAGTTTTCATCTAGAATAAAAAAAAAAAAAAAAGGTTTCAGTTGAAACTTGGTAACAGATATGGGCTAAAATTGGTAGAATAGAATAAGTGGAATATTGAAATAATTTTTCAAGAAAATTTAATTGAAAATTGTTCCTATACACTTGATTGTCAGAACATCTAGAATATTTAACATTTCCTGATATTCACAGTAGTATGTACTTTTGTTTTATGAATTTTTTTCATTTATTGCACTGTTGATCCATGCTCAAATACTAGACATTAAAAAGGTTCTGTCACTGGTGATGGATAGTTTAGGAATATTGAAACTTAACTGTGGTCAAATAAAACAAAAAAAATTTCTGAAGGCATAAATCTTTAGTAAATAATGACAATTTGCTACTGAAAAGGTACAAAAGTTAAAATTTTATTCGATAGGAAGAAGAAATGTAAATAAACAAAATGATTTGGTTCTGCTGATGAAAAGCTGAAAATTCATACAGTAGAAAATAAATTCAAATCCTTACTTGGCTTGACTACGGAATAAATTGAAGAGATTGCAGTATAAAATAGAGGCAACTGTTTGATGTTCTTCTCCATTCATTTGTTGAGCATCTACACAAGCGTCCAATGCTTCGTTAAACAAATCAATCAAGAAACTCATCTGGCAATTCAACTGATGATGCTCATTTTTCCAGTCAATTAAAATAGTCTAGAAAAAAATAAAATAGAATTTACATTTCTTTGACAGGAGGAGGAATTTCCAATTAACCCAAAATTTCATAATAGATTCACAGCCATTATAATCAACTTGTAAAATGCAACATGTGTGAAAGAGTTTAGTTTGGCTGCAGCGGTTTGTTAGTGTGAATTAGTATTCTTAATAATTACTGATACAATTTATAATACAGAAAAAAGACAAAAAAAAGACAAAAAAAAAAACACGAGTTTGAAAATGAGAGAAATACAAAAATTCACAATGCTCTCAGAACTGTCCACCTCATCAGTTTCATTTTTGGTAGAACAGTTTAACATAGAAATAATCATATATTATACAAGAAAAATCTCGTGTCATTTTGATATTGGAGTCATTTCAAAGACCCTTTTAATTCAGATAATCTGAAAGTTTTTCAGGTCACATACAACACATGGTTCTGTATAGTGCAGCAGGAGAATTTTCCAGTTTCTTTTTGGCAAGTTCATCAATAATATTTTGTTTGGAGTTGCATACATTCTGACAGTGATAAAACCAATTCAGACTTAAATTATATTGACTAAAGTACTAAGTCTGCTGTTAGGAAAGTCAGTTCAGTGTCATTATTGATAACTTTTCTTATACCTTCATAAGTCTACATTCATCAAGTGCATTGAATATTTCTATGACATCTGGTTTGGTGCTTTTGCTATGTATCTAGAGATTCTTGACAAAATTCAAAGAATCTGCAATGTTAACAGTCCTAACCTGGCAACTCAGCTTCAGCAACTTTCACACTGCCATAATTTCTCATGTGCCTTCTCTCTCTCTCTCTCTCTCTCTATATATATATATATATATATATATATATTTGCAGTAATAAATTAGTAGCTTAATTTTACTATAAAAAATTGCTTGATGCAACTGTAAAGCTCTCTCTACTTTGGTTGTGGAACTCTTCTGTCTTCTTGCTTTCCTAACAACTACAATCTTCAAATGTTTAAATGCAACATTGTCATCTTCTGTCACCATAAATCCTAATCTTTCGTCATCTGGTCTCCTAACGTTTTTCAGTTTCAAGAGAAAATGATTGAGGAAACAAAAACAAAAAGTATGTACAAAAATCACCATTTAGAAGTTTCATCTAAATTTCCTTTTCTATTTAAAAACCTATTTTTAATTGAGTATGTGAAGAAGGAAAGAGAGTAAGAGAAGAGAAACAAATCATAATCCAGCTGATAAGACTGACCTTAGCAACTAGTTTATCAGGATGGCTCCCACATGGGTCATAAAGCCGATCTGGTAACTGATGAAATTCATACAAGTGTATATAACACAGCCATAATAGGCACCTGTCAACAGGCCACAGCTTCAACATTAACTCTTTATCTTCACTGCTTGGAGTTTGTAATAGATTCTGAAAACAAATGTCAACATGAATAATAAATCAGAGAAACCAATTATGCACAAAAGTAGCATGAACTGAACAAAGGATTACCAAAGATGATGAGGCAAATGCAATGAGAAGTTAAGCTATAGATATATATATATATATATATCTCAAGGGACTAAATTTCTGTAGTTACCATGAATAAACCACGATAAATTGGCTATTTTTATTGAAAATCAGTAAAAATTTAGCATATTTACAAATATATCTAAGATTTTGAATGAGATACACGTGTACATTGTACACTATGCTAAATTTTATTAAGCAAGTTAATGCTTTCATAATTAAACTAGTATTAAGCAACTGATATTTATGTGAGCAATATACCATACAAATTTTAGCTTATAACCATTTTTATGAAAATGGTTAAAATAATCGTTGGTGTGAATTTTATGTAACTAAGATTGTTCATTATATTCAAATAATATAGTTGAGGTTTATAAATTTCAGATATAAGCTCAAAAAAGAAACCAGATATGAGTAATGTTATTCTGTGATGGGAACAAAATATTGGAAATTGTCAAATGGTGGAACAGGTCATAGGACAATAAAAAAAAAAGATTGTGAGAATATTGCAAAGATAAAAACAAGAAAAGAATGGACTTAGAAAAAGAAATGTAAGAAAAATTAAAATGGTAACAAAAATGGATTGACCAGTAAAAAAACATTCAAATAAGGTGGTATTACAGGGGTTAATAAAAATGAAAATGCAGAACATTATGAACAATGGATACTTTTAGCCAAGCTACTATCTTTAAGTTAACATAAAAAAAAAAAAAAAATGTTAAAGTTGGGTGAAGAGGTACATGCAAACTAACTTCAACAGTAATATTTAGTGATGAACAGAGAGCTAAACTGGATGGACCTGATGACTTGATTAGAGGAAAGTGTCAAGCAACACACCCATCAGTAGAGGAGGTGGAACAATGTTTTGTGCTTATATTGAATACAGTAAAATTACAAGTTTATTCAAAGTTGATGATGGTGTCAAGGTAAATTCAGAGAGTTATTCTAAGTTTTCAGAAAAGTTGGTTTTTGAATGGAACGGGTTATAATCAGAAAGCTTTAAGCATAAGAAAATAAGTACTCCTTCACATCCTGAGTAGTTAACTATTGCTCATCCTGCCTCCAAAAAAGACTAAATTAATTAAAATAAACTAAGACCATACTCATTTGTTGTTAATAAGCATAGAGATATTTTTCAAATATTTTAATATTTATTTAATGAAAAAGTGGGAAAATTTATTGTCTGACATGGTTTGTCCTTTAGACTAAGGTTTCTGTAACTAATCATGATCTCGAAGAGGAGGGGGAATATAAAAAATACAAATATTGCAGATTGGAGATGCTGAACTTTTAAATTATTTTTTTTGCTTTTTTAAATAGTTACAATTACAGAAACATCACCTTAGTCTGATACAGTGCTAAAAAATGTAACAAAGATTTTTCTACTTTGTCATTGATTTTCCTAATATTATTCTGATATATAAAAATTTATATATCCTCTTCTCCCATATTTCTTTAATAAATCGAAAAATTAAATATTTATAAAAATAATGTAACCTAGAAAGAATGAAGTAAGAATGAAGAATAATCAAAACGGAGGTTGGAAATGAAATGGCAATCTTCATAACATCAATAAAATACAATACAGCGGCATGAAGTAGGTAAACCACTGCTAGTGGCGGACTACTTAGACAGCAGATTATCCCCCACTTACAATAGTGTCCAACATATTTATGAAGATTGGGACATACTCATTAGTGTTCATAGGTACAAGTATTTTGTACATTTTATTTGTTTTTAAGTGGGATTAACACCATGATAGTTAAGAAATAAAAAGTAAATTTTCAACAAGTACTAACCTTTAGGAAAAGTAGCCCTGTTTTGTATCTGTTTGTGATGACCATGAGTCCAACCTGATAGACAATAATCTCAGTGATATAATGGGATCCTTTTTCATTAGTTTCTTCCTTCTTTAGAAACTGCAGAATCTCTTTGCACAACTTTGTTTTCTCAAAGTAATTCTGGATTTTATTCAGATACTACAAAAGGAGGAAAAAAAACAAAACAAAAAACATTGTATTTTTATTTTTCATTTACATGCCAAATGATATTCTAGATATATCAAATTATTTAAATTAGCTGGACTCGGGAATTTTTACTTATCCTTTAATCATGTAAAGCGGAAACCACGTTTTTTGATCATTTTCTTTTTTTTTCCCTCCCTACTGAAACTAATTATTTTTGGCTGGTATATTTCATATTACTATATCATTGAAGCAAACGTTAAATGCATGAAGGCGTTATTCCTTCCTCTATCTTTCCTAGAAACATATACAGCTTCAGTGCCAATAATATGGGGGGGGGGAGATTTACTTTGTCTGCTGCTATACCAAGACTTTGTGGGAAGGGGACAGGCAAGCTTTTACAAGTTTAACATAGTTGCTAACTAATTAACTAACAAAGGAACAAGCAAAATTCTAATAGGATAGTTTTAGAAACCTTATTAAAAAAAGGTTATTTTACATGCTTTTCAATAAAATAATGCACAGACCCTTTAATTTTCAGTGTTTAAGCCTGATTGAATTAATTGGTTGTTTTATGTATAAATGCACTTATAGCAGACTGACAAGACTAACTTGAAATTTCATTAAGAGAATTTGATACTTGCTTGATACCTCGGAAAAAGAAAAGCATATTGGAATTTTTTTTTAATAAAAAATAAGTCACATTCCTCAAGAATCTAAAAAAATATATAGAAAAATTCAAATTTTAAAGTTCCTCCATTAAAATTTAGATTCATTTGTTCAGCTAGTGAAATAAAAGCAAGAACATGAAACTATTATAAATAATATCAAATCACTTACCAGCCACCATATACTGTAAGTTGGTGCATTTTGTATAGCTGTCTGGCACATATTTATTAAATCATTTTGGCTGTCTTGGTGTTGGCTGTATAACTGCAGATAACGTTGCCATAAAAATGGGGACTGTTTATTGCTTTCTAGGCCACGGGCCAAAACATTAAGGGCTTGGTCAAGTCGCTCACTGAAAGCAATTTCAAAGAAGATTGAAACAATGCTGACTTAAATATAAAAAAAAAATTAAAAAAAAATGCTTTTCAAATCATTCAGTTTACATGAAATTTTTTTCTAAAAGTTTCATCAAGAGGAAATTCATCAATCAAGGATGGATTATAATTTTTAAATTGTTAATTTATAATTTTACAACCTCAGTGTCTTTAAACAAACTGAATCAAAAATGTACCTTTCCCTGCTGTTCAACTTCTTGTTAGCAAGTTTTAGCCAAAGTTGATCATTATGAGGATCTTGTAGAAGTGCAGATTCCAAGTCATCAATAGCAGCAGCATTATCATTGGTGGCAAAATAGCGAATGTCCTGCTCATCAACTACTTCTTCCCATACAGATTCTGGATCTAATGAAAGTTGGGACTGTCCTAAAGTCAAATAAAAATAATAAGATTAAAAAAACACATTCACTTATAAACTATTTTCTCACACTTATTTAAAATATTTTCACAGTGGGTACACTTTATTAGAGCAATAAAAGACATTACAAAGCAATTCATAACAAAATATTTTTGTATCTGTTTATATTTCTGATATAGGTGTTGTAATTATTTACAGTATTTACATTGTTTGGACTGTGGTCTTCATCTTTGTTGCCATATTCAATCAATGCTTTTAACCCCTTTTGTCATGTGCTCCAGTGGTTAAAAGTGTTGGTTGAACCCAGTGACTTAACACAAAGAATTACAAGTTCAATACCTGGCTACAGCATAAATGAAAAAAAAAAAAAAAAAAAAAAAAAAAAAAAAAAAAAACTAAAAAACTTAACATTGTGAATATGGAAACAAATATGAGGACAGTGGTCTGAACAATGTAAATACTGTAAATAATTGTTTTGTGTTATCTTCATATTTGTTATAAATTGTTTGTTCATATGTCTACCTTTATTGCTCTAATAAAATTTTCAAAGGATTGTTTTTCCTTAGGCAATATTTGATTATTGCAGCTAGCAGAGTAAGATTCTTAATAAAGGCAAAAATATAATCAAATAATAAAAATCATAAGAATTCCAACCGGTCACTTATACAACAATAATTAAAGTAAACAGCGAGGCATTTTGTAGAAATGCTGAGCCTATATTCACCTTGCATAAATGTATAAGGTTTTTATTTAAATTTGGGGTTAAAATTAAGTGCTAATATTTGTTGTCATAGGCTAGGATTAATGTCAGTAAAAGTTTTTTGCTTAGCTGATGTTGCCTTCAGCATCCCAGCTCCAGAGTTTCATCCATGGGTATCAGCAATTTACTACTCATATCTGTTATTATTGGTGTAAATTTTTTCTTTATTTTTCGTGTTTGTGCAGCCATACACCAGTCTCTGCAGATATGCATAGGGCATCATGATCATTTGTCCTTTTTTTTTTTTTTTTTTTTTTTTTTTCCATTTCACATTTGCTCTTTAGCCTTCACTCTTTTTTCTTTTGACTGTTGCTGTTCTTGTGATTGTTACAACCAGAGATATATCAATTTTTTGGGGCGTTCTAGTTTGTTATTTTTGTTTTTTTCTAGGGAAGTTGTATTTTTTTTTTTTTTTTTTTTTTACACATAGATGCTTAAATTATATAGAAATATGCGCATATGTAGTTGTTAAATAGTGTATGCTTATATCACGTTATTTTTTATTTAATGTTTCATTTAATGGTTAGGGGTTTGTTTTTACCTTGGTGTTATATATTGAATTATTAATTATGGTTTGTTGGTTTTTTGGTGTTTGTGCATGTTTAATATTTGTTCGTTTATTTATTAATAAATTAAGTTTATATTATATTTGTTTAAATTATTTAAGGTTTATATTATATTTATATTTGTTTATTTTTAATTAGTCTTTAGATGGAAAAGAAAGTATTTATTTATATGCCTACATTTACTCATTATTTCAGTTTTCTTGTTTAAGAGTTTATTTTGGTTTTTAAAACTAATTATTGCTAACTTTTCCTCTTAGCATAATTTATAATTTTTACTTTTAATACTGTACGAGGCTGCTCCTTTACTCCTTTTATAATTTCCTATTTGATTTTGGAGGGGGATATTGTTTTCTTTGGCTCCATAGGGTTGTATCGTTCATGTTTTGTTTTCTTTTTTCTCAAATAACATTTTGTGGTTATGATATCTTCCTGTAAAATTTTTTTTTTCTGTGGCACCTATGTAAAATTTTTCGTCTGTGTTAAATGTTATTAGTTACACTAGCTTTGTATATTATGTTATTGGCTAAACATTTACAGTTAAGTGGGCAATTTTCTTTGTTTCTGCAGTTACATTTAATGGTGTTATTTTGCTGCATGTTACTGTATTTTTTTTTTTTAATATTTTTTTGTTAGTTATTTTCACCATGTTATCCATGCAACTTAACTAATTTTAATTGTATTTTTTGTTAATTTTTGATAATTTGCTGTTTCTAGAGAAGTTCTTGTCAGTTATTTTGAAGAATATTTTACCTATTTTTGTTTTTATTGTATTAATGTAGAGAGGCTGGGGGGGGGGTGAACCAAATTATATTTCTTTTTCTGTTGTTTTTGTATTCTAGTCTGTTTGAATAACTGCTGTTTATTAGGGCTGATTCATGTTTTTTTTTTTCCTTGAATATTTTTAGGCTATTAGTATTTGTTGAAATTCCTTTATAGATACGGGTATTTGTTTGAATACATTGGAGTGGTGGGGGTTTGTTTTCTGTATTGTTTGTAGGTTCCATTGTTTATATCTAAAAAATTTTCTATTTTTGATTGGATATCTATTGTAAATCTTAGAGTTTGAAGGTTTTTTATTTCTTGCTTTATTTTTTTTTATACATGCACACAAACAGAAAAAAAAAATAAATAAATAAAAATAAAGAAAGAGAAAAGAAAAGTGAAACCTTACCAAAGATGGTGTGATTTTCAGAATATGATTCAGAATAGATATCATCTACATTATCAGGATGTTTTTTCTGTGAAGGTTTCCATAATCTTGGCTCAAAAAACATAGTATGAGGCACAACTAAAAGAAATGAAGTAGAAAAAAAAATTAAAAAAATGTTCTAAGATGCAATAAAATAAAAACTTGAAACTTCATTAAAAATAATTTTTTATTTTTACAAATTCAAATATGATAGAAACAAATTGAAGCTAATGGCAAAAACATTTAAACAACTTTTATTAATTTATAAAAATATGCAATATTGTTATAAAGGTCTTTAAATAAATTATTAATGATATTAAAAGATAATATGCTTTGTAATATATTACAATTATTTTGCCTTTTAGGAAACAAATTCAAAAGGGTCTTATGTGAAGTTCATCTGGTTTGGGGCAATTAAGTGGTTAGCATAAGAGAAAGGAGTCAAAATTATACTAACATATTTGTCAATAGTTAATCTTCCATACATTTTGATCTGCCTACAAAACAAAGGTTTTTAATTTATGTGATCAGCTGAGGAATTTTATGTATAACTGAATGTATCAATGGCCAAATGTCTGTGGCTAACAAGAGGTTATTTTAATGCATTAAGAAATAAGTAGTCAATGTGCAGTTTTATTATTTACTTGACGATGAGCAATTTTTTTATTGAAGATTTAATGACAAAAATGAATTTACCATTTACTTACCATGCATTGCATATTCATTGACTTTGCTGACCTGCAACAAACATAACTCATCCGTTGTCATTCGGCCTTGATTCTGATTCAGAACATTCTCTACATAGACATCTGAAAGATGAAAAAAGTCATCAAATTAGCAATAAAAACAAGTTATGGAGCAGAAATTTTCCTAATTAAATTTTCATCAGCTGTTTAACTTTCATTTATATATTCTAAAAGATCAAAACTGAACAAGTGTTATAGGAATAAAAAGAATACAACTGAAGAAATGATCCACTGGACCACAATTCTAAATCATAAAAATCACTTGTGGTGTTAATGTGCAAAGATGTTTTAATTTTAGACTGGAGCAGAGAGAGTTAAGAAATGGAAATTTATTACCTACCCAGAAAGAAATCTGAAGTAGCAGATTTTTTTTTCTTTACAGTACTCAGCTTTCTCAATCTGATAATGCCTGTTCATGCAAAATTACTACATAACTTTACTTCAGAATTTAAGGAATATCATTCTTATTGCTAGAAGTAGGAGAGTTTGAATAAATTTAAAGGAAAACCAATCCTCAGATTTTAAAGACAAATGTGATATCAATACTAACTTTTAAAATATTGTAACTTAAATAGCAAGCAACATCAATTATTGATATGCAACGGCACTTGACAAAACAAGAATAATATTGGAGAGCTAATTAATTTTGTTTACTGAAATTTATATAAAGCAAACTTTGGATCCTGATACTTACTGATTTGAGAGGTTAGTTTTTCTATTGGAAGATCTGTTGCACCAGACAATCCTGGTGCATAAGAAACAACATCTTGTAAGATTTCAGTCTTGGACATTGCATAATCTTTTATATGTTGGCTGCAAATACATTAAAAAACAAAAAAAAATCTCTTCTTGAACAATCATAGGGGAAATTATTTTGTTTCAGTAATTCTTATAAAGGAGCAAGCAGACAGGTACTAATTTGGACATATATGAAGAAAAAAAATGGTTTTGTTGCAAATAGACATCAATCCTACTTTAATTTACAACTAATAAAAGAATTTACTGATGTATTCATTAACCCTTTACATAAGAAAAGAAATGAGAAAGGAAACAGGATCAGAACAAGTGATAAAAAGCTTATTTGTCAGTGACATGAAAACATGGAATCAGGTGGATTTCTTCTTAAAATCAACAGATGTGACAACTTTTGCTTGATGAAGCATCTTAATTTCATTGACTTCTATATAAATTTAATTATTCAAAGAGTTTACATTTTTGCCTCTTTTTAATGAAGACCAAATATTATATTTGCTAGGATTTCTTGATTTCATTAATTTGAATTAAGACCAGGGAAAATTTTTAACTGAATTATTTCAGAAAAAAAAAAAAAAAAAAAAAAAAAGGAGGGATATATATTAACTTTGGCAATTGTGACTAATTGCAAGTAAGAAAGAAAAAAAACTGAGGAAATAATTTTTCTAGAGGTGAAAAATTGTTGCAATATGAATTCTCTCCCTTGTACTTGAGGGACTCATTCTGTCACCTGATATTTCTGGTATTAGGTTGGTGCAAAAATAATGACGTAATAATGTCGTTTTTGACGTTAAAAATACGTAAAAAAAAAAAAAAAAAAAATAAAAAAAAACATTATTACGTCATTATTTTTGCACCAACCTAATATTTTAATCTGGAAACCTACTCTCAATTCAAAACAAGGCTAAACTTCAGATTTACAATACCATTTTTCATTGCGTTACAATCAAGTACAAATGAGAATTTTGTTGTAATTTTTTTCTTAAAAATAGCCACATGGACATTCAAGAAAGCTTTTATTGAAGAATTTTTCTTCATTTTAGATTCTGAAGGTGGATAGTGATGGTGAAGTGGCTGGAGATGATAACCACACTAGTGATGGTGCCAAACAACTACTATCATCCATGGTTGACTAATTTTATGAAGGATGTACCCGATAGCATTTCCAAAAGAGAATTATTCATCTATTTATCAACAATGAAATAACTATTTGCCAACGGGACAAATTTAAATATGTCAGTCAGGCAAAGGAAAAGTGAAGAGCACATGCTGGTGTCTACTTGTATGGAAGGTCATCACTTTTTTTTTGATGAAATGAAGACCTTTATAGCCATTTTGCTTCTAATTGGATTCACAAAACAGTCATCATTCAAATGGTACTGGTTAACTGAAGATTTTATTCAGAAGACACGTTTAGAATTTTGTCATTTTTTCCATCTTTTGGATAACTAAATCATAAATGAATGCAAAACCTAGGAAGCACCCTGAAACTCATGGGATGTACAAGATCTGTCCAATTTTCAAAAGACTTGTGCAATTTTAGCAGAAATACTTTTAATTAGGAATGTTCACAGATTCACGATACCTAAGGTTTACTTTAATAAATGTATTTCTAAAGATGAAAAATCTTTTTTAGTTTTAATTCAATGGTAAAGGAATAAAATTTACCCAGTAAGCAAAATACTTTGGTGTATTTAAAACCAAATTTTTTTTTATTGACTGGAATAGACACCAGTAAATTGGAAAAGGTCATTTTTGAGACATTTGTAAAGAAAAGTTAATACCCTGTTTTAAAAATAAAATATACTTTTTTAAAAAGTTTATTTGAGGAAAATTAGGAAATTTAAAGTTTACATCTAATTTGAGACAAAAATTACTTTTTTAGCATAAAAAATGTATTAGAAAATAATAGCATTTCTTAACCTGGGTGACTTATTTGACTGATGTTGATTGATGGTATTGATAAATGAGGTCAGAAGTCGTTGAACAGAAGTGACAAATTTTAAGTGAGTTTAACTACCCAGTAATTTTTACAAATTAAATAATTTAAAGCAATTTTTTTTTTTTTAGTTACTTTAGCTTTATAGCCTTATAGTTGAGGATGCTTTCAGGAAAAAATTTAAAATACTATAATAAAAATAAAGAATTTCATTAGAGAGGTACCTATAATTTTTTGTTTACATATATATTATGAAATTTTATTAATTTTTATTATTATTTCATTTATGAAATTTTAAACAACTCTTAAAACATTAATATCAGTTAAAAAGTTAATATCAGGTGTGAACATACAGAAACAATTTTTGTAAAAATAGGTTTTAGTATTTCCTAAAAGTTACACCATTGAAACTGAATTTGAAAAGATTTAACAACTTTATATAAATTATTGAAAAAAAAAAAAAAAAAAAAAAAAAAAAAAAAAATACTTATTTATAAAAAGTAATTAGTTTGTTTTTTTTTCAGAGCTGATTTTTGGTAACTGGTAGTTCAATTTATAAGGAAAAAAAAAACAAAATTAATCAATAAAAGTTACACTTTTGAATTTCTTGAGTTTTCATAAAACTAAGTAAATGGGTGGTGACATGTAAAAAAATAAAAACAAAAGCACTTCTAAAATAATTTAATTCATTTGTGAATAAGTCCTGAAAGTTTCATTAAAATCCATCAATCATTTGATCTTTGCAAGAATTTCCAAATCAATATATCTTTCACTGCTAAAATTATCTATATTATCAAATCAAATGAGCCCGAGTTTAAGACCTGGATAAGACGTGGCTGGAGATGTTCACCATGTATATTGTAAGATATACAAAAATCATTTGATATTAGCAACATGCCATTAAAAGGTACGCCAAAGGGCAGGAACACAAGGGCTAGAGTAGGTAAAGGCAGTGAACTGTGAATGACTGATTTCCTCAATCAACCTTCCATTCAGAATTTTGAAGCTGGCAAGAAAGCAACAATGACAGAGTCAAGAGAGTAAGTCCAACTGCTGAATATTTAAATCCATCCCAAGTTAGACCCAAAATTAATATGTATTTTTCAAGAGATGCCGTTTTAGAAGCAGAAAATCCACTGGGTGGTAAGAATGACTGTCTCATTTTTCTTTCAACTCATTGGGATTTGGGCATGTTTGCTCAGATGTTTCTTGACAGTAACATTGCTAAAAAAAAGTGTGTGTGTAGAGAAACCAAAGCAACATACCCGATTTGTTTTGGTCTGGCACCCTATTTCAGAAAGGAATCAGCCAATCAAATTGCCATGTCATTTCATTTGACAAATGCCTGAGTAAGGTGACTTAGACTGAGCAAATGAACAATTGTTTGGCACTGGAGTGAAAGTGAAGAGAAGGTTGTATTAAATTATCTGGACTCTCAGTTTATGGGACACACCCAAGCAGAGGTGTGTGTTGAGAGAATGAAGAATTTTCTATCTCCACTTGATTCAAACAAACTCCTACAAATATCTATAGGTGGTCCATGAGTAAACTGGAAGTTTGAGATTATTTGAAGGCTACAGTAGCAAGGAGGACCCAAATGCTTGAAGGTTAGCAAGTCTTGAGAGCTGTGGTCTCCATACAGTCCATGGGAGTTCCAACAGGGTGAGAAGGAGACAGGATGGAAGACTGATGAAAGCCTAAGAGCCCTTTGGCAAATTTTTCATGATACACCAGCTAGGCAGGACAATTTCATTGAAATCACAAAATACCCCCCAAATTTTATGCTCACAGGTGGATAGAATATTTTCTAGTGGCAGAACAGGCCATTGAGATATGGCTAACTGTACAGAAATTTATGAACCAGTACAAAAATTCTGAAAGGTGGAACAAACATTAATGTCCTTTCTCATAGTTAAAAAAAAAAAAAAAAGTGGGGGTGTTGGTGACCCCTCCCACTTTTGAAGCCAAGCTAGTTTATATATATATATATATATATATATATATATGGAAAGGCTGCTCAGACCCTTCCTTGAAGACTTTAGAAAGGATGCCCTATGGTACCTTTTTTGGCAAAAGTGCTTAAATTCATCCTGCTTAATTTGCTTTCATGTTTCATGAAGAAGTAATTGTGGCTAACAGTACACCCTTACAATTGCTCAAAATTAACATGCTGAACAAAGAGCTTCATGTACCATTAAAAGAGGTTGACATTGGCTTTGCCACCAAACATGTGATTATCAAATTCTTTGAGAATCTTCCTAACCAACTAACTGCTGGGCATACAGTTCAGGAAAGAATGTCAAACATTCTTCTCTACAACATCAAAGAATCTGCTGCAAAAATGTTGACTAAATTATGTGTCAGTAAGACATTTAAGATGACTTGATCCTTTGTTCATGATCAACTGCTTCTGAATTCCAAATGGCATACTGAACAGCAATGTGACCAAATTCTTGCTGATTGTAAAAGATTACTCACCGAGATATCCTAAGAAAATAAACAATTCTTAGAGTTTAACTACAGAATTAAAAAGAAAGGCATCAGCTCTGAAATCACAAAAGTGACCACAAAGAGACAAAAAAATAATGGTCAGCATCAAAGTATTGCAGCAAGAGACAGATGCAATGCCAGAGAAGGCTGGAGAAAAAAAAAATTATACTGCTTGCAAAATCTAAGGCCTGCTGCAAAAGTATTGTAGAAAAAAATAAAGTGTCCGTTCTAGATACCAATTTGTCTGAATGAAAAGAAAGATTACAAAGTTATAAGTAGACTAACTTCAGCATTCTTGCTAGAGCTTCATGTGTAGCACTTTATTTTTAGTAAATCCTAGTCAAATTTTTGCTCTTTGGATTCTGTTGTTTTTGTTATCTCGGGTTATTTATTTGATAAAAGCAAATTTAACTCGAAATCTTGATTTCAGTTCATTTATGCCAATCATTATGCATAATGATGCTTGTAATAACCCAGTCTTCAAGTACTATTATAAATCCATTAACTAAAAAAAAAAAAAAAATTGTCTTAATCTAATTACTATTGTTAATTAGTTTCAAATAATTTATTCCCTTAAAAGGAAGGTCTACCAGCTTTTGTCAGTTTTTCAATTTTTGTCCTACAACCATTTATTTTTTTACGAGGTAAAAGAAAAAAATGATACCTATTAAAAATGAAATTAGAAATTTCCTGTCAAGAAGAGAAAAGAGAAAAAAAAACAAAAAACAAACACTGGCAAACATTATTAATAATTAAACAATTTAAATATGAAAATATAATTATTACAATTGTGTTATTAAATTATTTTGGTGAGCTTTTGTCCATTTTTTTAACTTTTGTGATCTTACCAGGCCCCTGCTTGTTTTAAGAAATATTTTTATCAGAACTATGATCAGTAAATAATCCCTACATTAATCCAATAAAATAAATTGGACAACTTGCAAGTCTTATTTTAAATGAGTAAAAATAGACTTGACTTAGATTTGTTTTTACTTAAATTACATTGTAATTGTACCCTAACACTAGGAGCACTAATTTGCAATTAAACAAATCTTAGATAAATAAGCTGAAAACTAAAGTAAATATTATTTTGAATTAAAACATTTTTTTTGGAACTTATCTTTTAATAGTAAAATTTAGAATGAAAATGTACTATGAAAAGTTACATACTTTCATTTCCAATCAATTCACCGAACATTTTCAGTCAAAACCATCTATTTTATTCCTTACTATTTAGTACTATTATAAATCATTTAAGTAAAAAAAATTGTCTTAATCTAATTACTATTGTTAATTAGTTTCAAATAAGTTATTCCCTTAAAATGAAGGTCTGCCAGCTTTTGTCAGTTTTTCAATTTTTATCCTACAACCAATAATTTTTACAAGGTAAACAATTGTCTGGTACTGAAGAGAAAATGAAGAGAAGGTAGTAGTAAATTACTAGACTCTTAAGAGAGTCGTTTTTTAAACTCACAAAAAATAGTAAATGAACAATACTTTGTATTCATATTCAGACATGGGTTTTTGGTTACTATAAATATCCAACAGAAATAATCTTTGATATTAACCCTGAATTTTGAAACCAGTTTATATTTAAATACATTTAAAAAATATCCAGTTTCGAATGTAAAATATCAAACCAAAGTTATGTTTAAAATAATCCACAGTAGATTTGTTAACTGTAACAATAACATTAATTTTGTGATTTGAGAGAGAGGTTCTCAGATAATTTAATTTTCCAGGACAAAATACAAACACTTTCCAGGGTTTAACCACCCCACCCCGAAAAAAATCCCTATTTTTCCAGGGTTTCCAGTTTTGGAAAATTTACATTCTATTTTCCAGGACACATGGGAACCCTGCTCTTAGTAATAACATTTTGATGATAGAACTTAGTTTTCATCAATTTTGGGACATTTTTTTCATCATAGTATGCCATTTTTTTTTTTTTTTTGGCAAATTCATGAACTTCCCTACTTTTATCCCAGAAAGGAACTTTCAGTGGATAAGCGTATGATTCCTTTCAAAGGAAGAACAAACCTATTAATGTATATGCCAGCAAAACCTGTAGGTTAGCAAATGTGAAAACCAGCTACCTCTACAATTGGCAGCTGTACTTGAGCCGAGAACAGCTGGTGTTGCTCACAAAATTTGTTTCCTTCTTGTCAGAATGTACAAAATAGTGCACAATGAACAAATTAAAAGGTCAAAAATCAAAGTAATAAAATCATCTTCATCTATGCCTAACCAATTTTCAATCACTGAGGCAGATTACTTGTTTTTAAATTAAGTATCAAGGAAGCAATAAAACATTACAGCTAAATAATAATCAATTTGAAATAAAATAACAGAAGTGATCTTTTTTTTTTTATCTAATAAGGCCACATTGAAAATAAAAGAATTACTATTAGAAGAATAAAAGTAAGTAACTTTAAATTTACATTAGGAGTGCAATAGAAAAGTTTGAAAGGTAAAGTCAAATTTCAACTTACCTTGTGCATTCTTGATCATTACATGTCCCAAGCAATTCATAGTTACATAGAAATCTCTTTGGATTGAGTTTGTGTGAAAAACTTTGGCAAGTTAATGACATATTTTCTTTTGTGCGGAAGAAAGGACTGAATCTGAAATGTAGATATTAGCAATAATGAAAAAATGCATTTGAAATAGAGAGTTAGCATGTGTGAGGAAATGTATCTGAAATTTTTGGTGTTATTTATTTTGCCATGCATTAAAAAGAAATCCAGTCAAAATCATGTGAAGACACATGAAAAAAAAAAAAAAGGTAGCAGTATGTCTATTCTTGTACATAGCGATCAATTAGAATAAACAGAAGAGAGAAAAAAATGGGGGACTCACCTATATGATCTGAAGTGTAACAGAGGACTTTTGTAAGGCTTAAAACAACTGATATTAGGCAGATTACTTTGATCATTAGACACAGGTGGCACATCTAGCTTCAAACCAGAAACCTAAAAATGGTGAGGAAAAAAAAAAAACCTTTTTCAATAACAAAAAATTCTTAAAAAATTTTCCAACAAATTTGAGAATTTAATTAATGAACAATGATATATGAAACTAAAAATAAATCACTAACTTACCGATTTTATAGGAGGTAGTAATAAACTAAAATCTTCTGTAGAATTAACTTTGGAATTTGGGGATTTCAAAAAACCCTGCATTTTTTCATGCTGAGAATGTCAAAAAAAGTGGAAGCCATTAATATAACTTATTTTTCAAATACAACAGAATAAAAAAAATTATTACTTAAATGTCACCAACTGTAGCAATATAATTAGTGAATGATCTCAAATGACTAATTTCCATTGCTTATCTCTTAAATATTTCTGTTTGAGAGGCTTTATTTTAATGAAACAATTATTCCTTTATCTTTCCTCCCTTGTTTGTTTTGAGTTATTAAAAAAAAAAAAAAAAAAAAAAATTAAAGTCAAACATAAAAAAAGTAAAACAGATGATGACATCACTATTTTAGCAGAACAATTACAAATTTACTTTATCTAACAATCGCAATCTTAGTTACCATGTAATTAAGCAGTAAAGTCATGCAATATCTGATAGAAATTAACGTTTATTTACAGATGATTATTTTATCTGAGACATGCAAAAGGATTTAATAAAAATATAAATTGAAACACAAATTTTGCATCATATTCAAAAGCAGAATAGCAGTAAGAGGAAACAAAACAAAAAAAACAAAATCAAACCTCTAACTAAAAAAGTTGGTGCCTGGTTGTTGCACTGCCAGTAAATCTTCACCTATGTTATGTTTGTTGATCTAAAACAAATCTTACACAAATCTGGTTAACAACACACTCAAGAGTAAAGGAGAGGGGTATGTTGCAAGAAAAGTAAGGAAGCAACATTCAGAACAGACAACCAATTCTTGCTTATAGAAAGCATAACAATTTATTTCTTGAGTGTTACACTTATCAAATTAACCCTTCTCAATTCCTCAGTGATGTGGTCTACCTAACTAAAGCAGGTTTGTAAATTAATAGGTGTCAGTCATTCATAAGATCTCAAAATAATTATAGCAATGACACAGATGAATCAATGCTAGTTGGTTCAACACTTCAAATAAAAATTTGTTTATGGAGCTGTAGACAAAGATGGTCTCTCCAAAACTCAGTCTGCAAATTAAAACTCTTAAGCTCTTTTCCCACAGTGAACCGAGATAGGGTCATGGTGGACATCTGGTCATAATTTTGCATAACTAGCATGCTTTGAAAGTGGTTGAAGACTCATTAGAATTGCACTAGTGAGAAGATGATTTTTTATTTTTTAACAATTTTCCAAAAATCTGAGCCTAAATTTTTATATTTGGGACACCAAACAACAAAAGGGATATAACTAGTATTTAATTGATTACTGGTAAATCGTTGAGACAATTCTGATAAGTGATTTTAAAAAAAAAAAAAAAAAAAATACTTAAGGTCTTGGGCTGAATTATCATATTTGGACACAAAAAAGTGTGTGTGTGGGGGGGGGGGCTTTATTCAATTTAAGCTGATGATTATAATGATGTTTAATGCCCATTTAATCTGTTTTATCAAGGTGGGAAGTTAAGATTATTTTTTTAAGCAATTTGCCCCAAGCAAGGCAGGAGTGCCACTAGTACACAAGGGGTTACAGAGAGTGAGAGTAAGAGTAAAGAGGAGTGTTTGGGAAAAGGATAAAGAGAAGGACAGGGATCAAGGTCAAGGCATCAGAAGATGTCAATTGACACTACATTTGCAGATTATAGCTATCAGGGAAGCAAGTGATAGGAAGGGAGTTCCACTGATGGGGGGGGTGCGAGATAAGCTGTTGGAGTAGGAGAGATGGCTACATTTAGTTGACAGAGAAAGGATGGGATTGAGATGCCAACTTAGTAGCATGCTTAAATTCATGCAATTTGGGAACCAGTGAAAGTAGCTAGTTGGCGCAGTTGCCATGAAAGTACTTGTAGAAAAGGCAGAGGGAAGCAACAGCACATTTGTGAGATAGCGACTGCAGACGGGATGCCAGTTCACGACCAACCAAGCTGCCTATCTGTGTCTGGATTTTGTCTAGGACCTCAAGATTTTGAGAGCACCAGACCATATATGGCAACAGTATTCCATGCAAGGACGAATGGTTGATTTATATATTTGAAGGATGGATTCCGGCAAGAAGAACCTTCTGGTGTGACACAGAGAACCAACTTTCCTTGTGGTAGATGAATCAATGTAGTTGTTTCACTTCAGGTCAGGTTTGATTCCTTAAAACCTTGTTAATTTACAAATTTAAACTCAGATAATTCTAGGTACCAATCCATTTTATTGTAATTAAAATGCTTTTCCTTTCTCCAAAGCCTACAAAGAAAACCTGACCTGATATAGTTGTAAAATCCAAATTCCTATCTAGCATATCACATGAACTTCAAGTTAATTCCGATTCCAACTGATAACATGTAGAGATTAATTCACTTTTAAAATCCACATTCGTAATTCAGTTACATTCCCTCCCTCAACAACTTTTACTTTACATGGTAAATTACAAACACATGAATTTGCATTCCAACCAGCCACCAATTCAAGATTAACTTGTAAAACCTTCACCAGAAAAATTGGGATATAAAAATTACTTACCAAAACTTTTCGAAGACTTGTAAGTTGTGATGATTCTGGCATCTTAAAGCAGTCTTCTTGATTCTCTGATGGCAAATGTGGGACTGCTAAATCAAACTGTATATTTTCCTTATTCTGCACAATTTCTGGCTTCATGTTGGAGTTGAGCATAATAAGAGATTTCCTGCGCATGGGCACAACTGGCTTGGCATTCTGAGAGTGATCACTGTATTCCGATTCATCTGTACAGTCAAGGGCTATTTTCTCAAGCCTGGGCAGGGGCTGTGGCTTTGATGCCGCAGCTGCTGCTTTTTTCTGAGCTTGCATCTGAAGCCGACTTAACTTTTCAGCATACTCTAATTGCATCTGTTCTAACCGTCGTTTCTCTCTGGCTATCTCCTCCACATTTTTTCTCTTCTGAACAGTTGAATTGTTGGTATTGGACACATGATTAGCAGTTAAAACATTTGATTTTTGCTGGAATAGATTAAAGAGAAAAAATATTTTAAATATTTATGGCTATACCATGAGTATTTTTCAAAATTTATCCATTATATATTTGGAATTAATGCAGTAGCTAGAAAATGACTGCACAAAAAGTTTAAAAGTTTTTAATTTTAATACATTTATCTTAATAGCTATGAAACTGATCTTATCAAGGAAAAGATCTTCCACAACTTATTTGCTAGTACAATTGTTTTGCCAGTTAAGCAAAATTTTTTTCTTTGTGTATATACAAAAAAAGTTCACCCCTGCCACTTTTTTTTCTTGATAGATTGTGCAAATGTTGGAATTTTTCCTTTCAAACATATTGAAAAAGAACATAGCATAGAGGGTTTTTATATGAGAAAGCAAACAAACCATAGATATTTACTAAGCTTAGTTTTATATTATCCAAAGTCAAATGGGGGTAAGCAGCAATCTCCCAAGTAGAGAGCCTATCTGCATACGAGCCCAGAAAAATCAGCATTTGAAATCCTAGCTTTTAGCTGGATTTTAATACCAAGCAAAAGGGAAAAAAATATTTCAGTAACATGGCATGTTGAAGTAAAAAATTTTTTATACAATTCAATTTAAATAAGAAAACAGACAACCATAAGGATCCATTAGGAAATAACTGGTCTGATTTGACATTGAGCTCTTTGGATGACATCCTCCTTGAGATTATCCATACGGATTATTCAACTTTTCATTACTTAACTCACTATCTCTCATATATATATATATATATATATATATAGCAAAAGAGACTCCCCCCCTCTTTTTTAATTAGTTTATGCTAGTAACTTTTTAAATTAATCCTTTTCATTTCATGAGAAAGAGTTTAAGTAGTAAATCTGAAATGGCCCAAACATTTTAAAATTATTTACATGACTATAGTCCCTCATCTATGTCATCATAACATTTCGACTGTTGTGTCCTCCAATATTCAGAGTGATTGTCCCTCCAGCTAACCTTCAGGGAAATTCAAACTGAACCCTTTACTTAATCTACTGGACAATAGTAATTAAAGTGTTGGTTTGCAAATTTGGCAACAGTCATTGTGAACAAGTTCAATTGTTGGTCTGGATAGTGTGTACTTTGACATAGTTGAAACTGTGAGCAATAACTGAGCAGTACTATATAAGAACTAAATGAGATCTCTGTGCATGGATAGCAGAACAAGAACAATTTATCCCTGTAGTTTAAATAAGGGGTTCAGTTCAAAATTCCCTGAATGTTACCCAGATCAAAATTCCCTGAATATTACCCTGATAAAGGCCAGAGAGTACAATGTTTAAAGGGATGACAATTGTCCATGTGTAAATAATGATAACCCCCTCATTCCAGAAACTCAGATAGAAATCATTTAATATTTAACTTAGCCATAAACACAACTGTTACAGTAAAACAATCCAAATTCTGAAGATAATTAAGATTATATGTGTAGAAATATTGTGTCAGACAAGAACAAACCAACAAATTGATAAATTGGAGATGATTGCACATAAACTCAAAGCTAAACTCAACAGCAATAATGTGGAGAATAATCATGACTAAATTTCAATTCTAAAACACTTGAGGTGGTGAGGAACAAACATCACAATGCCTGAACACATTTAATAAAAAACTTACCAACTTGGTTGACAACAAAGGTAGTTCTTGTTTGTTGCCAACACTGTCCACAGCAATTGTCCTAGGCTGATAACCATTACCATACAGTCGTTTGCCTATTTGCAGGAGGTTCTTCTCCAACTGGAGGACACTGGACTGATTTAACTGTAGTCGGCTTTTCACATGCTGAATCTAAAATTTGCAACAGTAATATTTAAGGAAGGAATAAACTAAAAAAAGAGAAAAAAAAAATTAATTCAACTGACACTGAACCCCCTACTGAAAAAAAAAAAAAAAAAAGCTCGACCAGAACAAAAACAGATAATTGAATTAAATAATTAAAAAAAGACAAAAAAAAACAAAAAACAAAACAAATGAAAAATTTACTTCTGCTTTGACTTTGGTCACTTGTTGTTGGTTGACTTTAACAAGTTTCTCAGACTTTTTCAAGTTCTCTTTAAGGACTTCACAACTTTTCTCGGCTGATTTTAGATTGGTAAGGAATTTGGATGCCCGTGTCACTAAAGTTTTCATTTCAGCCTGATCCCGCAACATTTTTTTCCTGAAAATACAAAGAAAAAATAAAATAAAATAAAAACTAACAACAGAATAGGTAATCTGTAAAACAAATATTTTTGTCAGTCAACAAATTCTAAGGTGTTCAGACAAGGAGCAAGAATATTTGCCAGATTTTGTTCAACAATTCTCAAACCTGTTAATTAAAAATAAAATAAAAAATTAATATTAAAATAGAAAGTATAGAAATATTTGAAATGTCGCAATCTTCTCTGCTGAATCCTAATTTTTAGTTCTCCTATTTGGACACAGTTATTGTTTTTGTTTTTCATCATCCTTAAAACAGCTTCTTCATCACAAGCAAGATATTACATGAAATCCAAAAATGTTTACTTCTATTCATGTGATACAATATATAATTTTGTATAATTCCATATATCAACAGTATTTAGAAAAACATGACAAACTGGAAAGGTTTTTTGGGACACGTTTCATCCATTAGCATTTCATTGGATTGGGCTTTTATCGACGTTGCCACATCTACACGTGCACAAAACAGGAGATGCAGGTAGTTTCACAATCTCTTTTGAGAGAATATTTTTTCTCAATCTAGCTGAAATCATCTGTATTCTTTTTAATTTTTTTTCTTCTCTCCATCACCTTTGTCCCTAATTATCGCACACAGTGACAATATGAAATCTACCAAGAATGATGATACATTGTAAAAGTCTGGATGCAAATTTATTGTGGCTGAACTATAGATCAAGGCACTTTCCAGACATTTTCGTTTCAGTGGATTATCTTCTCTTTTAATCAAAGTAGTATTCTCTATGTCAAAACTGTGATCCGTTAGCTTCATTTAAGGCTTCAACTAAAGTTTAATTTTCTTAAAAATTGCTTAAAGTGAAAGATTAAAATTTAAAAATTAAAAGATTATTTAATTTTAAACTAAGGGAATATGATGGACTTTCACGACTTAAAAAAATAAATTTTCATAAATTCATTCATGAATTTTTTTTTTTTATTAAAATTTTATACAAGTATATACAGCAAAAACAGAGGAAAGAGCAAGAATAATAAAACAAATCACAATTCCAACATGTCCATTTTTATAGCATTAATAGCTTTGTACTAACCAAAAATTTTATTGACAATTAGGGAATTTTCGTTAAACTTTTTAAAAATCTGTGGTGCCTCACCTCTAATAAGTCATTGCATCATATAGTTTTATACAGTTGAATTAACTTTTAAATACTAATATCACCAGTTTTATAAAATGGATATATAATTATTATAATCACAAATTTCCCCAAAAATTTCTTCTGATAAGGTTATAATAAAATTAACTTTCAAGCAAATTTTGGAAATTTTTTTGTTATGGATCGAGGTAAACATTAAGATTTTGCTGCTCCACTGTAATACTGTTATAAAAAAAAAAAAAAAAAAAATTTTTTTAAGTGTGAAATTAAGAACAGAAATTGCCCATTTCACTGAAATAAACAAGTAGAACTTAAAAATTATACTACTGCATAAATTATGCTATTCGTCATAAGATTTACAAACAAAATTAAGTAGAAAATGTGTTTAATACCTTTGCTCGACATATTTTACTTCCATTTGCCGGAAACCTGCATCAGCTGCCTGTAAGTCTACTTCTTGTTTTTTCAGATCTTTCAGTCGTTCAGCAGTAGCCAATTCTTTTTCAGCCATTGTCAACTGCTTAGCATCAGGTACAGGGCTCTTTTCAACTTTAGTCTATTAAAAATTCAAAAACATTTTATTTTTTTTTTTTTTTTTTTTACTTATGCATTTATTGGCAACAAAAACTAGCTTGGAATTAGATGTAAAACTTCTTAGAATAAATATATATATATATATATATATATATAAAAAAATAGGCTTCAATTTCAGTTTCAAATTATAACTTTCTTTGTTTGAATCACTTTCTCTTCTCACTGCTTTTTCCTAAAATATGACAGAATAGTACTTTGCTCAAAAATTGTTCTAGAACAGACTTGATAAAGGATATGATAAGCTTTAAAATAAAATACATACGAAGAGAAAGTAAACCCTTATTAAAAAAAATAAAATAAAAATATTTCTCAAAGCCATATTACAAAGTAGAAAAAGAAAGATCAAATATGAACTCTTGGGCACACAAGTGTTATCAGATAAGTGCAAGATGCCTTTACTTTATTCCTTTCTACGGTTGACTGTCAAACAGTTTCATTTTAAATGGCATGAAATGAAGTAATTAGTATTTTACAAGCATTTCTTAAGAATTCTCTAGGTATTAAAAGCAGTAATTTATTGATAGACAATCTGCTGATTGAAAGAAAGTCAACAAACTGATACAAAATAAAATTTCAGCACACTGAAAGACAATACCAATTTTTAACTAGGTACAGTATGTGCATGCTTAGGCATAGCAGATATATTATATATATATATATATATATATAAAATTTCAAAGTCTTTGGCTATCTTATGATATAAAAATACCAGTGACCTACTGTTTTAATGGTAACATGCTTCAGTGACTGATCATTCACTGTAATCTAGCTAAATTATCTGTACCGGAGTATAATTTTTGCCCCATTACAAACAGAAGTTGATCAAAAAACTGAACATAGAGGGTGTTTCAATTTTATTTTCAACATCCATTGATGTATCAGGAAAAAAAAAAAAAAAAACTATGTACAAACACTTCGTTATAAGAGACATGTTATTATGTATTGATAATAAAGTAAAAACTGGTCTAACATGAACCAACAACTCAAAAAATCTTCAAAAGTCAGTCAAGCAAATAAGCCAATTCTGAGGTCATATATAATATGATCCTACCTGTATGAAATACTAACCTCAACTGATTTCCGAGCATCTTTAAGGAATTGATCAAGTCCTGAAAGCATTGCCATTGGCTGTGGGGCATCAGATTCAGTTTCTGTTTCAGCATCACTATCAGATGAATCTTCAGCTAGGTTAATGACAACAGATGGATGTTTTGGCATCTTAGGATATAAAACAAAAAAACAAAAAAAATCAGAACAATGATACAGCAACAAAATAAAAACAATTTCAAACTTGCTATCTAAGCTGAGTGTCTGCTAATGTCTAGAATTAGAAACTGAATTTCTTACCACTTTTGGAGGATAATATGGCTTCTTCCGTTCTTGTTCAACTTTTTCTAAATGGAAAGGTGACTGGCTCCTGGACGAACTTGGTGAATCCTCTTTCAGTGAACTAGCCTAAGTAAGATAAAATCATTTAGCTGAATAGACCCTAATTAGATTATATAACATTACTAAAACAGATCTTATATTTTCTTAAAGTAAAATGTATACTTTTTTTGCTTTTTTTTTTTTTAAATGATTGACATTAGAAATATAAAATTGTAAGAAATATATTGTACAAGCTCAAAAAGCAGTTGATAATCAGAAGTGAATAAAAATTACATTGTTGGAATATATAGTCTATAGAGATAGTTGTTCATTCTTAAGCTGAGGTTTATAATTCTACACAATGCTTTCATAATAGATTATTGCAAACAGAATTATCTCAGGTTTTTGGAATGGGATTACACATCAAGTAGGAGTCACAGTAAAAAAAAAAAAAAAAAAAAGTTCTCCAGCACAACATGTATGAGTAATAGTTTTGGTATACAAACTTCAATTAGTCACACTGCAAAATAACATTGACTCCCTCAATATTTTGATCAGACAATTATTAAACATTTGTTTAAAATTTTCATTGCTAATGACACTTATAAAAAGAATAAGTTCCATTTTAAGTTTTATTCCAACAAATTCCTTTGTATAATAGATGTTAACACAAAGCTTTAACCAATCACTTCTAAGGCCTTCTTGGCATACATAATTTGTATTTTGGTTAAATAAATTTATCATTGCATGAAACACTGAACATTTTGATAGCAAAATACCATTTCTTCTAATATCTCCAAAGAATATAAAATCAATCCAGTTTAAGAAGAAGAAAAAGAAAAAAAAAAAAAAAAATAAGAAAAAGAAAAAAAAAGAAAGAAAAAGAAAGAGAAAAAAGACAAAATGTAAGATTGATAGTTAATTCAATAATGTGGCTTAATCATCACAGAAAAAGATCACTGCAATATAAGAAAACAAATCAATTTGACACCTGGTTGAACAAAAGCAGTTTTTAAACATTGATTTATCTGGATGATAAAACTTTAAAAAACAGGTGTCCAGTTAGGTATGCTGGCCAGCAGAAAAGAGCTGCAAAAGTCAAGAGAAGATTTTGTTTGTTTTCTGCTGTCTATATTTCTGCACAGCATAAGCAAACTTAAAATTTTAAAAACTCATTTAACTTTTCCAAACAACATTCTGAAGAAAGTATAAATATCTATGCTGATAATACAACATTATATATATATACACACAGTACTGCCTTAATGGTATGTTTGATCAGCATGATAAGGTCAAATTGATAGCAGATCTATAAAAAAAAAAAAAGATTATATTGAATCAATTGCTAGGTTTGCCACTAGGAAAGTTGGATCACCGTTTTGTGCTTGACAACTTATATAGAATCTATCTTACACATTTATAAGTCTACCATTCATCCATGCATTGAATATTGCTGTTACGTCTGGTCTAGTAAGAATCATATCAAGTTGCAATGCATTAACTGTTGAAATGAAACATATGAACAGTCAAATATGACCTTGTGTCAATTTTCTCATTATTTTGGCTGGTCTGATTTAATAATTACTGATTTCATTAATATTATATTTCTTTTACTTCAAGACTATCTTATATGACATTACATTTATAATGATTTTTAACAAATTTAAAGCCAGACACTTCAGTTATACACTGTTGGGATTGGCTTCTCATCCAATAGCACACTAGATGAAAAACTGACAAACTTTGAATGATCATAACTTGATTGCTAATTAAGCTACCAAGAGAAATTTGGTACCATTTTTTGTCATGTTGTCTATTAAAGGTTTGTAGGTACATTGAAAATAAAATGGATCTTTTCTGTTAATTCACCTGAAAATAAAAAGAATGTATATTTACTAAAAATAGTACGAGTAGCAAACATGGACTTATTCTTCATTTTGGCATTGTGTCGGGTACTTTCGATTGTTTGCATGTGAGTCAAGGTTGCTGGGTCAACAAAATTCATACTGTGATTTACATCAGACAGACATATTTGGGATCATCCTTCAAAAAGGTATATCCTTTCCAACAATCCAACATAATTGTAGTCCCATGTAAAACACAGCTTCAGATAGAGTTCAATAATGTAGAGGCTGTTCTATATTCCAACAACTTCATGGCAAGTTAAACAAACTTTAATTTAAAATTTATAATTTCTTGCGATGAATTAATATTTGTAAGAAGTAACTTTACAACAATTGGGATGAATTAACAGAAAAGATCAAATAAAATTTTAATTTGGAAGACCTACTAGAAGAACACCAGCCTGTGAAAATGAATGTTATTACATTAGCGTTGTCGAATCTCAGTACAGTTAACAACAATTATTTATCAAATAAGTCAACTATTATGAAGTTGTGGACAGTACTTACCAGTATAGACTGTGGAGTATTGTTGTTGCTTGTGTCTTTTCTTCGGCTGGCCATAGATTGCAAAAGTTGTGCTCTGAGCAATTTTTCTTCTTCCTCATCTTCATCATAAGGAGGCTCGGGAGGCTTTTCCGCTTCAGGGTAAGGTTCTTCTGGCAGAGGGGGAGGAGGAGGTGGTGGCATGCTTAACAGAGTAGGCGGAGGAGGTGGTTGTGGTATAACAGAGGGATATAGAAGATGGGCAACAGGGCTAGCAGACGTTTTATTGAGGCTGTCATCAGGTGGTAAAGGCGGAGGTGGTGGTGGTGGAGGTAGTTTTAGCCACCCTTCAGGGCGATCAGGCCATTCAAGCTTCAAATCCGAAAAATTCTGATCCGGAAATACATTGGGAAGCTAAATGAAACAGAAATAAGAGAAGCAATCAACAAACACAAGGTATACATGAAATATCTACTTGAAAAAAGTCTATAATGGTAGAAAGTGATTAAAGACTGGCACTTAATCCGATCTTTAGTTTGGGATGACACTTTCATTAATGGCCACTGTAAAATCTAGCATAAATTAAAATAATCTGGTATTACAGGATTCTACGTATAAATCATTAAGAGTCTGTCTATATTTCTGAGATGAGGTATTATGTACATTATTCGAAATATTGTCCTCATCTTTGTTGCCATATTTATCACATTTTGTCCGTTGTACACTCCGGCCTTCTTCAGGTGGTTGGAATTTCGAACTGAACCCTTTATTTCGCTCACTGGGGTAGACTGTTCTAGTTCCTCAAGGACACATGGCACAGTGGATAAAGACGTTGGTTAGATCCAGTGACAGGACACAAAGAGTGTGAGTTCAGTACCTGGTTAAGGCAGTGGAGAACTTTCAGAGGGAAATTAGCAGGAGATAACTGATAACTGACATCCATTAAACATGGCACATGGAACTAGAACAGTCTACCCCAGTGAGCAAAATAAAGGGTTCAGTTCGAAATTCCAACCACCTGAAGAAGGCCGGAGTGTACAACGGCCGAAACGTTGTGATAAATATGGCGACAAAGATGAGGACAATAGTCTGAATAATGTAAATAATATAAATCATTAAATCTGACCATCCACTAAAAAATTGGGCAGTAGCATCAATAGTATATTACAAAAAACAAAAATATTTACCAGCACTTGGTCTCTTTTTATATCAATATCTTCAATCTCTGGTACTGTAGTTGTACCATCATCAGAATCTATGTCCATGGCAACCTCTTCATAATTGTCCTGCAAGAGTTTGGATGTTTTTCCATCTCCTTTGGCATCAGATTTCTTGGATGAAGGAGACTGTAATAAATAAAAGCATTTTCAAATGTTTTCCTCGATGGACACAAGATGGAAATGGTTCTAATAAATAAAGTACATCCATTATCGCCTGGTATGGAACAGATGCCACAGAATTGAAGATTCGTAAATTAAAGACAATGTACGATGTTTTGTTCTGAAAAACAAAATTGCAAGACCAAAAACATGCTGAAAAATGAAGATGTAAAATGAAATTGCAGTGTTCAATAAAATGATATTTTTCAAGATTAAAAATTGCAGCATTTATAGAAAACATTTAAAATTGCAACTAATTTGTCAAAAAAATGTAGAAATTAAAACCAAATCAATTCTCTTACATTTCAAATGAGAAAAGACTATCAATAAATTTCATATCTTTATTTATAAATGGCATGCCTTATACATGAATACAAAATACACTGATGACGTATTTGAAAGCATTCTGTCAAAGATCAAGAGCCAAATGCAAACACCTGCTATTTCAAATAACAGTTTAGATGTTTTGTTTTTTGTTTATTTTATTTAAATGTATTCACAGGCACCTGAAAGCAAAATAACTTATTCTTTAACATAAATATTATATTAATACATAATTTATAGTACACATTTAGGATCGCTCCGAAAGTGATGCATCCTATTTTATCAGGAAAATGTATTAGTAGTATAGTAATAGGAGAACCTTTCTGCTAAATAACCCATAACATTTTTTTTTTTTTTGCACTTTGTTACAAACAGTAAGTCGTCCTGGATATGATGATAAACTACATTTGACAGATTGGAGGTTTTAAGGAGCAGGAATCACCCCTTAATTGCTGTCATTCCCAGGCCCACTGACCTCGGGGTGATAGCATCTGATAGGCCCACAGAGACATGGGCAAATAGTGAACCCTCAAACAAAAACAAAACACTAGGAAATACATTTTTATAGTAAAATTATCAACAATACATATTCTGTAGTTGAAGGTATACAATTGCATCCAATATATATATATCATAAATTTACTTGTTTAAAAATATATTTCCATCGCTACACAGGAATTACCAGGATTCAAAAACAGAAGCTAAAAACTTCAAATTCAATTATAGAATTAAATTAAAGTCCTTAGTTCTGTTTCATTTTCAAGTGAATTTTGGAATAACTTATTTTTAAATTTACTGAGTTTTATATGCACATACATTCATAATATTAGTTTCTATGGATATGGGGAAAACCAATCATTTTAACAAGGGGTGGTAGGGTATTCTTTTTCACCGTCAACTATTGTATCAACATATTGGTTACTTTTGAAAAGATGTTAAGTCAAGGTAGGATAGGGGTGCCTTTTTCAAACGAATGAAGACATCTGTTCAACGAATGTCATCCAGTCTTTTTTGGCACTGTTTTCAACATTAAATTTGTGCTCGTTTGCATAAAGATTTTTTTCTAAAAGGGTTGTTTGTATATATATTTATATTTATTTGTATTGAACTACAATTTTAAAATATTATTCTTACTTTTAATCATAGGCTATACATCTTTTAAAACAAATAAATGTAATAGAATTACTTAAATTATTTACAAATTATTATTTAAATATAAAATATAAATAAGTATATTTCATTTATCGGTTTTTATTTTTATTTTTTTGTTAAACATTATTTAAGGAAAAGTTTTGACAATGTAGGCAGAGAATAGCTATTTCATTTCTTTGATTAAGTAAATTTTTTATAAACCTCATACTATATAGTTTCTCATGTATGCACAAAGGACATGGGTCATTTAATTACCTACTTATTCTATCTTTTCTTATTAATTTCCATTTCAAAGTAGGTGATTTATTGGTTTCTTTTAAGTGCCAAAAATATTTCAGGATTTACTGAAAAAGAATAGACAACATGCACTGAACGGATGTCATCGTTTGTTTGAAAAAGGCACCCCTACCCTACCTTAACCTCTTTTCAAAAGTAACTAATATGTTGATACAATAGTAGTCAGAGAAAAAAAAAAAGAATACCCTACCACCTCTTGTTAAAATGATTGGTTTTCCCCATATTCATAGAAACTAATATTATGAATGTATGTGCAAATAAGACCCAATAAATTTAAAAATAAGTTATTCCAAAATTCGCTTGAAAATGAAATAGAACTAGGGATTTTAATTTTATTTAATTCTATAATTGAATTTGAAGTTTTTAACTTCTGTTTTTGAAATATGGTAATTCCTGGGTAGCAATGGAACCATATTTTTAAATAAGTAGATATATAATATTCATGTTCTGTAGATTTGCATTGAGCATCGTTTTGTAAAAATAAAAATATCATTAAGAACACCAGATTATATATCTTACTGTTCTTTCTCTTTAATTATATATATATATATATATATATATATATATATATATATATTAGTTGCAGCCATAAAATCAATTCCAAAATATTCAGATTTTGGCATTAAATAACCTATAGTGGTTGATATGCCACTAAATAAAACCAATCAACCAACAGTGAGCATAACTCAGGCAAAATAGAACCAGGCATGGAAGAATGGCACTAAATTCCTCGACACAGACTGTTTATAGTAGGCGGTGGTTAATGCTACTCAGTAGTGGCAACTGCTACATTACGAGCTCAACACAGCTGTCAACCCTTGAAATGAAAACTGCTTGAATCAGCTCATCTGCAACAGTAGTGGCTATATGAAAAAATAAGGTTTTGAGCTGAAACTGCTCCAGTCAATTGCTTTATTGTGCTCTGTTGAAGATTCTGTGAGAATAGGTGTATTAAATAAATTGAACTTTACACTAAAATAATGTGCATTTAACAGATATTGAACTGCAATACACCAGATGGGGTTGAAATATTCTGAAAGTAAATTGTGTGAATAAATTAGTCTGAATGAATAATAAACTTGCAAAGATGATTCTTTTGGTAAATCAAATAGCTTGATAATTTTTTGATATAATCATTGAGAAATGCATAGGTGTAGAAGGCTTACTTTGCTATGGCTGAGCCGGAAACTAGGAAAGTCTCTTTTCCGTTCCCTAACAAACTTCGCCAGCTTCTCCAGTTGCTCCAATGGATCGTGCACTTCCAAAATTTTGCATACATCTCTACGTTGGTCATCAGCAAGCAGCTGCTTTTTACGATCAACTCCCAACTTGGAACGTCGAGATCGGTCGGACTGATGTCGTCGTGCAAGATGAACTTTCCTACGTGGAGCACTACTGCAGGATATTCGATCTCGAAGTACTGAAAGCAGAGTGTAAAAGGTGAAAAAAAATATAAAAGGAAAAAGAATTTCATTTTCAGGTTAAAAGTTAAAGTTCATGAGGGAGTTGGAAGAAATTGAACCAATTAAAAAAATAAAAAACAAAACAAAACAAAAACAAAAAAAAAAAACAAAAAAAAAAACAAAACAAAACAAGTGCTTTTATTCAGAAAAAAGCATTTTTGAAATCACATTCAAATAAACAAAATTTGTTTTTTTTTTTTCTTCTCCTCACTTCTGAAGACAAATAGAACATGTCTTAAAATGAGAAACAGGAAAAATTAAATTAAATTTAGCAACACAGAATAGTCCACTCTTATCAAGAAATGAAGTCTAAGACCCTCAAATGAATGCCTGAAACTGCAGTTGTCTATATACTAGGTTTTTCCTAAACATGCATACCTATGCTTATAGCTTAATTTATTAACTAGGCACAATATGACATTAACAACAATATGCTGCAATGAAAGTTATAAGATGGAGATTTCATTTTTACTGTAGCTCTTAGCAACCTCAGCATACAATTTCTCCTTTCTTTATTGTCACAAACTTTCATTACCCTTGTGCTTTGGAGCCATTATTAAATATACCTTACAAATTGTTTATTTCTAGAGCTGGCTGTGGGTAATAAACTGCAGGTAAGTAGGAGCTGGTGTAAGCCACTGTATCCTCAAAACATATCTACCATTAAAATACAAGGGATATGCAATATTCTGTGACTTAAGTGGTTATTGTGGCAATCAGACATGTGGATACTAGTCACAGGATTCTTTCCCAATGACCTTTATGCTTTAAAGAATCTTTAAAGCAATATTTTAGAGGTATTACTTGTACATTTTATGGTAAAAAATATAGTATTGAGATAGTGAGTGAAGTAGATTTTGAGCAATACAAGCTTTGCAGATTTTTGGTTTTTTTTTTTAAAGAGGAAAATGTTTTATTGGTAAAATAAAAACTAAAAAAAAAAAAAAAGGATCCAAGTCATTATCTGCATCCTTTTTTTTTTTTTTAAAAAAAAAAAAAAAAAAAAAAAAAAAAAACAAACAAAATTTGAGAAAATTCCCATTTTTTTTTTAACAACTTAAAATAGTTGTTAAAAAAAAAATGGGAATTTTAAAAATTGAAACAGCCTTAAAATAACAATCATTGTAGAGATAACTGAATTTAAGAAATGGAATTTTTGTAAAGGATAAAAGTTAACCCACATGAAAAAAATGTATTTGAAAACTCAGCGTAAGAGGACTAATAAAGATTTAGTAAAAAAAAAAAAAGGAGGAAAAAATCCCTCTTCTCTTGAATAGGATTAAAACAAAAAAGTTTTGGGAAAATTAGCAAAAAACTGAAAGCCATTTACCAGACGGTTCCCTCTTTCGTGCTGATCTTGCAAGTCTGGAACTGAGGCTGTTGGAGAATGAACGGGAATGCCTAACTGAGGTTGTCCTTGACATTGATTTGTCATGCTTTAATGAAGACATAGTAGATTTTGGTTTATTACTGTCTGTGGAGGCAAGCGCTATGCGGCGTAATTCTTCCAACTCCAAGTCTTCATCATCCATTTTCTGCAAGAACAGTTTTTTTTTTTTTCCAATTTATCTAAAAATCTGTATATCATATCATATAAATATACAAGACAAGGATCTATTACATGTAAATAAATTGGGTTTATGTACAGATTTGAAAGGCCTTCTCTAATTAAAACTTTTAATAATCTTAACAGTGTCTGAAAAGAAACAATTTAGAGTTGCCACCATTTAAAAAGGTTTCCTTAACAAATGCTGTAAATAATTCTGGTATTTATTAAATTGATTTGTAAAAGTTTGTATAGTAATGAAAACTTGTACAGAAGATCATTTCATATTGACCTTTCAGAAAGATGCAATAAAGAGAATGAGTAAAAATCAGTTTTAATAGGCACATACCATTTTCTTATCATTTTTGGAATTTTCGGATACAGATGCAGCATCCATACTGTCACCAGCCTCTGAACGTTTGATACTGGGAGAGCTTTCTCCTGGAGCCTGGAAACACCGATGGGAAATCGACACTGTTCTGTAGGAACCATCTTGTGTAATGTATTGAGCTTGATGAGACATTCCACTGCTGGTGTTCTCATCGGTGTAATTCAAGTCAGAAAGCCCACATGTAGCTCGATCTTCTTCCTCTCGTAAACTAGCCAACTGTTCCTGGATATTACGATATTTTTCCAATAAATCCTCATAATTGCCATCATCTTTTAAGCCTGGAGCCTGGCTGCGACTGCCACAGAGGAACTGTGAACCACTTTGTTTCCGCAAATAACGTTTTTTTTCCCAATCTTGAAAGCATATAATCAAGGAAACATACATTTTCATAAAAAGGCTCTTTGCAGTGCCATCAAAAATTACTCAAAGTTTTAACTATCCTACTCCTGTCTGTTTAATAAAGTTTTTGTTATAATAATGTTAGAAATATAGTAAATATAAAAGAAAACACTTGGATATCAGGGAATAAGTTAAGGTTATAACTGACCTGAGATAGTTTTCTAATAGAATATACTTTATAATAAAAAAAATTCATTAATGAATAAGCATTGAAATTCTAAATAAAATCCTTATTTTCTGAATTGTAAAATACAAAACCCAATAAAACTAAGACATTAATTAAAAAAGCTTTTAATGGCTTTTATGAATAATATATTAAACACATTGTCTGAAGCCAAATATTTTTTTCAATGAATATTTACTAGAATTGTTTTCATTTTTTTTTTCAATTTTAAATATAAAATGTGATAAAGTTATTAAGTTTGAATATGTATCTCTGGAAATGCTCTCATTAAAAATCTATTTTGACAGATCTTAAAATTGTAGGCTTATTACAATCTGCGAAGCATTTCTATTTTTATAATAATTTTTTAATATGCCAAAAAACGTATTAAAAACGTTTCTGGCAAAACTACAGAGGTACAATTCAGAAATAATCTCCCACCCATGTTTTAAGATTTGTTTCTCCTGACAGTGAGGGTCTGGCCTCTAATTTGCTCTGATTTCATGTCAGATTCTCTGACTGAACAACCATCATCCTCAAATTTTCAAATTTATTTTTTTTTAACGTATTTCACTAAATATTTTCTTTCCATTTCTTTTTTTTTTTTTTTAATAATCAATTTTTTCTTTTTTAGTGAGAGATTATTAATTTTTTGTTTTTAGATTCAATTTTAGAGATGGAAACAGTGAAAGCTTTGGACATATCTTCATTAAAAAGTACAAAAAAAAAAAAAAAAAAAAAAAAATCATTATTAGACTTTTGAAAGTATTTAATTTTTAAGAATTACTTTATAGTTAAATAAGCTAATTCACTTAAAATTAAAAAATACTGACACTTCTGATAGATAAATTGCCCTGATGTTAGTTGTCGATACATTGGCATAAATGTCAATTCACACCTCCAAAACCAATCATGATGGTTAGACATACTTCTTTTATTTCCAACTAAATTTTTTCTAAAAAAAATTAACTATGTTTGTTTAAAATTACATTAAGTATAATTTAAAGTTTCTAATTTTTCAGAAATAACTTTTGAAAAAGTATAATAGAATTTTACAAGATTTTTAAATGGAGAATCTCACTTTTGTTTACAAAGTTATCAAAAATGGCTGACATGATTGATTTTATGTTAATTTTGTTAATTCAAAAAAAAAAAAAAAAAAAAAAAAAGATTTTTAACTAAAATTTTGTACATGCTAAAAAGGATTATAAAAATCTAAAAAATATTTTTGTCTTTCCTCTTAATAATAACAAACATGATAAAAAATTGTTTGGGTCTTTTTTCATCAGGGTATAGGCTTTTTTATGGAAGTTAAAAAAAAAAAAAAAAAAAAAAACATGACCTATTCAACATAAAATTCAATTCATTAAGTACTGAAAATTTAACTTCGGATATTCCCAGATTTTAAATTTTTAAAAATACTGAGTTTTTTTTGTTTTTAGCTTTATAGAAAAATGCAAATAAAAAAATCTACAAAAAATGGCATGGGATTTTTTACTTTAAGTTAACTATTTCTCTAATTAATATTGTGACCAAAATGTATCTAAATTTGCAAAATAAGTGTTTCCATAATCTAAGTATAAGTATTTTTTTTTATCAAGTTCTTCAAATAAATGAAAAACGAACTTTACTGGCGATAGTTAATTTCAACTAGCATCATTGAAGTTCATTATACCGTCCGAAATGCAATATAATTTTTATTTAATAAATTTATAACTGCATTTCGGACGGTAACATTTCATTATATTGGCATTTTTAACTACTGATACAGGAAGACCTCGCTAATACGAATTATGAGACTTTTGGGCCACAAACGTGAATTAAATTTCAGTTTTTACTTAAAATAAAAACAATTAAAATAAATAAGTTTTTTGTTTTAAAATAAAAAAGGGTTAAAATACGAGTCTAGTTCAAGAGACATTGCAAGATAACGTTAAAATTTTTAAAAGTAAAAAAAAAAAAAAAAAAAAAAATGGTAATTAATTATTACTGAATATTAAACTAAAAAAAATAGAGAGAAATGTGAGAAATATTTCCACTTGAAATAATTTTTGCAATAGCAAAGAGAAGCTGAAGGAAAAAAAGACAGGAAATTTTAGCGAGCCATGATCGCCCACGTCCTCAAAGAAAATGGTTAAAAAAGAAAAAAAAAAAAAAAGTGCCATTGAACATGAGAAATATTGAGAATTACTTTTTGACCACATTTAAAAAATTGAAACAATGGATTTAGTGTCCCCCCCCCCACCTTTCTTTTTAGCTTTAATTTTTTGGCAGTTCAAAACAGTAATACCAGGAAATTTTAAACTTTCACTATAATTTTTTTCTCGGAAATCGTAGAAATATTTTATTAAATAAAAAATAAAATAAAATAACAATATACTTTAACTGAACGAGAAAAGTCTTTTTCTTTTTAAACTGTTTAATCTCAACATTTTAAAATTGATAGCTAGTTTTTGTTTAACTCACGCGCCTTTGTTACTTTATTTAAAAAAATAAAAATAAATTGACACTGATACTTTTTTTTCAACTGAACAGAAATACTGAGGTCCTGCAATATTTCATCATTCATGAAAAAAAAAAAAAAAAAAAAAAAAATTGAAAGAATTTAAGTAAGAAAATGCTGATCCATCATTTTTAAAGGTTTTTTTTTTTTTTTTTTTTTCATAAAACTTTATTTTAAAAAACTGTATGCACCACTAATAAAAATGATAAATACACGAACGAATTTTAGTAAGCTCGATAAAAAGAAAAGACGAATGAATGAAAATTGTCAAAATACGAAAACGTCACTGGAGAAAAAAAAAAAAAAAAAAAATCAGGCTACAGTAGCATTAATTTTCTTTTACCATGCAGATCGAATTATACGCAATAACAGACGGACACAAAGTAAGGATCTACTAATTTAATAATCAGTGGGTTCCAAAGGTCGAATTACTATTGATAACTTTGTAAATTTTATATTTATTTACCAAAAAATGAATCATGTACGATGTTTATGACAATATAGAAATGTTATTGGTCGAACAAATTATTATTATTATGGAAGATGATGTCATGCAAATTTTAGATGCTGTTTCACAAGAAGTGTATGTTTTCTGCCAATTGTCGCGTGACTTTTGGAACACCCTTACTTTTTAAAATAAATTGAATCCCCACTCCACCCCCAACTTTAAAGTCACTTTAACACACCACCCAGTTTTCGTTTCATTTCATTTTCCTCAAAACCACAACATTCTCAGGAGAAATGAAGTGCGTATTATTCGGATTAAAAAGCAGACCAAACTATATAAGAAAAAATATAAAAAAAAAATACTCCACTTTTTACTAAACCGAAGAAAAAAGAAAAAAAGAAAAAAAAGGATACATGGAAAATGACTTCCAGGTGTTTGTGGCCCTCTACGACTATCGGGCCAAGACCCAAAGGGCAGTGGACGGCCCGAGGGTGGACCCGATATATTTCCGGGTCCTGCAGGTGGTCCAGTACTTAGTCCTCTCGAGGGTGTCGGCTGATTTGCAGGATGATGGTGATGATGATGATCCCACGGAGGTAATGACTGTGGTGGAATTCGAGATGGGCCTGTGGGCATAGCCCCAAGGGGTGGCGCCCAGTACCCACCGCTGATTCCACCGATATTAGTTGACCCCAGATCGGAACAATTTTTTAACGGAATTCCGTCCGATCCACACCGGGGCCCATTGGTATTATTATTACTATTATTATTGTTTCCAGGTATAGGTCGTCTCTTGTTGAAATAAGGTCCTATATCCCTCCTGCCAAGAGGAGACGGATAGCCTCCAATCCGAGAATCATCTGGACGCTTTCTTTTGTTTCCTATATACCTATTTTTACTATACTGTAGCGAGGACGAATGGTGATTTTTATATGAAGATGTCGATCGTTCTGCTTTTTCGTCTTTACTACTCTCTTGTAAAGAGTTGTTGCCATTTAATTCATCGTCTTCGTCATCAGACAATTCGCCTTCTTCCTTTAAGGAAATATCGTTCGGTTGCGATGCGGAGTCTTCCATATTTAAACTTTTTTAGGATTGACTACGTTCAGCGTTTCTTACCGTGTAAAATACAATATCAAAATGGCGGAATTACGTTATTTACTCGATTATCTCCCCTTAATAGTAGTAATTGTCACGAGATGGCGCTAAACTTAAAAACCACAAATACGTTATTTTTAATGTGTCAGCATGGGAGGTGCTCAAGAATTTCCGCTAACAAAGCAAAATCTTGGCGTGTGTGAAATTAGTTTCCTCTCCCGACACACATAACTTATGGAATAGAAAATATCACCAGCCACAAATGACGTTAACTATTTCGATACGGAAACAGAACACTGATGTAAGAAGAGGCAGAGTTCAAATTCAAGGCTATTATTACATTATATCATCGCGCTAAATTCGCTTAGGAAAGACAAAAATTCTCCCGACTAGCTAGATGCGTGAAAAAAAAAAGAAAAAGAGGACTGAGCATAACATTTTTTTTTACAGTTTACAAGGCCTGGAGCCACTCGAGGTAGAGGGTTACAGCATAAGAGGCACAGTTTTGTAGCAGAAGCCCTGGAGGGGGCACGAGATGAAACCACGGCCCGAGCGCCCCCCGTGTCGCAAGGGAACCACTAACATTTTTTATATTAAAGACGTGAGATCTGACGAGGTGAAACAAAATGGACAACAGAATGAGGATATGTATGATTGATGCTAAGTTTATTATATAAAGAAGAAACAAGTGGGGTATAGTGGTAATTGTGGTCGGACTGGTCATGTCGAGGGTTGGATTGGTCATGTCAATGGTTGGACATTGAGATCGACGATGGGATGCTGAGCTGCAGACGTTCTGGTCGTGTCGACGGTTGGAGTCGAGGTGTAGATGTAGTAATTACGACTGGGGAAGGTTGGTTGGTCGTCACAGGTGATCGCTGCTGGTCATCGCAGATAATCGCTGCTGGTTGTCTGGTTTCCAACTGGATGAGTTGGAAAGGAACAAGGAGCTGGTGTTGCGATGTTGTTGGGCATATCGAATATCCGGTGCTGGCGTTGCGTGTCTGCTGGTTGAGTCCGATATCAAAACCTCCTGTAATAATTACAAACGTAGTGTACGGGAAAGGTTATGGACGACATGTGGGCAGCCAGTAGGAATGGAATGCTGGAAGTCGAACATGGGCAAGGAGCTAGAAGTAAAGAGAGAAAGAATAGTAGATACAACTCGTGTCCAGTTGGCAGAAAAAAAAAAATGGGAGCGTAAATTAATACGCAGCCCTGGTCGGCATACTGGCCACAAAAGGCCAGGAGCCTGCATACCGACCGTTCAGTTCAGTTTGAATTCAGTGAGAAGTCGCTGTGTTATGCTAAGGGAGACTAAGAACAGAAATGGTCTCGCTAAAATGCTATAAAATCTCTCTAAAAAATGAGTTGAGATTTGCTATGCAAAAACTAAGGTCTAAAAATGCTTAGAGGTATATTACGACTAGGTTCGTAATACCAATGAACTAAAAGGTTATTACCTCATCTCTAGAATGAAATTACCGGTGTGTAGGGAACATGATCAAAAGGTCAAGGTTGAAATGCCCTGTTCTCTTCCGCTTTAGGGAGTGGCCACAACAGTTTTATAGATATGTGGGGAAGATAATGGTTAATCCTAGACTTGAACAAGTTAAGATTGTATTAATCAGGAAAACATACTCTTGGGTGTCAGTTCCACAGAACAGTGATTCATGGAAAGAGGCTGCTTTAATGGACACTACGTCTCACCAATGGAATATAGAGGGAATGAGGGTGGTTCGCTACCCATAGCATGAAGGTTAGAACTGGTGGCATTAAGGAATGTAGTTCTTCTGGGTCCTTTCTATGAAAGTAGCGATAAAGGAGTGAGAGGCTTGCAACATTTTGTCTGGTAGAGAAGAGTTACTGAGTAGAAACTTATTTGTCACCTACAAGTGTTTTTGATGTTTTGAAATAGATCAATACTGTGCTTTGTATGGAAAGAAAAAAGAATTAAAATAAGACATCTGTGCTTAACTTTAAAACCTTTATCTTATAAGATCCAGATCCTATACTGTTCTTAAAACTGAACAAACATAGGCTCCAAATAAAATATTACAACTAATGTAATTAGATTGGTCCAGAAATACCAATAGCATGTCGTCACCTATGTCCGCATGTCTGACCTTGATCTGACCTGTTCAAGGTACAGTGTGCCAAAAAAAAATTAAACATGTTCTCAATCCTTTCACATGGCTTACATTGCTTATAAATAAACAACAACAATTAAGGAATAAGGCAGTTGGAAAAAATTTCAGTGAAAATGCAGATACACTACATGACTACACACATCACTGAAGTCCAGACTATACGTTAAAATATTTTCTTAACACAACCACAGTCTATATCTCTTCATTCAATGCAAACAACGAACACGGAGACACTCAAAATGTCACAAAGTGAGTCACTCACACACACTTTTTTTGCAAAATTTTAAACTGTTTATTTTACATACAAATAACACTACATTTAACCGAAATTCTCCAAACTCACAAACTTTACATTATAACTTTCAGTTCATCAACAAGATCATTTTCTCACTCAAAAATCCAGAAGGACAAGTAAATTTCAGTGTTTTAAACATATTCAGAATCCCTATTTTGTGCATTTTGTTATATATAAATTCTATTTACTTGTACAATTTCTTTTGTTGAATTTCCTTTGTTTCTTTTTCTTGTTTCATATTTTGTGGCAGTTGTGTTTAATATAAATTGGTGAAGGTATCAGACTCCCACAATCTCTTTCTGAACTTCTCTTTTTATACTTTTCTCAACTAATGAGAAGGCAACCCTTAAATAAAAAGAAGAAAAGACTGAAACCAGCCAAAAAACGCCGAATGTTTGCAGGGAGGCTCCACACATAACTTCAATTATAAAAAAATGAAAAAGGATGGCAAGAATTTTGCAATATTTGTACCTTTTGTTTCAATTTACATCATAGTCTACATGTCCAAGCCTATTCTGTGTCGTCAATATGGGCTTTATATACTTTTGGCCTTTGAATGTGAATAAGTTGGGTTGTTTCTCACAGAAGAAGCAAACAAAAAACAGAAGTGAAACCTGTGAATCAAACAGTGTTTTAGATAAAGAACAATTTTGTTAAAAGTCCCAGTGATGCAAGTAAATATGTGAAAAAGAGACAAGGGAGAAAGTGAGGAAGAAAATCTAAGTGTCATGTAGTTTGGTGAGAAAGAGTGTAAACATTACATATCTTTGTGAGGAAAAGTGTAAGTGTCATTTAGTTTGGTGAGGAAGACCATGTGCGTCAAGTAGCTTGGTGAAGAAGATGAGGGAATGAGTAAGGGAATATCTTTGAAGTTGAGAGGATAAATTGATGTTGCATGTATCCATCTCTGTCTCCTTACTGGTTTTGTCCATTTAGAGACTTTGCTTAAATACTTTTCAAAGGGATCATGAAGCATGTTTTTTTATTGTCATTGGGAGCACAACCCGTTGGTAGGAAAATGTTAAATATTCATTTCAAAAAATTAATTTATTAACTGGATGGATGCAGATCCTTCAACCCAGAAACAATTTTTTGTCATTTGATGATTGATTGTCTTGGTGTTTATTTTTGTTTTCGCTTCACAGGTTAAGTGAGGTGATTTAGTTTGGTTTGGTTTATTTTGTTTAACAGCATGTCAACCTCAATGGTTTATTTTATGCTGACAACATTTTTAGAATAGATTCATATGAATAGAATATGTATTCTTTGGTTTAGATTGGTTTGGTTTATTTTGTTTAACAGCATATGAACCTCAATGGGTTATTTAATGCTGACAACATTTTTAGGATAGATTCATATGAATAGAACATGTATTCTTTTGTTTAGATTGGTTTGGTTTATTATGTTTAACAGCATATCAACCTCAATGGGTTATTTAATGCTGACAACATTTTTAGGATAGATTCATATGAATAGAATATGTATTCTTTGGTTTAGATTGGTTTGGTTTATTTTGTTTAACAGCATATCAACCTCAATGGGTTATTTAATGCTGACAACATTTTTAGGATAGATTCATATGAATAGAATATGTATTCTTTTGTTTAGATTGGTTTGGTTTATTTTGTTTAACTGCATATCAACCTCAATGGGTTATTTAATGCTGACAGAATTTTTTCTTGCTGGTAATATTTTGTTTTGTCAAAAATGTGTTTCTGGTAATATATTTCCTTCAAAATTGTACTGCTGGTAATAATTTTTTTCAAAAAAGTATTGCTGGTAATAGTTAACTATTTGCCCATAGCTGGGACCCTAACAGGTGCTAACAGGGACACCAGGAATTAAGAGGTGGTTCCACACTCCTCAAAACCTTCTGATCAGAGGCCTTGCTGCTGGATGTAGTTTAACGTCTTACCCAGGATGAGTTAAATGAGGTTGGTTGCTAAAGCAGCTCTATTCCATTTCTATATATCTGTTTTAATTTGATTCTATCATAAAATGAATTAAAAAATTAGATCTATTATCCTACTTAAATCATTTGTTTTGTTTGTATTTTATATATTTTTTTAGCTAATCATTTTATTTATTTCCTGGAAGATCTTTTTCACATGTAAGACTCATTATTTACTGTTAATCAACATGAAGTTGTCTCCCTTGTATCTTCTCCATGATTGAGGTACGACCGAGGCGGAAACACTGTGGTAGCTATTATTAGTTATCACCACGAGGTATTCAGAGGTTGCTGAATAAATTCTTTCTCCTCACACACGTCTTGTTAGAGTCATTTACTAAAATTCATATTGGTAGCAGAGTGTTTAAATACAAAAAATGGCTTCTAAGTTTATTTCCCCACCTGTCTTAAACACAGACAAGTAAAGTACAATACTTGGAAAAAGAAATGCAAGTGTGGGAGCTTGCCACCAGCTTAATGATACAGAGACACGCCCTAGTGGTACTTCTATCCTTGGAAGAAAAGGCCAGGGAAGCTGTACTAGAATTGGACATTGCCACCCTAAATGCTGATGATGGCATGGAAAAGATATACCAAAAACTGGACACACTTTTCTTGGAAGATGCAAACCAGGTGGCTTTTACAGTGTATGAATCCACACAAAACAGAGTACTGATTCGATTGATGATTTTCTTATCTGCTTCAGTCGTCACATTGAAAAATTAAAGGAACACAAAATATCACTGCCTGAACTGGTTCTCGTGTACAGGACATTAAAAAGTGCAAATCTCACCCCAGAGAATGAATGGCTGGTGAAAGCCATGTTTAAGGAACTTACTCTTAAAGAAATCTCTAAACGGTTAAAGAAGATTCCGCATAGACAATATTGCAATGCTTCATCACCCACCACTTCTCCAGTCATGCTGAAAAATGAAATGGATGTTGCTTTCAGCATGGATAACCAGGAGGAGCAATCTAGTGGGACATTTTTCAATCATTGTTCAAACAGAACTTCTTGATTTTCCGGTCAGCGAGGTAATGGCAGGAGAGGTCGTAACAGAAATCCAACACGCACCACTGATAAAAATTTAAACCCACTACGAGCTGAAGGCAACACTACTAAATGTTTCACATGTGGATGCAAATTTCACTGGGCTCGTGAATGTCCTTACACAGAGGATACCTCGCATAAAAAAGGAAGACAATGAAAACATACTTGTATCTAAACTTGTACTGATGAGTAAGCAAAAGGAGGAAGATGGTGCTAACACATTTTTGGGTGAAACACTTGGCTCAGCTGTCTTAGATTCTGATGCCTCTGGGACTGTTTGTGGAAAGAAATGGTACGAGTGTTTTCTTGAAACCATACCAGAAAAACAAAAAAAAAAAAATATATAAAAGTTCAAGACAGAGTGAGGCATATAAGTTTGGTGATGGAAACAAACTCAAATCCATCTACACAGTCACTCTACCATGTGCCAATGCCGGCATTGAAGTCAGTATTGTAACTGATGTTGTGGACTCTGACATACAGCTTCTGTTAAGCAAAATTTCCATGAAGAGAGCCAGGACATACCTCAATTTTGAGAACGACACTGTCACCATGCTGGGGAGAAAAGTCCCAATGTAGTGTACTTCATCTGGTTACTACCACATCCCTATTAGCAGGCCTCTACCAGACCGAGGTAAGATCAAGCAAATTCTATTTATTAAAGAAATTGCTAGTAAAAATAGACTAGAGAAAATTAAAATTGTCACAAAGTTGCATAGAAAATTCAGTCACCCTAGCAGTAAAAAGCTATGTGATTTAGTGAGAAATTCTGGAATGAGAGATTCTGAATTTATTAAAATTCTACAAGAACTTCCTAATTCATGTGAAATTTGCATGAGGTACAAAAGGGCTGCACCTAGACCCATTGTTGGATTCTCATTAGGAACCTATTTCAATGAGAGCATTGCCATGGACATCAAAGAAATTAATGGTAATAAGGTACAGCACCTAATTGACCATGGTACAAGATACAATGATGGAGTCAGGATTCCTAGTAAGGAAAGTTCTGACATCATTAATACCATCTTCAAGCACTGGGTTGTGCATTTTGGAACTCTGAGATTTATTCTCACTGACAATGGCACAGAGTTTAATAACCAGTCAATTAGGAATATGGCACAAAATCTAAACATTCTGGTAGGTACCACTGCTGCTGAAAGTCCTTGGAGCAATGGGTTAAATGAATGACACAATGGGATATTGAGAGAAATGGTAAAGAAAACCAAAGAAATTACCAATTATAGTTTCGAGGTAGCACTTGCATGGGCCATAGGTGCCAAAAATACTTCACAGTGTTCACGGATACAGTCCCAAACAACTTGTTTTAGCAGAAATCCCAACCTACCGGCTTTTCTAAATGACAAACTTCCTGTATTAGAAGGTGTTTCCACTAGTGAAGTTGTTGCAGATAACCTAAATGCTATGCATGCTGCCAGGAAACAATTCATAGCATGTGAGTCCTCGGAGAAACTAAGACGTGCACTTTGCCTACAAGTTAGAACATGTATAGCACAATCCTACAAAAATGGCGATGATGTCCTTTACAAAAGAAACCTGTGTGATAGATGACATGATCCAGGAACTGTCATAAGGTGGGAGCATAAGCAGGTGCTTTCAAACATGGTGGCACATATGTAAGGGTATATCCATCTCGTTTAGCACTCTTTCCTGAGACATATTGAAGTTCTTCTGAGGACAGCAACAATCAACCTAGTACCTCATAGAAAGGCATTTGATGTATGTGGTTATGGAACAGGGTGAACCTTTTTGGCTGGACTTTGAGCATGGGGTATCAGAGTGGCAAACAAGTGAGGTTGAGGAAACTGAACATGAAAACACTTCTTGTGACAAGGAAAATATAATGATTTTCTCCTCTAATGATGACCGGGAAATGGAAGAGCCAAGAAAGAAAGAGCTCCAAAGCTGGGTTGAAAATAAAGTGTACATCCAAGTACCTGACCAAGGTCAACCAAATATTTACACAAGATGGATTTACACAAACAAAAATTCCAATGGCAAGCAAACCTATTAAGCCAGACTTGTGGCAAGAGGCTTCCAGGATAGAGATATTAACAACACAAGGATTGATTCTCCCACTTGTTCTAAAGAAGGTCTACACATAGCATTGGCAATAATGGCAGATAACCATTGGATGTGTAAAGTAATGGACATAAAGACAGTGTTCGGGCAGAGCAAGCAGTTGGATTGACTGGTTTATCTGGATCCTCCTAAAGAAGCCAACATACCTCAGGTTTATATTTGGAGACTCTCAAAATGTGTATATGGCTTGACTGATGCTTCTAGGTTCTGGTACCTAACACTTAGGTAGGAATAAATGAAGTCAGGGGCAGTAGCTTCAAAATATGATCGAACAATATTTATGTGGCATTTTGGAAACAAACTGCAAGGTATAATTACTGCTCATGCTTTGCAGGGTCAGAGATCTTTCAGAGCAGAGTTATAGATAGGCTTTGTCATGTATTTGCAGTTAAAACTGAAGAAACTGCTGAGTTCCTATACATAGGATTAGATATAAAAAAGAATAGTGAATACAGTAAACTTGGACAGAATGAATATCTAAGAAATTAAAATATATTCCAGAAGAAGCATGTAGGAACCTTAAAGATGTAATTTCTACAACAGAAATTACTGAAATCAGGCAAGTTATTGGTCAACTTAACTGGCTGGCCACCCAAACCAGACCTGATCTAAGTTATGATGTTAGTGCATTAAGCTCCATTCTAAAACAAAATGTAGAATGTAGAATGTATAAAACAAGCCAATAGAGTAGTTAAGAAAGCAAAAAAGAAAAAATCCCAGATAGACATCCCTGACTTAGGAAACCTTGAGCATTTAAAAATTGTTGCATATAGTGATGCTTCTTTTTCTAATTTGACAGATGGAGGATCACAAGGAGGCTATATGCTGTTTTTGGTAGGAAATAATAATAAATATATGCCCATCGCATGGCAATTCAAGCACATTAGAAGGGTGGCCAAATGTACATTGGCTGCTAAAACTCTAGCCATGGTTGACATGTCAGAAGCCTGCCTGTTTTACAGAAAACTGTTATTGGAACTACTGCAACTAAAAGATGAAACTGAGAACATTAAGATCCTATGCAAAACAGACAATTCCTGTCTCTATGACTCAGTACATTCATCAACACAGATTTTGGACAAGAGATTTTGCATTGAGATGGCCATTTTGAGAGAAACGTTGGACAGAAAGGAAATAGGAGAGTTCTCTTGGATACCAACTGATGAACAAGTTTCAGACTCCTTAACAAAGAAAGGAGTACCATCATTTAAAATCCTTGGCTTTATATCCAAATCCCAAGAAATCATCTATTTGATAAATTCATTTTTTTAATTCTCTTTTTCAGATAATCATCTGAAAGAAGAAAGAAAAGAAAAAAGGGGAAGAATTGTTAATCAACATGAAGTTGTCTCCCTTGTTCCTTCTCCATGAGTGAGGTATGATTGAGGCAGAAATACGGGGGGGTAGCTATTATGAGTTATCACCACAAGTTGTTCGGAGGTCGCTGAATAAATTCTTTCTCCCCATACACATTTTGTTGGAGTCATTTATTCAAATTCATATTTACAACACTATTTATATTTGGATTCTTGTCCTCATCTTTGTTATTGTTATCACAATGTTTCAGATGTTGTGCCCTCCAGCCTTCTTCAGTTATATATAAACCTGGTGCTTGCACTCAGTGGAAATAGGTGCACAATAACTATACAGTAGTAAGTAAAACAAGAACCAGACGATATCCCTAGACATGTGCAGTTGAAAGCAAATAGTCTACCCCATAGATTAATTAAAGTGTTCAGTTCAGAATTCTCTGCAGTTTACCCAGATTGATATACACCTGAGGAAGGCTGGAGAGCACAACAGCTGAAAATTTCTGATAACATTCACACTTCTCCCAGGATTGGGTTTTCAGTTCTTTCTAAAATCTGCTTCAGCTCTGTAATCCTAATGTCTGCCTGAACCCTGAAATTTTATTCCCTATTTACTTCATTTAATTTATTTTTCTTTCCTCCACCAATAGGAGGACATAGGTATTGTCCGGTTCACACTCCTTCTTAGTCTTTTGAACATGAGTAGACATTATCTGTTGTTTCCCGTTTAGGATTGGGTTTCTGGTTCTTTCAAAAGCCTACTTCAGCTCTATACTCATGTCCTTTCCTATGCTAATATAATTCCACACAGTAACCCTCTACTTTGAGTGGCTTTTGGGCCTTGTATTGGATGAACTTTGGTTTGGTTTTATTTAGCAGCATATCAACACCTCTATGGCTTATTTAATGCTGAAATCTGAATAATCTGAACACAATTTTATAGCTTCAACTAAAATATATTTTTAATGCAATTGTATAATTTCAACTACAGATTAAATGTATTGTCGGCCATTTTGCTATGTTGGTCATTTTGCTACAGATATTTTTTGTTACTCATTTTTCTTTAAAAATGTATTGGTAATTTTACTATAAATATGTATTGTTATTAATTTTTTTTATATAAAATTGCATTGTTGTATTCTTATGATAAAAATGTATTTTTATGCTTTCATAGTGTTTTTTATTTTTGTTTTTTTTTTTGGTTGTTCACTATTTGCCCATAGCTTGGACCCTAACTGGTGCTACCACCCCAGATTAAGATAGAACTGGGAACAACAGCAATTAAGTGATGGTTTCACACTCTTGAAAACCTCAAATCTCCCAATCAGAGGCCTTGCTGCCAGATGTAGTTTATGGTCATACCCAGGACTACTCATTTTTTGGTCTTATTATTTTGAAATATAGAAACATAAGAAACAATTTTCATGATTATATTTTGTAAATAAAGCAAATAAATATTGAATTCATTTATTTAGAGATTGTCTAAATTAGTAAAAAAAAAGAAAAGATAAGGACAAAAGTCCAAATATAAATAGTGTAAATAAGACTTAGAAGTAGAAGTTTTAGAAACTAAATCTGGAAAAAATAATTATCATTATTTGCATGCAAACTATTGTCCTCATCTTTAATGTCATCATCCCAATGTTTTGCATCTTTGATGTTAGAAAACTTCATCATCCTATTTAGACACAGACTATTGTTCTCATCTTTGTTGTTATCACAACTTTTGGCCATTGTGTCCTCCCTGCCTTCATCAGGTGATTGTTGATTTGAACTGAACCATTTGTACGGTGTACTGGACAATAGCCTAGTAGATTAAAGTGTTGGTTTGGGAATTTAGTAATGTAGTAATTGTGAGTTCAATCCCTGGTCTGGGCAGTGTATACTTTGACTCAGTGGAAACAGACCGAATAATAACTGAGCAGTATTAAATAAGAGATACTCCTAGTTATGGTTAGCAAGACATGAACAATCTGCGTCTATAGATTAAATAAAAGGTTCACTTTGAAATTCCCTGATGAAATCCAGAGGAAACAGCAGCCAAAATGCTGTGATAATAACAACAAAGATGAGGACAATAGTCAGTATGTAAATACTAAGCTGAAGTTTTCTGATTTATTTTGAAAATTAATTGCAGTAATGATTTTAGACAAATTATACACCTTGGCTTAATAGCATTGTCATATATTGAAGGGCTTTTTAATCATTGCACCTTGAGCTAGACAAACAACAAAGCTGTTAAGACACAGGGGGGTTACTGAGTATGAAAGAAGACAAAAAAAGCAGAAGATAACAGTTGACACTGCATTTAAATTTTTGAAGATCAAACTTGACTGGAAAAGCAAGAAGCCAGAAGAGAGTTCTACAAGTGAGACATGCAAGAGCAAAAACTGTTACTATAGAACTTATGGTTACATCTAGCCAGCTCAACTGTAAAATGATGAGACCTAGCTGCTAATCAAGTACTGTGTTTAAATTCATGAAGTTGAAGTTTCAAAGAGGAAAGCTCATCATGATTTCCATGAAAATATTTTAGAAATATATATAGCGCACTTCTCTCAATGTACACTAGGTGGCATTGTATAAAGTTATATAAAAGGAAAGGCCATACTATCTTCCTATCTGAAGTCAAGATACCAGGTTGATGAATGTGCAATTGAATGACAAAATATAAAGAAAATTCATGTTATGCATTTTGTTCATCGAAATATCGTCTTCTGTCTAATAATAAGAAAAAAAACATTATTAAAGGGACAAAAAGAATCAAAAACATAAATTAAGAAGATAGAAGATAACGATTGAAATTGCATTTAAAGTTATGAAGATCAAACTTGACTAGAAAGCAAGAAGGCAGAAGAGAGTTCCACAAGCAAAAAGTGCAAGAAAATAAACTATTAGCATAAAAATTACAGTTACATCGAGCCATTTCAACTATAAATTCATGAGACCTTCCTGCCAATCTAGTACTGCACTTAAATTCATAAGATCAAGGTACCATAGAGGAAAGTTCATCAGAACAATTACCATGAAAATATTTGTAGAAAAGGCACAGGGAAGCTACATTACAGCATTGGGAATGTGACTGAAGCTGAAATGCCAATATAGGACCAATTACATTGCAGATTCTTCTTTGGATTTTATCAAGGAACTCTAAATATAAATCAGGAGCACCAGACCAGATGTGTCAGCAATATTCTAAACATGGACAAATGGTAGGCTTATAAATACGTAAGAGAGATTCCAATATCAAAAATTGACTAGCATGACACAGTAAGAAGACACATTTAGTCTCCAGTTTTGTTTTCTGTTCCAGCAAAAAGTGAGGGGACTGAAACCTGTCACTAGTTCCAAGAATGCATGTCTTGCAACTGTAAAAAAAAAAAAACATAATTTATAGATGAGTTGAAAGCAGTGTTTATATAAAATTTATGGTATTCTGTTTGGACTCACAGCTGTGGCTGATCTTGCTGCCTTTGTAAGTTCCTGAAAATCTCTCCAACTTCTTACCTTCATATTAGAATTAATGAGGTTTTTAATGTGACCAATTTCTCTTGGTTACTATATAGATAACATAGAATTATGAAAATATTCTGGACTAATGGTTTGTTTTGTTTTATTTTATGGCATATCAACAACTCAATGGGTTATTTAATGCCAACAAAATTTTTATTGCTGGTAGTTTTTTCTTTTCAAAAATGTATTGCTGGTAATGTTTTGCTGGTAATAATTTTTCTTCAAAAATTAATTGCTGGTAATAATATTTTACAAAGTATTTCTGGTATTAAAACCTATTTTTACACTTTCGTAGTGTTTTGACCCCAGTTTGGTGGTCAACTATTTACCCATAGTTGGGACCCTGACAGGTACTACTACCCCGGGTCAGGGTGAACGTGAGAACACCAGAAATTAAGAGGTGGTTTCACATTCCTCAAAACCTCCTGATCAGAGGCTTTGCTTTTGGACAGTTATATATATATATATATATATATATATATATATATATATAGATAGATAGATAGATAGATAGATAGATATGTGTGTGGGATGTAAACTAAATAAATGTATGAAAGGATTGATGAAAATTATTGAAAGTCAAGAAGTCCATATTAATATGTGAAATTATAAAATAATGTGTTCAGTTATATGGGATAGTTAATTAAAATATATTTTAGTGGCCAATATCTTTTGCATTTATTTATAAATAACAAATCTATTTTTTACTTAGTATGCATGAAAGAAACTATTGTAACTAGGGAGAACTAGAAAAGAAAGGTTTATTCTCCTATTTGTATTTTCCCCATTATGGGCATTATTATATCCATGGTAACACTGCAGTTCATGGACAGAGCAGAATAGCTGATAGGAAAAAGAATGTTTTGTTCTCAGAGAGACTTTTATACTACTAAGACATACACAAAACCATATATACATATATCCCATGCAGAGAATAATATATCACATCTATCTACACAGTGTATGGAAAAACATAAAGGAGAATCAAAATGGAAGGGCCTTACATATAATATTGAGATACACCTGTGTCTGGAGAAGCCATATTTAAGACTCCTGATTCAAATGGGCTGGATTCATCTACGTCTCAGATGAGGACATATTCCACAGACGGGAAACAGCGAGTCTTCGTTTTTCCCAAATTGAGAACTGTGAACTGGAGATGTATATTCTCAAAGGTAAATTGCACCATAGACTTGTAAGCTTCTGAGGATGCAGATTTAACCTCTGACTGGGCCATGGGGTGCTGGGCTAAAGAAAACAACCTTTCTGTTTGGCTGCTATAAAACAAACTGAATTTGACTGCCATTTCATCACTGTATGAAGTAACTGTCATGAGACCCACATGACTTATCTGCACCAAAGGGAGATAATCACCTTGTGTATCCTTACACTGTTATCAGTATATTTAATAAGGGTTGATATTACAAGATGAAAATCATAATGCCCCCATAAATATAAGTATATTAAGAAAATTTTACCAAGAACTAATTTTACTGTGAAAATATTCACTTGCATAATAAAATCTATCTATATATATATCTATATATATGTAAAAATTACAGAGAGAGTATATATCTGTATAAGCACAATATGAATAAAGACAAAAGGAATACTTTTCTTAGCCAATACATTTTGTTCACAGTGCGACTTTATATAAGCACACAGATGATGAAATACCAGAGTGTAAATTTATTTAATAAAATCAACACTGATTTCAACCATGGCCTACAGACGACTTCAGAATCTCCTGCAACTCTTCTGGACGGATTCCTTGTTTCAGTTGCTGAATGCTGCTATAATCCTAGCCTTCATTTCATCTTTGGTGTTACAAGGAGATTTTGGGCTCTCACTCAACTGCACCTCCACACATAATAATAAAGAGTGTCTGGGGAGTTAGGTGGCCAGATATAAGGCATGATATGGTTGCAGAAATTGATATAGTGTCTTCTAGCAGCCACCCTCTTGACCCAGGGCAGCACTACATCCTCAACACACCCTGTATGTGTGTGTGTGTATATATATATATATATATATATATATATATATATTCAACAACAACAACATTTACATATATATATATATATATATATATATATATATATATATATTATTTAAAAAAATTTATAACATAAATAAATTGTTGGTTATTGGAATTCATTCCGTATACATCAATTATATACTTGTATATATATATATATATATATACTCAGTTGTATGGATATGAGTTTAACCTTGGATTTCATGCAAAAGTGTGAAACCCAGGGTTACAAACTCATATCCATACGACTGAATATGTTAGCTCTATCACTGATATTGTGTGGTTTCCAATAAGTATTGTGCCTATATAATATATATAGAAATTATATATATATATATATATATATATATATATATATATATATATATATATATATATATATACACACCCAAGTATAGGATTGGTGTATATGGAATAAATTCCAATAATCAACAATTACTATTCTTAAAAGAGTGCTCAATACATGGACATTGATAAGATACTGGAGGTGTTGAAACAAAATGGCTATTTTTGTAGTGATTTTATAACATATTTATGTTATAATTTTTAAATAAATAATTACATATATATATATATATATATATATATATATATATATATATATATATATATATATATATATATATGTTTCAAGCTCTTACTCATTACATCATCTGCACATCCATATAGATAGATAGAGAGATGTCCAAATATATATATATATATATATATATATATATGGATGTGCAGATGGTATAATAAGCAACAGCTTGAAATATTTTTTTATCATTTCACCCCAACTAAGGCAATAAAGATACTAAGATGTAAGAGGTTAGAGAATATGAGAAAATATACTATTAAGGAGAGAAGACAATAAAAGAATAAGAATTAAGAAGACAGAAGACAACAATTGACATTGTATTTAAATTTTTGAAGATCAAACTTGGCAGGGAAGCAAGAAGCTAGAAGAGAGTTCAACAAGTGAGAAGTGTGATAGGAGACTGTTAGCATCGAACTTATAGTTACATCTAGCCATTTTATCAGTAAAATGGGGAGACCTTGTTGCTAATCAAGTAATGTGCTTAAATTCATAGAGTCTAGGTACCATAGAGGAAAGTTAATCAGAACAATTACCATAAAAAACATTTGTAGAAAAGGCACAGGGAAGCTACATTATGGTGGTGATAAATGGACTGAAGACGGGATGCAAGGTCAGGATCAATTACATTACAGATTGTTCTTTGGATTTTATCAAGAATCTCTAAATGTATAGTAGGAGCACCAGACCATATGTGAAATCTAGTTGAGTTTGTTGTATTCACTATTGTGCAAATGCCATTGGGAAAAGTATGAATGTATGCCTTTTCTTCCCAGCTATGGGTTAAATTGTAGAGTTAAGTAGATGCTTTAGCCTCAGGTGGTAACCAGTCTAAGCAAAGAAAAATTCCTTCTCAGAACTTATTAAAACTAACATGTTTGTTAATTTATATCCTTTTAAAACTTTCAAATGATTTTCAGACCAACCCCTTTTATTGGGACTCCATCATTTATTGTATATTGAGAAAAATTCTGACCTTGACTGCAAAAAATTATGATATGCTTTGTAATAGTCAAATAATAATAATTCTGCTTCCTAAAATGAAAAAAAATAGAATATATATTGAAGGATATATCAAACACAACAAATATTCATTTTTTTCTTCTTTGCCAATGCACCTAACCTAATATTTTTTCATTACTCACAGGGTGGTCTGAAAGTCTTGTTACTCCTACATAATATAATTTTCTATTTCAGATGGCTGACATGAGATCCTGCAGTTTGAAAGAGAGGCTGCTTCCAAGTGTATAGACACATGGTCATGTGCATTCTGGCAAGAGCAAGACAGAGTTTCACATGAACAATACCAGAATACTCATCAGTTGAAAGACACCGTTTGGAGAGCCTTTGCTACAATCAACAAAACACAGCTTCATAAAATATCACACAGGACATGGTGCCACATCATTTTGTGCCACATAAATAATGGTTTTCATACTGACCTTCTTGATATATGACAGTATCAATGAAAGTGAATAAACAGAATCCAGTACATGTGCTTTGTATTACTGTATTACTTGTTATTCTATTGTTCTCATTACTTTTTGGTAGGGGGTGACAAAACTTTCGGACGGTTCTGTACAATGAAATTTTCAGATCAAAATTCGGGTAATAAGTGTGTCAAGCATGTTACTTTTTGATCCACTCTTAAAAACTATTTGTATATTATAGCTTCTGAAGGTTAGAAGTCATTATTATTTATTTGAAGATACAATTGTTTACACTACTTTGTGGAGTGAAGACAGAAATAAACAGCAAAACAGTTAAACACCAAATGACAAAAAATTGGTTTCTGAGTCAGAAGATTTGCACATCCTTCCAGTTAATAAATTTCAATCAAAGGGTTACACTCCTGCCAGCAATAAAAACATGCTTTGTGATCTCTTTCAAGGGTATATGAACAAATTTTCTAGACCAGACAAACCTGTAAAGAGATACAAACTTCAACAGTTCATGACACCAGGCTTAAAAGAAATTCCCTTACACATTTGTTCATCTTCCTTACCAAGCTATGAGACACTTACACTTTCCTCCTTACTTTCTCCTTTGCTTCTTTTTCTCACACATACACACGAAGCAATCATATTTCTTTTCATCCTAGCAAACAACTACATACAAGGACTCTTAGAACTTATACACACTAAGAAAAATTTAGTTGTAAAATGCACAAAAATAAAAATATCTTATATTTTTATATTTAAACATCTTTTTTGCCTTTTTCTTTTTCTTTTTTCAACTTCTTTTTCTAACTATTTATAATGGTTGGTGTAGTGGATAATAGTCAGAAATTGGAAATCTGTGAGCTGAGTTCCAATTCATGTCAGGTTCATTATATACACAAACTAGCAGCATGGACCGGCATTGCCCGTGCTTGATTCAAATATTGTATGACTCATACAGCAATCGCTATCACTTGACTTAAAATATTTTTGCCCTTCTTTGCCTTTAAAGGAGTGCCTTCGCTGTGCTCATGTTGCTACATGCCTTACTTCTTGCCTATCTCACACTGCAAATTTTTTCTAAGCTCTATACTAAACATTAAATCTGTTATGAAAAAAGAACTAAAGAAAATGAACACAAAACAATCAGCTTTAAAAAAGGACTCATAACTGGAAAATGAAAAAAGAATGTTAACAACAAATACTTTTTCACACCCAACCCAGTTCTGCAGAATCAGAATCAACGTTGAGTTTAAGCAAGCGAATGAGCCAATTGGAGTAAAGTGCCATGCAGATTTAAATTTTCCCACTTGTCACAAATGCAGCTATCGATTTTTTTGCATGTTAGCATGCTAATTAGCATTTGTGGCAGTCAGATGTTGGCTCTCACGCTGACCAATCGACTCTTCCTGCCTATTCGTGGCAGCCAGCTATTGGCTCTCAATCGGGCCAGTAGAAAATGGCCGCAAACTACATGAAAACTGCTGTAGAAGCATGAAAAAATCAATTATTTCCACTATTGATGGGAGTTGGGAAATGCAAAGTCAGTCTTGGCCTTTTCTCTAACTTGGAGCATGTGCATGTAAATTTTGGTGCAAATCCGTCGAAATTTGCAGCCATGCATTCGTTACACACACACACACATCCTGCATTTTATAGATAGAGATACCTTGAGAAAAGTATGAATACACCTCTTCCCCCAGATATGGGTTAAATAGTAGGACTTGTATCAGTAAATAATTATCTCCAAAGCATATTTTCAATATAAAAATGTTGTATTTTCTGGCTACAAAAAGTTAAATAAGTCATAAAAAGCAAATCAGTCAATCAGAAAACTTCTCCTAAAATAACTAAACCTGCAAATACAAGTTACACATTTATATAAACAAAGTCTTTTGTAAAAAAACATTAACAAAAAAAACAAAAAACGATGAGAAACAGTAGATTTTAGTTGTAATAGTGTTGCAGTGTTCTTGGAATATTTATTCTGCAAACAATATTGAAATCTTGTGAATTCAGGTAAAAATAGTTAACACAAAAAAAGAATATAAAACAATGTCAATTATTAAAGGAATTACACATGTATACAATTGAAATGAAAGGAAAATACATTGAAACCCACTATGAAAATGTGCTTGTATGTGATAGACGTGTGTATGTGTTTGTATGTGTGTGAGAGAGTTCATTTAAGAGAGAACCATGAAAATTAATGTGCCACAGTGGGGGACACATTGCTGATGTGCAACTACATCTGGAAGGAAGAGTTAAAAAGAGGAAGAGAGAGAATATGATTACTTTTTTATTGACTCAAAGAGTTGCCGCCTAATGAGTGCTTTTGGCAAAGTGAAGTGGAGCAATCCACAGTAGCTTTAATATGCAACTGCTAAAATAGTGATACACTGGTAATGTTCCAAACTAACAAGATCCTTTCAGTTTTGCCTTATTTAGTTTGATGCCCTTGATTGGTTTGGAAAATAGTTTTAACTTGTTTTAGTAAAAGTTACAAATCTATGCAAAAAGTGGAGAATTATATTATGGGATTACCTTCGCTTGTCTGTCAGAGGACTTTTCTTAATGTTCACTAGGTGGTATTTTATTAAGGGAATTAAATCCTACATTTTCCAACCAATAAAATCCCAAAAGGTTTGTTGGATAAACTATCATTATAAGGGCAAATACTGCCAAAATACTTGCGGACATGTTCTTCTGAAACCATTTAGAAAATAACAATAACTAACTTCAACATGCCCACAAATTTGAGAAAATTTTTTGTTAGCCAGTGTAAAATTATTTTTTAACCAATGAAAACCTTGTATTCAAAAATTTCACATCTCTATGTGAAATTAGATTTGGAATCCCGACAATTGGATAGCAACAAAAACTTGGGGAGACAGATCCCCAACAATATAAAAGCAGTATAAAAAGAAAAAGACACAGAAACTCTTTCTTTTTTTTCTCTTCACCTACAGAATGCTGTAGTGACAAGACATGTCTCATTTACTCTCTGGAGAATATAATCCTCATGCATGGTGAACTACATGTAGCATAAGCAAACTGTGTTCTCTCATAGTCTGGAAAATTCCATACAATTTAAAAGGAGCTAATTATGAATGTTGCTGTTAAAGCAAAATATGACAAAAACCACTGAGTCATGTATCCACACTGATTGCTTAAAAGGACCTGTTTGTGACATTCAGCACTGTTGAAAGTGAGTACGCAGGTTGTCATTGACACCATTAATTCTAGGTCCTACTGACTCCCCCATCCTCCAGGCTGCTTCCCTCGCCCATTAAGAGATATTCTGCTTTGATCCTTTATATTGGCAATACAAAGGATTTTATTTTAAAATATCTTGTTTCTCACCAGCAGTACTTTGTTGTCTTGATTTTTTCTCATGCAGCCATATGTGGTATTGTAGTGAACAAAACAAGATCTAGAATTAAAATTCAAATGCTAAGCATTTGAATTTGTTAGAAATTAAAAAGACTCGAATTTACAAACTTTGCTTAACACACACGCAAAAGCGAATCCAAAACAAAACTCGTGAAATTTCACACCTCGATGCGAAATGTTTTTCGGCCCATAGAAAACTAGGAAACATTTAAAAACAAAATTCAAATAATCTTCAATTCTTAGAAACAAATTCTTTTATGGACCTTTTCACAAGCCGATGTGAAGTTTGTTTGTCGTCCAATGGAAATGTCCGAATCATATCTGGCAGTGAATTCCCAAATGACCTTTTCAAGCCCCACAAACAAAATAAAACCGGGCAAGTTCGCCTGTCACCAGAAAGAAGGAGACGAGCATATTAACACGTCCCTTGACAAACGTCATGCGATCGTTATTATTATCTCTACCTTTCTCCCTCACCTCTTTTATACTTTATTATGGGGTCCACCCTTTTCTGATATAAATGGACTCGTCCTGCTGCCATAAAATAGCCACAGTCAGTCAGTCAGTCAGAGAGTCTGATGGTAGAGGAACAGAGTAGAGGAACAGGGTGGAGAAACAGAGTGGAAAGTACATAGACATTGTCATTGAGTTGACGTTAGAAGTCAGTTACAAGTATGCCCGACTCTAAGGAAGTCTACTTTGAGACTGTATATAGTGATCTTTGATTAATACTAACCGGCGTTCCTGGATTTTACTAACAGCATTACCTTTTGTATTTTGTGTAAATACATTTAATTTCTTAGCTTAAATACTTACGTTTGTCAATTATTGGAGACCGATTTTTCACGCGGAATCCACAACATACTTGATAAATGAATGGAACATTTTAAGATTGAGCGATTACTTCAAAGACATTCCTACCCTATGACAATGCTCATACATACATACATACATCCACACATACGTTCCTACCTACGTGCACATAAACTCATTCTTGCAAGGACTACTATAAACATTTTGACGACCTTGTATCAACCAAAATACATTAATTTTATTTGTAGAGACTTTAATTGATTTATATGTATATAAATTTGTTGTTTCACTTTACAATTTGATTTTTGTTTTATACCCCTCTTGTGGTGGGCTATCTAACAAGGCCAAATCAAACTAATCTGTTTCAAGACTCATGCACTTCACTATAATTGATAACTCACTATAGTATAACAGGAGAGAGCTATGGGAGAAAGATTTATTCTCTCATTTATATTTCCTCATTATGGGCATTATTATATCCATGATAGAATAACACTGTATGTCATGGATGGAACAGAATGGCTGAAAAGAAAAGAAATGACAAATATGCTTTGTTCTCAGAGAGACTTTTATAGCACTAAAACATATCCCAAACTATATATATTCATATGTTCCATGTTGAGAATAATATATTACTTATATCTACATGGTAAAGAAGAGTGTGAGTATAAACAAAAAGGAACAGTCTTACACATAATATAACAAATTTTCTATGTCCAGATTCATATGGGCTGGATTCATTTACTATATCTCAGGTGAGGACATATTTCCTGAAGGGGAAACGGTGAGTTTTGGGTGATCCAAAATTGAGGAATATGAGCTTGTAGACTCGTCTTTTTCTTATCTATCACCCCTAGTAACAGAACAGTCTATATATCTTATGCCTACGTACGAAAAACTTTGACCAATTAAAACCGTACTAGATGAACCAACAAATCTCATTGGTCAACGACACTATATTCTGAACGTTTCACGTGCAAAACAAAATTGCGCCAAAACTTAAGTGAGCCGATTTCGGACTTTCAGAACTTATAAAAGAAAACGTCGACTGACCCAAGCAGTCAGTGACAAACACCCACAGAGAAATTGTCAACATACTCCACGTCACTCGAAATCACAATTTTACCGCGCAAAGGTACATCAACGCTTGTTTTGAATTGTATATAAATGTTTTATTAGTTTCTAATTGAATGTCTTGTTCTTAATCGTATTTTAAATTTCGTTTATTTATTTGTTGTTGATGCAGAAAGTCACGCAACCTACACAAAGTCCTTCTGATTCTTTCAAGCATAATTAATAAATTGTGCACGTCCCCAACAAGCTAGAGTTACCTCCTATATCTGGCCCAGGCTAAAAAAGCAACCACTCAGTGTGGCTGATGTGAATAAACTGATCACTAGCTACTCTTGTTACTGTATGAAGTGATGTTACTAAGCATCTGTCATATGACTTATCTCGACTGAAGGGAGATAACCGCCTTCTGTATTCCTACAGTAGTATATTATACAGATAACATTAATTTAAATGTGATGCTGATGCTATGATATTATTTTAAATGCCCTCCCTCAAATGCTTAAATTTGAATTATTTAAATGATTAATATTTCCAAGTACTGAATAAGCTATTTCATTTTCATTAAGTTTAATTATCATTCTATTTTCTATTTATAAATGTGACAACTATTTGGGGAAAAAATTCATATATTATGAAAACTGAACAGCCAACTAAGCCAGCAAACAAAGAAACAAAGTCTCTTCCAAATTTTTAATTCCATCTGATGCACAAATATTTTCTCGAAGAAAAAAAATGATAAAAATTCAAAATTGTGGAAATAAATGCAATGTCATTAACTTTTGGTTGGCAAGTTATCTCGTGCAGACTACGAGTTATCTTGTGCTTGACATTTTTTGATACATTTTCATCTGCGCGTGCCAACCATGAGTTTATTGATACTTTTAGTGTAAAAAGAATGTTACGACTTCAGTTGATCAACAATTTTTTATTTTTTAAGTTGGATATTATAGAGTTGTTGTTTGAAGTTAGATTTGGTAATTGACAGTTGGTAGTCAACGTATTAAAATGATAACAGATCATCAGTGGTAATTTTCCTTGAGAATTTATCTTGAAAATAAATATATAAAACTACGTTTCAAGGGAAGCTAATCAAATTGAATTACCTCCCTTGAACAGTACGCGCATGCGCACACACACACACACACATGCACGCGCCTGCACACACACTATGCTAAGGGAGGCCACTACGACTTTTGAAAAGTTGATAAATTGCGTAATTTCTTAAATTTATCTTAATTTAATTTCAAGACCTAAGAATCTAAAAATTACATACTATGTGTATGGAATTCTTAGTTCTGGTAATTTAGATCTTATAAAGCATGAACAATATTCGTTTAAATTTTTTGCGTTATTTCTTTAAATTAACTATATATATATATATATATATATATATATATGATAAATTAACTGGTTTAAAATGTTTTTTTACTAGACAGTAATAACCATGTTTCAAAAATGGAAGCTTAAAACTTTAAATTTAATTTTGTAATTAAATTAAAAACATTAGTTCCATTTCATCTTCAAGCGAATATATATATATATATATATATATATATATATATATATATATCTATATATATATATATATAAATATAAAAATGAACATTGAAGTCAACACTTTGAGGCAACAGTCTGTTTCATGCTAGCGATTGTGTCTAAGTGTTGACTTCACTGTTCACTTTTATATTTGCATACGATATTGATATTGAGCACTTTATCCCATAAATATAGCATACCTTAAACCTATATTTCTTTATATATATATATATATATATATATATATGTATGTGTGTGTGTATGTATATATATATTATATCTTTCATCTGATTGTACACTAATCATTTTTTTGTGCCATATTTGTTTCTGGCGATATTTTGCCTGTTGCTTTTCATTGCTCTTATCAACCGTTGATACAACCTTAGTGATAGACTTTCTTTTTTCTGTTTTTGAGCTTTTGGGTACTAAATTGCTATTTGTCATGACCATCTATTGTCTAACATATAGGTACCACCATATGAACTGCAAAATCATTAAAACACATTTAAAATAATTTAAATATCTTCTTTTTAGAAAATTTTGGTTAATTTGAAAGCTAATCTATAATAAAAGAAAAATAATTTTATGCATTTCAATAAGGTTTTAAAACTTTTTTAAAATATTGTCACAATCAATTTATCATTGATCTACTATTTTAATTGAAAAATAATGACAAAACTCAAGGCATTTTAAAAATCTCTTAAAATCAAATATCAGTCCTAGATATTTGTTTCAAAGAAAATTAGTAAAATTAAGGAGTAATTAACAGAAGTTTAGAAAAATATTACCCACTTTATTTTTAAAATATAGTTGAAAACACATTTGTACACAGTAAGATATATTTCACCTGTCAACAAATTCATAGGTCAAAACAGTTCTTCCCTCCAAAACACCCATTGTAAAGCCTACATGAAAATTAATTAAATACAGAAGACCAAAAGTACCAAAATATAGAAACAGGTTTTATTTATGCTTAAAAATAATCATTTATAGCCTTATATATCTAATGAGTTAGAAGTATAGTTCTTCTATAGGCCTTTATGAAACTAAGTAGAATGAATATTTTTTATATTAATAAGAATAATTCAAAGTAGTAATTCAGAATTGTTAAATTATTTCCTATTTAATCTTCTATAAAAATAATTTAACTGTTGGAAAAAAGTATTTTAAAAATATTTCTGATGTGAAAATGACATTAATAAACTTTACATTTTCCATTTGTTAAATACATCTTTATTCAATAATAAAAATGTTTTTTGTTGTCAGCAACAGTAGAATTTCAAAATCCCAATTTTAAAACTGTTCATTTAAAAGTTTAACAAATGTGTGTGCGTGCATGTGTATATGTGTGTGTGTATATTGGTGTTGGTGTTGGGAAGTTAATTAACTACCAAAAATATTTCTACAAAGTTTTCTAAGAAAAATAACCTATACAGTAGACAATTCAGTTTTAAATTTCATTCCTTGATTTTTGGTAAATTTTAAAAAAACTGTGGGTAATGTTTTTGTATTTGTTTTTGTTTTCATTTTGGAAAAACACATGATTTTTCGTTGTACCTAGTAACATATGTGTTACCTGGCTGATCTTAGATTTTACACTGACATGCGAAATCATGTGATTGGTGTATCCATATCATGTAGGATCTCTTCTAGTCCAGCAAACTGCAACAATTCAATGTGGCATTGATTTCACAAGTGAATAGAAGGTCTCTCTGGAGTGAGGTTGAAAAATAAAGGATCTTCTATGTGTATAGACCTCTGCACCACATCTCCCAAGGGCTTAATTTTGAGCAAACAAAACAAAAATTAATCCTTTTCTAGACAATTTTCATTATGAAGTGAAAAATTCAATACCCAATCTTAAGTTCACTATTTACATTATTTGGATGATTGTCCTCATCTTTGTTGTCATATTTATCACAACGTATTGAACTCACGCTCTTTGGATCCTGTCACCGGATCTAACCAACACCTTTATCCACTGTACTATGTGTCACACAGTGGATAAAGGCATTAGTTAGATCCAGTGACAGGACCCAAAGATTGTGAGTTCAATACCTGGTTAAGGCAGTGGAGAACTTGGAAAGGTAATTAACAGGAGAAAACTGATAACTGACATCCATTAAACATGGCATGTGGAACTAGAACAGCCTACCCCAGTAAGCAAAATAAAGGGTTAAGTTTGACATTCCAACTACCTGAAGAAGCCTGGAGTGTACAACAGCTGAAATGTTGTGAAAAATATGGCAACAAAGATGAGGACAATAGTCCGAATAATGTAAATAGTGTACATAATACCTAATCTCAGAAATATAGACAGATACTGAAAGGCCAAAACGTTGTAATAAATATGGCAACAAAGATGAGGACAATAGTCCGAATAATGTAAATAGTGTACATAATACCTAATCTCAGAAATATAGACAGATACTGAAAGGCCGAAACGTTGTAATAAATATGGCAACAAAGATGAGGACAATAGTCCGAATAATGTAAATAGTGTACATAATACCTAATCTCAGAAATATAGACAGATACTGAAAGGCCGAAACGTTGTAATAAATATGGCAACAAAGATGAGGACAATAGTCCGAATAATGTAAATAGTGTACATAATACCTAATCTCAGAAATATAGACAGATACTGAAAGGCCGAAACGTTGTAATAAATATGGCAACAAAGATGAGGACAATAGTCCGAATAATGTAAATAGTGTACATAATACCTAATCTCAGAAATATAGACAGATACTGAAAGGCCAAAACGTTGTAATAAATATGGCAACAAAGATGAGGACAATAGTCCAAATAATGTAAATAGTGTACATAATACCTAATCTCAGAAATATAGACAGATACTGAAAGGCCGAAACGTTGTAATAAATATGGCAACAAAGATGAGGACAATAGTCCGAATAATGTAAATAGTGTACATAATACCTAATCTCAGAAATATAGACAGATACTGAAAGGCCAAAACGTTGTAATAAATATGGCAACAAAGATGAGGACAATAGTCCAAATAATGTAAATAGTGTACATAATACCTAATCTCAGAAATATAGACAGATACTGAAAGGCCAAAACGTTGTAATAAATATGGCAACAAAGATGAGGACAATAGTCCGAATAATGTAAATAGTGTACATAATACCTAATCTCAGAAATATAGACAGATACTGAAAGGCCGAAACGTTGTAATAAATATGGCAACAAAGATGAGGACAATAGTCCGAATAATGTAAATAGTGTACATAATACCTAATCTCAGAAATATAGACAGATACTGAAAGGCCGAAACGTTGTAATAAATATGGCAACAAAGATGAGGACAATAGTCCGAATAATGTAAATAGTGTACATAATACCTAATCTCAGAAATATAGACAGATACTGAAAGGCCGAAACGTTGTAATAAATATGGCAACAAAGATGAGGACAATAGTCCGAATAATGTAAATAGTGTACATAATACCTCATCTCAGAAATATAGACAGATAGCAATCTTAAGTGTCTTTTTTTCTACATTTTATTATTATCAAATCTCTTTTTTAATATCATCTTCCTTCAGGGCATAGGGGATTATGAATCACCATAGTTTACTTTATTTTTTGTGAATTTCCATATATTCTTAGGAAAGATGGTGGAGTAGCCTTTTCCACAGTTTAGAATTCAAAGTTTTCCTTCTCTTAGAGTGGTTGCCATCCAAGCATAAAGATCCCAATCTAGCTTTGTTAATTAACCTATAGTTGGAGTGAGAAGAGATGGATTCATGCCTTTCCCTAGGGAATTTGTGTGAAAGTGAATATAAAAGACTAGCCTAGGATTTGAACTCTGCCCTCTGATTCCACTTTCACTTACTGATAGGCATTACACTACCTGAACATCCTTATTTATCAAACTCATAATTGAGCCTGTATTTGTATATTTTCTATGAAGCTCTTTCAATGTATATTGTAATTTTGATGTGTAGTCTCTTTTAGCATTCTCTATCACATTGAAAGACTCATTCTTGTATGATCACTGAAGTTAAGCAACATCAAGCCTGGTCGGTACCTTGATGGGTGACTGCTTGTGAATACCAGGTGTTGTAAGCTTGAATGTGTGGGTGGTGTAATGGCTAACGACTTTGAATTGGAAATCAGAGAGCTGAATTCTAATTCCAGTGAAGTTTAAGAAAGGTATGAATCCACCTCTCCTACCCACTAGCTATGGGCTAAATAGTAGGACTTGTATCAATAAATCATTATTATCTCAACTAAAAAAATTCTTACAATCCAAAAATATTTTTGACTTTAAGGGTTGATAAGCCATAAAAAACACATCAATCAATCAATCAATCTTTCTCTCTTAATTGTTATTAAAAGTATATTGTTACCTAAATGTTGTCCTATCTTTCTCTTCTTTATGTTTTTTCTATGTTATGATATTTCACAAAGGCAGTTTGTCAGAATAATGGATTTATCAAAAATCGACAATGTTTAATGATTGTGCCTGCAAAAAATGAAAGGTTATTCCCTTGACATCACTATTACAGTATACATATTTGACTCCCTCAGTAATATTAATTCACAAGATTATGAAAAAAATGTGAGCAAAGTACAATGTGATATTTATTATTTACCTTTTATAAAGATTTATTATTTACCATTTTATAAAGAAATAAATTTGAAAAGAATTATTTTTATTTAAAAATTGATAAAAAATTACAAAATCATCAAAATATGTATTGTAAACCAACTGCAATGCAAAATTTATTATTTACTATTTTATAAATAACTATGAAAACAATATTTCTTAGTTCAATTTAAAAGATAGTGTTTAATATCTTTATTGCCTATTCTAAAGAATAACAAAAATGTATAAATTCATTTCCATATGTTTCAGTTTTATTAAAATTCTGATCATTGCTTTTAAAAAGCAAAAACATTGCTGAAGGAGTTAAAATTGTATATTATAGTAATGGCGGTGTCAAGAGAATAACTGTCCTTTTGACACAATGTTGAATGCTGTCCAAAAGTTAATGAAAGTAAATAACATACTTTCTGGATGAAACAGAATCCAGTTTAAAAGTCTGTTAAGAATACCAAATTATGTTGTTTAGTCACTATTGTTTAAAATAAACTGAGCAACAAAAATAAAAATTTAAAGAAATCAAATGGAAATGTGTCCCTAAAAATAGTAAATTAGACACACACACACATTAAGGTATAGTTATTTCAGTGAAAGAAAAGTGTATATTTTACAAACGTTTTTGGTTATAATATAAATTTTTTAAATATATATTATATACTTTATTTTACATATTTTTGGGGTTTTGTGACCTTCATAAGGTGAAGAGTGGTTATTTGCACATATTATATAAAGGAATTGTGTTTTGTGTGTAGTAGTAATCCAAATCTTCTTGGACTTGTGAAGATATTCTTCTGCCTAAGGGGTAATAAAACAATTAGGATTGGTCAGAGAAAGGGGGAAGGAAGGAAGTCCTTGTTCTTATCTTTTTATGACATTTGTATCTTTTTAAACCTATCTCCATTTTTGTGTATTGTGTGTGTGTGTTTTTGCTAGTATGTCTGTACATATTCCTTCTCCATACATATATATATTGTTTGATTTTAAGGAATTAGTATATATATATATATATATATATATATATACACACACACTTACTATGGTGTGTAGGGTCTGTGTGTGTGGTTCATCTAGAGTGTTTATTTTTTCAAGTATATATATATATATATATATATATATATATATATTCGTTCTCCATAGATATTTGTGTGTGTGTATGTGGGCCTACTTGTGTGATCAGCCATTATGTGTGTATGCTGTGTGGTTATGTGTGTGGGGTTATGATCTGTTTAGTGTTGGTTTAATTTGTCTATGAAGTTTTTTTTCTTGTATTTGTAGGTAAGAATAATTGTCTGATATATTGGCATAATTTTAGATTTAACTTGATTACATTTGTAAATGTGTTGTGATACAAACACAAGTGACAAATGTGTTGTGATACACAAAAGTACATTTTTAATGTGGGGAACATGATTCTTTCCACTCAGGCCTTCTGGTCTTTACTGGTCATAGCCAATCAGGAGAGGGAGAGGCGAAGAGAGGAGAGGCTTGTCTTTCCTATTTCTTTTGCCTAAAACATTAAGTGGACATTTAGAAAACATCTTTTTTAAGCAAAGGTTCCTATTAATATTCTGGAACTGTTCATCAAGGTTTTATGTATTATATATGCATAATTTTTGAAATATTAAAAGTTTTGTTAGAATTGAGAAACACTAGAACATAGCAATACGTAACAAAAACATTGTCAGTCAAGGGAGCTAATCCACTTCTGGTTGCTGAACCAGTTTCACTGCCTACTAGTCATCTACCAAATCATCCAAAACAAACATGAAAGCAATTAGATTGAAAATGAACAAAGCTAGCAAACCCAACCTCAAAAAAAAACAAACAACAAAAAACAAAAAAACATGGATGCCAGTTATACCATCTCTTACACCAATGGTGTCCCCAAAACTGTTGTCCTAATCTCTGAATGGATCCTTTATGGAATGGAGTGTTTCAGATCCACCAAAAATTTCAACAAAAACCAGAACCACTACTTTAAGGAGCAGTGTAATCTGGCCTTTACTACTTTTGGAACAGCCCACAATTGCTGTAACAGAGTCCTGGGAAATGCAAAGTGCTACTATGCGTGATCTATCCAGGCCAAATTTGAAAATAAACAAATTGAATCTTGTGAATTCTAGAAGATCATCAATCAAGTTATGAACAGAGGCAAAGCAGCTGTGCCCATTATTATAAATGGCCCTGAGGTCATATCCTCCTTGACAGCAAGATTCCAGGGTTGTCTTTAAGAATGCTATCCTCTACCTTTATAAGAGCCACAGCAGGCCGAAAATGGAATATTTGGGCAGGAGCTGCCCAGACCTCACTTTCCAGTCTAGATAGAGTTCAAAAGTGTCTCTGAGTCCTTTATTATTTTCCACACTCCAACACCTCTCTCACTGGAAGGATGTGGTGTGTCTCTCATTGCTCTATTGCTACTAACATGGAAAGTGCTCGAATGAACTGCATCTCCTAGTTCCACTATGACTGACCTTCACAGGTAGGACCCACCATGCTACTTACATAGTAGCAAACCATCCTTATTCCCTCTGTATTCCTTTGGTGAGAAGTAAGTTCCACTCAAACATCTTCCTGAGAACCACTGCCTTATGGAACAGAGTCCCAAGAAGATGTTTCCTTGATCACTACAATCTTAACTTGTTCAAGTCTAGAATCAACCATTATCTTCCTCTCTGATCTATATAAGCTACCCACTAACGTAACCCTCTAACTTGAGTGGCCCCTGGCGAAAATGAACAAAACTATAAACTCAACCTCAAAACAAAACCAAAAAACATAGACGCCAATGCTGCCATCAAAAATGTTGCCCTAATCTCCAAATGGATCCTTTCTGGAATGGAGTGTCTTTATACCCACTAAAAATTCCAACAAAAACCAAACAGTCAGCACTGGTTCTTCCCCAAATGTACTGTAGCCATAACTCACTGGAACCGCTACTTCAAGGAGCAGTGTTGTTTGGCCCTTACTTCTTTCAGAACAGCTGCAATTGCTGTAAGAGATTCCTGGAAAATGCAAAGTGACCTTACTGTAAAAAAAAATTACACTTATTTCTTCAAGTCTTATTTCAACAAAATGGAATCCCACTCAAAAAATGACTAAGTTAAGGGTTGTGTTTCAGTTACTGTATTTTAGTGTATAGGTGGTTATATATATATCTGCCAAATGGTACCTATACCTTCCAACATGCTTTCCAAAAAAAAAAAAAAATGATACAGAAAGAAAGCAAAATACAAGACAGGCTGAAATTTTATGAAATGTTTATTCCATAGGAATAAAATAAATAAATGTTTGACTGTGGAAGGGTACATCTTTTGTTGACCAGAAAATCCGCATGTCTATATTTTGAAACAAGAAAAATATGACTTACATGACCAACTATTGGGAAGCATTTTCAGTGAGGAAAAGAGAGAGTTTCTTTTGAAAGTATAAGTTTTGTGGAGCAAAATCAGAAATAAACACCAAGACTTTTAATCATCAAATAACAAAAAAATGGTCTCTCAGTTAGTGGATCTGTCAATACTTTCAGTTAAATTAATCCTTTGAAAATAAATCCTTAAGGACACATGGCACAGTGGATAAAGGCATTGGTTAGATCCAGTGACAGAACCCAAAGAGCTGTGAGTTCAATACCTGGTTAAGGCAGTGGTTTAACAGGAGATAACTGATAACTGACATCCATTAGACATGGTACATGGAACTAGAACAGTCCACCCCAGCGAGCGAAAAATATGGTTCAGTTCGACATTCCAACCACCTGAATTAGGCCAGAGCGTACAATGGCCAAAATGTTGTGATAAATATAGCAACAAAGATAAGAACAGTAGTCCAAATAATGTAAATAGTGTACATAATACCTCACCTCAGAAACATAAACAGATATTGAAAATAAATATTTAACATTTTTCAACCAAAGAGTTGTGTTCGGTCCTGCTTTCAATAACAAACATACTTTGTGATCCCTTTGAAGTGTATTTAAGTAAAGTCTCTAAACAGACAAAACCAGTAAGGAGATAGAGATGGATACATGTGAAATCAGTTCATAGTGCTGCTTCAAAGAAATTCCCTTAATAATTCACCTGTCTTCCTCACCAAGCTATGTGACACTTGCACTCTTTCTCACCAGGCTAAGAGACATGTACACTCTTCCTCACCAAGCTATGTGACATTTACCATCTTCTTCACTAAGCGACGTGACACTTAAACTCTTCCTCATGAAGCTAGGTGAGACATATAGTCTTCCTGAGAAAGCTATGTGACATTTACACTCTTCATCACCAAGCTACGTGACACTTACACTCTTCCTCACTAAGCTAGGTGAGACATAGTCTTCCTGAGAAAGCTATGTGACATTTACACTCTTCATCACCAAGCTATGTGACACTTACACTCTTCCTCACTAAGCTAGGTGAGACATAGAGTCTTCCTGAGAAAGCTATGTGACATTTACACTCTTCATCACCAAGCTATGTGACACTTACATTTTCCTCCTCACTTTCTTCCTTGCCTCTTTTTTGACACATACAGGTGGAGAAATCACATTTCTTTTCATCTTAATGAACAGCTACAAACAAGGAATTAAAACACAAAAATAAAGATATTTTATATTTTTATATTTAAAAACCTTTCTTGCCTTTTTCCTTATTGTGGGTTGATGCAAATCTGCAACAGTTTATAATGGCACCAGTCAACTGCTTCTGCTAGTAGATTGTTGGTTGCTGCTACTAGACACTAAGTCTACATTCAGAAATCTGTGTCCAGAACTAAATTCACTACATATTAGATTTAGATTTAATATTACAGGCTTATGAAGTTAGGCTAAAAGTATGCGTAGTCTATAGTAAGTGGGTGAATAGGCTACCAGCTACCTTCATTTTGTGTATAAAACAAAAGAAATACTTTAAAATTTTTTTCTTGGTTAAAAAGGAAATCTTATTTGCTATCAAATATTAGGTTGGTGCAAAAATAATGACGTAATAATGTCGTTTTTTGACTTATTTTTTAACGTCAAAAAACGACATTATTACATCATTATTTTTGCACCAACCTAATACCATAATTATATTTAAAAAAAGTTAAGGAGAAATCTAAACTGTATTTTGTCATTTACATTTACAAAAAAAATCTTATTCTCTCTCTCTCTCTCTCTCTCTATATATATATATATATATATATATATATATATATATATATATATATATACCCTATATATAGGATTGGTGTATATGGAATAGATTCCAATAACCAATAAATACTATTCTTAAAAGTGTGCTCATATATATATATATATATATATATATATATATATATATATATATATATATTCTTTGTAGTAATAAATAAAATTAAATGTTCATTTATCTTATTCCTACTCTGAGGTTCATAAAGATTGCATCTGCTCATCAGCGGAGTTGATTATAAAATTTTACACTCTCGATGAAACACAAAAGAGATAAGTAAAGATTTAATTGTAAGCTTGGGTGTGTGGGTGGTGTAATAGATAATGGCTTAGAATGAGAAGCTGGAAAGCCAAGCTTGCCACAATTACTGACCCAAAACATACCACAACATTCCTTACATCAAAACAACACATTCTTACCATTCCTACTACATCCACTGTAATACCTCAAAGTCTTTATGAAGTTCTAACTAGTGTCCATATGTACAATTTTTTGTCTGTGGGGGTTGGATTGAAATAAAAAACAACAATTTAAAAAAAATTTAAACTTACTGTTTATTTACAATGTATTTTAATATGTATTTACAAGAAACTAAACAAAATAGTTTAGTAATAAAAAAGGAGGAGGCACTGTGGAGTAATGGATAGTGGCTCGGATTGAGAAATCAAAGAGCTGAGTTCGAATTCCAGTCAAATCCATTGCATTCACTTACATGTTAATACCCTTGAATCCTCTTCTTCTCCTCCTAGCTATGGGTAAATAGCAGGACAAACTGGGTTCTATAGCCTTGGATGGCAACTGATGTACTGCAGAAAAAATGGCAATATACAGCAGAAAAAAAATGTCTGCCTTGTCAGTCATGTATCAAAAGATACATGATTGCCTAAGCATGTATCACAAAAGGCACATAACTGACTGAATAAAAAAACACAATATCCTTAAATGTCACAGAAGCAGAAGTTCATTGGACGAAATTAATGCAGGACTTAAATAGTTTAAAACAATCATTCATACAAAAAACCACCCACTCAAACACCAAGAGGAAAGATCATCAAAACAATTTCTATAAAAATATTTATAGAAAAGTTACAGGGAAACTATGTTATAGTGGTGGAAATGTGATTGAAGTTAGGATGCCAGGTCAAGACCAGTAACCTTGCAGATTCTTTGTATTTTATCTAGAATCTATAAATACATAGCAGGAACACCAGACCAGATGTGACGGCAATATTCATTTCATTAATATATTATAGTATTACCAATTTTGAAATTGTGCCCCTACCAGGGATCTAACACAATGAAATTCATATTTTGAATAATTTTACTATTATATCAGCTCAAATATAAGTCATGGTCATTAATATTTAAATTTATTTTTTGGACTAAATGTTCACACAATATAAAGCTTAAAAGCCACTTAAGTTATAGGATGATTGAACGAGATTGCTGGATAGACATCAGAAGAAATCTGACAGTCTGCATTTTGACTGAGATAAGAAGGCCTCTTTTTTTTTTATCTGGATAGAACCAGATAGGAAGTAGCTCTATTTTACAATAAAGCTTTCAATGATGATATCTACCATTGAAAATAATATAGAGAAAATAAGAATTTAAGTTTAGCAAAAACATGGGGAACTGGAAAATTCTGACTAATATTAAAAAAAAATATTAAAATCTTTAGTTTTTTCAGTATGTATCATGAACAAAATTTTTAGCTTTTAAAAATGCATCAGAAAAAAAGTGAAAAAAATCCTATTTAAGAAACAAGAGTTGAAGTGGTACTTTTTTTATGAAATAGAGTATGGAGATGAGCCTATATGAATTTATGGATTGGATCAGGAACCAGAACCTGAATGGCTTCAAAATCAGTCAGATAATAAAATTGATTGCGACTTAATATTCTAAAAGTAAATATACTAAATTCACTGTACCATAGATTCTAAGGGTCAAAATATCTTTGAATTTTAAAGCAAATCCCTTCTCTGGGTGTATAAGATTTTGATAGTGTGTTTATTGAGTTAGCATTGAATAATGTTCTTCATTTTAATGTTTATGAGGGAAAGATAAGAGATAGATCTATAATTGAGCAACCTATAAAACCTGAATTCAACTATAAATACTACTTGCCAAAAAGGCCTTAATTTTGATTTTTTTTCAAGGTGGGGCTTTCAAGTTTTTCTCTACTAGAAATCAGGTAACTCTTGTAAAATAAATCTTTCTATGGTTTTTCACAATGTAAGTCATAAGTTGGTTATAATCAATTTTATTTTTTATTCTATTGCTAAGGATTTAGCTTCTATGGGTGACAAAGCACACAACAAAATTAACAAAATAGCAGTTTTTCTCATTTTTAGCAGTCTATAACTATTTATTTATCAGAAACAGAAATAAATAAAATCAGGAGTGTTTTTTCCATATATTTGACTATAATACTATCAAGTTGGTTATTTCTCATTTGGTAATCTTTTCTAGGTTACAACAGTTATGAAGTGTCAAATTTGGCAATTCATGTTATTTTGAAACCAGTAAAAATTCACGCCAAATTTCAAGAGGTCATAATTCCTGAACTAAGAGATTAAGGAAGCTAAAATTTTATGGTTGTTAGTTTCTCATCGGTGGGTACTACATGGTAAAATTTCATCAAAATCTGAGATGGTACCCACTGGAATTTCCAAAAATTTGAGTTGATATGGAATTACCTCTGTTGGGATCCGTCTACACAGATTTCTTTTTTATCTGAATATCAGGATTTGCAACATTTAACAACAACACATCTTTTCAATGAAACATAAAAAAACTTATTTGCTGAAGGAAAAGTAGAAGCAGAACGTCAGTTGAAATAAGATTTATATATTCTTTTCAGAAATATACAATAACAATAAAATGTTCATTTTCCCTTGCAGTTAAGTTTCTCTTATGAAGTAATTAAGTGTTCATAGTGATGTATGAGATATTTGGACATTTATTTATGTTTCTGTCAGTGCATGGACAAGGTCATAGTTGGTGGCTGCTGGCTCCTGGCTCATTTCTTCCATTTTGAGCATGCATGTGGACAAATGTGTACACATGTGTAGATCAAACTGGCATGTGAAATTGTTTTTGAACCTCAAGAAGCAGTATGCTTCTCATTTTGATATTTGCAAGGGAGATCGAAAATCTAATTTCACATAGAGGTGTGAACTTTTCAAATACAAGGTTTTCACTAGTTAGAATCTAATTTCTCACTGGCTGGTGAAAACTTTTTTCTCAAATTTGCAGGAGTGATGAAAGGAGTTTTTAGTTTTATTTTCTAAATGGTACACAAATTAGATATGGTAGATCTACAAACACGTCTGAAAGTATTTTGGCAGTATTTGTTTTTTACCAAACAAACCTTCTGATGAGATTTTATTAGTTGAAAAATAGAATTCAATTCATATATATATATATATATATATATATATATATGTAAGCAAATATATGGATATAGATCCGACAGTATGAAGAAAAATATACGGAAAAAACAAACAAAAATCCTATGCAATTATGCTGTTTTAATGTTAATATAATGTCAATGTCGGTAGACGTTGACATTAACAGTAGACATTATTAACTAGTAGACCATCTTCAGGACATATTCATAAAACACAATTAACATTAGACTATATTTAATTCAACATGAAAAGACGATGGACATAAGAGAAAGACTGGTATTTATTCGTACAAAAAGTACAAATTGTGGCACGAGGCCAATAAAGGGGAGGGGTAGAGGCTGGTCAACACTAACTATCTTATACCTAGCTAATCAGATTCGCGACCCATTCGTACATTACATTTTACCCATTCACCAAAAGAACTCGTCCATCACCAAACAATCCTTCAACCACCATAATACCACGTGCTCTCAAGGGAGACCTACCAAAATCGTGCCCCATACCATAAAAATTCTAATGATGATATATATATATATACAATTCTAAAAATGATAAAATGAGACGGGAGGGAAATGAAACCAATAATAAACTTAAAATAAACACAAATACAAACTAAACATAATTGATATTAGTAGGGACCGTCCAACCCATAAAACAGAGAGGCCGCTGTATTCTGCCCAGGGGACAAAATCAAGAGACGCTCTCGCTAAGGGAGTGGGAAAAAGTATAAAATATTAGGCTGGAATGGGAAAATATTAAACTGACCCAGTCGAGATGAAAAGGGGGCGGGGGTCAAAACAAACTGGGGAGGATGGGAATCTCGACTTGGATCATAACCAAAGAACGGCCGGGATGCAGGCCGGTAACAACACTTACTCATATTAACTAGGTACACTGAAGCTCGTCTAACATAACCAAGCGGAGGGTTCCACAGGAAGCCACCCCGATGTACAAAAGGTTGACCTAGAAGAGAAAATCAAGGCTAGCCCCGTTCACACGAAGCAAGCTCGCTTCTTTTACCCACCTTTCGCTAAAGACTGTCGAATGCAATCGTTTTCTATCCGATCTAATCTTCATCTTGAGCTGATGCTCAAAGAATCGAATTAGATCCGAATGAGAAAGACGATTGCCTCCTTTCGCGTCGTCCAAATCACCATTCGAGCCGTGGCCATCAGCGTCAGAAACACCATCCGTTTCATCCCGGAATACGGAGGCGACACATTGTCACACGCGTATGCGCGATCAATGAACACAAGCTGTTCGGGAGCGAGACGAGCCGTCAGCTCGCCAACATGGTCCCATAAGGGACGGACATGGGGGCAATGGTAGAAGGCGTGCGCAGCCGTTTCTTCTAAGCCAAGGCCACACCGTTCACAGTCTGGAAAATCCGCCAAGCCCCATATGAAAGCCTTGTCTTTGAGAGGCAGCCGATTCCGAGCCAATCGCCATCTAAGCGAAAACTCAGGGTTACTGAGGTAATCCGCCGTTGGCGCCCAAGACCAGGAGGAGCGATACTCCTCCTCCGACAAGCCGAGCGTATCTCGTAGGGGATCCTTCGCGGGCCTCTCCACTAATTCACGATAGAAGACCTTCCTAGGCCGAGAAAGGTCACTGGACCGGGGAACGGCCCTTAAGGCCAACCGACACTCGCGAAGGAAAACCGATTGATCCCGGGGTTTACGACCGCGCTCAACCCGCGAGATGTGGGGACTGATGGTAAGGCCAGGGAACGCGTCCCTAACAATCTCCTCCAGAATCTGATCTCCTCCAGTCAATGCACGGCGTAGGAAAGCCAACCTAGACGCACGGATGTGACTCGGCAGGTGCGGCATTCCCAGCCCACCATGACACGGACGTTTAGTGCAGACTCGTCTGTCGACCCGATTCCCGCGTCCCCTCCATAAAATGGAGGATAGCGATTGCTCGAGCGCCTTCTTGTGAGTCTTACAGAGAGGAAGTACGGACAATCGATAAAGAATCAGGGGGAAAATGTATGTAGCACACACCTCCGCTCTGCCCTTCACGGACAACCTCTGTTGATTCCAAGTCTGACCGGAGGAATCGACCTTTGCTCGTACTTCAGACCAATTCTTCTGCAGCTGGAGGTCAGGCCCAAACCACACTCCAAGAATGCGGACAGGACTGTCTGTCCAACCGAAGCGGCCCGGAAGAGCGACCCCCTTCCAGGCACTTAACCGCAAGCCGGACGACTTGTCGCGGTTTATTTTGGCCCCTGCCACCTTCTCGTACCGATCAAGCGCCTTCTGTACCACCTCAATGTCGTTGCGGGACGACACAAAAGCAGATACGTCATCGGCGTACGCGGAAACCCTGGCTCGAGACCCTCCAGGAACGGCAATTCCACGTAGGGCCGGACTGCCGGTCTCGTCCTTCAGCCGGCGAAGGAGAGGCTCCAACGCCAAAGCATAAAGGAGAGGCGACAGCCGACAACCCTGACGAACCGACCTAGACAGCACGAACGCGTCCGACAGTCTTCCGTTCACCTGTACCACCGCACTGGGGGAGCGATACAGGAGGTTAATCCAGCGTCAGAAGTTGGGTGCGAATCCAGCGGCCTGCAGGACAGCTGCAAGGTAGCGATGGTCGACCCTATCAAATGCCTTGGACTGATTTAAATTGATCAGCGCGGCTTCTTCGTCGTCTTTTACACCCTCTATGATCGTGCGGATCAGATGCAGGTTGCTCTGAATTGTTCGGCCCCTCACAGAACAAGTCTGCTCAGGTCCCAAGAGAGACTCGGCAACTGACTGCAAACGCTCCTGCAGGATCTTGGCCATAATCTTTAACTCTGTGTTTAGCAGAGTTATGGGCCTGTAATCATCTAGGTTTCCCCACCACCTTTGCCCTTTTTCAACAGAGTGATCACACCCCTGGTGATCCGGTTGGGGATGGACCCCGACCGAAACCAGTTGTTGAACACTGCAGTCAAAATCGGAACAAAGATGTGCGACAGCCTCAAGTACAATTCATAGGGAAAACCATCCAGACCGGGCGACTTGCCTCTGCCGACCTTCTTCAAAACCGCGTAGATATCGCCCTCCGTAATCTCTCCCTCGCAGCTAGCCGCTTCAGTCGGCGAAAGCCGAGGAAAGTCAGCCAAATAGCTGCGAAACTCCTCCTCACGGAGACCAGGCTCCTTGGTAAACCGGTTCTCGAAATGGCGCCGAAACGCTCCGCACATGTCGTCAGTGGCCCGAAGAGTACGCTCCTCCGGGGATTTGACTTCACGAATGTAACGATCACCACCTCGACGGACCCCTTCCCTGCGCAGATCTGCGCCCAAGTTAACGGCTTCGGAAGACATCTTGCTTAACTTATGTCTAATTATCTGACCCATGTACCGCTCGCTATTCGATCGATCCAGGGCCTCCTTAGCTAAGGCTATCTCTAGGGATCCCCCCCCAGCCACCGCCCGGGGGCTTTAAGCGTCTTCACCTTTTCAGCTCTATCTAGAGCGAGCCGTTTGCTGAAATCAGTGGTGAAGGACCTAATCCTACATTTAAGGCGTTCCCACCACCTATTCCCGATAACCGCCCCCACTAGCTCCCGCTGCACTAGTCTAGTTAGCTGCTCCTGGAAGTCCCGCCTGTCCAGTAAAGACAGATTGAACTTCCAGTACCCAGCCATTCTAGGCCTATTGTCTAACGCCACCCATGCACAAACGAGTTTATGATCCGAATAGCCTACACAGTGGAACGTAGGGCAATCTAGTAGTTCTATGTCGGCTCTTCTCACTAACATTCTGTCAAGGTAGCTAACCACCTTGTCAAAAGGCCAATTAAGAGCCCACGTCCACATTTTTCCTTCGGGATGATCGACCCGGTATCTATCGACGAGACCATAATCGTCGACCAGATCGACCAAGCTGCGATCGCCCCCTCTCCCGCTAGCACCCCGCCCCCTGTCTAACTTGGGGTCCAGGATGGCATTCCAGTCCTTCATTAAAACTAGGCGCGTTGGATTCCTAGCATGCATATTTCTAGTATTTCTTGAATCTGGACCTTTTAAATATGTCATTCCAGGTGATGCACATTACTTCCGATACAATACATCGATGACATTTTATTTTATTTATCTACCCACATAAACATGATTTAAATGAGATTACTGACAGATTAAATAAAATAGAACCTACTATAGAATTTACCTATGAACTTGAGTCTAATAATTCTTTATCTTTTTTAGACATACTACTCATTAAAAATAATAATAGATTAGAATTCAAAGTATATCGTAAACCTACATGTAAAAATGACTATTAACACTTTTACTCTCACCATGAACACTAAGAGGGGTATTATTATTGGATTCTACTTAAGGGCTCTTCGCATCTGTTCAGCAAAATATTTAGATGATGAATTCAGTTATATTGAGGATACCTTTTCAAATCTTTCGTATCCGAGACAATTATTACTGAGAGCTAAAAATAAAGCGTTGAAAATTCATTCATCAGCGCAAAATGACACCTCGAAGACCACTACTACAACTACATCAGTGAAAGGTACACTTTCAGCTGCCCCTGATAATTCTTTTGGTCGCATCTTTCTACCAAATAACCATTTGACCGAACGTATCTCCAATAATTTAAATGCGCTAAAAATGAAAACTACAATATTACCTACTAGAACTATCGGTAGTTTATTAAATAACACCAGCAACCAACATATTACATCCGATGCTTGCATCTACCAAATCTCATGCAACAACTGTGACTTAAAATATGTGGGTGAATCTCGTGTTTTCGAACATAAACGAGATATTCGCCTCGGAAATGTAAACAATGCTTTAGTTGTACACACAACTAAATCTGATCATAATTTCCATTTTGATTCTGTGAAGATTTAAAAATATATTCATAATAAAAATCTTAAACGGATTTATGAGGGAGGCATAATATCTATCTGACACACGGGGAATACTAGACCTGGCTTCTTTAATATTTCCCCTTTTCTAGCAAGATTAATGCTCGACAAACGTACATATAAGTTTTAGATTAAAATAAAATTATTTTCATTTTTCATTAAAAATACTCTATTTTAAGAATACGTTTTCAAAACATCGCCGACGTGACGCCGACGTGATCATATTGAAACGGAACGCTGATCTTGAAAAATTTCTGTTATCTGTTTTGATTAGTCTTACTCTTATGTCCATCGTCTTTTCATGTTGAATTAAATAGAGTCTAATAATTGTGTTTTATGAATATGTCCTGAAGATGGTCTACTAGACCGAAACGCCCGACGTTGACATTATATTAACATTAAAACAGCATAATTGCATATTAGGATTTTTGTTTGTTTTTTTCCGTATATTTTCTTTCTTTCTTTCTATATATATATATATATATATATATATATATGTTTAATGAGGGGGATTGAAAGAATAGTTTATTCTCCTATCTATATTTCTCCCATTATGGGCATTGTTATAACAACACTAGCTCATGGACTGGACAAAATGGAATGGTTGAAAGAATGACAAACGTGCTTTGTTCCCAAATAGACATTTTTTATATTACTAAGACATACACAAAACCATATATATATGTTTCACAAGGAGAACTATATATAACATATATCTACAAAGCAAAAGCAAACTATAAGGGGGAACAAAAAGGAAAAGTAAATATGATTTGGAGATACTCTTGACCTGGAGAAACCATTTTTAGGACTCCAGATTTAAACGAGCCGGATTCATCTATGACCCAAAGGGAAACAGCACCATGTTCTTGTAAGCTGTTGAGGAGGAGGGGCGGTCGCTGATTTGGCCTCGGCCCTTTGTCTTAGGCTAGAAGAGAGCAATCTTCTTGTCTGATTGCTGTGCATGAAATGAAAAATGACAGCCGCTTTGGTCAATGTATGGAGTGACGTTACGAAGCGGCTGTTATGTGACTCAAGTGACTTATCTCCAACAAAGATAACACACACAAACACGCATACCCCCCTATATATATATATATATATATATATATATATATATATAATAGCCGAATTACCCGCGCTTTGTAGCGTGTCACACATGTTTTTTGTAAGAAAATAATGATTTTAAATCAGTGTTATAATTTGTGGAGAAAAATGATGCATTTCAATATTACTCAATGATCTTGCTGATCTGGTCTTCATCTTCTGGCTTTCTCCTTCTATATCTTGGATAGGATTCATTACCTTGTTCAAATTTAAATTTGATTTAAATCAAAGGGAAAAACCCTTTGATCAAAATGAAATATGCTTATTCAAGTACCATGGTTAATGTAGTTTCAGAATATATATGGTTATGTGGGTTCTATCTCCAAAATCATATGAGGAGTTTAATAGCAAACAGACAGACAGAGGCTACAACAATATATATATATATATATATATATATATATATATATATATATATATATAACTTATATTATAAACTTTATATATTTATATAATTTTTTTGAACCAATAAAATCCCATAAACAGATCCGTCAACTAAGGCCTTGTCTATGCACCCACAAGCACACCAGGCTGATCGCCATAAAGTAAGCCTGCCCGCATATCTGACAGTGCCCTATGAACACTTCATAATTACTTAATGAAACGAACTTATTTTCTTCATTGCAAGGAAAACCGAACGTTTTCTTTTAATTCTTTGTTGTATATTTCTGAGAAGAATCTATAAATGTTGTTTCAACTGACGTTCTACTTTTACTTTTCTTTCAGAAAATAACTTTTATATGTTTCATTTAAAAAACGTGTTGTTTTTGTTAAATGTTTGGAATCCCGATTGTGCGTTCTTCATCTAAACGTTTTCCACTGACATGAAATTGAAAGATCATATTGAATCAATTGTTAATTCTCTTGCTAGGAAAGTTGGTTAAGAGTACTGTGCCAAACAGTTTTTCTCTCCAGAATCCATTTTACACGATTTTTTAAAAATCGGTATCCCCCCTCCAAGAAAGGCAGTGCAGCCACTAGCACACAACGGGTTAGAGAATATGGAAGAATTAGGAACAGAAACATTAGTAATAGGTAGAAAGAGAAAAGAGTAATCAGGAGGACTACAGATTACGATTGACATTGCATTTAAATTTTTGCAGATTAAAGTTGGTGGGACCAGGAGCGAATTCCATAAGCGTGAAGTGCAGGATAAGAAACTGTTAGCATAGAAGATATGGCCACATCTAGCTAGCACAACTGTAAATTGATGAGACCTCGCCGCCAGTCTAGTATTGCGCTTAAATTCACATAGTCTAGATACCATATCGTAGAACTCATCCGAAAAATTACCATTAAAGTATTTATAAAAAAAATGAACAGAGAGAAAACTTTACGACATTGGACTGATCGGGACTAAGTATTTATAAAAAAGGTGCAGAGAAGCAACCTTATGGCGGTGGGCAGGTGATTAAAATCTACCATTTATCTGTGAAGTGATTATTGTTGTCATCACTGGTCTGGTGTTCCAACTACATATCTCAAGATTCTGGAGAAATTCTGAAGAAGAAGAATATGCAGTTTTTTCGGTTTTGACTTAGCATCTCGGTTTCAATCATCTTCTCACTGATGTAACAGCTTTCATGTGTCTTTTCAATGAATGGCAATTGTTAAAATACGCCTGAATTTAAGAGTAACACTAGATTAGTAGCTTGATGTCATCATTTTACTGTTGAAATAGCCATATGTAATCGGAAGTTCTATTCAAATAGTTTCTTCTCTCGCACTTCTCATCTGTGTATCTTTCTTCCGGCTTCTTGTTGTATTGTTATTGTTAAAAATACACCTTTAAGTGCCGAATCTAGGTGCGTCGTCAGTGTTGTTGCTCCCATGTCACTAGAAGTTTCGGGTCTAAATAAACAACAGACTTCGATGGGCGACCAGATCATAATCAATATTCGGCCCGCACCCAGAATAAAATTTGCTACTAGCTTTAGGGCGTGCATTATATAAGTTCCCCCAGAAAACGGCAACTAATCAAGACTTCACTTGGGCTATTCGATGTTATAGATTCGGTATGGTTGGTTGTACTGATCTTCCTACATGCGGCCAAGACAGGGTGTTTTTTGGAAGAAGCGAAGAAAACAAACCAATAAATAAATAAATAAATAAATATATATATATATATATATATATATATATATATATATATATAGACACATTAATAAAATAAAAACGATTTATTATATTGACTTACGACTTCCTTTTCTTTCTCTTCCTCCCCTTTTAACTTCTTTATTATATCTTATTTCTTTGTTCTATCTCTTCTTATAGCTTTCCTTTTTATTCTTATTTTTCTTGACTACACTTAACAAAATGTTTATAATAGAGTGATTAAAACGACTTAGACTATTTACAAAAAGAAAGCTCCGAAAATACGGTATGAATAATTTGGGATATTGATTGATACTCTAATAAATTCCGTTTAAAAACTAAGAGAAAAATAACATTTAACTAAAATTGCTTAAAAATAAATTAATCAAGATATTTACATATTAAATACTAGTTAAAAAAAGAAACACAATAACCGAACGTGTAAATTTTTAGTTAAAATCGGTTACACCCAAAAAATTATCATTAACAGAAGAAATTTGTTTAAAAACTAAGAGAAATAACATATAACTAAAATTGCTTAAAATAAATTAATCAAGATATTTATTTACATATTGAATAATAGTTAAAAGAAAAAAATAGCGTGTAAATTTAGTTATAAATAAGTTACTCCTAAAAAAAAATTACCCTTAAAGGCAACCGATTGAAAAAATGAGTAAATACGACAAAAAAAAAAAAAAAAAAAATTACCCTTAAAGGAAACCGATTGAAAAAACGAGTAAATACGACAAAAAAAAAAAAAAAAAAATTACCCTTAAAGGAAACCGATTGAAAAAACGAGTAAATACGACAAAAAAAAAAAAAAAAAAAAAATTATCTTTAAAGGAAACCGATTGAAAAAACGAGTAAATACGACAAAAAAAAAAAAAAAAAAAATTATCCTTAAAGGAAACCGATTGAAAAAACGAGTAAATACGACAAAAAAAAAAAAAAAAAAAATTACCCTTAAAGGGAACCGATTGAAAAAACGAGTAAATACGACAAAAAAAAAAAAAATAAAATAAAATTGTGAGTAAAGAAAAGGAAAGATTACGTGTAAGAATATTTTTGTAATAAACTAAATCTACTCGAAAAACGAGTAAACCGCAAAAATGAAATCATTGAATATGTGACTGAATGCAACTCGAATAACTTGTTTCTCTGAAGCTTCTCGTCATTTCTATATACAATTTTAACATATATATATATATATATAAATCTATATACACTTTTAAGCTTTAAAATTATTTAGTGGTGGTATTTATGACATATGTTCATCTACACTGGGAACGTTCGTATTTTTAGTAGTTTTGGGCCACTCATTAGCCCTATTCATCCACAACCACTTGGTGGCCTTTTCGACGGACTCCAGGATTATTTGAAACCCTCGATTTCTTTTTTGTCCACTTATCCCTAAGCTAGTTAAGGCTCGTATCATTGACTGTCCGGCGAACCCCCTAAAGCCGATCTCGACTGGGGAACAATGAGTACGCCATCCTTTAGTTCTGCAATCGTCTAAGATTCCTTCATATTTACTGTACTTTCTCTCATTAGCCTCTTGCATATGCTCCTCCCATAGGACAGTTAACTCCAGCAAAATAATCTGTTTCGTGCCGTTCGAATAAACGATTATGCCTGGATGGAGTTTGGAGGACGATATATGTGTCGGGAATTTCAACTGTTTCCCGAGATCGACTCGTATCTGCCAATCCGACGCGGACGATAACAGTGAATGGGATCCCGCAACCTTCTTACTCAGCTTTGCATCTGTTTTAACGAAGCGGATAGCTCTTCTTTCTGGGATGAGTTTATTGCTTTGCAAAGCTTCAGCAATAATGAGCGGTGTCGCCTCTAAAACCGTGTCATGACGCCACCGATAGCGCTCGTCTGTCAGAGCAGTTCTGCACCCGCTCAATATGTGTTGCAGTGATTCCCTCCCCGAGCACAAGGGGCACTTTGGTGAATCTATTTTTCTCCATAAGTGTAGGTTGGTTGCGCTTGGTAATACTTCATACACCATCTGAACCAGGAATCTAGATCAGCTGAAGTCAGTATTCCAAAGATCTGACCACGACACTTTTCGCCGATCTACACCATCCCACCTGGTCCACGCACCCTACTGTCTATAACCTGCCATTTTTGTCATCCGCTTTTCCTCCATACCCGCTCTTACTTCGTCCTGTATCAGGTGTTGACTCTCCTTCACGGTGATTTTTCCGAATCTGTAGGAAGGTATCAGTCCCAGGCCTGCTCTTCCCCCCGCAACTGAACCCCTTATTGCTTTTATCCTCATGTTCCCTTCTGCGATAGCCAGTTCCTTAGTTGCACTCCATCTTCTGCCCGTCTTGACATCAATTACCGCGCCTGACACTTTGGGATCTCTGGAGTTTCTATAATGATAGGTTTCCCTTGTCCGGGAATTGTAGCTGGGTGGTATTGGATGATCCATATAAGGCTGCGCTGCTTAAGCTCCGAGGTAATCCTAACCATCTACGGAGGAAACTGCTAGCTCTTCTCTCCAACGGAACGCTATATGTCTGGAGTGGCCATAATGCTCGTAGAAGCACACAGTGATGGTATAGCCAGGCTTTGTAACGCCCTGGCAATCCAGATTTATCTATTTTCGCCAGCCACGAGTGAAAATCAGTGCGTATAGCTTCGATAGCTGGCGTGTCCTTCAGAGCATTACAAAAAGATCCCCCCACCAGAATTTTAACAGGCTTATCGGCTAACGTCAGGATGGCTCTCCCTTCTATTGTGAAATAGTGTTTTACCACCCGGCCCTTTTTTATTACCACTGATCTACATTTGTTTGGCTTGAAATTCATTGTTTCCCACTCAATCAGTCTCTCTAAACCGCGTAACAGCTATCTACAGCCTGTAAGAGAATGTGTGGTGACTAAGATCGTCCATGTAAGCCCGGATGTACTGGAAACGGGGTCACAGAAAAAAAAAAAAAAAAAGAAGCGTGGCTGACAATGTACAGCCTGTAATAATTCCTCTCTCGAGTCTATGCCAGTCTGAAGAAACCAAACTGGATGAAACTCTTAGATGGAATTGACTTTAGTAACCCAGGATAAGCTTTCGGATACTACATAGTACGTAATGTCTAACCAAAGCTTCTTCCACGAGTTTATGCGGTATGGACCCATATGCATTGGCCAAATCCAACCACGCAACAACCAGATCCCCTTTATTCCTCATTGCATCCCTTATTAATTGAGACAAAACTCCTATATGCTCAACGCAGCCAGGCATGCCAGAGATTCCGCCTTTTTGTACCGCTGTATCTATTAGGTTGGTGCAAAATAATGACGTAATAATGTCGTTTTTTGACGTTAAAAAATACGTCAAAAACGACATTATTACGTCATTATTTTTGCACCAACCTAATATAAAGCTATTTTTTTTTTTAGCAAGAAAGCTGATAGCCGTCGGGAAATAACACTAAAACATATTTTGCTTTCTGTACTCAGTAACGAGATACATCGAAACTGCTCGATATTTCTTGAGTTCTTTTCTTTTTGGATCCAAATACTTTCTGCGTATTGCCATTGTTCTGCAACTTTATGTCGCTGCCAAATTACTTTAATGATCTTGATCATAATTTCATGAGAAGACCTGGGCAACGCTTGTACACGGAGTAAGGCACGCCACTCGTACCTGGCGACGAAGCTGATCTAGCCGCTATTACTGTCTGTTTGACTTCACTCAAACTTGGCACCTTCGTTTCGAACTCAACTTCGGGGGGTGGGGTGGTGTTAACGAGGCGATCATAATTCTTCATCCCTTCTTGGGTCCCTAAAAGAGCTCTTCAGAAAGGAATCCACGCTGTCTTTTGGACATTCTAATTTCACGCTCCTCTTATCTCCCAGAAGTCTTCTGGAGAAACCAAACGGGTCGGAGATAAAGGAAGCCCTCTTCCTGGCTCGCTCTTTCCTACGTTGACGATGTCCTTCTGCTCTTCGAATGTTTTTCAGTTTCTGTCTTAAAATAACTCTCAGTTCCGAAAGGGCTGGTCGCGGCTTTAAATTGTTTCTTGATGGATCTTAATTCCTGCTTTACTTCTATCCTGTTCTTCACGCCTATTCTGAGTGTAATTCTCGTTTTATCAATATGACCGAAACGCTTTGTTCCGTAGCTTACAATGAGTTTACTCAGAGATTGAAGTCGTCGGTCTATGTTACCTGCAGATGTATCTTGGATTATAACGCATACGCCTTCATCAAAATCGCGCCAAGCTTTCTTATTGCTTGCTGGGGGCCATTTAATCAAGCGAGGCCTGAGTCCACACTGGGTGATGCTAGGCGCTGTGGTCTGTCGCCGGGACCTGCTCCACCTCCGTCTTACTTGGTGTAACACCTATGCGTTGTGCGTTCTCAGCCACTACTGTACATTTCATCTTGGCCTGGTGATTCTTGCACGTTTTTCCGCAGCGACACATTGAGTCAGGGGTCCTTTGGGCGTTTGCTGTGGTCGTAACCGTTGTATCCGTCCTACCGGGGATCTCATGCTCCCTTCCTCTAGGGATCCCTTGGGGGCATGTATTCCGTGATATACTTATAGCATGAAAGGGGAATATCTTTACAACAAAGAGACATGTCATTAGGGGTACGAACCCTGCAGACTCCGTATAGCCGTCTTTGCTTGCTTGTAAACTACGATCTTCAAAAATTCAAATACAATGTCAATCGCCATCTGTTCTCTTTTTGAAACCTGTACTTTTATTGTCCTTATCATCACCAACGTTTTCTAATTTTCTTTCATTCTCAGAACTCCCTTGTGTTATAGTTGCATTAATACCTTGCTTGGGGTGAAATATTTAAAAACCTTTTTAACGAGTAGCGATACAGGACTTTAAAAAGTAACCGTCCTGTATCGCTACTCGTTTAAAAGCCAACCTCAAGAGAAAGATAACTGTTGCAATAAATTAATTATAACAATATAAACGTATATAAGACAAAACCTTTCAATGTGTTGTGCTAAGTGCTTCATTAGAATGGTTTTGCAACCATTAACTTTCATTTAAATTAACAAAGAGAGAAAAAGCTTATTATTAAAAAAAAAACCTTAAAAGGCTGCAGATTCCGTATTTCGCTTATTTGACAGACAAAATATACTTTAATCCTTTGTATAATTTACAGTTTTCTTAGTCCTCCAGTGTGCCGAGAGAAAGGACATAAATATTAGGTTGGTGCAAAAATAATTTCGTTTTCTAACATATGTTACTATGTGAGAAAACGAAATTATTTTTGCACCAACCTAATATTAATTACGGGTAATTATTTCCATAAATAAATATTTTGCTACTTGATCATCAAAAAAAGACACCTGCTTGTAGCTGTCAAGGGAAGTAACTTAATGAATTTAATGAAGGAGTTATTTCCCTTAGACTACAATTTTATAACTTGACATTCGGGTCTGTCAAAAGTAAATTTATTTTTTTAAAGGAAAATTATTTATTCTTTATTTCACAGGAAAAATGTGTAAAACATGTATAAATAAACCGGATACATGTCAAAATTTGAATACTAAAAAAGTGGGAAATGTCTGAGGAACCTGTCAACCAACCCTTCGTAGGGTAAAATGGTTGGTGAAATTATTATTAACAAGCTTAAAATCGCCCTATCAGGTGACATTTGTGCTAACTCCTACGGAGGTCTTCTTAATTGGGCCTCTATCACAATAGGTAAGGAAAAGTAGATGAGACAGACAACGATAAAATACAGAAGAACTCAAAATTGATCGCTGCATTTAAGTATTTAAGCTTTTAAAAGTTCAGCGATAATTCTTCCGCCGCCACTTAAAAGAAAATTTGTTGTGCGTAATTCCTTACTTTCTGTACAAACAATTATTTTTATTTCATGGGTGCCTTTCGCTGGATTTCGCAATTAATTTCGATTATTACCAAATTTATTTCCAATTTATAAAAACTGTCATCGTACAAAATTTCGTCGCAAAAATTCACGCTAAAAATTTGCTGAAAACAATCGCGGTAATGAAAACTTGGGAATCTAAAATTTCAGGATTGCGGGGTCTGGATACACACCGGAATGTTTTTCATTTGATCATTGAGTCGGCCTTATTCCAAAATGGTATGATATTGTTCATTACTTTTTTTAAATTTTTTTTTATTATTCTTGTTCCTTTTGAAACGTCGGGGTTAGTATTTGTTGAAGCCTGTTGATATGTCCTATCAATTTATATTTAACGCAAAATACCACAAAATATGAAACAACAAGGATAAACACAAAACGATGGTTTTATAACAACAACGAGATTTATATTTATATTTGTATAATGATATATTAATAAAGCATAGGAGTTACTATTTTTGTTGGTGTTATGTCCCGTTGGCTGAATTAAAGTTTTTATTAATGGAATATTTTTATCCGAGCTCACAAAAGTTGAATGAACTTGCCGCTCAAAATGTCACTGTTAGAGAGTTGAAAGAATTATAAAGCTGAAAAAATGCTGAATAAACTTTTAGCTTCAGAAAGGTTGAAAGAGTGAATGTTCCATAATGTTTGTAATTAAGTTTCTGTTGCTTGTAGTTGAATATTCGTAGTTTGAAATGAAGTTTGGAAAGTTTCGTATATTTGTAATGTAATTTGGAAAGTTTCGTACGTACGTGTGGGTGTGCGTGTGTGAATGTTTTCATAGCGTCTGACCACACGTGGTCAAGGCACGAATCCTTTTTTACAACTAGTCTTTCACGTATTTCTATTCTATAGATGTATACAATAAGTGACCAGTTTAGTTGGAAAAATGCAAAAAGTGTCTGGAGTTTTCTTACCTCGAATTTTTGTCAAGTGCTAAATGATAAATGTTACTATTATGTCCCGAAAAAAGAAAAGGAGATGAAATTTTCATCAACGCACGTGTTAACGACCTGTCCGTATGAATTGCTTGTCCGATAGTGAGAATGTCAAATATTTGTGTGTAGAGGAGAAAAGTGGTGTTGATTCTCATTGGTTTAGAACGAGTGGTTATAATTGTTTTTATCATAATCATTTTTGAGGCTATAATTAATTGTTATTTTTTATGGACACGATAAAGCGAACAAACACAGATTTCCTTTTGTCGACAGAGCTGGCTTTCTCAAATTAATTATAACAGCCTCAACGATCTTAAACAAATGCCGAAATCGTACTCTATGTAAAATCTGAAACCAGTTCTCTTACTATTGGCCAGAACAAGCAGTATTTTTAAATAAATAAATAAATAAATAATGTTTATTACTTTTTCTCAAGTGAATATATTTTAAAATTTCCCCAACATACATAGCCTTTCGATTGCTGGTTACATTATTGCATTTACACTATTCGATGTATACATCTGCGACCCGACGGGAACAAAATATGACGCACGGTTTTTTTTTTTTAAGTATCGAGTAATCCATATACCTGTCTGTTACGACACACAATTAAAGGTTGTAATTTATGGTGTTTCAAGCTAAGATAGTTCGATTCCCTCAGACGATTCTCGTAGACATCAAGACGTCGCTTAACATTTCTTTGTGTAATGACGACGCATTCTCTAAAGGACAGATCTCTCGTTACAAGATCGAAAACCACTGTGCAAATGTCATATATTGAGGAAAGAAGGCTAGAAAAAAAATCTGACACTCATAGGAGATATAGGGAAACACAGGCGAGTAACCTACCTACGACATGAGCTTGTGTAAGTGGATGATAGAACTAAGAATAGGGAGTATTGAGAAAAGGGCAAATGATGAACGGGATTCAAGAAAACAGAACATGACGATTGACTTTAAACACTTTAAACACACTGGTAGTTCATCGTAATACATCTGACCATAATTTCGACTTAATAAACACTGGTTTGATCAGGCGATAAAAGGATTTCCTTAGAACAAAAGCCATTGAATGTGCGCTGTCCCCACAATTCTGGACAAAAAGTCTAAGACCTGGACCATACATAATATTATCGATCATCGTAAAAGCAATAATTGCAAAATGCGGTATACTCTAAGTAACCTGATTTAAAATCCACCAGACAAAAACAGCTATAATATATATATATATATATATATATATATATATATATATATAATGTGTGTGTGTGTGTTGTGTGTCTAAATTATTTTTATATAGAGTGTATCTGTGAAGGAAGAAAGTGAATAAAAAGACAAGAGAAAAAACTGTTCTTAACCGACGCGTTACGTCCTCTGAAGGCAATTGCAACTGTCTTTTTTTCTTGTTCGGTATTTTTTCTTGTCTAAGGTGTTAGAACTTTTGGTAAGTTGCCTGTTGATCATACCAACATAGCTGTTTTTTTCTTTAATAGTAATAATAACAATAGTAATAGCAAGGAAAGTTGGCTCCCTGTGCCGCGTCAGGAAATTTTTCTCCCTGGAATCGATCCTTCAGATCTACAAATCAACCATTCGCCCTTGCATGGAGTATTACTGCCATATATTGTCTGGGGCCTCTTCTGTTTGCTTCAGGGTTCTTGATAAGATCCACAGACGGATATGCAATATAATTGGCCGTGATCTGGCATTTCGTCTGCAGTCGCTCTCTCACAGACGCGCCGTCGCCTCGCTCTGTCTTTTTTTACAAATACTTTCACGGTAATTGCTCCGATGAGCAGCTTTCGCTGGTTCCCAGACTTCGCGAATTCAAGCGCCCTACGAGGCTGGCATCCCGCTCTCACCCTTTCACTGTTGAAACTGTCAAATGTAGCCGCCTCCTCTACTCCAGTAGCTTCCCTATTCCTGTTTCCCTGATAGTTATAATCTCCAACTATTCAAATGTAATGTCAATCGACATCTCCAGTTGCCTTGATCTATCCACTATCCTTCTCCTCATCCTTTCCTCTATCATTCCTATCTGCTCTCCTCTGTAACCCCTTGCATGCTTGTGGCTTCCCGCCTTTCTAGGGGTGAAATGCTTAAAAAAAATTATAATAGTAGCAGTAGTAGTAGTAGTAGTAGTAGTAGTATATATATATATATATATATATATATATATATATATATATATATATATATATATATAAAAGAAAGAGGTTGTAGTGGTTCCAACGAGAGAAAAGTATGTATATTAAAAAGAAGAGAAGAGAGGTGCCGTAAACGTTTTTGGTTGTAATGTGGATTTATTTAGAAAAAAATATTATGCTTTGTTTTCCATAATTTTACTACACGAGTTTCTGGTCTCGCGACCGTCTTCAGGTAAAAGCGGAGATTTCCACATATTATTAAAAATAATTCATTTTTTCCTTATGTTTTTCAATGTTAAATATTCTCGATATGAGACATTTTCTGTTTTTGTGTTAGTAATCCGAATTTCTTTTTTGAGTTGGCAGTGAAGAGTTCTGTGCGAAGGGTCATAAAACAATTAAGGTTGGTCCAAGAGAAATGATGACTTACTTATCGGCATTTTATCTTTTAATGTTTTACTGACCCCTAAAGAAGCAAACTAACCCTTTCTTGTGTCTGATCATCCAATCTGATAAGGTAACTTAATTTATTGGCGCGCTTATCCTCAAAATTACAACGCATTTTCCTTTCGTCTTTCATTCAGACGTGAAGAAGACGAACTCAAAACACTTCAGGTTCGGCGAAACGTGTCGTCTATACGTTTTCCACTTTTCTCACCATCTCCACGTTTGTTTCGGATGCTATTATATATCCCTCCCACACACGTATTTGCAGTTGGTTGGTATTCAATCGGATTAGCCTAATATACCTTAAGACACATATTTTTGTGTTGCAACAAATTGTTTTTTGAATGCCGGGACGACTTGTCTACCATGACCTTTAATACCAGCTTAATCATGAACAAAATCTTTTCGCATCGAAGAAAATCTTACTTCCCGACATCTCTGGATGTTACATTTAAAAAATAATTCTCCCCGCGTTTAAATCAATTCTTGAAAACGAACGAACGTCTCTATAAAATGAGCTACATCTTGGTTAACGTCCGCTTTGCATTGATTCTATAAAGATTTATCCTTTGTATGTTTTATAACCGTTTATTCTGTCTGTATTGACTCTTTCTGTGCACTTTGATTTTTCTTTCATCTTTGATGAACGCCCCCAGTGAGAAAAAGACACGCTGTTCATTAATATTTACTCCTGTATCCGATCATCATATATTTCCCCCCCCTCCACTCTTACATTCTTTTTGACTTACTCGAATGACATTGTCCAATTCTATCAGTTGGCATTTGAAGGTACACATTGATTCTTCAGTCTGGCCTTTGTTGGTTAGCTTGTTTGTTTAAGCCGTTCAAGACTGGAATTTCAAGCTCGAGGCCAAAGAAATCTCAAACGTACTTTGCCTTCTGCCAAAAAAAAAAAAAAAAAAAAAATTCACCTGCGTCTTCATAAATCCTTTGTTGAAGAATCTCGTTTTCTTTCTCTCTCTCTCTTTCAATTCCAACAATTTCAGTTTTCCTGGCTATTTCCGTAACAAGGGGTGCAGTCATTGCTCTTCAAGTAAAAAAAAAAAAAAAAAAAAAAATCTGGCAGCTATTTTTAGACAGAGATGGCAATCTGAACCTCTGCCAAGTAATATTTATCTGCAACATACTCGTAAAATTGAACCTGCTTAGTGATTCGGTTAGCTACGTGTTAACCAACATAATTTTTAACTTTCTTTTCAGATTAAGTAGGAGTCAAAATTTCGGAAGCTGATTTCCAAGACAACTAGGCTTTCCTTTATCTCTACTAATTCGCAGAAAAAAAGAAAAAAAAAACAGTATAGCATGATGAAAAAAGTCTCCAAACTTAATAAAAACAAAGTTTTATCGTCAAATGTTTATGTTATTATTAAGAGGAAAGAGCAAAGTATTATTTTTATTATTTTATTACATGTTTTAATACTTTCTAGTACGTTCAAAATCTTGTTATTTTTTTTCTCAGCGGTCGATGCAATATTTATGATCAGTGTTTTAGCGCCGGTGAAAAAACACACTAATTCAGAAATTCTAGCAAAATCAAATAATTGTCGGATTTTTATGAAACTTACAGGAATTATTCACAAATGAATTAAATTATTTTTGAAATTTTTTTTAGAAAATTCTGGTAAATTTTTTTTTCATGAAATGAGATTTATTAACAATACTATTCTCTTAAGAAAAAATAATTTCGATGAATAATGAATTTTTACAAGAATTGTTTTCATTTTTTAAAATTTTAATTAGGATAATTTATTATGATGTTATATATAAATCTTTTAAAATTCTGCATTACTTTAATTGCGTTAGGTGAAAACGATATTTACTAATCAAAAATTGAAAAGCTTAATACATATCATTTTCACCAAGATTTTAAAAATAATTCTATTTGCTTGAAATTAAAATTACGATAAAAGCTTCGAGAAAGATTTTTCATTTTTAAAAATTCATTTTGAACCTGAGGTATCACGTTTTTTTGTGTGGCTGTCCCTACTGTATAGGAAGATTAGAGTAGCGTAATCTCTCTCTCTCTTTCCTATCTAATTTGAAACTGTGCTAGACTAAGGGCTACATTAAAATGACCATAAATCCATTTTCTTCTTTTATATGTTGTGCCTCTTCAGGACATGAGATACTGACTGTCCACGATTCCTGATTATCGGTGACTAAATTGGCTTCCTCATCTCTCTTTAAATAGAGCGGAGATGGTGTATAGCAAACGGAACAACGGCCAGCGAAGGAGGGGTGGTGTCTCGATATAGTCACCCTGAAGGAAGGCGAGAGAAACCACTTCACTATTCCTCTCAAGAAAAATCACAGCAATAAACGAATAAAAATAAACAGAAAACAGGGTAGACTGTGCCAACTATCTTGGGGCTTAATCCTCATCCGGTAAAAAGAAACGTGTGACTGAAGTTACCTGTCATTCAACGACGGTTTGCAGTAAAGACAAAAATTGTAATTGGACACTATATTAATTTAGGAAGTTAGACAATGTCAAATTGGAGATGGAACGGATACACATCAACATTTTTAAGGGATGTGGAACTAGATAGATAAAAGATGGGATGCTATACAATCGATGAACACAGACTCATATATGCAAGAGAATAAATTGTCAAATTCATGCTTTGAACATCTACGCAGGCTATATGATGTACAATATCGAGCAATTGCAAGTGTATACGTTATTTGAATGACAATTATTAGTTATGTGCAAATATTTCTAGGCATAATAGTCTCAATGCTTTTTGATATTGATTAAGATTAACTTCACCCCCTCTCCAAAAAATGGAAACAAAGATTGTATTGCGTCAATCTTCCAAATGAAGTAGATCTATTAAACTTGAAATATTATCATTCTTGGCGTTTACCTAGATTCGATCACCGACCACCGATTATATTATATATTATATTATATATATATATATATATATATATATATATATATATATATATATATATATATACATATTATATTATAATAATATTTTTTTGTTTAAAAATATGATTCCTTCGCTACATAAGAGTTCTCATGTTTCAAAAACGAGAGCCGAAATCATCCAAATAATTATTAAAATTAAGTTGGATTGTGGTGTTTAGTCCCGTTTCATCTTCAAACGAAATCTTAGGAATAAGCTATCTCTCGGTTTACGTGTATTTTTAGGCACGGTCCGTTACAGAATTTGTTATTGTGGGGGTGGCTAGACTATTTTCCTTCGTTAAGTGGTCAGGGAGTTAATTCTTATCAATAGATTCATCATCCTCTGAGAGGTTTTGCTAAGGTTGGGTAGCGTATCTATTTCAAGGCTAATGTTTGCGGTCATCCTTTAGTTGGTTCCCAGTGAAGGATATCGTTATGTGTCTGGAGAATTGTCTTTTATTATTGTCTATCTGATTATCTATTTATTTATTTGTTTGTTCAAGTGGGTGTTTTATATACAGATCGCATTGCATTGAATTTCGATTTGTTTTTTTTTGTTTTTTGACGACGACAAAAAGGGTTTTTCCTATTTAAAGGTTTGGCTAAGCTTTTTAGAATTTTACTTAGCTATGTTTTTTTTTTTTTATGCTAATTTACCTAATGCGAAAATTTGTTGATGTCGGCAAAAAACCGTTAACTCCTGCCTATAGTTTAATAATTTTTCATTATTTAGGAATTTAATGATGTTTAGTTTTTCCTGTAAGCATAAAGGGCATGGGTCATCCCAGGTTCTACAAGTTCTTGTTTTATTTACTATTTTCCATTTTACTTTTGGTGTTTTATTCGTTTCTTTTAGATGCCAGAAATATTGGGATAGAGATGTTTGATTTCTATTTTGAATATTGTTGAAGGAGCTCTTGTGTTGCCTCCATCTAATTTTAAAATTATTCTTCGTTGAGCCTATGTATATCCTATCAGTGTTAGGGCTCTCAATGGATGAGATAGTGCATTGGTATACCACGGATTTTGTGAGGCATTTATTTTCCAACGGGCAGTTTTTAGGGTTTCTACAATCGCATAATTTTTCGTTATTTTTATCTAGTTTTAGTTTATGTGTTTTATTACTGTTTTGGTATGCGTGTTTTTCTAGGATTTTCTTATTGTGTCTTTTTATGATTCTTTCTATATTTTCAGTGCAGCTGTAACTCAGTTTCAATGTGTTTTTGTTAAAGATGTTGCTAAGGTTGTTATTATTGGGAAGGTGCTTTTCAATTAAAGCTAGGAACTTATAGCCTAGTTTGGTGCTGACCGTTTGGTTGTACGGTGGGGTATACCAGATGATCTTTCTTTTCCTGTTTCTCTTATTATTGGTACTAACGTTTCTATAGGTTATGTCAAAGTTTTTGTATCCGCTGTTTTTCAGGGCTGTATTGTAAAAACTACTGTGCTGTTGGAATATTTCCTTATTTGCTGAGTTCATACTTATTCTTTTCTCTATTGATGTGGGTATATGCTTAATTATAGATGGAGGGTGGTTTGACTTAGGATGTACATACAAGGGATTAGTGTTAGGTTTTCTGTAAGGTAGGTGAACCTATTGATAAGAATTAACTCCCTGACCACTTAACGAAGGAAAATAGTCTAGCCACTCCCACAATAACAAATTCTGTAACGGACCGTGCCTAAAAATACACGTAAACCGAGAGATAGCTTATTCCTAAGATTTCGTTTGAAGATGAAACGGGACTAAACACCACAATCCAACTTAATTTTAATAATTATTTGGATGATTTCGGCTCTCGTTTTTGAAACATGAGAACTCTTATGTAGCGAAGAAATCATATTTTTAAACAAAATATATTATTATAATATAAGCTCTACTTCTGTATGGAGCACTGTCTTCTTAAAAATAAAAAACAAAAATACTAAGGAACCCCGGATTATGCACCCAACGTGTTCTTTTCTATTTTCTGCATACCTGCACAAGGATACATACATATTATATTATATATATATATATATATATTATATTATATATATATATATATATATATATATTATATTATATATATATATATATATTATATTATATATATATATATATGTATATATATTATATTATATTATATTATATATATATATATATATATATATATATATTATATATATATTATATTATATTATATTATATTATATATATATATATATATATTATATTATATTATATTATATTATATATATATATTATATTATATATATATATAAATAAAGTTACTTCAGTGTATTTGTGAAGGAACAAAATGAATAAAAAGACAAAAAGAAAAACGTTAAATAATCAACAGAAAACGGTTAAATCAATTACCTTATGTTTTTGAAGATGTAGAGCACACACGCCCCTCCCAAAGCATAGCAATCTGATAACAATTTAAACAGTATTCATTTATTAGAAAAAAAATCTAGAATATTACTTGCTTACTTTTGTTTTACTAGAATTTGAATTATGGTACTTTGTGCCCTCCACATGTTTTGACTGAGCTTTCAACCAATTGATGAATAATCAAATCTCAAATTTAAAAGTTTTGATAAACCAATGACATCCTTGCTCTTGTATATAAACACCATCAAATAATGAATCGTTACATTTGCCTTGATAATATCTCACAGAGCATGAAACGCGTCGGCTAAGAATAGGTCTTCTTCTTCTTTCTCTCTGTCTGTCTGTCTGTCTGTCTCTCTCTCTATATATATATATATATATAAGCATACGCGGTGAGAGTGGCAGAGAGGACATGAGAAGTAACACTTAATTGTGTCATTTTCATGACTCAAGACGATCATTGTTCCAAGTAAAGTTGGTATTGGCCTGAAGATCGTATTGAGGCTTAAACTGAAAGTCCCCATGCAGTATTGATTCCTATGTACATACCGTCTATACATATAAATGCTCTATCTCTAACACTAAGAACTCTCCCCTCGTTATTATACCAAATTTAAAACAGTATATATATATATATATATATATATATATATATATATATTTAGTTCGATTAAATGAGTTTGTGATCCTGGGTTTCACGCCCTCTGACGATCGTCAGAGTTTGTCTGATGATCGCAAAGAGTGTGAAACCCAGGGTCACAAACTCGCATTAATCCAACAAAATATATTAGCTCTATCCAATAAGTACTGCGCATATGTAGTATATAAATAATATACATAAAAATTGCACATATATATATATATATATATATATATATATATATATATATATACATACAGGGGTGGACAAAATAATTGGAACACTTGTTAAATTCAAAGAAAATTTATTTAATATGGAGTTGGTCCTCCTTTAGCCTCACAGACACTTTTAATACGTCTAGGAATGGAATCATGCAGCTTCCTGACTTCATCCAGAGGAATTTTCAGCCATTCTTCCATTAAAACCTTCTCCAGCTCTTTACGACACGACGGTGGAGGATAGCGGCTCCTAACTTGCTGTTCAAAAATGCACCACAAATGTTCAATAATATTGATATCTTGAGATTGGGGAGGCCATTCCATGTGTTCTAGCTCACTTTTATGCTCTTCGTACCAATTCTTAACCACTCGAGCGGTATGTATTGGAGCATTATCGTCTTGGAAGATGCAGTCACAATCAGGGAATAAAGTCTTGGCCATTGGATGAACATGATCTCCCAAAATGTTCAGGTAATCATTGCTGTTGATTCTACCATGCAGGGCAACTATTGGACTGAGATATTTCCATGATATGGCGGCCCAAACTATCACTGATCCATCTCCATGCTTTACTGTTGGAAGAAGGCAGTCAGGGTTGTAAGCTTCTTTGGGCTGCCTCCACACATAAACTTGCCCTGAAGTTGGAAAAAGAGAAAAACTGGATTTGTTTGAGAATATGACTTCCTTCCATTGTCCCGTTTCTCGAATTGCATCAGTGTTCTTGATATGGTAGCTCTTGAAAAACCAAAGAGTTCAGCAACCTTAGTGATCGAGGCTCCTGCCATGCGAGTTCCAACAATTTGCTTTTTTTCGAACTCGGAGAGGTCACGCATTTAGCTTAAATTTTACTAAATTCTAAAAATAAATAGGACAAGGGCATTAAATTAGATAAATAAACGTATTTACAATAGATATAACCTGCAATTACGAAGTTTTAGTTAAAGTTCCTAATATAATCGGTCTTTGAAATATAGGAGTGGATTTTGCAACTGTTCCAATTATTTTGTCCAACCCCTGTATTTATATACATACACATTATATATATATATATATATATATATATATACAATTAAACTTAGCAAAGAACAAATGCAAAACAGAGCTAGAAAACAAAGAAGCAAAAATAAAACAAAAATGCAAAAGAAATATTGTCAAGGCGTCAGAGAAAAGTGAAAATACAAAAATAAGAACCATAATTAAAGACCCTACCCTAACTTAATATGATACAAAAAAACTTAGTAATCTACAACTTATAATTTCTTGAAGGTAAACCAACCTCTCCCACCCCCCAAAAAACTTGAAAGAGTTGTGATTTTATTTCATACTTTCATATTTTCAGTAAACACTCCTGTACTGCTTAGCGTCGCTAATAGTGAAGATATAGACATTTGTATCCAAGGCTTATACTGAGAGCAAACCACCTGCATACGTATTGAAAATAAATTTAGTAAATAAACAAAAATAGATAGGGGCGTTAAACAATGATATCTCTTCTCAGTTTATTCAACCTTTATAGGGAAGCGATCGTAAGAGAATTACAAGTCCTACCAGGATTCATTACTGGCGGCCACAATCTTAACACAGGAAATGCAGATGTTGATAAAAGACATAGTAAGCTAAGTAAAGTAATGTCTACAGGGTGTAGTAATGAAAAGCGAGAAGAAAGTACTAAACATCAACCTTAACTCTATCCAATAATATATTAGCTCTATCCAATAAGTACTGCGCATATGTAATATATAAATAATATACATAAAAATATCATATATATATATATATATATATATATATATATATGCAATTTACATAATTTCTGTAGTTTAGTGCTAGCAGCAAGCAGAAATATTTCTCCTCCCGATGATGGCCATTTCGGCCGAAACTAGCCGAGGAATCTAAATGGAATAATAATAAAAAAATACGAAAGAATATTAATCTACAATCCAGTGTGTCTGAAGATTTTAATTTTTTAATTTTTTTTATTGTTCAATATATATATATATATATTTATATATATATATATACAGGGGTGGACAAAATAATTGGAACTTTAAATTATTTATTTAATATGGAGAAGATAGAATGTATGGTTGTCGACAAAAGGAACTACACAAATAGACAAATCAAATTTGTTTATAACATGGGACGAGAAATGCAACACCGAAATCCGGAGGCCTGTTGGGATAGCGAAAACATTAGGAAACAGGAAAAATTCTTTAGAAACAAAGAGTACTAAACTGTTATGCAATATCGATCTTCCTATACAGACAATCCCTTCACAGGTGAAGAAGAGTCTTGAAGCACTAAAAATGAAGTTCTACAGAAGAATATTGAGAATATTATTGAGAGAACATGTGAGTAACTAGGAAGTTTTGGGGAAAATGGAAACTAAAACAACATTTATATTTCTCATCAAAAAGAGTCATTTGAAATTTCTAGCGCATATAATAAGGAAAAAGGGCTTAGAGAATTTAAAACTCACAGGGCATGTTGAAAGTAAGAAAGACAGAGAAAAGCACCGAATAACCTAACTACCGAGCTTGTGTAGACTGTGGACAGAACAAGGATTGCGATAGATAACAAAAAAAAAAAAAAAAAACTTATTTAGTGCTACAAAATAAATGAAGTAGCGGAGAGCCATGATCGCCGACATCTTGAAAGGACACGGTTCATGGAAGAAGAAGAGTACATAAAAACCTGATCAGACACATTAGTTTTACTTCGCTGTGTGTATGCAGTGAGTAATATATTTCGTTAGACATGTGTACGACGTCCGAATTATGTATAAAACAGTGAATTTTTGGCATGAGAATTTTACGTGCCAATCAAACTATACTGACGTATGAAAGCCATGAAAAGTTGTGAGCACTCAAACAACACATCCAGAGAACAAGTCTTAAAAGAAACTTTTTCATACCGGAAATTCACAGTTGTTCCACGCCCCTCCGTACAGCAATAATTTGACACCGTCTGACTCTTTTGGTTTTTGCGGCAAATAAAAAAGGTGTTGAAAGATCAACATTTTTCATCCGATGCCAGAGTTGAAGTTGCCGTGCGAAATTGAATCAAGAGTGAACCAGAAACTTTCTTCATGATTGGAATAAATAAAGTAGATAGAAAATTTGGAAAAATATCTAATACTGAATGGAAACTATGTTGAAAAATAAACTTATAATTTTGAATCGGAATAAATTTACTTTTGATACCAGTTTTAATATTCCCTTTGGTATTTTTATAATCGAACTATTTAGAACTGTTTTAGCGGAATAGAAAAACAAAACAGTTGGATATCTAGGTTACAGGTCTTTATTTACATATGCAGCACTAATGTTTCAACTAGCAAAACCCACTACCGTAATAGCTTATAAAACACCGGCAATAAAAGAGTTCATTTTACTAAATAACACCCTCCTCTTTATGCCCTACATGTAAGGGAGCAACGTTACCCTTATGATAGGTTTCATTGTGTTTTCGTTGCAGTGTCATTGGTGATATGGTTATAGCAGGTCCTGCATGTGTGCCACATAATAAGTTCAACCATTGTAAGGTTGCCTCCCTGTGACTTTTCTATAAATACTTTCAGGGTAATTATTCCGGCGAGCTATTCGCTATGATAGAATTTTTAATTTAAGCTCAGTATTAGACTGGTGTCGAAAGGTCATCAATTTACAGTTGATTTGGCTAGATGTCATCGTAAATTCTATGCTAACAGTTTTTTTTTCTCGCTTGTGAAACTCACTTCCAGCTCAATCGCTATCTACTGTCCTCCTGATTACTCTTTTTTCTTACCGCTCATCAGTAATGTCTCTGTTTCTAAATCTTCCACGCCATTTGTGTCTCAGTAGCTTTATTGCTTTGCTTGGAGTGAAACCGATTAATAAATAAATAAATGACACAGCTATTACAAACTTTTATTTTTACATGTACATTTCGGGTAATAGCAATAGTACAGTCTAACCCGGATATAAGAGACCCGGATATAAGAGAAACTCGGATATAAGAGAGATTTTCTCTGGTCCCAAATTAGAGCCGGTGTTAATGTATATAAAACAGATCAAACCCGGATATAAGAGAAACCCCCGGATATAAGAGACTTCTTCTCCGGTCCCGACAACTCTCTTATATCCGGGTTACACTGTATAACTAAGTCCACAAAAGCTGCAGCTTATCAAATCTCCGCAACAAACGAGTCTGTTTAACAAGACAACAGGTATAAAATGATTTTTATAGGTTGAAAGACTTTACTTAACACACACACACACACACACACACATATATATATATATATATATATATATATATATATATATATCTGATACATACATTTTATTTAAGTTTTAACAATATATTAGGTTGGTGCAAAAATAATGACGTAACAATGTCGTTTTTTGACGTATTTTTTAACGTCAAAAAACGACATTATTACGTCATTATTTTTGCACCAACCTAACATATATAGGCAGCATATTTTCATTCAATTTGGACTTATTATATCTATTTATTTTAGTTTTAATTCTTTCAAATCCACGACGAATTAATTTCTTGGTTGCTATAGAAATTTAAACTTTCTTTCAAATAATTTTTATATATAATATTTTGAATTTACGGTGTTAACGCATAGCATATCCATAGTTATGTAACCCCTCAAGATAGTCTCAGATGAGATTGAAAGTACTTGGGGAAAATAAAAATTATTTGAAAGAAAATTTGGGAATTTTTCTTAATCAATTTTCTACACCCCCACACATATATATATTCTACACCCATATATATATATATATATATATATATATATATATATAGTTCCAATAATATTTGAGTAGACACTCTATTTTGAGCTTTTTTTAAAGTGTCAATTACGTATGCTGGTCTGCGTATTTGAGAGACTTAATAAAGAATATGTACTCTCCTGCATGGTTCGAACCTGCGTCCCTCTTTAAAGGAGAATCCACCGTCTGATACGACGTACTCATTGTGGACGAGCGGGCTAAAGGCTAGTATATTCGGACCAGAAATCAGCGAGACAAAGTTGTTAATTTGCACTTAAAGTAAAAATTTGAGTCTAGGTCCTTAAACGAAATTCTTTAGAGTTCGGTGCCACTTGCAGATAAGTTTTGCAATTTTCAGTATTGGAAACTCCGAAGTTACTAAACCTTTCTCTGTATCTGTCATATCAACTTTACGGCCCATTTATAGTTTAAAACGCGCAACATAGCTATTGATTTGGGGCTTACCTATCCTGGGCATTTAATACAAATGTCTGCGCAGAAAAAGTACCGGCGCTGCTCTTATTTGTGTGAATACATATTGCCATTAATCACAAGTTTTAGAGAAAATAGAAGCAAAAAGGAAACGCGTACTTAACATTAAGAAGAGACAGTTGAGATTTCTAGGGCACGTAATGAGAAAAGAGAGCTTGAAAAATCTGATATACACAGGACAGATTGAAGGCAAGAGGGACAAGAGGAAAACAACGCATAATATTTTTAGTGAGCTTGAGTAAATGGATGGCGGAACAAAGTTTAGGAGAAGTAAAAAAAGACAAAATTTATTAAGAGCTACAAAGGATAGGAAAATGTGGAGAGCCATGATCGGCAACTCCATGAGGGGACATAGCAATAAAGAAAAATACATTATATGTATATGAATGAACCATAAAGTGTTTAATTATGTGAGATGTGGTTCATTTACCATCCACCCACATTTCTTGGGCCTAATGTCTCCTGGTGTCAACAGCATTCTGGATAATCACTCCCCAATTGGATTATCCGCAGTTGGTGAAATCTATAGTGTTTTTGTTTTAGGGCCACAGCATCTGCATGTCAAGTCAAACAATTTTTGTCCAGGATGTTTGGAATGTTACTATGCTTTTATATTTTTCTTAACAGACATTGTTTCAATATAGAATACAGAAGGAGAATATGAATGAAAATTATAAACAATGTTGAAAGTGACGCCCGTTATCATCAAGACAGGCTTAGATCTTAAGTTTGGTGGAATGCAGTTCGTCAAAACGAATGCCATGGAAATTGTGATAGATTAACGAGAGGCTTTCGGTGTTTTGTCTGTTGGAAAAGTGTTGTAGGCTGAAAATAATTCATCGCCCATAAGGTCGTGTAGAAGCATTTGGAACCGATGAAGACAGGCTGATTTGGCTCTTGTAAAGATAGAGTATAGCGGGGGAGACAGATACTTACTGGAGCAGTACAATGAATCAGTGATTTGTTAAGTATATTTATCAATATAACGTATATAATAGTTCCATTTGAGTTCTGGGGTGAGCTTATGTCCCAATAGACGCTCGAGGCAAGGAGCCTCCGCTAAGCGAATAGATAGGTGAAATGCAAAGATCTCTGGACTGTCTGCCGAAATATTTTCCCAGACATTTAAACCTGGCAAAATATAAATCGGCGGGCATCGTTACATTGTTGTTGTCACTGCACAGTATGCTTGATTCACATAAAGAAAAATGTCTGACTATGATGAGGTTATTTAATGACATGACTTGAGTTCTTAGGCTAATGTTTTGGTTTTGTAGCAACTTCCGTTATTTATTGTCTATGTTGAATTTCTTACAATTTATCCATGCACCGATGCATACGATGTTCGGAAAGTCACTGTGCACTTATATTTTTATCTTATATTTTTATTAACAGAGATAGTTCGATATAGAATAAGGGAGGGGAATATAAATGAAAATTATAAACAATGTTGAAAGTGACGCCCGTTAGCATCAAGACAGGCTTAGATCCTTCATATTTTGTTTCTGAACAACGCTATCAGTTGCTCGCTTGAAGAATTGTGAAGAGTTTTAATTTTTGTCTCACGGCAATATGAGCAGTTCCATGACCAATATCTTGCTTCTGCGCTAACTTTCGTAATGATTTTCTTGGACTCTGCTGCATGCTCTCAGAAATACTCAACATTCCCCCCCCCGTGCTTCGATAGCTTTGCTGGGCTTCCATAACATTTGGCGGCTTCCACTAATCCTGTTTACCGAAATTTATCAACAAGTTTACGAACTGTACTGCGATGTGAAACAGGGGTATCTGAAAATTTATCAGCAAAACACTGTCACACCAAATCTGTGTAAACTACCACATTCTCGAAATACATGTTCGAACCGAATTATATGTGCTTCAGTAGTTAGAACCATGTTGGGGTTAAATCTGAAGTATAAAAATATGATTACAATAGTTCACAGTAACTTTCAGGACACACTGTACATCTTCAGGTGAGGGAGTTTTTAATTCAGAGCTTTCTTTCTCATAATGTTGCCAGCCAATGATAAAGAGCCCATTCTGTCCTGTTATTTAACCCATAGATGAGAAAAGAAGTAGATTTTTACACCATTCCCAAAAGGACTGAACAATTATACTTTAACTAATTTTGTGTCTACAGATACTGGATATTTGTTGCTATTGTTCACCTAATACAAAGCCCAAAAGGTAGACGGTCACTAAATGAGGTTTTTGTAAGGACATACAGCGAGGGAGCAATAGGCGCATATTATGAGTATATGTAGGACAGATATCAGTTGACCCTCGGTTTGAAGAGGACAAGATTGTAGTGATTGGGGAGGCATACTCCCGGAAGTCTTTTTAACAAAGTAGCGGTTCTCGGGAAAAAAAGCTGAGTGGAACTTCCTTCTCACAAAGGGAATGAGGAGGATTCAACCCTTGTGCGTGGCCTGGTGGGTCCTAGCTGTAATGGCCTGAACTGGTGGGAGTAAGGAATATTGTACGAAATGGATGTCGATTTCTCTTATCTTTTGTTATAAAAAGTACTTGTGTTTATATCTAGTTTACTACATACAAATCAGTTAATTCCTTTGACGAACAATGCAAATGATTTACAAGTCTCAATCTGGCTACATCTGTTCTTACATCTGGCAGGTGAGGTCACTCGCCAGTGAAAGTCAATATATTATTCTTGATAGTTTTCATTTTTTTTTTTTAGTAATCTTCGTTTTCTGACCATGATACTGGGGTTAGAATTTTATCATGGTCGATTTGTCAGAAAGGTGACTTTTTAATGTTATCGGCTTGCAGACGTGATTCCAGCAGCGTGCAGCACCTGAAAACCATATTACGGTTGACACAGTCTTTGTGAGTAAAAAACTGGGTAGATGTGATCGTTCGTCGATGGTTGTGCTAACACGAAATCACAAGTCATCGTGACTGAGCGTTTCAGCGTGCTTGTCTTGTTTAAACAGTTGATCACGCCAGCTTATGCGCTATCTACCAGAAACTGCAGCTAAGGCCCGCTCAGAATAGTTGCAGTATAAACCACAGGTTAGCACTGTGAACGTGAACAAAAAAATGTGCCTGAGCAGGTGTCTGCGACAGGGATTGGCTAGTTACCGTAGCTGACAGGAAAACGAGGAATCAATTATTATTTTAAAAATAAATAAGTTAATAAAATAATAATTTATAAGTATAGAATATTTTGTAATACGGCAGCATTTAAGTGGGTTCCTTTTTGAGGCCATACAGATAACCAAGCACTACGACAGGCGTCCAATTGTCATTGTATCAAGATTAATTCAAATAGTGATAGATACGATTGTTAAAATATTATTCTAATAATTTCAAAGAGCAGTAGTAATTCTTACAATAATAGTCATCACTTTGATGACGACGATGATTTTTGTTATTTAGTTGCTAGGTTGTCCGTGTCAACAATAAAGCGAAACGAATTTGTTACAAAAGAATAAGACATCATTGATTCTCTTGCGGCACCACCATAATTAACACTGAGCTGGTAACAGTCAATGCTGCCAAAAACGTTGATCGCCATTTTGGCCTTGCAAGAACTCCAGACAACATTGAACAAAGGAGGAAATACAGAGTGTTAGGCTTTTAAAATGGTATTCGTAGTGTTATACGCATAGTGTGCACGGTGAATCAGATATCTAAGAAGACAACTTTAGCTGGTCATAAACAGAAGGCAACCTAAAGGGATGTTACGCAGCATGCGCTAAATTTTAACTTTCTCATTTCAGACATATCCAATACATTAGCATGGCAGTTTCCCGTCAGACAAAGGAAATGAAGAGGTATACAGTTCTTATGATATTAGCTACTCACCACGACGATTCAGAAGTAGCGAGCTTCATGAAAATGGCCCAAAATAGAAAAAAAAAAAAAAGAAAGAAAGTAGGAAGAATAGGTGAATCTGCATTGAAGTAACCACGGTGATATACACTGTGTTCACGTCGGCTTGAGCTACGGAGGCCATATATCGCATCAAATTCAGTGGTGCTGAAGGTGGTGGCCAGGCTCTGGATTGAAGAGTGGTTGTACGTGCTACTATAGGACTCCGATTCTTCCTAAATTAGTCACATGATACAGGAATGTTTATTCGAGTATTTTTACGATCATTATGCCCCTAACATGTGACACCTGACTCTCCTAATTTGAATCTACTGAACAACTACGACTATGGCGTTTTTGTGATCGAGGCCAACCACTTACCCCATAATACCAAAAAGTCGTTGAAGTATGTAATCGTGGACGTGATGGTGAGCATTAAGAGCCACATCGGTCATGCAATCATGCATCGAAACCGCTCTCTAGACTGAAGGCGTTTTTAATAACCGTTTTCTGTTTTTCTAAGTTAAACATTTTTTAGAAAGGATACTAAATTTTTTCTATTGAATATGTTTTCCTTATATTTTAATTTGTTTTCACTTATCTAGCGCACGCTGTATATCACATCTATAAACAAGACGATCGCGTGAAAAGAAAACAGTATAATCCCCGTTTTCTTTCGATCAGATTCAAAATAAAATAAACTGTCATTTTTACGGTTGGTAAAGTTTGTTTGAGGAGGGGGTTGGGATGAGACTACGGATTCAGCTTTTCGGTAGAGTTTTGTGTTTCTCTGTGGGCGGCTTTGTAATATGAGTTGTGTTTTGTTGGACGTCACAAGGGCCATTAATGGAACTGTAGTCTGTCATGACGTGTAACGTATGCACATTTGCTGCCGACCATTAATACATTTTTTAGGTTCAACATTGCCACGGCGGATATGGTTTGATCTAGCAAGGTAATGCGATCTTTATCTTGCTCAGCTGACATGAAATTGGTTCCAGGTAATTACTTACTTCATTGATCCCTCTCTTACTCACCAGATTTAAACATCATTGAGCATATATGGATATGTTGCAGACTTTGCTAAATTCCCTGCAGCCACTCCGAACAAAAAAGTTATGAACATACTCTGACTCCAACATCTTGAATACACCCTACCATGTTGCATAGTCACCGTTATTCGAGTGCAAGATGTGAATATAGATATTATTAGGGCAGTCAGTTATGTGCCATACGTGATACAAACTTAGGCGATTATGTATCTTTCGATATGTGACTGCAGAGGCAGATTTTTCCCGCTGTAGGTTGCTATTTCTTTCTGTGGTAGACCAGTTGCCATCAAACGGTATAGAACCCGGTTTGACTTACCCATAGCTGGGATGGAGGGAGTGAAGAAGAGGATTCATTCATTAGCATGTAAGTGAATGTAATGGATTCGATTGGATTCGAACTCGGCTTTATTCCTTAATCCGAGCCTCTATCCATTACTCCACTGTAATTCTCTGAAAATCTCTATGCAGATCCAGTTTGTTTAAGTAAACTTACATGTCACATTATGCAAGTTTAATTAAACAAATATATATCAGGTGTAACAGAAAAATTGCCAAAATCGTGTAACAGGATAATTATCCACCACACAAAATATTTAATATCTAAAAAAAAAAAAAGTAAACTAATTGAGATTCTTTTTCCTATGTTTTCAGATAAGACGTTTAACCGTCTGACTCCATTTTTCATAAGATTCACTGAAAAACACTTTGAGTTACTCAGTTAGAAAGAGGAAAGTGTAAAATCCTTTTGTGTCATCTCCACTGACTTCCCAACTGAACAATGGTGAGAGGAAAAAGATCATTTAGGCCTTCAGTAATGATAACAACATTCATACTGTGGCTTCTATCTTCAAATGCATTTAAGAACTATCAAGAGATAAGTGAATAAGTTTTAAAAAGAAGGAACAGTAGAGAGGAAAACTGGATTAGGAGGTCACAACAAGAAGAGGGATCATCACTTCAACTTAGAGCTAAAGAGATCAATTAAAGAAGATCAAACTCAATCCGTGAGACGTTTGACATGTGAGAGAGGAGATTCAGCTATGACAATCCAAAGAGCACTGAAAACAGACTTGAAAATGAAATCTTATGTGAAACCTGTGAGGCAACTTGTTACTCCAAAACAAAGCTAGAAGGTAAGAGAGAGCGAAGATCATCTTGAATAAGTCTGAAAATGATCCTGGAATAATATATATGTATATATATATATATATATATATATATATATTTGAACTTAATTCCAATCCTTCATGAGCTTCAGATCCTTAGTAATGGTAATAAAACATGCCATTTTCGTTTATTATCGATTACATCACGATTCTTCTGTTAAGCTTGGTGAGTAATTAAACATTCCTATAAATTCTTAAATTCAAGTAAGATATCTTTAATCATTTTTAGATACAGCGTTTCAAACCGTAATCTAACAAATGGACAATTTTGCTTTTACCCGGTATATATATATATATATATATATATATATATATATATATATATCAGGTCATCCCATAAGTTCTGCCTGAATTTTAACTTTTTGTTAAAATGAACGAAATTTAAAGAGTATTTTATAATGTCTCATGGCGCTGAACATTATTTTTACGTTTAGATGCATTTAAACTGATCAAATTTTTATTTCAGAGAACAATAAAATTAAATTTTGTTTGATTAAAACCCTGCTAACATGGAAGTACCCAAGAATCATTTGAGGCACACAATGCTTTATGAGTTCAAGAAAGGAAACTCAGCAGCCGAAGCGGCTAGAAACATTCAGTTTATGGAGAAGAATGTGTGAATGAAAGAACTTGCAGAAGATGGTTTGCAAAATTCAGAGGTGGAGATTTCACTCTTGAAGATGAAGATCGAACCGGACACCCAGTTGAGATGAAAAGCTTCTTGAAGAAAATCCTGCTTTATCAGTTGGGGTATTGGCAGTGGTTTTCAGTTCAAACCATACAACTGTTCATTATCATTTTCAACAACTTGGAAAAGTTCCTAAACTTGGAAAATGGGTGCCACATGAATTGTCTGAAAACAACCTCAAATCACGTGTTGACATTTGCTCTTCTCTCCATTCTCGCCAACTTGCTTCACCTTTTTAGGATAGACTTGTGACTGGCTACGAAAAATGGATCTTTTATCGAAATGTTAAGCGTCGTAGACAGTGGCTTGGTAAAAGGGAAGGACCCCAGCCACAGCCCAGAAGGGAACTTCATGGGCAAAAGGTTCTTCTTTCAATCTGGTAGGATCGCCAAGGAATAATCCACTTTGAATTCTTACCACCTAATGCAACAATTAATGCTCAAATATGCTGTCAGCAATTAGAGCGTTTGAACCAAGCCTTGAGGAAAAAAGACCTGATTTAGTGAATCGAAAAGAGGTGATGTTTCATCAGGACAATGCGCGACCCCACACAGCAAGAATCACGTCACAAAAGATCAAAGAACTTGGTTGGGAGAAAATTCCTCATCCACCTTATTCTCCCGATCTTGCTCCTTCAGACTACCATTTGTTTTGTAGCTTACAGAATCATTTGGAAGAAACAGCTTTTGTAACACAGGAAGAGGTTAAAGGTGACATTTGTGAGTTCTTCGAATCAAAGCCAAAAGAATTTTACAGTAATGGAATTAGTAAGGTTATTAATAGATGGAAGGAAGTCATAGATAATCAGGGAAAATACATTGTTGATTGAATCTGTAATTAAATGTAACATTTGGTCACTTGTTTTCTTTATTCAAAATTCGGACAGAACTTATGGGATGACCTGATATATATATATATATATTAAAAAGAAGAGAGAGGGCTAAAAAGTTTTTGGTTGTAATATGTTTTTTTTTTAAAAAAGAAGAAATTATGTTTTATTGTCCATTATGGACCAAAAACGTTTGAGGCTTCTCTCTTCTTTTTAATATACACACTTTTCTCTCGTTGGAACCACTATAACCTCTTTCTTATATATATATATATATATATATATATATATATATATATATATATATATATATATATAACAAAGTATGCATAGTGCATTCATACGTGTGTATTAAAGGTTTCCTTTCGTAAAACATGGAATCCGACATTTTCTGAAAGGACTGTATGAATCGCTGAAAGGACTGTATGGATAGTCAATGCATCAATCACCGAATTCAAGACGTTATCCCCTCTCTCTCTTGGCCTCTCTCTCTCTTGTTATCTCTCTCTCACTTTCTCTCTCTTGGTCTCTCTCTCTCTCTCTCTTTATCTATACATCTATGTCTTTCACTGAATAATATAGACATATTATGTCTATTTATTTTTATAACAATCCTTTCTAGTTTCTTGATGTTAAGTTGAAATTCATCAAGCAAGGCACCGTAGTTGTTTCCTACACAAGTACTTTCGATCTCCTTCGAGATCATCCTCAGGGGTGAATTACAAAGACAAACATATTGTAACTGTGACCGTGGTGATGGTGATTTTTAAAAACACAAGTGAACGCGCTCTGTTATAATTATTTGAAAAAAAAAATATCCGTTTTAACATTAGGATTTTTTGAAAAACAAGCGTCCCAATATATGGGAGCTAACTAGAAATTCGTAAAAATGCAAAATGACATCTTCACGCATACATACATATATATATATATATATATATATATATATATATATATATATAAGCACTGTCCATGTGGTTAGGACGTTTGAATCTCACCATGGTCGGCTTGTCAGGAAGGTGACTTCTTGATGTTATCGGTCTGGAGTAAGCGATCCCAGCATGCGGCTCCTTTGGAACATATCTGAAAACCATACCACGGTTTGACCCAAACCTTGTGAGTGAAATTGGGAAAACCAAATTTATTCGGGAGTCATCAATGGTTGTGCTGGCACAATATTACAAGGGTTTGCATGTATTGACCTTTTTTCGACTGTTAGATAACGCGGTCTCTTGGTCTCTTCCAGAAAGTGTAGCTAAGGTCTGCTGAGCATAGTTGCAGTATAAACCACAGGTGGGCTCTGTGGGTTTTGAACAAACACAAGTATGCATAGCCACCCTAGTAGACGGCCATCCTCGGATACAAGTGGCCAGCGATTTCAATATATATATATATATATATATATATATATATATATATATATATATACGATCAAATATAGTTTTAAGGTATAATATACTTATGGATTAAAGTGATCAATATCAGGGATAGAGCGTATGTAATTATAAAACTGGATATTAAAGTTAACGCCCATATTTATGTAATACAACAGATTATCCACAATCCATCACTGACACACACACACACACACTCACACATATATATGAAATGTGTATGCATATATATATATATATGAAATTTATTATATATATTATTTCTGTATTATATATGCCTAGCGGTACTTATTGGAAAGCGCTCAATATCAGTGATAGAGCTAACATTTTTAGTTGGATTGATGTGAGTTTGTGTCCCTGGGTTTAACGCCTTTGCGCTCATCAGGAGTTTGTCTGACGATCGCAAAAGCGTGAAACCCAGGTCCACAAACTCATATCAACCCAGTATATATATATATATATATATATATATATATATATATATAATACCACACATGCTCTGACGATAGCGTTTAGCATGAAGCAAACAGTTACTTCTGGGTGTTGACTTCAATGTTCACTTAAAAGAGTGCTCAATACAGAGTAGAGCAATATAATTTATTCGAAAATTATAACATAAATATATTATAAAATCACTACAAAAATAGCCATTGGGTTTCAACACTTCTGGTGTCTTATCAAGTGATGGTGTTGAAATTATATTGGGTTTATACGAAGAATGAAATGTTAATTTGAAACTAAGAGAGGAACGAAAAGGTTTTTTTTTTAATTTATATAGATAATGTTAAGTTTTAAAAATACAAGTTCCTACTTAAAAACACTCTTCCAAAGATAAATTATACTAAAATTAAAATACATTTTATAAATTAAAAATAAGTTATATTTAGAAAATTTATATTAAAATTAAGTAAGATTATATTTAAAAAATTGTAAATTATATATATATATATATATATATATATATAAAGAGGTGTAAGTGATAAAGGAAAGAGAGTTCTTAGAACAGAGGATAATTAGAAGATATAATTAATGTGGTGTAAAAACTAGAATTAGTTATACATTCGACATTTGTAGAGTTAGAGAAATATAGTAGCTAATAAAGTCAAATCTATATTATGGAAATTTGAATCTATTTTTATGTCGATATTTTAACATTAATTCATTTCTTTAATTCAATAGTTTACTTTGATTATCGTATTTTATTATCCCAGTTTTTCTTGTAAACATAAGTTACACATATCTCTAAAACTATTAAGCGTATGTGCGGGATCATTAATCTTCCAATCTAGACCTTTCTGCTTCAATTCCCCAAATTGTCTGGCGTTTTGATTTAGGATTGCCGATGGGTATAAAAATTCTGTTTCCATTCCCCGCGGAAATTCTAATGTGAACATTAATATTTTCCATATTTTCTTTGGGGGTTGCTTGGTATATTACCCTAGTAGATCTGCATTTGCCCTCAACTGGACAACTTTCTTTATATCTACAATTACAGGAGGGCTCAATACCAGGTTTGTTGTTTACCCTATAGAAATTACTTAAAACATTGTTATTATGAGAGTTCATAATTTTGTACATGTTACTGGCACAGGAGTCGCTAATTTTAATCGCTTTCCTATTGAAAATCTTATATAGAGGGTTGTTTTTATGATAGTGTTTATATATTAACTTTAGAAAATACTGTCTGATATTAATATTTAACAGTTTGCAGAAGTTGGGATTGAACCATATAATTTTTATTTTTCTATTTCTGTTTCATTGTTACTTTTGGCGGTTAGATAAGATAATTTATTTTTAAAAACACTTTTATGGGGAACATTTTCATACAATTCTTTATTTTTATTAAAGATGTTTACGTTGGACAATAATCGACTAATCCGATTATATACCAACTGATTTATTACCTTTAATACACACACATACACACACACACACACATATATATATCTTCTCTATACTCAGATAAAGATGATGAGACGGAATGAGAGAAATACCTTTTTAGAGCAAGTGTACGTATCTGTAACACTAATGAATTCTGAACAATTTTGAGGAGCACGATATGACATATTACACCCACAAATAGGTAGAAAGTATAGAAAAGAATGAAAAAGTCCCTTTTGAACTGACATAGACTGAAACAGTCTGGTACAAATAAGTATGAACAAATTCAAAGAGATATAAAGAAAGATTCGACTGACAAGGATAGTGCACAATACTTGCTAGATATAAAGAGTTTGTGAAAGAAGAAGAGTGAATAGAGAATAGTAAGATAGAGAGAAAGAGGGAAGACTAAGTGCGAATGAGACTTTTCTCAGTATACGTAGAGATGTGCTTTTTATTTCATAAAGATCCAATTTTCCCTATAGAAGATGTAATAAGCCTTTTTTCTCGAATATTAGATATTATTCCCACACCTCGTCTAATGCAAACTGTACGAACGTCAAAACGAATTATTATGGCTGTTGATGCTCGAATGTCCAGAGGCTTGCTCCTTAGCTTGAATTAAAGGAGGTTTGTTAATCTTGCTAACCTTACAAATTCAACATTTATTAAAAAACAGTGCGACTTATCTTCATTTCGTAAACTGCATTACAGTAACAAATAAAATCATGAGCATCTCCAATGGACATAGTTGCATAATGATCGATTCAGATTTCATCACTACAGCTATTGTTCTCAAAATGAATAACCTCTATTTCGCGCACAGTTTCTAGTAAGATTCGGATTGATAGAATTAAAGCTGTTAATCAAGGTGTGACACTAGCAACGCATATCCTGATAAGAATTGCTATAAGAATACGTAATCTGTCGGAAAAGTATCCACCTATTTTAGAGTGGATAAGAATCTTGATGTAACTTGGCGACCAATCAGAGGAGAGGTTACATTATTATTATTATTATTATTATTATTGGTGCAAAAATAATGACGTAACAATGTCGTTTTTTGACGTTAAAAATACGTTAAAAAACTACATTCTCACGTCATTATTTTTGCACCAACCTAATATTATTATTATTATTACCGTAATTTCTCGAAAATAATACGCACACCAACAAATGATCCAAAGATTAAGAAATATATCTAACCCTATGTATAATATGCTTCTATAAATTTTGTCAAAAAAAAAAAAAACAAAAAAAAACAGAACAAAACAAAAAAAAAGACATTTTGTCGACTTTGAAAATAAGAATAAAATCGAACCTAAGCGGCTAAAATAATGTTGAAAACTACCATGCGGTTTTCTCGATAAATATAACATTTTATTTTGCCGCCAAAATGTCGTCAAAACGTGCGTGTTATGTTGCAAATTTTAAACAAAAAGTAATAGAATTAGCAGAAAGAACAGGAAGCATAGCTGCAGTTAGAGAATATGAGTTGAATGAGGCTAACATACGTTTAGGGAGAAAAATAAAAATGAACTAAAAAAGTGTAAATCAAGTACCAAAGATAGAGGAAGAAAAACTCAATATCTAGATATGGAACAAAATTTAGTTGAAGTTGTGAAAGAAAGACGATCAGGTGGATGTTCCATAAGTACCGTGGAAATAAGGATGAAGGTAAAAGAACTTAAGAAAACTATGTATCTTGGAAAAACATTTAAAGCTTCCACAAAGTGGTGTATTCATTTTATGAAGAGGTTTGATATATCTATTAGAAGAACATCCATAGCCCAGTATTTGCCTGATGACTACGAAGATAAGCTTTTGAATTTTCAGCGTTTTGTTATTCAGCTAAGAAAAACGCACAATTATCCTTTAGGCTGTATTGCAAATGCTGACCAAACACCTTTGACTTTTGATGTGCCTTATTTTCAAACTCTAGAAGTCAAAGGGATGAAGTCTGTTCCAATAATATCTTTCTTATTTTAGAACATGTACGTATTTATTATTATAAATCAATAACGAAAAAATATTTTTGTTTAAACCTATTTATAATACGCACCCCTACTATCACCTGTAATTTGCAGTAAAAATTGTTCGTGAAATTTGTTTGCAGATAAAGAAAATTCCATGAAGATGTTATTACAATTCATACAATATCAAGTGTGAACATACTGAAAATTATTCCGGAATAAAATAGTTCAATAAAAAGGGAAAATTGATTTTTTGAGAATTGGTACTTGCATAATTTAATAACACAAATTATTTTCCTTCAGAATGGATAGAAATCTACTCATAATATTTATTTTACAAAAACAATGACATGTAATTTTTCTGTGTGATTTTCAAATTCATCCTTTTTCTCTATGCCAGAATAGTTTCTTTTCTTAAATGAAAAAATGTTTGAAGAATAAAAATTGTAAAGTTTTATATTATTTTCGTGTACGAATCTTTAAATCTTTTATTTTTGCTGTTAGATTATTTTTGTATGGATGTACAAAAGGAGAATAATTCTGATTTCTTGACATTTATTATACTACCAAATTTCATAAAAGTTTTTACAATAAAATATTGTTTCTTAAACTATTGGTTATATAGGATTATAATAATTTTACGAAAAAATAAAAACAAAAGCATCACTTGGATGCTAGTGAATAAACAATGACCTCATAGGGACCATAATCAGTTAACATTATCAATTCAATAAATATTTACCAATTTTACTCAATTTTTGTTCTTAGCAAATCCGTTATTCTAATACATTTTATGAATTTCAGAATAATTAAAAAAACACATTGGGTGCAATTATATATTTTATGTAAGAAAATGAGAAAAAAAAATCAAATAAATTAAACTCCAAAGTATCCTTTTACTAAAAGCGAATAGCTACTTCTAATGTATAAAAATAAAATGATTAATTCTACCAAGTTTTATAAAAAAACGTATAGAATATAAAAATTATAAGTATTGGTTATATAAGCTTAAAGATAAATTATTTTAACATAAATACCAATTTCTGCGGTCCTTCTGCAATTCTTTTACAATTATGGCGCGCTTTTTAAGTCAGGGGTGTAATTATAAACTTTTTGACCCCATAGGCAAATCCGTTATTCTAATACATATATAGGCTACCGTTATTTTGATTAAGTTTTAAGTAAAAAGTAAATATTAATTGTATAAAATCGAGTTAATTAATCATTAAATTTACTAAATAACTTTGAAACACATTAATAGGACAAATATTGGATTTTTAATTCATTTTTAAATTTGTTTACATTTTTCGTCTATAATCACGATTCGATAAGTCGATAAGTGACGAGTGAACGTGCCAATGATTTAAAAATGCCTAAAACATTTAATTACATAAGGAAATTAATTTTTCTTTTAATTCGGATTACCCTTAGGCTGATATCTTTCAAATCAGAACCAAAATTTAACTTCACAGAAGATATTAACATTATTTAAAACGCGCTTTTCAGTTTTTTTTAGAAAGTCCATGGCGGTATCTAATTAACAACCAAACAATATTCTAACTGATATATAAAGAAAAACGTCAATTCGTATCAGTACAGCAAACACATGAAACTTAAAGTAGTGGCCAGTCATTGCCTACCTGGTTACTGAATTCATATTCAAATGCTCTGTCATTTTATGGCATAGAGCACTTTCATGCTGAACACACACACACACACACACATATATATATATATATATATATATATATATATATATATATGTTCAGCTTATACCTTATTTTTATAGATACAAATATTTAAGTAAATGTTTTTTATAATTAGCAGTATTAACTACATTTGCCGCCATGAATGTCCGAGAAATTTCATAGAAAGTATGTATCCTCCGACAGGAATCGAGCCTGTATCGTACACGGAACTGTCATATCACCTGACGTGCTATACTATTTAACTAAAGAGGAAGCGTCTGGTAAACACTAATTTTGGCTTTGCTAACATGACAAATCTATGCTTGTACAAATATTTATATATATATATATATATATATATATATATATATATATATATATATATATATATATATATATATATATATATATATATATATATTTAATTCACTTTAAAAAACTTCTTTTCCGACTCAATATATACAGAAATTACCTTAACCGGACACAGGGTTATAATAGCAGGCACTTAGCATTGAGGAAAGTTACTACACCAGCGATTGATATGTTTGTTTATGTTACATATGTGGCAGTGATAATTTTACTTAATAATTAGGCTATTAAAGAAGATTGAACTCACAGGGAGTGCGAGATTATCGCATTATGTAAGCCAACTGCGAAATATATATTGTATATATCTCTAAAAGGGGTATGTAGAACTTACTCTTTCGTCATCGTTTAAGAAAGGCTGCTTTGCCAACAGAAAACACCAATTACGATAGATTTATTTGTTGGAGGTCCTTTTCACCTTATTCCAACTTTTCTTGTTGGTTGATTGATTTTGTTTAGCGGCATATTAATCTCTATGTGTTAATCCCGAAATCTAAATATTTTGTACATAATTTATATATATATACTAACAAATATAGATATTTTAGATATATAATTTGTAGATCATACAATGTAGTTTTGGAAATTTTACTATAAAAATGTATTTTTTTAAATATTTTTTTTAGTGTTGCATTGATTGTCATTTTGCTATACATATGTATTGTTGGTCATTTTATTACAAAAATGTAACGTCAATTTTTGTTTGAGGGTTCACTATTTGCCCATAGTTGGTACCCTAATAGGTGCTACCACCACGGGTCAGGGTGGATCTGGGAACAACAGCAATTAAGAGGTGGTTTTACACTTCTCAAAACCTACAATCTCCTGATCAGGGGTATTGCTGCCGGATGTTGTTTATCGTCGGGACAACGATAGATTTAGAGTAATAAATATCGTATATATAAAGAAAAGGGTACTGAACTGTTACGTGATATATAGCAGTGAATTCTGTCCCGTTTTCTCAAAGATAAAGTAGAAACTGGAAGCAAGAGAAATGTGGTTCTACAGAAGGATGCTGAAAATACCATGGACCGAATATGTGGGCAGCGATGAAGTTTTAAAGAAAATGGAAACAAAAAAGAGTACTAAAAATAACATGGATAGAACATGTGAGCAGCGAAGACATTGTAAGGAAAATGGGAACGAAAGTTACATTTTAGATCATGACCATGAGGAGACAGTTGACATTTCTGGGGCACATAATGAGGAAAGAGGGTTTGAAAAATCTGATACTCGCAGGTGAGATTGAAAGCAAGAGGGACAGAAGAAAATAACGCATAACATACTTAGTTAGCTTGAGTAAATGGATGGCGGAACAAGATTTAGGAGAAATAACAGACAAAATTTATTCAGAGGTGGAAAAGAACAGGAAATTGTGGAGAGCTATGATCACTTACGTCATCAGCGGACACGGCACATAAAGAATATGCAAAGAAAATATAAAGGGTACGAGAAAGAAGAGAGGCAGACATATCGAGTGGGCTAGAAATTTCAAAGATCGACTATGAAATAGTGATGTTAGAGCTGTGAAATATTGCATATATTAATTTGAAATCTTCTTATTAATAAGTGATTTGCATTTTTCCAGGTAAATTGACATCTGACTGTTCAAAGACAGTTCATCCTGTTGATCAAAAAAGTCATCAACAGTAGATATGACGTCATTATAACCGCGATACTGGTTTTTTAATGTTGGGGAACAGATGGTAGTTAAATCAGGAGAATGTGGGGTGTTAAATCAGCAGTCAAGCGCAGCAGCCATTGAAACCAAGGATTTGTGTGCTGAAGAGCATTGTCCTCATGAAGCAAGACCACTTTTGTCAGTTTTTTTAGACGTTTGGTCTTGATAGCCTCTTTGTTACTGATTCATCAAGTTGCCATAGTACTCGCCATTGATGTTTGTTTGTTTGTTTGGGTTTTATGGCATATCAACCACTGTGGATTATTTAATGCCAAATCCAGTTTATATGAATTTTAAATGCCTATTTTGTATGGAATAAAAAATGTATATCTGGCAACATTATTGTTTAAAAAAAAAACAAAAAAAAAAAACGTATAGCTGGCAACATTATTCTTTTTTTACAAAAAAAACGTAGAGCTGGCAACATTATTCTTTTTTTTACAAAAAAAAAACGTAGAGCTGGCAACATTATTGTTTCAAAAACTTAGAGCTGGCAACATTATTTTTCTGAAAACATTATCTGAGACCTTGCTGTTGGATGCAGTTTATCGCCATACCCAGGACGCGGATGTAGTTTACCGTCATACCCAGGACGTGAGCAAAACCTGGAAAACTAGCACTGGGAACACCAGCAATTAAGAGGTGGTTCCACGCTCCTCAAAACCTCCAGATCAGAGGCCTTGCTGTTGGATGCAATTTAACGTCATACCCAGGACGCCTCATACTCGCCATTGATGGTGTGGCTCTTTTGATGATAGTCAATAAGTAAAATGCCATTTGCATGCTAAAAAACTGTCGCCATCACCTTCCCGGCAGATGAAACGACCGTGGCCTTCTTTTTAACATGTGAGGATGGGGTGATTACGCTGTCTAAATTTTCTTTATCTGTGGCTCAAAGTGATGATCCCCACACCCGTCTTAGGTAAAGTAACATTCAAGGAAACAGCTGCGTCTGCTAATGTCAATTTTTTTTGCGTGATGTGGTCAGCCTGTTCACTTTTGATCAGCAAGACGTGCCACCCACCGAGAAGAAACCTTCATCAAGCCAAGTTCATTGTGCAGAATATTCTCAGCTCTCTTACGGGATATGCTTATAGCATTAGCTATTTGATTTATAGTCAATTGCATGTCATCCATTGCCATGTGGTGAACACGATCAATGTTTTTCTCGGTAGTGCCGTCTACATCTTGGTCTTTTTCATGTCTCTCCTGTTCCCTCCTAAATTCAGTGTCCCACTTCTGCGCAGTTGATAAAGTTGGAGCGTCATCCCATAATGTAGCAACCATGTCAGAGTGTCCTTGGGGGTTAAATTCTTTTTCGGTACTTTTAGGTACTTGATAACACCACGATGCCAAATTTTGTCCATTTTCAAGAGAAGCCGCTACTAGTTACATTTTTTTTTTTTTTAAGCGTTTCATCCCAAGCAAGGCTGGAAGCCATTAGGACGCAAGGGGTTACAGAAAATTTTGGAGCAAGATCAGATAGGAGTGACAGAAGAAAGGATGAGGAGAAGGGTAGTGGATAGATAAAGGCAACAGGAGATACAGAGAGAGAGAGAGAGAACGAGAGAGAGAGAGAGAACGAGAGAGAGAGAGAGAACGAGAGAGAGAGAGAACGAGAACGAGAACCGGGAACCCCTAAACAAGAAACAAGGCGTAAGCCTCTACTCATGTCCAAGAGAAGAGGAAGGAGTGTTGACCGGGCGGTAGGAAAGCCTACCTACTCCTATTACATATAACGCATAGAACAACAACAAAAACAGAGAGAAAGATGAGAGGGGGAGGTGGTTTGCAAAGAGTCCTGGCTGACACTTCGATTTACCGTTTCGCAACATTAAGTTTTAACTTAGTATAAGTCCCATTGACTAATCTAAAAAGAAATTGAAGAAAATAAGGATATCTGGAATTATTGGTATGTCATAAATGCCCCAGCATACGTGGCAGCGAGTGTTAGTCCGCTTTCTTCCTCATGATAGCAAGTGAATGTACAGCTTACCTTAAGTTCAAGCATCAACCCGGTGTGTGTGTGGGGGGGGGTGATCAACGGCCAATCCACCGCCCTCACCAAATAGTGGGCTTGGGAGGCATGCTTTCAATAAAAATTAAGAACAACAGGAGAAAGAACGGCGAAAACAATTCCAAGTTCAGAAAATTTATCAAGCAAGAATAGTCGGCCACTAAATCATGAGAATACTGACGAGACACTTTCGCATCTAGCCAAAGACATTCAATTTTCCCTTTTTTTCTTATTCTTTCGGAACGAAAAATAAAATAAAATTTAAAGATTAAAAAAAAAAAAAGTAAAAATAAAAATAAAGAAAAATAAAGAATTTAAGAAAATAGAAAAAAGATTAAAATGAGTTTTCGGTAGAGCGAAATTATACTCACACAGGGCAGCAAGTGTTTGTCCGCTTTCTTCCTCATGATAACAAGTGAATGTACAGCTTCTCCCTTATTCGATAGTTTAGTAAGAAATCCCGGTTCGTAAGAAAAATCAGGAAAAATGGAAAATTGAATGTCTTTGGCTAGATTCGAAGGTGTCTCGTCAGTATTCTAATGATGTGACTGTATCTTTTTGCTTGATATATTGTCTGAACTAGGAATTGTTCTCGCCGTTTTTTTCTCCTGTTCTAAATTTTATTGAAAGCATATCTCCCAAACCCACTATTTGGTGAGGGCAGAGGATTGGCCGTTGATCCCCCCCCTCTACCAGGTAGGTCGACGCTTGGACATAAGGTAAGCCGTACATTCAGTTACCATCATGAAGAAGAAAGCAGACACTTGCTGCCTCGGGTGAATATAGTTTCGCTCTAGCAGAAGATTTGAAGTTTTCTTTGAACAGTCAGAAGTCAGTTTAACTGGAATGATACAATGCAGTTATTAATAAGAAGGGCTGAAATTAGTACACGCAAGATTTCACAACTCTAGCATTGCGCCTTCATAGTCAACCTATAAACTTTTTAGCCTAACATCGTAGAGATGCATACTTAATTACTGACAGTAAGTTCAAAGTAATAAAAGAAAGATGAAAGTAGCAAATGTATTGAGAAATTACATAAAACTATAGACAATATTCTAAGGATTCTTCTTTAATCAATTCACCCCAAGCAAGGCTATAATGTTACTAAGGCGCAAGAGGCTAATGGGAGTAAAGAAGAGTGAAAAGACTTTAGAAGGAACGGGGAACCTGATTTTAAACAGGGAAATAAGGATAAGCCTCAAATCCAGTTCAAAAGACGGGGGAGTTTATGTATATTATGAAAATAAATCTTGAAAAATGAAGAGAAGAGAAATATTTTCTCATGAAATAGATAGAATCGAAAAATAGCATAGGAATGTTAACTAAACGCAGATTGGCAGTCCAGCATTTAGAGAGGCGCATAGCTGTCAAAAAATGTCAGGGCGCCAAATGAAAATAGATAAGTAAAATAAAGGAAAAAAAAAGTCGAAATCAAATCAAATCATTCGACATTAATGGGAAACAATAATACGAGAATGGATGACAACGTTGTCCCAAAACATTGATGAGATAACTGTCATGGCGTCATATGTTGTCATAAAAAAGAAACAGCAACAATATAAGTCGGTTTTATCAGCATTGATTTTTGCTTTCTGATTGAACAATTCTTCAGAAATTTGAGTCATTCTGATCTCACCTTCCGAAACACGTGACACTCATATGGTGCAAATAATAATTATTGTAAAACGATTTTGCAAGCATATAAAATTTTGCAAGCATATAAAATTTTGCAAGCATATATAAATACTTTTCAACTTGAAAACTATATTTTAATTAATCTTGTAGCAACATACATTTTTTAATCATTTCACCCCAAGCAAGGCAATAAAGCCACTAAGACACAAGTAGGTACTGCGTGTGAGTGAATATACGAAAAACATTATTAAGGAGAGAGAACAATAAAAGAATAGAAATTAAGAAGATAGAAGATAACGATTGACATTGCATATAACATTTTTGAAGATCAAAGTTGACTGGAAAGCAAGAAGGCAGAAAAGAGTTACACAAGCAAGAAGTATGACGGATGACGGAAGAAACTGTTAGCATAGAACTTACGGTTACATCTAGCCATTTCAACTGTAAATGGATGAGACCTTGCCGCTAATCCAACACTGCGCTTAAATTCATAAAGTCTGGTGCTAAAGAGGAATTTTCATAAGAACAATTGCCATAAAAGTATTTATACAAAAGGCAGAGGGAAGCTACGTAAAGGCGGCGTGAATGTAACTGAAGTCACTATGAGACACATCGAATAGAAGGCGCATCAGAATTGCGAAAGAGAGATTCCTGAATATAAATAATGTATTATAAAATAAAATTTCGTTACAAACAATGAAATGAGTACTGAATTGCGATATCAAATCTATTCTTCTGTATTGTAGTGAATGATGTATAATTTACCCAAAGATGAAGAAAAGACTTGAAGTGACAGACATATGGTAATTCTAAAGAACATGGGAACTAGAAAAACCATTAAACGTAAAATCAGAAAGAGACAGTTGAAATTTCTGGAATAGATTATGAAGAAAGAAGACCTGAAAAATTGAACACTCATAGGGCATATTAAAGGAATGAGGGACAAAGTAAAACAGTGAATAACCTACCTAATGAGTTTTGGGGAACTGATAGCATAATGGGGAATAAAGAATGATGGTAAATATGTTGTTTTGAGCTCCAAGATGTAGGAAGTTAGAGAAAGCCTATAATTATTCACGTTCTTCGGAAGTCGACACATGAAAAGAAGAAAAAGGTACATTTATTAGGTTGGTGCAAAAATAATGACGTTTTTTTTGACGTATTTTTAACGTCAAAAAACGTCATTATTTTTGCACAAAACTAATAGTTACAGCAACGAACTTATTAATAAGATGCAGATGTTCCCAACATCAAAATGTTAATGAAGTTTTAGAAGTCTATCATCTAAAATATAATCACCGTTGTTCATGCACTTATTTTCATAAAAATCTCTAGTTATTTGTCCCATCAAGACTTTTTGATTATGGATGTCCACAGCATCCTTTTCTTTATTATTTGTGAATTTCTTCATGGAAAATATAGGAGAGTGCTTTCTCTACGCTCATGAATTCAGAGTTATTCTCTTTAACAGGCTGCACCTAAAGATGGAGTGCCTACACTGCCCTACCATTTAATTAATCTCTCTTTAATTAAATGCCATTCCCCGTCAAGACATATGTGATGATGACTCTCCACAAGTTCATTTCTTTATCATTTGTGAATTAACCTGTTTTATTGGGAAATATGGAACATTCCTAATATTTTCATCATGCTTTTGAATTCAGAGAGTTTATTTTCTTAGTTTAATCAGTTATGTAACACATCTTTTTTTTCAAATTTAAATGCAATTTCTTTTTAGAACATCACAATTTTTAACACTTTCTTTTATCTATGAATTACCATATATTCTTGGAGATATATAGTGGCTTATTTGCTATTGTTTTCTTCATGTTTCTGAATTCACAGTTGTCATTCATTTCCAACTGAGACTAGAAAACCCAGTTTACGCTGCTAATTAACATACGCGTATGGAGGGAAGAGATGGATTCATGCCTTTGCCTAGAACATAGTAGGATAATGATGGCAACAGATAAGGCAGGAATTTGAGCTCGGTTGTTCGATTTCATCTATCTGCAACGGCAACATTAACGCTATCATGATATTTCTAGCATATAATTACAAAAACAAGAAACAATTCAGAAACTAGGAAAAAGTTAGTTTCCTATCAAGCTTTTTATAAAACTAAATTCCACTCGATACAAGGGTCGAAAGCTCGAATTATTCCGCAAAGTGGTAGTTCTTGATGAATAAAATCTCCCTGAATAAAAATTCCTGATGAATCTAAAGAATTTGTCATGGAAATAGTGATAGAGTAACATTAGGCTAATGGGAAAGTAGTTGCAGAATTGGTCAATAATTCAGGATGCACAAAACAGAGTAAACGATTTTGAATTCTATCAAAGTAGGAAAGGGATGACTGAACAGATTCTGTTCATTTATGGCAGCAACACTCCATTTTTCGCTTAATCTGACTCTTGTAAAGATAAAACATGGTAGAAGTAGTCAAATACTTCTTGGAGTGAGATAGGGAACTTTAGCAATGGACTGTATATATGAGTTACACCTGCATTCTCATAGATACAATCCATTGATAAAGAAGGTCGTCAATTCCTTTACGGAATCAAAGCGGGGACCACGTCTTCGCTTTATTGAAAAATACAGTTTTCGATAAGATGGGCACTAGCAATAATAAATAGATTTATTAAGAGAATCCAAGATGAAAATACTCGTGCCTACACCTAAATAAAACTTTGCCTACAGCCTAGACTCTACTGGGAGTGGGGGAGATGTCTGCGTTTAGCAGCATTCAAAGGCAATTCTTTATTTTGATTGTGTTTAACCTGGGAAAATGGCTACTGTAACACTTGCAATATATATATATATATATATATATATATATATATATATATATATATATATAGAGAGAGAGAGAGAGAGAGAGAGAAAGAGGTCTTTTAACCAATACAAGGACTGACAAAATTAATGATAAAAAACAAAACACAAAAAACTACAGATAAAATTCATTTTCTTCAGAAATTTTTTCTTCTGGTGTTGCCCATTGACTGTGTTTAACCTGGGAAAATGGCTACTGTAACATTTGCAATATATATATATATATAATTATTTATTTAAAAATATGATTCCAACTCGCTACATAAGAACTCTCATGATTCAAAACAAGAGCCGAAAACTTCAAAATAATATTTGAATTAACTTGAGTTAAAATAGGCTCTGTTCCATCTTCAAGCGAAATTTATATATATATATATATATATATATATATATATATATATATATATATATTAGGTTGGTGCAAAAACAATGTCGTTTTATCACATAGTAACATATGTGAGAAAACGACATTATTTTTGCACCAACCTATTATATATATCGAGAGAGTGAGAGAGAGAGAGGCCTTTTAAACAATACAAGGACTAACCAGAATTAACGATAAAAAACAAATGAAAACCACAGATAAAGTTCACTTTCTTCAGAAACAGTCATTCACTTCTGTAGTTCACTGCTACTAAGCAGCAGAAATTTTTTCTTCTGATGTTGCCCATTCTGAACGAAACTTAATTGAAATAATAAAACAAAAAAAATTTAATATATATCCCAGTGTGTCAGGAAATTTTAATTTTTTTCAATATTTTTTATTGTTCCAAACATATAGTCTCATCATCGTAACGTGTGAGTTGTACTTGTGAGTACAATTTTTTTGTATTTCTTTAAGGCTTGAGCCATCAGGAATCTCTTTCATAAGTCTATCGAAACTTTTTTCCAATCAACCCGGGGGCTCCAGTCACAACTGGAATTGTTGATGTCCTCCTATGACACATTTTTTGAGATTTCGATTACAAGGTCCTTGTATTTTGATAGTTATTTTTGAAGATCTTTAATAGTTCATTACAATCTTCAGAGACTACAAGGTCAATAAGAAGGCACATATTGATTTTGTGCTCTTTGTTCACGATGTCTGGGTGATTAGAATTGGTTGATCTGCCTGTGTGTATTGTAAAGAAGTGAAGTGTATTGCAATAATAATAATAATAATAATAATAATAATAATAATAATAATTATTATTATTATTTACTGTCAGTAACACTTGAAGTAATTCGTAATTACTAAGGATCACCTTCTTTCTGATTTCCTCACCTTACATACAGACTGATTGCCAAAACTTGTGAAATCAAATTTTATGCCCAAAACTGCAAAATTATGAAATTATGCTTTTGTTACTAAAATTACGAAAATTAACTATTAAATTAATATTTTTAAAATTACATCCACAATTAATTATTATTATTATTTTTTATCGTAATTATTATATAAAGAAATGATTTTTATCTGTTTGAATGAAATTGATATAAAACTGAAATCGTGAAATTATAAAACATTAATTTTAAACACAATACCAGTTAATATATATATATATATATATATATATATATATATATATATATATATATATATTAATATCCTCTCGGAGGGTAGGTGAAAACGATATTCCCCAAGAAGCGTGTTTTTAATATTATATTTTACTTATATATCTCTATATAGGTAGATATTCAAAGATGCGTTGTTTTTAAAGTATATTCCGATGCTCTTTGGTCGCAAGAGGAAAAAGACATGCCCTGATGCGAGTACACAAAAGTGGTATTGGATTCCCGCAAGATAATGCACTTTGCCACGTATCTGAAGCCAATGGAAATTGGCTTGACGTGAAACCAACCAAAATTGGATAATTTTTCTCATTCTCCCAGAATGCAGCGTAATCCCAGGGAGCAACCGTAGGCAGTATTACGAAAGGTTGTTCAGGGTTATCTGCCTTATTAGTCGAAAGCTGAGATCGACTATAAAGTAAAAAAAAAAAATATATATTTCAGCTTGCTAAAAATTAGTTTATTCACTGTAAAAATGTGTTCAATTTAAATTAAAGAATAATGATAGAACATCCCAACACCACTGTGTTGTATAAATGCCGAGAAAATAAACACGTACCGTATCTAATGTCTGTACTGCTAGAGTTATCATTATTTACATCATTTACACGCGGACTATTCTTGTTATATGGTTTCAACAATTGTGCTCCCCGGGCTTCATCAGTTGATTGCCAATCCAGTTAACCTTCAGGTAATTTCAAACTGAACCCTTTATTTAATCAACGAGGATAGACTGTTCCCGTTGAGATAGACTTCTCAGGGATATCTCATGTAGTTCTGGTACTGATCAGTGAATATTAGTTTGCTAACCATTCTTCAACAACAAACAGCCATGCATATACCCTTAAACGAGCCTATTAAGGTTACAGCATTTCAATCAAGATCTTCTGGTCTTCAGTAGTACTTAGATGAGTAACCGCTTAGATATGCTCAGTGCTATAAACAACTTGTGACAGACTGAATAACATTTAGGAATACAACACTGGCATACATTTTTTTAAATGGTGAATGGGATGTTTTGGGCAATTATGAAAAAATTGGACGTGCGCAATCTCAAAATGACACCAATTTTTCATCATTATTATTATTATTATTATCTTTTAATCATTTCACCCCAAACAAGGCAGTAAGGCCCCTAAGACGCAAGGGGTTACTGAGTGTGAAAGTATACGAGAAAAAAAAAAGCATTATTGAAGAGAGCAATAAAAGAACGGAAATTAAGAAGAGAGAAGATAAATTAGCTTTAGTTTTCTTGCGGCAAAATATACCCTACGTAAAAAATGGTAATTGCTGGATTAGGTCACACTAAATGTGTACATGAAACAAATGCTCATTTGTAGCTTAAAGAAATATTAGTGTGAAATAAAACACAACTTTTTAATTTGAAAGAAATACAGAACAATAAGCAATTAAAATTCGAATATTGAGAGCAATTCGTAGTTATGGCAATAAGTTTCGCTTGTTTGATTTTCGTAAATTTTTGTGAATTGCAAATTGGAAATTTCAAAATTAAATAAGCGCAGGCATTTAAATATCTGGGAAGTGTTTTACCAGAGGACAGAATTTGTGACACTGAAATCCGAAGGCCAAAAATGCATTCCCAAAGCTAAGCAGAGTACTAAGAAATAGAAAAAAAAAACTTCGCTAGAAACAAAGAAAAGAGTACTATACTGTTACGTGATATCTGTCTTCCAGTATGGCAGTGAGTGCTGGGCAATCTTCTCAAAGATGAAGAAGAGATCCGAAGCAACAAAAATGTGGTTCTGCAGAAGGATGCTGAGGATAACATCGACCGAACATGTGAGCAATGACGTTTTAGAGAAATGGAAACAAAGAGGAAACAAACTTAACATCAGAAGGAGAGAGTTGAGGTTTCTAGGGCATGTAATGAAGAAAGAGGGCTTGGGAAATCTGATACTCACAGGACAGATTGAAGGCAAGAGAAACGCGGGAAAACAACGCATAATAATATACTTAGTGAGCTTGGGTAAATAGAATTGGCGGAACAGGATTTATGGGAAATTGCAGAAAGACAAAATTAATTAAGAGCTGAAAGGGTCAGGAAATTTTGGAGAGCTATGATCGCCTATGTCCTTAGTGGTCACGGCACATAGAAATGTCAGCCATCATTCTTTTTGTCATCTTCCTTGTTAACATTCTTCTATAACTTTAATGTTGTGCTAGAATCTTTTGACCTGTTTATCATTAACATCGCCCAAATTAAATTATATCACAAATGTTTAAGGTAAACCATGTAAGGTGATTGTATCTCAGGACTTTGCAGTATTTCCATTCATAACAGTTATTATAATCATACATTCACGATCGAAAGTCCCGTAACTCATTAGAGTTGTAGGGGCGCCACATGTACTACAACAGCAAGATAGCCTGTTGGAACTTAACCCTCGCCAGGAAAGTTTGAATTCAGAATTTTCCTTCTCTTGGACTGATTACCACCCAAAGCAATAGAACCCAGTCTATCGTGCTAATTAGCAAGGGGGGTTTTGAAGAAATGGAATCACACCTTTTTCAAGAGTATTGTTGCGGGTCGTTGTACGTGCTGTGAAATAAACACGTGTGTCGCCTGAAATGCCAACAACCAATGTAGACTCGGGATATAAATCCACGTAAAAACAGTAAAGAAACAAGAAGAACCAGTATATATGTACAAACAAAAATGATAATGTATTAACATTGAAAGGTTACATAAACAATGGAATAATGTTGCGTGTTACTGAAAAATGAACATGAATGATGAAAACATTTAAACTTTTTTTTTGCGTATGTGTAGTTTGGTGTAGGAGAATGTCATAGAAAAGAAAAACTAAGTGGAAGGAGCGTACGTACGTGTGCGTGTATTGTTCATGCGTTTTTCAAAAGTGAACGCGTTCTTCCGCGAGACACATGTTGACGTGTAAGCGGAAAATTGAGAAAAAGAGGGCGAGAAAAGATATCGCCGAGTATTTATAGTCCGGAAAACGTCCCCTAGTAGCGGTTTCGAAAATTAGTAACCCGACAGCTATTATCACCTAATCGAATGTAATGAATTCGATTCCTTAATCCAAGCCGCAATCCATTGCTCCTCTGTGCCTCCCATCATAAAGTATCATAATATAAAAAAAATAACAGGTGTTTGAGGAATCAACACTTCAGTAACATTCGTGGTTTTTTGCAAGAGTTATTTGGAATTCATTTGAACATTATGGAAAATTTGACTATAAATAGTCATTTTAAAAAAGTTTTGTACAGCAAAAATGCGGCGCTAACCAGTAAAAGCTGGACTTGATTTTTGGACCTAGCGTAAAAATTTTTTAGCTTGCACCAAAACATGTACAAAACATGTCTATACATGTACAATCAGTTATAAGCAATAAACGCTATTAGCGCATGATGGCTTTGTGCCAGATTAGATAATGCTTAGTAAATAACAACTTACTTGTCCTTTTCCATATGTACTTATGGAAAATATTTCTGTAAGCTTAATAAGATCATACTTGTAATATGTATCGAGCCAACAAAAATTCACAGTACATTATATATGCAAAATTTCATGAAATCACCACATATCAACAGAACGCAAAATAAACCCTATAATGTCCTAAGAGGAGGGAAAGATAAGCACATCATTCCTTAAACACCGAAAACTAAAATTGGAAAGTCAACAGAGACCCAACGCTGCTGCAACTGTTATTTTAGAAATGCTAGACATGAAAATACTCTGCACATAAATTTGCCGTTTTTGTCAACATCGATGCATAGCTCGAATTGAGGTTCACAAGTCTATATTGGAGAATCAATATTTGGACAAAAATCATTATAGAATAGAGGAGAAGACCGATACGCCAATATCTGGAAATAAGTAAATGGCCGGGAGCATATGATGGGAGATTATAGGACACTGAATTATCGTTCTTTCTGTATTACATCATTGAAAACTCCACCAGTGGAAAAAAAAAACTGCAATATTTCTCTGAGATTGGACATGCAGTTGGCTTGGATCATTTGGGAGCTGAAGAAGTAACAAACAGTGAGGCAAACATTTTAAGATAATGAATTATAATTATTATATGCCTTTCGATTCGAACCAGCATCATAGTTATTATACTCACAACATTTCTTGTGATGTACTAACCAGCCTTCTCCAGTAGTTTGTCGAAGCCTGTAACCATCTCTGAAGATTGAACCTAGCCCTTCATTCCATCCAAGTGGATAGACTGATCTCATTCTGCTTTATATTCTTAAGAGCTATCCATTAAGACTCGAGGATCTATCCTAGGCTAGGTCTACTGAGGAATACCAGACTGGGACCAGACGCCACCTAAGGCTAATGGTGGAGGAACACTGAATGGTAGTCCGTGGGGGAGACGTTAAAATCAGGCATGCCTGATATTGTAAGAATGGAAAAAGATGGTCATCAAACCCTGTAAAATGAAGTTAAAATAGAAAAGAACAACACTGGAGGAGACGACGATTGAATAAATCAATGCATGTGTTAGTCTCGGAAAACCTCTTCAGTAAACCTAGCATGGAGATGAACACCATCTGGTGGATATTAAAAAAATCCACTACCCAAATACAGATTAGGTCAATTTTTAAAATCACATAACTGGATTGCCCAAGCTTTGGTTAAAGATTATCTGGTTTCCTATCCATCAATTCTCGACTCAAGTAATAACGAAAAGTGATAAAATCTAGTTCAGTGGAAGAAACAGAGAAATGACGCAAAAGGTGAATAGAGAATTACCTGATTGTATTATCCCCTAAGAATGGGGAGAGTGTTCTCATTCCGCTTAAAATGAGAATAATTTACCCCTGTGGATTGAATAAAGGGTTTTATTTAAAATCTCCATAAGTGAGTATAGCAGACATCTGAAGAAGCCTGTACAGCATAACCGATGAATTGTTTTGACCATGATAAGCAATATAAATATTTTGGTCTGATGTAAAAAGCATACAGGTCAACGAGATAAAGAGAAACTCATCTGATGTCCTCGTTAGATATTTTCGCTGAAATACCTTTAATCTACAAGTGTCTGGTTTCAGTAAACATGTATGTAAATTAAAAAATAGGATGTACATTTCATTTCGAAGACAATATCAAAGAGAACCCTGAAAAAAAATACAAATATTTCAAATGCGAATATGAATGTTGTCTTCGATTTGTAGCTACGTCAAACTCGACATTTTTGAAATTTCCCAGGATAAATAATTCAATCAAAACAAAACTTTAGGTTGTACGAAAAATATTTTCGTATTTATAGACCTTTACTACAAAACTGATTACATTTACACATTTAAAAATTCTATAACTCCATTTTTTCTGCTCTAGATTTTTTCATTTGTTATAATAGGCCATAAAAGTACTGAGATTTTGGCAAATTTGAGGTATTTTAAACCGGGCGGAAGTGGAAGGAAATAAAACAATGCCGAATCCTACTGCCCCGAATTGGTTTATGTGTTTAAAGATTGTGGCATGGCAATTGAACCAACATCGCTTGAAATGGTTTAAGTTGTAGTACAGGTGTATAATGTTTCTTTTTCTGCATACCATCATCAGTTATATTGACTCTGGTATTGTCACTAACATGCAATAACAATTTTAGACAATGAAAAGAAGGGTTTAGTGTGTGCATAGTTTACTACTATAGCATAATTAACTTAGCTACCGAGTTAGTATTTAGGAATCACATGTTTTCTAGATGGAATACACAAAAACAATGTCATCTATCTATCTATCTATCTATCTATCTATCAAACAAAGATTCGGCAAAAAGGGTCGATCAAGGTATTTCTGGAAGATAATATTTCAGGCGTTCAATCTTTGCAATTACATATCTCAACTTCAAGATAAAATAATAATAATAATAATAATAATAATAATAATAATAACACTATTACTACTAATACTACCGCTACAACTACTACTACTAATAAATTCATTCTACCAGTGACGGATCCAAAAGCATATCTCTCTCTCTCTCTCTCTCTCTCTCTCTATATATATATATATATATATATATATATATATATATATATATTCCAACGTTTATGTATTTATTTTATTTATCTATTTTTGCTTGGTCTTCCCCACCCAATCTGTGCGACTAATTTAACATTGATACTTGTGTGACGGGTACACACCTGGCCCAGGGTCGAATCCTTTGGTTACGGCGCCAACTGTGACGTCGCTCCTCCTGGTCGCTCCTCCTGGTTCCAAGCGTGCCGCTCCAACCTCTTGGTTAGATGATCACCAGCCTCGCCTTTCCCAACCCGCTTCCAATACCTGGTTGCTAAAGCAACTGTACTGATCTCCGGTCTGTCTACCCACGCTGTGTTTAGATCTTAGACAGACGAGACCAGCAGGGATTGGGCCGTATGCAAGTTGAGTCCGACGGGGGTGGCAAAACACAAGTAAAAGAAAAAAAAAAAAAACTCACGAGACAAAAAAATTACTGATAAAAAAAAGGGTGACAACCTTTTATATCTAATGTCCGTTACATAAAGAAAAATTGTTCTCATTCCCGACCCGCTCTGTGGACTATGGCACCAAGCTTCTATCATACAACTTAACGATTTCGAATTGTCTACTCTCTAGAATTGTGTATGTCGGAGTGTGGTTTAGTTCGACACTGGGGCTAATTTCTATCAATCATTCGCAGTTGATTCTTCTCTTCGACTTGAGTTGTATTTCTTCACTTCGATCTGGTTGGGTCGAATTCTGTTCTCAGCTGGGCTTGATTTTAACTTCTTCTTCTTCCGTCCAGTAACTCTTTGGCCTTGTCTTCGACTTGGCTGCAACTTCTCCGCGGCTTTCGAGTAATCTTCTTCTTCGTCGACTTAGATAGAACTTCTCTTGTCTTTGACTTGGGCCGGAAGGATTTCTTGTTTTCGACTTGGGCTGGAAGGATTTCTTGTTTTCGACTTGGGCTGGAAGGATTTCTTGCCGCAACTCAGCTGCAACTCTCTGTCGTCCGAGGTGATCTCTTCTCGCTGCCGTCCGGGGCTGAACTCATTTTTTTGTCGATTGGGGTCCTGCTTTTATTGACGCCGCAGCAAACCGGGGTGGGTCTGTCGGCGTCAGGGCTCTCTCGATAATCCCAAAAGTCGCATTAGTTCCGATTTCCCATTATCACTATTATTTTCACCCCTACTTCCTCACAGTGCCCCCGGGGGGAAGACGCATACCCATCTCTCCCGGTCTCTCGTATGTCAGGTGACCGTTTTCGACCAATGGTTCCCGATCGAGCATTCTCCCTCCTCTTTCCGCATATCACGTGACCGCTTTCGGCTAATGAGACTGTGGCGGGACGCCTCCCGTCTCCAATCGGGCGTGGCCTACATCGCTCCCGTTCTAAAAAAAACAAAATCTAATTTGGCCTTTTTCACACGTACGAAAAATGATAATCTTGGCTTTTTCTCACCTGGGTTCTGTCAAAACAGCCTGCCGCTAATTAGATGTGACTTCAGGAAAGAATATTGGCGCTATCTGTGAGCCGAGACAATCGTTTTCTTTCCTTCTTTGTTTTTGGTCAGACCTGATAGTCAAAAATCTTAATTATCTGAATTGAAAATGTCTCCACTTCATCATCGTGGGGTTCCAATTTTTAACAGGTCAGAATCCGCATACAGCTCCACCGGTCACCACCTCAACACAAAAAAACACCTTTCCTCCGATCAAAATTTCGTTTCCATTGTTCTAAAAAATCTTTATTGTTTCAGCCAACCTTAACAACTTCCATCCTACGCGGACATGGAATTAGTTCAAGTGCTTGACCTGACAGTTTTGACACTTGTTAGGTGCTGGTCGTACGTGTGTGTTTTCGCTTACGACCTGGTTTCGCATTATGTTTCTGTCTTTCCTCCTCTTTCTGTTTTATTTTATTATCTCCAAACTCTATTTCTTCAACCAATTATAACAATCTCTAATTCCCTGGATTTCGGTCAGGTAATTTGACCTGATATACCTTGACACCCGTCCTGTCCTAGCTTTACCCACGACCGGGTTTTGTATCATCCATTCCTCTTTCTCTTTCTTTTTATTATTTTTTTTTTCTTCTTCTCTTTGGATCGCCTAAACACAGCCAGAGAATTATTCTCAAAACTCAATTATTCTTCGTTTCTAAATAACTAACAACTGGTTAATAAACCGAATAAAAATTAAATCATATTTCTATGAATATCTCTTTTTAGTCTTTCTAAAAATGCAGGGTGCCACACTTGTTCTAACCATTCTAACCATTCTAACCTAACTTATAACACTATGTTTGTGTAGTTGGAAATCCTCCCCTCACCTCGAAAGAAGAGAAAAATGTCTCTTCACCAGGCGTTAGTATGTCTTCAGTATTCTTATGGTCCAGTGGCCTTGTCTTTTGCTAGATAAAAATTTGATCTTACGTGGAATTTTTAAAGCCGTTCGTTTCTCCTCGTGGTTTAAATATTTTATTAAAGCAAATTTTCCCAAGCCCACTGCTGGTGGCGGGTAGGAATGGTTGCTGACCACTTCCCCACCCCAACACTGCGTTACCTGTAACCTGATGCTTGGGCACTGAGATATGGCTGGCTGTACACTCACTGGCGTCCATCAGAATGGAAGAGTACATTAACTTTCTGCCATGTGTGAGTATAAATTCATTCTGCCAGAGACGCATCCAAAAGCATCTCTCTCCCTCTCTCTCTCTCCCTCTCTCTCTCTCTCTATATATATATATATATATATATATATATATATATATATATATATATTCCAACGTTTATGTATTTATTTTATATAATAATAACTAATTGATTAGTTTGTTTGTATAATGGCATATCAACTTTTATCGGTCATTTAATGTCGAAATTTAATTTTCTTGGCAGATTTGAAGTATTAAAAACACGATGCTTTCACAGTTGAATACATGGTAGATAATATTCAGCTTCTGTGCATATTCATATTTGTGGGAACATGATTACAAGAGGCGGTGTTTTTCTTGTAGTCTTTTCGAAGTAATATTTTAGAATACAATTTGATTATTTTAATAAATTTTCGTATATTATATTGACTAATATCATAAAAAGTTTCTTCATGGTGTTTGACTGATTTTGTTCAATTGTATGTCAACACATCTATGGGTTATTTAAAGCCGAAATCTAAATATTTTGAACACAATTTTATGGCTTCAACTAAATATATTTTGAACACAATTGTATGCCTTCAACTACAGATAAAATATTACCACCTCGGGTCAGGGTGGACCTGGGAACAAAAGCAATTAAGATTGTGGTTCCAAGCTCCTCAAAACCTCCAATCTCCTGATCAGGGGCATTGCTGCTGGATGTAGTTTATCGTCATACCCATGACTATATATTATTAATAATAATAATAATGAGAATAATAATAGGACTAATGACAAATATATTAATGATAGATTTAATAATAGTAATAACAATAAATTCACTAATAATAGATGAAATAATAGATATAGTGATAATATAATAATAATAATATTAATAATAATAATAAGAAGAAGAATAGTAATAATAAGAACAGAAATCAAAGGAAATAATAATAATAATAATAATAATAATAAACAAAATGATTGACGTAACTCTTTTAATATTATTCAACACATAGAGAAGAGCGCGATTTAAGAAAAGAAAAGAAAAGAAACGACACGGTATTTGAGAATGTACAACAATTCTTCGACATTATGCCTGTCTTCTTCAAGCGATGTTTAAAAACTGTATAGAAATATAAATTATGTTTATATTTTTGAAAATAGTATGAAGAAGACAGACTTACGGTCGAAATATTGTTGAACATTGTCAACACCGTGTTTTTCTTGTTCTTTTCTTAAGTCCCAATATTAATAGATATATAATGATAGCAGTAGAAATAATAATAATAATAATAATAATAATAATAATAATAATAATAATAATAATGTTTACATATATCTACACGGAATTAAGCAGATTCTGGAATTCATTTATCAAGAGAGAGAGAGAGAGAGAGAGAGAGAGAGAGAGAGAGAGAGAGGGAAACACGCACACAGACACACACAGACACACACACACACACACATATATATATATATATGTGTGTGTAATGGATTTATTTCTATATATCATGTTTTCTTAAAAAATGCGAAGGTACCTCGTAAAATTATTTTATATTTTAATAATTTCGCCCTGAACACGGCAAGAAAAGCCATTAAGTTGCAAGAGGTTGCTGAGAGTGAAAGAAAAAGAAAAGACAATAATAGAACAAGATTCAATGAGACAGAAGAGGACGATTGATATTGCATTTACATTTTTGAAGATCGTAGCTGACAGGAAAGCAAGAAACCAGAAGATAACTGAACAAGCGGGAAGTGCGGGAGAAATAAAAAAGCTATTAGCACAGAACTTACAGTTACATCAAGCAATTTCAACAGTGAAATTATGAGCTGCCTATCTACAGGGTGATTTTAAAATAACTACCCATTTTAAAATACTTATAATTTAATTTATCTATTAACTATAATTTTTACAAGAAATGGATATGACAGGAAAGCGTTTAGCATGAGGTTTTATTTAAAATCCGGCATGAGCACCAGATTTCGCTACCAGTTTCTGGAACCGTCCTGGAATTTTGTCAAGTGATTTCATTAGGAACTCTCGTGGCATGGAAGACATAACTTACTGTATTCGCCGTTCAAGTCCTTCCAAAGTCATGGTTTGGTATAGTAGACTTGCTCCTTTAACCAACCACAAACAAAAAAGGCACAGAGCGTTAAGCTAGGGCTCCTGCCTGGTCACTCGTACATAAAATAGGGAGTTACTGTTCAATCAGCCTGTAGTACTACCCCTTAAATTCATACAGTCAAGGTACGGAAGAGAAAAATTCTTAAGAACAATTACCATTAAAATATTTAAAGAAAAGGCACTTGGAAGCCGAGATGCCAAGTCAGGAACGATGACGTTTCAGATTTTTCTTTGGAATTTGTAAAGAATCTCTAGATATAAAACCGAAGCAGATGAGGTAGCAATATACGATGCACGGACAGATGGTAGATCTATAAAGATTGATTCTGCCGAGAGAAATTGCCTAGCAGGACATATGAAACCAACTACCTTAGACCTAAAAATTGATTCAATATGACCGTTCCACTTCATGTCAGTCGAAAACTGAAGAACGAGAAGAGACAGTGAGTTGCTTTTCTAAAGGTTAGCATCAGCCATACTGATGAAAGGCAAAAAACGTTCTATAAGATGATTAAGATTTTCATTTTAGAAGTGTTAACATTAACAAGTCATTTATAACCCCAGTCAACAACAGTAGGAAGTTCAACTTCGATGTCTATTGCCATTTTGATTTTATCGAACGTATCAAATCTCACAAGTTAGTTTATGACGAATGTTTATTTAACTTTATTCGTAAATTTCATATTAATATGACTTTCGAGTTGAGTTATATATTTGTATGAATATATATATATATATATATATATATATATATATATATATATATATATATATATATATATATATACAGTAGAATCCCTGACAACCGGACTAAGAAGACCTTCTCTATATGAAGAATTGGTTGGAAAATCCGGATATGAGGGGTTATATTTAGATTAAAATAAAAGAACTGAAATCAGGTTTAACATTTATTTTCAATGTCTTATAGTAAACAAAATAAACTAATGGTGAGTGAAATATAACGGAATTGATTTTAAGGAAAAAGAAATAAATTATATAATGTTAATGAAAATTCATTAAATTAAATATGCCACGTATACAAAACAAATAATGTAACGAGGATTTTTTAATCGCTGTTGCATGATTCTTTCTCTTCTAATGTCATTCTCAGCATTTCGTTTTGCTTTTATTCTTGAAATTTTCTAAACGAAAGACACTGAAATCTGCGTGTGTTATTGCAATCGTCATAGCTGAATGCTGGCGTTCTTTCCATAAAACTGACAACCTTTTCAATAGCTTTTTCAATTTCAGTTCAGGTTTCATCACAATCATGTTTTGTATTTCCTTGTTCATTGTGACAGTGCGAACGCTGGAGAATAGTTTCTTTGGAAAATTTTATATCATACAATGTTGAATTTCCTATGTTGAATTCAGCCATTACATACAAAATCACAAGTGGATGTTTCTCTGATCACTATAATCTTAACCTGTTCAAGTCTAGCGTTAATCATTATCTCCACCTCCTCTCTGTATAAATTATCCTTGATGTAAACCTCTATCTCGTGTGGCCGAAGACCTTTTACAGAGTGAAGCAAAAAAGAAAAAAAAAAAGATTAACTTTAGCAATTAGATATTTCCTTGGTGAAATAGTTGCATTGTTTTTGTTATTAATAGAAGTAATTGTTCAAGAGCCATAAACTGGAGCTTTGATTTTGCAGTAAACAGATTTTCGCAACGAAACAAACTTCCTAGCACCATCTGCTATATTTGACATTGTGACATATTATGCCAGCGTTATTAAATATCGGTAAGAAAGATTGAGTAAAAATGGATCGAATTTTTGTTTTACCATTTTGGAAATCCAAAGAAAAAATCAAAATAAAAAAAAAAAAAACTGCATAAGTTTGTTTTCGTTGATGAACGACGGACGAATATTTTATTGAAGATTATTAATAGTTTATTTTGTTTTTCTCCTTCAAGTAAAACGCCAGTTGAAAAGACCAAAAACTAGTAAATATGAGTTTTTTTGTAACGCTTTTGCTTGATCGTGATCCAAATCAGAAAGACAAAATTAACAATGGAAGGTGAACATCATCAAAACTACGACACCCAGCGCGGATTAAATATTAGGTTGGTGCAAAAATAATGATGTAATAATGTCGTTTTTTGACGTATTTTTTAACGTCAAAAAACGACATTATTACGTCATTATTTTTGCACCAACCTAATATCTAAAGAATCTAAAGCAAATTTAGAAGGATTTTATAATTTCATGTACACACACACACACACACACACACACATACACATATACATATATAAGAAGCATTTTTTTTAGTTTTGGAGGTGCGGTGTTTTTTCTGATATTATCCATTGCATTGGGATGCTTGGTTTGTTTGCTTAGACACACACACACACACACACATACACGCACACACACACATGTAATTCTGTTGTGGGAGAATAAATCAAGCCAATAGAAACTAAAATAAGGATCTACTTTTGTTTTGTGAACAAAGGATTTAGAACTGTGATCTCCAAGCGCTCATAATTTCAAGAGAGATCGAATGAGAAAAAAGAAGATGAGGTGAGTAGAAGAAAGCGACGGAGATGCATAAAGAGGCGTTGAAGGAAGAGGAGGATGAGAGCAAAAGCGATTTAGAAGAAAAGCGAGGGAATGATGGCAAAAAAAGGAAAGATTGAAAGAAAGCGAGAAGGAAAGAAATAAAGAAAGAGAAACATGAATAGATAGGAAAGAAGCGAAAGACGGAGAGATAATAAAGAGGGAATAACTGAGTTAAGGAGAGAGACAGCCAAGGAGATAGAAAGACGTGGAGAGAGAATACTGAGTGACATAGCTGGATGATTGGAAGGAAAGACGCAGAGAGAGTGAGAGAGAGAGAGAGAGAGAGAAAGAGATAGAGCTAGAGAAACAATGAGCGAAAGAAAGTGATTAGGAGAGAGAAGAAAAGAGAGTAGGAGTTAGGAAGAAGGGAAGATAGAGAATAACTGGAGAGAGACATACACAGAGAGGGAGATCGAAAGAGTCAAAGACAGAGAGCATGAAAGAATGAGTTAGGGAGAAGCAAGGACAAAGAAAGAAAGAAAGAAAGAAAGAAAGAGAGATAGGTAAGAAGAATTATACAGATAGGAAGTAAGGAAAAGTGTACAAGACAAATTGGATGGAAGAAGATATATATATATATATATATATATATATATATATATATATATATATATGATAGATAGATAGATAGATAGATAAAGAAAAAGAGGGGGACAAGGAAAGGGAGAAACACAAATAAAATAATTTTCACTGTAGAAAACATACAAGAAGCAAAATGTTAAATTTGAAATGGCACTAGGTAAATCAATAAAGGTCTGGAGATAACGACAAAACAAAACAGTAAAATTTATGTATGTTTTGAGACTTTGGAAATATAACAAAGACAGAGAAATTCCCCAAATAGCCGGAATACAATTAAATTTCGCGCAACCCTAAAGTTTCTTTTTGGGAATCTGCGTTTATTTTTTTTTCTGTCGTCAGGGTCATTTCAGTCTTCGAAATATAACATTGAGCAAGAAACAACAGAAGCATTAGGTCATTTAGGTCCTGAACTGTCTTTTCACATTGTAATGTATTTATTGCGTCGTCGGCATAGAATTACGTCATTATTCTTTTAAAAAGGTTATTATTTGTTATCTGTTTTTCCAAAGACACATTAGCTGGTCGTAAACTTTGTGGCGCTAGATTTTAACCTGTTGGTTAGTTGTCATAGAAAAGAAAAGAACGAAGATTAAAAAAAAAAAAATATGGGGAATAATTAAAATACGTAATCTCCGAAACTTTGGCAACAATTTTTGTCGTTCAAAAAGCGGTATAAATAAATAAAAGACAATAGATGTAACTAGTGGGTTAATAATTTATGTTAATCTTGCAGTTTTCACCATCAAATTACACTAGCATACAAAACGTTTAGGCAACCTTGATAAGTTAATTAATTTTGTTAATTTTCATCCCAAATCGAGAGTAATTTAGCAATATGCTTTTGTTAGTACGTTTTATGATCGTTGAGAGCCAGGAAACAAGTTACTGCATTTTCGTTAAAGTTGTATATTGGACGATAAAGCATAGGGATGTTGAAAAAAGATCATGCAAAATATTAGGCCACCACTGAAAATTTTACCTTTCAGCACTTTTCTTAAATAATAATTACTTTTTTGACAAAAGCAATTATTATGACAATAAGTACAAAACATCAAATTATAGAATTAGTAATTAGTGTTGCTGCCTTTGGTTCGAATAATGCCTCAATTCAATGTGGCATTGGATGGAAAAAAATATCCAGATTTTCTCATTTTTCTTGGCGATAATCCCAAACCTCTTGTAGAATGCATGGTTTTCATTGGATAACTTGTATATATAGTTCCTATCACAATGGTTCAATTATATTGATATCAGGACTTTATGCTGGCTAGTCTTTCAAAAGTTGAACATTTTGAACCACAAGGAACTTTTTTGCTGCACGCAATGGGCGACAGTGAAAACCATCTGTCTGAAAAATTTCTTCATCTTCGTAGTTTGGTAGATTACTATCAACAGTTATCAATTTTCTTCTAGCATTGCTTTTGGTGCAAACACGCACCATTACATATATTAAGTGACCACCAAATTTTACCATCTTTGTGGTGTATCTCGAATTGTTTTTTTCTTCCACTGGTCTTCTTGCATATTCTGTTGCATTAGAATATAACTATACTGCATTCATCGCTAACATTACATTTTGCCACTTTCCAGCATCCCATATCAGATGTTCTAACTTCTTTTCTGATGTTTTTTTTTGTTAATTATAGGTTTTTGCTGCTATACTTCTGTTTAAGTTGTTTTTTCGTAATACTCTGATTTTGTTTGTTTGTTTGGGTTTTATGGCATATCAACCACTGTGGGTTATTTAATGCCAAATCCAGTTTATATGAATTTTAAATGCCTATTTTGTATGGAATAAAAAATGTATAGCTGGCAATATTATTGTTTCAAAAAAAAAAGTATACCTGGCAACATTACTCCTTTACACAAAAACGTATACCTAGCAACATTACTCTTTTACAAAAAAACGTATACCTGGCAACATTACTCCTTTACACAAAAACGTATACCTGGCAACATTACTCTTTTACAAAAAAACGTATAGCTGGCAACATTAGTCTTTTACAAAAAAAATTCCTTCCCATCTTTTTGTTTATGGTAGTATGTTAAAAGCTTGATTATATCTTCTATTTAAATGTGCTACCTATTTAAAATTAGGTTACTAATTTAGTTAAATTGCTAACTATTTTAAATCAAAAAGTTAATGGTAATGCTGTTACAGGAAAACGTCTGCTGACTATAAGGTATTATCGTAAAGTCTCTGGTAGAAATCGTGAACAAAATAAGCCTGTACATCTACCAACAAAGCTATACAGAATCTCACAAGGCCAAAACGGTTGTTACAATCCTCAAGATCACGCCACCCCAAACATATGACACCTTTAGCTCTCCAGACCTGAATCAGTTTGGCTATAATGTATGATGCGTAGTCGAGACGGAAATCAATCAATGCCTCCATACGACTATAAAATCTCCCGAATTTGACCATAACTAGTACAATGTACAAATTAGACAAAGATCCTTTGATTTAGCCATGTCAGCATTTCAAACCTCGTCATGAAGCAGTCATTCGGCGAATTCTTTAAGTAGTTGCTTTAAGAAGGATCGCAAGATTATTCATTCCAATTTTTTTTATCAAATAATGTTTTAATAAATTTATGCAAATGTCCTCAAAGAACTGAGCAACTCTGCATATATTTATTTGTGTAATGTTTTTTATGCTATAATTTCACATAATTAATTTTCTGTTAACGTAGAAATCATAATAATTCAACACTGAAGAGAAATTTTTTAGTTTATTATATTTAGTTTATAGAACACAAAAAAGAAAATGAATGAGGAGCATTTTAACATTTTAAAAACCTGGACTTGTATTATTCCAAATTATTAGATGAAATATGACAACCATTATGTCCTTGAGGACACATGACCCAACCACTGGAAGCATGTTGGAGCGTACAACGGCCGAAACGTCGTGGATATGGATGGCAACAAAGATGAGAAAAATAGTCCGAACAATGTAAATAATGTAAATGATTACAGTACCTCATCTCAATGAATACGGTACCTCATCTTAAATGAATACGGTACCTCATCTCAAAATAACAGACACAAAAATGTTTTTTTTAAGGATAAATGAAGCGAGTTCGCATCTCATCAAAAACTTAATCTTTATTTCTGATTCTAGGTATATACCAACGATCATAGAATGATATTGTAGTTACGATAAAAAGCAACTAAAATTAAGATGTAAGGAACATTAGTGAAACATGAGCTTTTGGTTAATTCTATGGTAACAATTTGTAGTAACTCGGTTCAGAAGCGAAAGACTTACGAGACAGTTTGTGTCTGAAAAGTAATTTCTTTTTGTTTCATTCGCTGCTTTTTGTCTTTAAATAACATTCTTCTTTTGTTGTAAAATTTTACCTTGCTTCTTAGCTCAATTCTAGATGATGTCCTTTGAGCAATGTTGTCGCCCATTGAAGCTTTTCAGAATGCTAAACATGTTCTGCACCTTTTCTCCATGATTTATTCTTGAAGAGAAAATATTTTCCTTGGATAGAAATTTGGTTGCGGCCATTTTGGAAGGATTCTATTTTTTCTTCCCTTTTTTAAGATCACGAAAGAACTTGCTCGAGGAAGAATATGAATATGAAAGCTAACGGAAATAGCAAGAATATTTTTTGCTAATGTTTTATGTTTTTAAAGTCAATCTTTGATAATTTCAAAAAAATAATTTCACCCAGAGCAAGGCAATAAAGCGACTAAAACGCCTGGGTTTAGTGAGCGTGCGAGAATATGAGAAAAAGAAAACATTACTAAAGCGAGATAAGAATAAAAGAACAGGATAATAGATCTAAGGCAGAAGATAACAATTGACATTGCAGTTACATTTTTGAATGTCAAAGTTGACTGGAAAACAAGAAGCCGGAAGACAGTTCCACAAGCGAGAACTGCGAAACTTTTAGCATAGAACTTACGGTTACATTTATAAATTTTAACTGCAAAATTATGAGACCTTGCTGCCAATGTAGTAGTGCGCTTAAATTTATAAAGTCTTGCTACAAAAGAGTAAAACACATAAGAACAATTACAATGAAAATATTTATAGAAAAGGCAAAGGGAAGCTACGTTACCAGATGTGGCAGCTGTATTTTACGCGTCCTGTCATCTCTGTAGCATCTGTAACGAAAGATTTTTTTTTTCTTATCCCTTTTTTTATTTTTATCATCCCCTTTTTTATTTTTATCATGTCTGATGTCCATTCTAAAATAGTTTAAACTAACTTTTTCTTAATCTATTTTTCTTTCTGTATCGGTATAGTTCCTTCTTATAGCAAGCGTAGCCATACGTAAAAAAAGAAATGGCGAAAAAGTAGCTAAAGAGATAAAAAACATTGAATGGAATCTGGACAGACAAGGGCACTTTTGAAAAGCTGCATCAAATCCATCTTTCTTTTTGTTAACAAAACTCGTTTCTCTGCGAAGCGCGAAGAATGTAAATTATGGTAATGAGATGCAAGTGAACGTTGCTGCATGTAGACAGCATAGCCACGACAAACGTTGTTATATAGATCAATTATGTTGTCAGGTCATGCACTGATCTCTTGGCTATTGCAACGAAGAATAACCTGAACGTATCTAGTCACGGCCACACCCATCTTTTAATCGACCGAAAAAAGAGAACAGTCGTCAAAGAAGCAGGAGAAAAAAAAAAAAAAAAAGATTACCAACAATAACCCCGGAAAAGTAACCGACAAGTCGATAGGCCTGAAAATTGCTATCATGCTCAAACGACCATTTAGATTATGGGTTATAGTTTTGATGAGTAATTCCTGACTACACTTTTCCGAGAATTCTCGTCTGTTATGGTGGTTAGTTAATCCCTGTTGCAGACGCCAGCTCAAGCACGTTTCTTCAACATGTACAGAGTCAAACTGTGGTTTATACTGCAACTAATATGACCGGACCTAGAGTTATATTCTGGGAGAGGACGAGGAAACAGGCATGAGCAAGTGTTTGAACAAGGCCAGTACGTTTAAACCTTCGGTCACAATGACTTATAAATTCGTGCTACCACTACCACCTACCAACTTTCATTCCCAAAGCTTGGTATAACCCAGGGTTTTCCAGTCTGGACGATATCAACTGTAGGATGGGTGATGATTATCTGAGCAGAAAATGGTGGGCGATTGGAATTTTTGGTGAGCGATATAGGATTTTGAGTATTAAATTTGTTTAAATTATTTAATTTTTTTAATTATTTAATTTCTTCTTAACGCATGCAACACTAACCCTAACCATAAAACTAACCTCGACTATAAGGCAAATTATATATATAGTTTATATTGGTCAAGTTTGCTTTCGTTTATTTTTTTAATACGGTAGTAGTGCCAGCAGCAACAACATAAATGAGCGTTATTTGTCACCTCTTTTCGTTTTGTTTTTACTAGATCTTGAAGTCAATTTACGAACCAGTAACAAACTTTTACCAAACAATTTTGGTATGCTTTTGAATATTTGCTTTACAGCTGGGTGATTCCAAAGTTTTTCGTTATGAAAGTGAGCCATAACACAAAAAGTTTGGGAAACTGTTTTCTAACCCATACGATGGTTTTCAAACAGTTCTCAAAGATGCCAGTAAGCTGAAATTGCCACTGATATTATGAATGTATTATTTGTCACTTCCCTGACAAAATCGACAATGGTGATATGCAAATCCTTTATGGACGGAATATTAACATTTTAACAACTCAGCACATATGATACGGGTTCTTTAAGGTGCAAAAATTCGATCAGATTGATCAGTCAAGCCCATCAGTATTTATCGGGTCTCGCCAAAAATTCAATACAGCTTCTAAAATCAATCCACTTGTAAACAAAGAAAATCATTTTGTATGGATTTTATCTTTTTGTGTCTTGAGAAAGTTACAATATCCTCATAGATGAAGAAGAAACATCAAATTACGGAGACGTCATTCTACGATGAATGGTGAGAATACTATGGATAGAACACTGGAGTAACAAAGTTTTAAGAAAAATAAGAACAACAAAGAAATTTGTGCATACTACCAAAAAGAGATAAATTAAATTTTTGGGACACAAGAGGGCTTGGGGAATTTAACACTCATAGGGCATATTGATAAGAGAATGTAACCTATTTAAATAATTTCTGTGAATTGATGGCATTGGTTAAAGAGGTAGAAAAAATGTCGGAAGTCGTAGAGAGTCATGATCGCCCATATCCTAGAAGAATATGACGCATAAATGAAATGTTCTTGTCTAAGCTTTACTCAATTTTCGATTATCACTTCGTATACGTCTCTTGGGAATATAGCGAGAGGATTAAGAGAATCTATTGCTTTTTTTCTAGTGTAAAATCGTAAAATCATTGCATTGGTTCAAATTGCAGACAAAGTTTGCAGGAAAAAAAGGTGGTAGAAGATGGTTATCTTTTTGCTACAAGAGCAACTCTTATTATCTCACGACACATGTGGACCAAGAGTTAAACCTCCGCAGCAAACTTAAATTATGATGATCGAAAATAGAAAAAAACAGTATACCTTTTATGATTTATTTATTAACACAAACAAAAAGATTTATTATAATTTCGAATGAAAAGATAATAATTAAAATTCTTAAAAAATCTTATATTTATTTATTTTTCTGTTTATTATAATTTAACATTTAATGAGATATCTGAGTTCGACGTTTTTTATTAAGAATATCATCTTTGCAAGGTAAAATCTGGGATAGAAATAATCCTAAATCTTCTTGCAAAGATTATAGTTTTTTTTTTATATTATTTACTACAGGAAAGACTTGCTTTTATATTATTGTATATAAATGTAAAATTAATTAACAAATTAAATGTTCCTATAGATTGGAATCAGATCCCTCCCTGGGAGAATGTACTAACATTCCAATAAATAATCTTATGTAGATGCTGAAGTTCTGTGTACAGACAAGCTTCTTCCAACTAGAGTTTTACATATACCAACAGGTGGAAGGTTTCGTGATGGGTTCAGTGTTGTCCCTAGACAAAAACAATTTAAATTCTCCTTATTGAAGTCTTCTCATTCGCTCTCATTCTCAGTAACCCTTGTTTGGTGTGAAATGATTGAAATAAAGCATACGAGATAATAGTTTTGAAAAACTAATTCATTTTGCATGTTAAGCTGGATTTACACAAGGCGTTATCAGTTCTATGAAGAGTTCCATATCAAATTATATGAAGAATAATATTAACAATAACTTAAGAGTACTTTAATTTTCATCCTACTTCTGTTAGGTTTTATCGCAACGTTCAGGTCGTTTTACATTTTACGTCCATAATGTACTTGGTATGCATCAGAAATAGCTTCCGACGACATCTTTATTTTCGGTCCTGTTAACGGTTGTAGAATGCAAAGAGAACCTGAGACTTGTAATAAAAATCAATAGAAATAACTCAAACGTTATACTAGTTGGAAGTTTATTAAAATGATGCTTAATTTAAGAAATTCAGAGAGCTTATTACGATTATGTATGTTACTACTTGGTTGCTTGCTTAGTTGGTTCGATGATTTTACATATTTTCTGCCTAGTTTTTCTACACTCTTCCACTTTGTCGTTTTGCATTGCTCTTAAACGCATTGAATTCACCAACAAAACATCAATTCAACTGAAAACTTAAATTTAACCGAGGTGTTCAATACTAGAAAAGATTTTCCAACTCTATGATTATCATCCGCGTTACCATAAAATACAATGTAAACGTTTCTTTTCAATGTTTTCTTGCAATCACAAAGGTGATATCAAACTCATAATTGTATTGTAAACTACCAACATCGCTATAAAATGATACAATTTCCTAAAAAGTTAACTTGTGAGATATATATATATATATATATATATATATATATATATATATATATATATATATGTATGTATGTATGTATGTATATATATTATGTACAACATTCTCTTTCATGTGTATTTATGCATTGTGAGTAAAATAAATGGTTCTTTTTTAACCTTTATTTTTTATGTCGAATTTTTTGCATGGCTTAGCAAGTGAAACCCGCTACTAATGTTCAACAAGACTAGTCTCGCAAACTATTAGCCAAAGCCGAAGCGTCTTCTATTACAAGGTGTATACAAACAATAAAGTTTCTTTTCAGGACAACTAACATATTTGAAAACAACGTTGGTTTTGAATCGAAATATTGTCACTAATTCTTTTTTCATCATCCGATTTCAACAGCATCAAAGTAATTTTCTTTTTCAAAACAGTATCTTTAATGTTAACTTGAAATAAATGCTTTTCAATTTTATATTTAGTATAGTTTTTAACCAGAGGAAATATGAATGAATACGTTTGTCACACGGTTAAATTTTATAAAGAGTCTTTGTCGAAAAGCGACGATTAGAAAGTAAACCAAACAAGTCATTTATCAGTGCAGGGCGTTTGAATTTCACTGGCTACTCCATTGCTGAACCAGCTCACGTTTAAATGTATGATTCGCAAAGCAAATAAGAATTTAAAATATTTTCTCTTCTTGCAAAAATATCAGCTACGTTCTGAAATTCTTGCCATTGGAATTAATTTTTGGTTTTATTAATGTCAACACTAGAAAGCCATTAATATATATCTTCGATATTCTTAACAAATTAATTTAGATAATTTTGCCTTTTTATTTCTAAAAAAATGTTTTTATACACGATTTTTATAAACCTGCAGTATATTTAAAATCAATAATTGAAGCTATTTATTTTCACTTTTAACAATGAGTGATTTAATTTAGTAATAGTTTTAGTACAATAAACGTATTAAACAGATTGGGCTAGAATTCAAAGACACAATTAAACTGAATGGTTTCGCTCTATTCATATTTTTAGAATCAACGCATCGGGATAAAAATGCGCCGTCATAGTGATTTACTAATCCTAGCTTAGACGTGACACTACGGGGCAAGTAGCAAGGATCGAATTCACGATTCAGTCGTAATTGATCTCGCGAGATAAGCTTGATAAACCACACCAAATCGAAGTCTTGTAATTTTACTGTAATAGGCAAGAGGTTATGTAAAAGGGTAGACATTTGCGTTGAGGAGATAGCACGAGGCTATGGATTTAAACTGTCATATACAGTATATAGTAAAAGCGAACGGTGACCCTGCAGTAGTGTATGGTATGAGATCTTTTCTTCTGTTAATTCACTACAAATAATGTGTGGGGTTACTTATCGCAAATATTAATTCACCACAAAAGTTTTTTTTTATTAAATTTTAGCACTCATTTGAAATTTTAAATCAAAATTTGTTTCGCCTGCCTTGCAACAACTCCAAACCTCAGAAGAAAAAAATTACCAAAAATCAGGAAGTTATTCGAATTTCATAAGTGCGAATGATAATCGAGGTACTTACAAGAAATTTTTGATAATTTAAAAAAAAAAAAAAATTAAAAAAATCTATTTTTGACTTGTTTATCAGGGTGAGCGTGAACCTAACTGGTATTTATCAATCCACCCACGAGGATCGAATGTGGCACACAGGCCGGTTTAATGTGGGTAGCCCGCGAGCCCGTAGGCTCGGCCAAAAATATGACCTTTGAACCCGCCTAGACGGGTTCAGGTCCTGTTTACCTCCCCGAACGCAACCTTGCCCTTCGACAGAAGCCAGCCCGGAAGCTGTTTACCTCCCCGAACGCAACCTTGCCCTTCGACAGAAGCCAGCCCGGAAGCTCACAAAGCGCAGATACTACACTTTGATCCTAGCGACCGGGCCGGGCAGCCAGTATTTATTAACCCACCCACGAGGATTAAATGTGGCACAAGGCCGGTTTAATGTGGGTTGCCCGCGAGCCCGTAGGCTCGGCCAAAAATATGACCTTTGAACCCGCCTGGACGCGTTCAGGTCCTGTCTACCTCCCCGAAGGAAACCTTGCCCTTCGGCAAAGCTTCCTCAGAGTTCCTCCCTGCATTAGAGAGTTCGACAGAAGCCAGCCCGCATGATCACAAAGCACAGATACTACACTTTGAACCTAAAACGGGCCGGGCAGCTTGGTATTTATTAATCCACCCACGAGGATTAAATGTGGCACAAGGCCGGTTTAATGTGGGTAGCCCGTGAGCCCGTAGGCTCGGCCAAAAATATGACCTTTGAACCCGCCTTGACGGGTTCAGGTCCTGTCTACCTCCCCGAAGGAAACCTTGCCCTTCGGCAAAGCTTCCTCCGAGTTCCTCTCTGCATTAGAGAGTTCGACAGAAGCCAGCCCGGATGATCACAAAGCACAGATACTGCACTTTGATCCTAAACGGGCCGGGCAGCTTGGTATTTATTAATCCACCCACGAGGATTAAATGTGGCACAAGGCCGGTTTAATGTGGGTAGCCCGCGAGCCCGTAGGCTCGGCCAAAAATATGACCTTTGAACCCGCCTTGACGGGTTCAGGTCCTGTCTACCTCCCCGAAGGAAACCTTGCCCTTCGGCAAAGCTTCCTCCGAGTTCCTCTCTGCATTAGAGAGTTCGGCAGAAGCCAGCCCGGATGATCACAAAGCACAGATACTGCACTTTGATCCTAAACGGGCCGGGCAGCTTGAGCATGAACCTAGCTCCTACACTTAGTTAGGGCGGTCGTAAAAGTCAATGCAGTCGCGCTCTAGGAGACTTTGCTGTGAATTTTAGTAAATATAAGTTCTTTTTATTTTGGAGTGAATTATCAGAAAAGATCCCCCGTAGGTTCTACTGGGGTTCGCAGGGGACAGTTTGGGCGGAACTTTTAACTGACCATTTCCACTCTGTTATGCCCACAATGTTTCCACGTAGTGAGGGTGTTTTCCAGCAAGATACGCCACTGAATATATATTGAACACGTTGCAGAACTCACTAAATTTTCTGCAGCGTGACCATTAAACATAATTCAATTATGAACAGTTCTGGGACATTCTTGATTGATAGATTTGGTTTTATGGCTTACCAGCTGTTTGTGGCTCATTTAAAGCCAAAACCTATTTTAGATTGTAAGAATAATTCTTTTATTTCTTATTAGTGAATATTGTATTAACAACTTTTGTTGAGAATAACTATGATTTTTCAGATATAATTCCTACTGTTTAACTCATAGCTGGGAGAGGAGATGGATATATACATTTCCCAAGGGTAATTGCAAGTAAGGAAATGTAACGAAATCTACTGGAATTCAGATTCGGTTCTCGGATTTCTCATTCCGAACCGCTCCCCAATACGCGGTCCGCACATCTCTTGGAACATACAAGGATAGGTACAGCTAGACAATGATTCCAGCACCAGATATGTACGTCACTTTGCCTCAATTTTTTAATCGAAAGGAAAATATATATTTTTATTAGGAAGCAATATCTTTTTTTGTTTTTTAATTTATTCAGATATTAGTAAACGCAGTCTTAGGTAAATAACGCTTGCTTTGTTCTGGCTTAAATATCTCTGGAGAGAAACACTTTTAAGGCAAAGCATACTAGAAAAAATAAGAAAAAGAATTTCAGTTTTGTTTGCGTGGGCGGAGATCACTTTGTGGTTCAGGTTAAGAAAGAATTGTTGTGGGCCTTAGCCGATTTAGATAAACGTGGTCATTTTAAAAAAAAAAATATAGGTGTGAAAAAAGAGATCGTATGATAGCACAATGTTTATTTGGCAACGCTTGCAATACCCTAATTTGTCAGCCCGATTTTATTGGATATTTGAATGTTGCACATTTGTTCCGGACAACATTAAGCTTCTTAAATAAGGACTAAATCACCAATGCGTATTATAAAACAGGTTGGCAATCTCAAAAGAACTAAGGTTCATGGGGATTTTCTAAGCGCAAGGCCAAAATTATGGGGTCCTAAGTAGGATTGAACAAACCACTCAGTCACAACGCGACAAGCTTGCCAACCATTACACTATATCAAGGTGCCCACATAAGCTATGGTTCCTTATACCGGAAAAGACAAGTAAAATATGGGTCTCTGTTTTAGAGTAAAATTTGTCTGGTGGGTTTTGCAACTTATCATTAGCAAGCTTGATTCTAATTTCTTCACTAAGAACATTCATCCATTGTCGAAAGTAAATTAGACCTCGCCTTTTGCATGGCATCACAGATAAATATATTCTTTTATAAATATATTCTTTGTGGCAGCTTCATATAGCTAGATAGTTAAAAGCTGAGTAAAGAGCCTTTCTTCTTCTTCTTCTTCTTCTTCTTCTTCTTCTTCTTCTTCTTTGTGCCGTGAGCGTTTAGGACGTAGACGATCATGACTCGCCACAAATTCTTATCGTTTGTACCTCTGCGTAACATTTGTCTTTTTGCTATCCTTACTCGTCCTTGTTCTGCCAACCATTTGCACAAATTCTGCTTTCTACCTCTTGCCTTCAGTGTGTCCTGTGAGTGTCAATTTTTCCAAGCCCTCTGTCCTCATTATGTGTCCTAGATATTTCAACAGTCTCTTTCTGAGTCTAAGTATAAGTGTTTTTTTTTTGTTTGTTTCCATTTTCTTTAGAAACTCGCCGTCGTTCACAGATTTAGTCCACGGTATTCCCAGTATCCTTCTGTAGGGCCACATTTCTGTTGTTTCAAGTCTTTCTTCCTCATTTGTAAAGAGATTGTCCAGCATTTACTGATATTGCATAACAGTTCAGCACTCATTTCTTTTTTCTAACGTGTTTTTTTTTTTAATTCTTAAGACTTTAATAATTTAAATATGTGTACCAAATTTATCAGTTGACCTTTTTCTGTGAAATCTGTTTGACGATTTTCATGTTAGGAAGACAAAGTAAATGTTGAGTTAATGTTTATCAATTCAGGAATTAAGCATTTACAGTTAATAGAAAAATTGAAATATTAATCTGGGTAATACGTGGAAGAATCTTACACTTTTCTTCAGAGTGTAGTATGCCAAACTATCTGAGTTGGAATCAGTGAGTGAATGAGAGAGAGAGAGAGAGAGAGAGAGAGAGAGAGAGAGAGAGAGAGAGATGGAGATGCAGTAGAAAATATTTGTGCAGTCTTTATTTCTTTTTAAATACGAATATCAACGGACGAAGAACGTTGGAAGAAATAAGAGAGAGAATGAAGATGCAAAGCTAAGTGTAGAAAAGACAAGTCATCACATAATGGTTAATCTCTGTTGTCAACACCCGTATAAATTTCATGTGCCCAATTTGCATTGTATTATTATTATTATTATTATTATTATTATTATTATTATATGATTTTACTACTCAAGCATTTTTCTTGATCTTATTTTTATAACTCTTATGCAATTTTTATTCGGTTAGTGGTATAAATTAAACCAAATGATTGACGAGATATCTCATGAGGAATGTCTTTGTCCTGGAGCGGCAGACAAGATATTTCACTGATATGACGTCATACAATAATATTGATAACGTATAAGCACCTCAGGGGAAATAACTGACATTTTTAAATACGATTCAAATGGAAAATATAACAAAAACGAAAAACAAAACAAAGCAAAAAACAAAAAAAAAACAAAACAAAAACGAAAAAAAAACAAAACAAAGAATGATTCAGTCTGGAAGAAAAAAAAAATCTTTAAAAATATCCCAAGCTGAAAAACTTAAGATTTCGGTCTGCAAGAAAAAAATGTCTTCAAATATTTAAAATGAATGCATCTAAATAAATAAATATTTTAAAAGACTAGATTTGTATGTTATCTTTACATTTAAAGTACCTCGTGATAAAGATGTTGACCAGCTATTTTTGAAAATTTCTACCAACGAAAACATATCAAACAAAAAAAGAAACCTTTTCCTATAATAGAAAAATACACATCAAGGTAAAGGATATATTCTTCCAACTACTCGCACATATCTTACCAAAAGGTCTTTTGAGTATCACTTTTTTACTGACGCCTTTAAGATGCATCAGGGTAGTCAGCATCGGAGGTTGCATCATCGCAAACTATAGCTTTGCATAAAGCATAGATGATTTTGTTGCCAAAGAAGGGGAACTAGTCAGTCTGAAGAAAAACATGGATGAAACATGGCATGGCGTTGAGATTAATGCCACAAATACAAAACTCATAACAAACAATGCGAAGGGCCTTTCAAGCAAGACAATAGTCGATAGTCAAGAACTTAAAGTAATAAGGCATTTCAAATATCTTGATCCGACTATCAGCGAAGAGGGTTCAAGAATAAAATAATTTCAAGTGCAGCGTAAATTTTGGCAGCTGTTGAGAAACTAAAAGCCCTCCTTCTTGATATTTCTACAGAAACTGCGAATCTTGGATATTATTAAGCAGAATCACAGCGGAGAATTGAAATATTAGAAATGCGATGTTAGAAAACCACCCGAGACATCTCCTATGTAGCCCGCGTCACCAAATAACGCAGTGCGAGACACCATCAAACAAGAAGCAGTTATTTTGGAAAACTTCATAACAACAGTCAAGAAAAGAAATTTGAATTGGTATGGGTATGCCACAACAACTAACAATCTTTCAACTACCATCCTACATCCTAGGCAAAAGAAGATACAGACATAGAAAACGTCACTGAGACTCAGACATTGGCACGCAACTGAGACATCTGGAAGGAGCTGGTCATGTGCTTACCTTCGTAACAACCCTACCATCACACTGATCATGCGAACGATGGTGGTAGTGAGCATGATGCTTTCACTGATGTTTACTGACAATTTAAGGATTCTTCACATTGAGAGCACATTCTTCTTCTTCTTCCATGTGTCGTATTTCTTTAGGAGATGAGCGGCCATGGTTCCCCACAACTTCTCATCCTTTGTAGCTCTTAGCAATGTCTATATTTTAACTAGCCTTTCCATTCACTGTCCTGCCAATCATTTACATTCGGCGCTTACATCTGTCTCTCTTGCTTTCAATATATCCTGTGAATGTCAAATTTTCAAGAACTCTTTCTTCTTTAGTTGTCTCTCTGGCCTCAGCAACTAAAAACAAAGTACAGCAAATGAGGTTTTATAGATGCAGGAAGAGGAAGGGTGAAGCAAGTCATGAGGACATATACGATAGGTAAAATTTTACGCTGGATACAAAGACGTTAAGATTTTAATATTTGGAGAAGCATCCTTTCGAAAGTTTGTTCTATAAAGTATCGGCTCTTGAGCTTATTGAAATATTTCACTCCAAGCAAGGCAATAAAGCCACTAAGACAGTTTGCAAACCTGTGATAGTAATTTTCAAATTTTAATCTTTTTTTCAGTTGGAAAAGTCTGCTTGAAACTTTCTTAGTAGATTTTCTGGAAAGCAATACTTTTGAGATTAAGTATGTAAATATTTCAGTATGTAACACGTATTCATTAAACTTAAAAAGTTTATGTAATTTTAACGGCGACAAACAAATCTGCAATAGACAGTAAAAGAATTAATTTCATCGACGCAAGGAGACCAAATTTCTTCAGTTCAGATAAAAGTTTCAAAATTCAGAAACGAAACTAACTATATTCGCTACATTTTTTCATAAAAGACATACGATCAATATTTATTGATGGATGACTTAGAAAATATATATACAAAATTCTTTCAATCAAGTTACAGTAAGTCGAACGCTGAGAAGAGTAACTTTCTCATTACCTATCGTAATTTTTTACGCGGAATATTGTCGACCAGAAATAGATATTTATTTGACCACGTAGTTCGGAATTTTCTAAAAGCCAAATGAGCAGACTATAAAACCTGAATCACTGGGATAAGACATTCATTTTTTTAGGCGAAAATACACGCCGTATAGAAATTTAAAAAAAAATATTAGAGGATTTTGTTTAAAAGCCAGTCTGGATATTTATTTACATTATTTTTTCACGGTTTTAAATTTTAATATTTATTGTTGATTTTATAACATTTTTTTTCTTTTATTAAAAACATAATAAACTGATATTAAGTAATTATATAAATTTACAAAAGCAACACTTGTTCTTGACATAATTTGGCTAAAAGTCAATACTATTTGATTGATTTATTGGTTCATATTCTACGGCTTAGCGACCTTTGCAGGTTATTTAAAGCCAGAAAATATTTTTCTATCTTAAGAATTGTTTTTGGAGACAGTAATGGTTTAGTGATACAAGTGTTGCTAAACCCATAGCTGGGTTGAAAACAGGTGGATTCATACCTTTCCCGAGGGTATTTGCGCCTAACTGAATATAAAGAACCCAACTGGACTTGGAACTCGACTCTTCGATTAACAATTCCGAGCCATTATTTAATTACATCATCAGAACATCCCAGATTAAACTACCTGGTATTCTCAAGCGGTCACTCATCAAGATATTGGCCAAGACTGACGTTTCTTAACTTCGGTGATAATATAGGAACCGTTATTTTAATGTGATGTGATCGTAAGCCTTAATACAATGTTCTTGTGTTTTTTACCTTCAAAACATGAATAGCACAATCTGTCACCGAGTTTACTAACTCAAAGATATTCTATGCATCCACGATAGTCTATTTCAGCGCTCCAAAATTGGAATGTTGCTCTTGCTATAATTTCCAATAGGTTTCGGGTCTGGTGTCATAGTAGGCAACTTCATTACAGTTTAAAAGTGATCACCGACGTATGAAGCAGTTGTCTTTGCAGCAGGGTAATTCGCATTTTCTTACAGAAAGACCAATTGAACTGTAGCAACCCTTGAGTGCTGTCAAAGTTCCTTTAAAATAAAGCCAATAAATCCACCCCAAAGCATAGTTCATTTCTCCATCAAACCTATGAGTAATCCTTTTCCATAGATCCAAAAAACGTGTGGTAGCCAAGCTTGTCAAGGCTAAAGAGCTTTTAGTCTTTCTGGATCGCATTTTATAGATCAGCTTACACTTTAAAGATCATATTTATTCACTTGTATTTGGCTTCGTTGTGGCCTTTATGTAAATATCTCGGCGTTGCTCGCACTAGTACTTCAAAGGTGATAGCGGCCAAGATTTTTCAAATGATAGATTTAGATACTTGCTGTATCTGATTTATTTCTTTTGGCAAGTTTCCGAAAACCTTTTGTTGGATTTTCTATTGAATCTTTTAAAAATCTTCGTCTAGCCCGTTCATCAATCTTCTTTTTCTTGATATCTGTGTTTAGCCATTAGCGTTAGGATTCATCAGAGTTGCGGATTTTCGTTAATTTTAAAGAAAGCATTATCGTATCCTGTAGAATCTTGGCATAGAATCACTTACTTTTGCTCCAAGTAAGAATGATTTTTCCTCTGACACAAATAGGCATCGTTTGACATTTTAAAAAGAATCTTTTACAGATTTTTCAGTGTTAGAATAGGAGAAAAGCATCGCATTTCCAAGTGTTTTTAAAGTTTCTGGATACTTACAAATTATGTGAGACGTTTGATTTATAGAAAACTAATATACTTGCAATTTAATTAAACGTTCACTATAGTCTTATGATTAAGAAACGTAATAATAAACATTATTTTCGCAGTGTTTATATAATTACTGGTCGAAGTGTACTATTAGGGTGGTGCAAAAATAATGTCGTTTTTTGACGTTAATAACTCTGCTCTGAGATTATTATCCGAATCTTCCACTTGAAACGAAGGAATTATGACAGCTGTCTCGACTTGTATCGACAAGTATCTCGAGCTGTTTTTGTTAAGACGTAAGAGCAATATCCCTTTATGCAAGACAATGGAACACATACACTAAAATACTTAGATACCTATATCTAATCACGGAAATATTTTGTATCAAGTAAAGTACAGTAAAGAAAACAGCATTCGTTACGTACTCGAAAACTTCAGCATAACCATGACGATTAGCAATATGACTTCCGTGAATGCAAAGATCGACAAAAATATAACGCACGTGGGAATTACTGAACTCGGCATTAGGCAAAAATGTTTTCGCAAAATGTCTCCAAGCGTTGAGTGCCAATATGCATCATGTACACGAAGAAAAAATTCCTCAATGACTTTCGCTTTCTTAAGCGATCGATGATTCTGTTTGAATAGTCTTCACTTCTTTTATCAACGTCGTCATCAAGAGCATTCCAACTTTTTTTCCAACGGGTTTTATCATATTTTTATCCCCTATTTATAAAGTTTTATTTTCCTAGCATAAGCAACGTATCTTTCACACGGTTATCACATAATGCAACTACAGACACCATTAATTTCATGGAGGCAAATGCGGATAGTGTGACAAAATGTAAAATGTCTGAAGGTACATTTTAAGAGAGGAACTGATTTAAATATAATCTATTTACCGTATATATTCGTATATAAGTCTATTTCATGCATAGTAAGACCTCTGTTTTTTTTTTTTATAAAAATCATGGCTTTTTCATATAGCTCATAATTCGACCCCAGCTTCTGAGTGACACTAGTAGGCCTACCGTAGATAAATATTATATTATTGGACACCATCCTGGACATATTTTACAGCAAATAAATAGTCTTCATTCTTTTTTGGACAAAGCTACCTCCAAATCGTGAGAAAAACCACTTACCATAAAAAATGCAGCTGTGTATACTGCCACCGGTTCCCAAAAATGCATTATTTTTAACCTTTTCAAAATTTACTTGTGTATCGTGCGGCCTCCTAATTTTCTGTAAAAACTGATCATAAAACATCGCACTATACTCGTGTATACGCAGTGTTTAATATTATCAAAGAAAAATGTCCACACCACCAGTACAAAAAAGAAGCTTTCCTCAATTTCATTCTACTAGAAGATTTAGGCAATTTGCTTCTGTAGTTAATTTAAAGTAGTATTTTAAATTAGAAAAGGCAAATTGTTTGATGATCAAAACACTGTGAAATTCCAGATCAAATCGAGACAAACTGTTTGATAATCAAAAACACTGTAGAATCTAAGGGAATGTAGAAGGAAATGTTGCAATCAAAAATCCTACGTCCAATATCAAGAAATCCCAGCAAACATGTCTTTTTCGCTGTCAATCTACTGCCCATTCAAAACCGTCTGATTAAAAAAAACTGCGTCCTGAAAAAAAAGAAAAAAAAAGAAAAAAAAGAAAAAAGGACGTGTTCTTATATCTGTTGCGTCCTCGCTCATCCAAAACCACCAACACATGAGATATGACGGAATTACAAATGGGGATCATGACCGTTCCTTTGGTCTTACTTCACTACACTTCCGACAAAGTTCAGTGTTGGATAAAAATAACACTTTGACTATTTTATAAATATCAAGATAAAAAAAATAATTTTTCTCGAGCACCTTCAAATATTCTGCTTGGAAGTAAAATTTCTTTTCATAACTTTCATAAAATACTTCAATGAATGATTCTTTTACTTTAGAACATTGATCCTGTTTTTCCTCCCGAGGCTAATGGACTGAGGGTGGGGGCTAGCTGATACCATAGTTGTGATCTTAAACAGAAAATCTCTTTTCTTACGGCAAAGACAAGTTAAGCAACGTCGACCTTGGTCAGTATTTAGGTGGGATAACGCCTAGGAATACATAGAACATAACTGGGATGAGCGTGTGATAACAGCTCGGAATTGAGGCCGATTTCCAATTCCAGTCGGCTTTGTTACATTCACTTACACGCAAATACCCTTGGGAAAGGTAAGAATTCACATCTTATACTCTCCGCTAGAGGTTAATTAGTAGGACTTGTATTAATTAGTAACTCATTATTTAAAAAAATCTTACAATATAAAAAGAATCCTTTCTGGCTTCAAATAACCTACAGAAGGTTGATAGACAATAAAACACAAATCAATCGATGGTTCAGTCAACATATTCTACCAAGAGTTCCAAGAAATAGGACTTCAGATAAACCTTTACAAAACAGAAACTATGATTTGGAATTAGAATGAAAGCAGTGAGGGCAACTACTCTGGATCCATCATAAAAAAAATCTTTGAATGGTATTTTTTTTTGCTGCTTCTGTTGCTTAATTAAACATAGTAGCAGGGCACCTCGAGGCGGTGTAATGGTTAGCGAGCTTGTCTCGTTAGAATAATTACGACTGAGTAGTGAGTTCGACCCTCACTGAGTGCCCCCCCTACTTTCGGCCTTGTGTCGCTATCAAGCTACACTTGGAAAATCATTAGGACACCTCGCGGTGGTGTAATTGTTAGCAAGCTTGTCTCGCTAGAACAATTACGGTTGAGTAGTGAGTTCGATCCTCACTGGGTGCCCCCTACTTTCTGCCTTGTGCTGCATCTAAGCTACGCTTGGAAAATCATTAGGACACCTCGCGGTGGTGCAATGGTTAGCAAGCTTGTCTCGCTAGAACAATTACGATTGAGTAGTGAGTTCGATCCTCACTGGGTGCCCCATACTTTCGGCCTTGTGCCACTTCTAAGCTACGCTTGGAAATTCACTATGGGCACCTCAGCGTGGTGTAATGGTTAGCAAGTTTATCTAGCTAAAACAGTTACGACTGAATAGTGAGTTCTATCCTCACTGGGTGCTCGGCCGTGTGCCACATCTAAGCTACGCTTAGAAAATCATAAAGTGTGTAAATTACTCCTTGGAGTGGTTTTTAACACATCTATAATCTCTCAGTTGCGTCTCTGTGTTTGGTCGGAGTGCACTCAGGGGTGACTCCGTCATAGGACAGAGTCGCAACTGAGAAAACTGGGGAACAACTCATTGCACCAGAGAGAGGGATCGTTGCTCGCACCGAGGCCAGCGCAACCGACGGTTGCGGGGTGCTGCGGTGAATTTTTGTTCCTGGTCCAGGTGTACGCGCTCGTGTCCCCACCTTAAAAAAAGACCTTGTGTCACAACTCGTCTTAGTAGAGGAGACAGAGAAAATACCTAGTATCAGGGGCATGGCATTTCGATGTGGTGTAATAATGATCAAGCTTGTCATGCTAGATAAATTAAAACTGACTAGTGAGTTCGATCTTCACTGTGTGCTCCACACTTTCGGCTTTGTGCTCTTCTAAGTTACGCCTAGAAAATCATTCAACGCTTTACTGGTTATCGGATAAGGGTTAACCAGCAAGAATCATTTCAATTTAACCACATTGTTCTATTTTTATTCCAAAGTTCATTACGCAGTAATTTTTATTTGCCCTTAAATATTATTTCATACAATAATGTTCACTCTGTACAAGGCCCAAGAACCACATGGTGTAGAGAGTTACAAAATAAGATGTATGAGGCAAAGTTTATGAAAACATATCGAGAAGATAACGGTTAACTCTAGATTTTGAACAGGTTAAGATTTTTGTGATCGGGGAATTATCTTATTGGAGTCGGTCGCACAAAGGAACAGTTCATAATGTAATAGATATTTGAATTTCTTCTATAAAACATTGCCATTAATATTAATTTTGAGTAGTATTTCTATTTCGAGTTTTCCCTTAATTTCAGCGAATGCATCGTTAAACATCGTGAAAAATATTAGTAACAATGTAAATTAACATTGTATTTGATAAACTTTTAATTATCAGCATCATATACCACACGTCATTAGATGTAATAAATGTAATGTTAAAATTAGTTGTCTCCATCATCATCATCATCATGAACATCATCAATGTGTCGTGTCTTTTCAGGACGTTGATAATCATAGTTCGTCACAATTCGTCACAATTCGTCACATAGTTCGTCACAGTTCTTTGTACCTCTTAATAATTATTCTTCTCTTGTGCTTCCAATTCCTCTAAAACTTCGTCATTGCTTACATGCTCCAGGGTATTCTCAGCATCTTTATGTAAAACCACATCACTTACATAAAATCCCATCCATCTATCTGAAGATTGTCCAGCATTTACTGTGATATCACAGAACCGACATGATATAATCATTTCACACACATTTTTTTTTTGTTTCTAAATATATTTTTCTGTTTCTTAATAGTCTGTATGGTGCCACTAACATTTAATAGTCTGCTTAGCTTTCGGAAGGCATATTTCGCTATCTCGATGTGCTTTCGAATTTCAGTGTCATACTTTCCGTCTTCTGTTAAAAACTTCGCAAATTGTTGTACTTATTTGATTTTGGCATCTCCAATTTCTAATTTGCATGTTGGCCTATTCCTTTTACAAGGTGTAAGAGCCACACAATGTTGAGGGTTAAAGGGTAAGCGGTAAAAGACAGAATTTATGAGGACATGTGGGGAAGATAACGGTTAACACTGACCTTGAACAGGTTAAAATTTTATTGGCATCCAGCATTCATTGATCTAACAGTTAGTGTTCCTATCACTTGAAATTAAAACAATATTTCAGGAAATTAGACTTCCCAAGTCTATTAAAATCTATAGCTCTTTCTCATATTGATGAAAATCGCTTTCCAACTGTTTTGTTTTTGGTGATGTGAAATGTTAACAGCTTGATTATTTCATTGTTTACTCTCCTATTTACACGTGCTACCTATTTTTGTTGTTGCTACTGTTGTAAGCGTTCAGGTGATGTGTTTTTTGTTATTTGGTAAAGCTCTTTGCGATTGTGTAACGCCAATTTATAGCGTCTGTTGAAGGATTTTCTTTTTTAAATAACTTGAGAATTTTATAAGAAAATTTTAGGCTTAAATATAGAGTCGTACTGTGCATGTATAATAATTACGTTATACTGAAGTTATAATAATTACGTTATTCTTAATGGTAAGTAACAGTTCTCAGCTTGATGTATGAAAACTATTAGCTATTGTTGTCTGTAATAGATTCAAAGGATTTTAGCACAGATTAGCTTGTTATATGAAATACATAACATCACAGGTCCCTAGGTCTATTGAAAATAATTTAAATCCTTTCGATAGTTTCACACTTAACATTATAATACATGTCAACTTCATTGTTTACATCGGTTCCATTATAAATGAATCAATGTAAATCCATCAATAAATATTGAATAATGGCATTGTTGCCCGTGTTGACCTCCTGTCTCCTTCTGGCAATGCTAAAGAAATCAAACGCATAATGTTTTGTTAATCTAATTTGGTGATTGATTAACCTGAAGAGCTAAAGGCGATTTTGCAAAATACAAATTAATGATTTCTTGGCCAAAAGCCAAGGGAGAAATAATAATCTTTGAGAAAATCGTACTCTCAAGGTTTCATTCTAAGCTAATAAGAACACATGTGATATTTATGCTGAAAATGCCGAGCTCGTTTATAGTGCTCAAATAAATATATTAAATATTCTAAATATAACGTTTTAATTTGCATATTGATACGTAAATTAAACATTTCAAACGTCAATTTTCTATAATTTCCAAACGTTTTTCAAGTGTCCTGGATTATCTATTTCTCACGGTCCGGCAATATTAAATAAGATTGCCCAATCAAAATAAAATTTTCTCAACTGCTTTATAGAATTATTTCTTATACCATGAATTGTTAAAAAAGTGTTCTATAATAATTTGAAACATGCTCGCGGGGTTAATCGAGAATACGAAGTCATCAAGCTTTGTGTAATGGGGATTTTCTAAGTGTAGCATAGATCGGGCACAAAGCCAAATGTATGGGGCACCCAGTGAAGATCGAACTTACTAAGTTTCGTCTAATGACTAAAACTGGAAACATTTACGTATGATTTATAGTTGACGAAGAATTCGGACATAGTGACCAAGCAACTAATGTGAAATACCTAAGTACATGAACTCTCCGGATACGGTCAGTTGTTATGTATTTTAAATGATAATTCATCGATGATTGAAAACCTCCAAACGTTATCTCTGATACGATTTACGCTATCAGGTGCCAATACATTGTACAAACAAATCATAAAAAATAATATATGTGAATTTGACAAAGTCCACGAAACGTTTGTTGTTGCGAATAAAACATTTAGCACAAAATTGGTCCTATAAAAATTACAAATTCAACCTTGAATTTAGTTTTACTTTGCAACTTTCATAAAGAAAACTTACAAAAACCGACACTTTGTTTGAAAAACAACATACAGTAAATATGTAAAGAAAATTTTGAAGACGTTATTAAAACTTGTTATTATATATATATATATTTTAGGTTCTAACGTTTATCAGCTGGGAAAGTAAAATCGGCGATCTCTGGCCTCATGGGTTGCGTTCACTTTACATTAATGCTATTGCGAAAAGTCTGAATCTATTTCCATCTTTAGGTAAAATGACAGACCAAATTAACTTGGTTGGAAGCCAATCTAGGAGAAAGATTCTTCTGAATTCAGAAGCGAGGGGTAAACATCGAAAAACCACTTAAATAAGTTTTCCAGGAATTTTCTCTCTATGGATACATTTTACCAATAGATGTAAATAGATTCATTTTTTCAGAGTAAACTCAGATCTCACACCTTAGTTGGCAACCAATCTAGGAGAAAGATTATTCTGAATTCAGAAGTCAGTGGTAGACATAGGAAAACTATTCAAATCACTTTCCCAGGAAGTTATGGAAACTGACAGTTAATGAAGAAAAATAATTTGTGGAAAGATATGATCGATTACGTCCTGAAGTGACGTGGCATGTTTTTAAATTGTAAATTTTATTTTATGGAATTAGCGAATTAATTGAAGAATGGTAAGTCTCAAGTGTTTATTTGTTTTCGACAAGAATAGAACTCGTCATAATTTAACGGATCTTTTAAACATTGGAGAAACTTTTGAGCGGATAATGGAAGAATGCTACAGTTGGGACTTGATATATTTTTTCGCAAAATTTCCAGAAATCATCATGTAATGTGTCAAGTTTTATCTCACACAAACATCACTTTACAAGATTTTTTTGTTGGATTGCCTGTCAACCCATCAACGTTTCGCCAAAAAAGTAAAATTAAAAAGAAATTAAAAAAAAAACAAAAAAACAAACAAACAAATGAGCAGAACTGCGCATCACCAGCTTAGATTTGTATTTTATTTCCATAAAGTCTGTTCTAGCTGAGAAGCATATTTATGCTGAATAAACTGATTTCTGTTCTTAAATCTTTCTTCTCCAGTGCTTCTTTTCAAATAATTACGATGACTGACGTACCCTCGTTCTGTTAACATTACGCTGGTAAATGGAGCAGATTTAATGCAACAAAATGGATCTTACGTGTTTCCGTTTTGGTGCTTTAAACCGCGTCAATCACCGGAAGTAAGCTGTTGCTGAAACAGTTAAGCGATGGTCACCATATCGGTGATGTAATCAGACTTTGGATTGCAGCTTTTGCTCCATACAGATACGGTAGCTACAAATAAATGTTCAAAAATATAAATACATACGCAAAAAGATAAACAAACACGTATAGAAAAAG
>OZ010590.1:75180971-75200971 GCA_963932145.1 Acanthosepion lycidas
AACAGGGACGATGAGAAATTCCAACAGGCTGGAAGGCAAAAGATAGCGCGGTAACAGTTATATAGTTTAGAGAGAACTGGAGCCAGCTCAGGAGAACATTTCTTTAGGACTACGGTTGGTATCCTGTCACCACCATTTGCTTTATGAGAGTCTGATTTATAGATGATGTCCTATACCATCGATGGGATTATGTTCATCACACTCAATAGAGCCTCTGTTCTAGGGGGAAATTCAGGTGTGCGTGTGGAATAACCAGTATTTCCACCTTCATTTTTGACGCGCGCGCGAGTTTTTCCATCCCTTACTCTCACCTTCGGCTAGTAATAGCAGTAAACGACGTTGTTTGAATCAGCTGCTGCTGATTTTTGTTGCCGACTTCATTGTTGCTAGCTGCTACTGCTAATTCCAATAGAATCAGAATTTGAATTTTTCCCGCGCGTTTTCCTGACGTCACGGAACGAACAGCGTTTCAGAATTTTAGTTGCGGTTTATTTCCTGAAGCTAAAAGGACAACTCATTTATTCCGTGCTCCTATCCCACAAACGAGCCGGAATATCTTACAACCAAAACTTTAACTTGCCGTATAATTTTTTTTAAACTCTTCTTCGAACAGGCTGTTCGAATTTGTCGAGGCCACTATACGATAATAATCATACCCTTTCCAAGACCTATTTTTTTCGTCTTGAAGCCAACAACCTTCTCGAACTTTCCTCCTTTGCTACTAGCGTACGTTGAGTTTATCGACACGGCCGAAGAAAGAACTTTTCTAACCTTTTTTGAACCAGTTACTTAAAAAAAAATTACATTACACTCACGCTAACAAAATTTCGCAGTGAGTATTTATTCCTTGTTGTATTCGCATACATTTTTGTTCAAGTGGACTGCATTCCAGAACTTTCTCCCCGAAGAAATTTTCCCGCCTCAGACATTTTGGTTTTCACTTTGGCGCGGAACATCATTAAACCTTTTGTCGTAACACCTTATTCCATTTCTTCGCAAGTGCAGTAACTTACTGAATGTCTCTACTGCCGAGACAAATGTACTTGTTTTAAGGACATTTAATATAATAAAATTCCATATTTGTGCTTTTATCAGACTTACCTTATCGTTCTTTCTGTCTACTTATTTTCCCCCTTTTATGCCTCGTATTGAATACAGTCGAATTAAACGACCCCTTTTTTCCTTTTTCCTCATCTAGGAAATTGTGATATTTTGAATGAGAAAGAACACGCTATATATGTTTGCATATTCTTCTCTCTCTTTTTACTTTGTTTGTGGATCCGGTAGTCGTGTGTAGTGTCTGGCTCAAGGCCACCTTTTCGTAGGCCGGCACTGCTTTGTTATCGGGTCCGCAACATGCGTACTCCGGATGTGTCGAATTTTTGAGTTGGATGAGAATTTCAGAGCAAAGCATTCAGACTTATCAGTAGAGGAAGTTAGGACTTCGAATCGTTTAAATGGAGGAGGAATTGTAAATTTGCTGTTGTTCAGCAGAATCTTGCACAGCCGCCAATAATCTTTAGAACTAAACTTACGAGATGCAATATGTTGTCTCATTCTATTAGTAAATAGTAACTTTGCCTCATTGAGGACAGGCTTGCATTCATTACGAGCACAGATAAACAGACGTCTGTTGCAATTAGACACGTCGCTTTGGTACAGACAGAAGAAGTGATTCCTATGGGCTATATCAGCTGAGTAGTAATTTGGACTTTGCTAACCAGACGCTTTCTCTGTAGCTGAGTGGTAAATAGAAAATATATTGATTAATTGTCGGACATAATCCATTTCACAATATATATATATATATATATATATATATATATATATATATATATAGCATGACAAATTGACAAAAAAGTTTTGTGATGCGTTTTATCCGTTAGGATTTCATCGGACTCGTCTTTGTTGACGTTTTCACGTCTACACATGCACACGAAACGAGAGACACTGGTAGTTTGAACATTTTTGAAAGATACATTTTTGTGAAAGAATATTTTTTCAACCTAGCCAAATTCATTTGTATTCTTTTTCTTTTTCTCTTCATCACCTTTTTTCCTGACTATCTCACCTTCTGACAACAAAATTTACCAAGAATGGTGATATATTGTATATACTTGATATATAAGAAAGCCTAATCCAATAGAAAATTTATCAGATACATCGCTTTCCAATACAGAACGAGAAGCCCTCAGCTTCAGTTTAAAATTTGCCACCGGAATCCGCAAAGGAGACATAGTAGACACTATAATAATAAAACAAAATTACAAGTAAAGCGATTACAAATTTATCAAAGATTACATTCAAGGCATAATCATTGTTACTCTAGAAACCATTAACGGAAATACCTTACCACTGAGACACCTAAATGCACTAAAGAACCCAGAAAGAAATGAGGAAATCCCCTTTACTCTCTCAGAAAAAGGAGGGGGAATTGTAATCCTAAACAAGATTACATACATAGAAAAAATTAACTCCCTACTCAACGATACCGATACATACGAAAAAGTAAACGAACAAAATGTAACCACTGAAACACAAAAATTCAACAACGAAATTAGAAAACTGATTAAAAATGAATACGAATGATACTATAGACTCATAGAATATCACTAGAGAACACCAAAACATTACGGTTTCCCTAAACTCAATAAAACTGGTATCCCTACGCACCCCATCATTCCAGGAATAGGCAACGCCCCACAAAGTAGCTAGAGCCCTAGCAAAAATATCAACCCCTCTCCTTGGAATAAGTCCATCGCATATAAAAAATTCAGACAACCTTGCTGAAAAACTAAGGGAAATAAATACGACAGACGAACTCATGGCCAGCCTAGGTATAAAATCAATTTACACTAAGATCCCGATTGAAAAATGATAAAATAAAAAAAAAACTCTTCCGTCTCATCACCAATTAATCGCATTCAATAACAATTTTTACAAACAAAAATATGGATTACCAATGGGATCACCTCTTGGTGGATTAATGGCATGTATTTTCTTGGAATTTCTCGAGTCTGGTTCTTTCCAAAACATTTATCTAAACAATCAACTTCAGATATATTGATGACGCAATAGAATTCATATAGGAAATAGAAACAAAAAACAATACTTTACCTTTTATCATGCTACACTAAGTTGGCAACAGTCTAAAATTTAGACTCCGCCTAAAATCAACCAATAAAAATGACATAATAAACTTCTATTCCTATCATAACACTAACAGCAAAATAAAAACCCGAATGGTCATTGGATTCTACTTAAGAACACCGACATTTTGCAGACCTCAATATTTACACTAAGAGGAGAAATATATTGAAAATACGTTCAAGATCCTTTAATTCCGTTACTGTTTCATATTCAATGCGAAATAAAAGCCTCATAGAATATTCCAAAATAGAAAAGCTGTCCTTCCTGACAAACTACAGCCGAAGACAATTTATCTAAACTCAACGTAAGATTTGTCGCAACTACATCTACAACAATCAAAGAGTTAACCAATAAAAATCAAAACAACACGCCAAAACTTGAATAAGGAATTTACTCTATCAACCGCGTGAATTGCCAAAAAGAATACATTGGAGAAACCTCAAGAAGTTTAAACAAAAGACTATATGAATGCAGAAAGGACATTTTAAAAAACAGCACACAAAACGCTTTGGTTGTTCACCGTAACGATGCTGACCACAATTTTGACATAAGGAATGTTACTTTGATTAAAAGACGAAGTGCCTTGATCGCTAGTACAGCCACAATAAATTTGCGTCCAGGCTCTTACAATATATCACCATTCTTGGTAGATTTTCTGTTGTCACAATGTGGGATAGTCAGGGACAAAGGTGATATATATATATATGGATTTTTGCTGCTACAAACATTTAAGGACATTGTTGCTATACCCATAGTTGTCGTTATTTATTTTGGGCTTTAAGTCTCTTATATAAAGAAATTTTAGAATGTTTAGTTTTTGCTTACTATTATTGATATACAATGTTGGCCTTTTGTAAGATACTAGTTGATGGAGAAGAATTGTTTTGGACAACTAGGTTGATTGTATAAAATTTAGTATCGTATATAATTATAGTTAGAATGCATTTGATTTCGTTATAGTAGTTTGAAATATTTAGAGTTATTTGAGAGCGTATTATGTTCATTTTTATTTATGCTATATTCTCAATAGCTTGTCGAATTTGTTCATCAACAATGTTATTAGGAAACTCATTATTAATGAGGGTTTGCTTAATAATTTTAATTCAGTGTAGAAAATCTTTCTTGTTGAAGAATTTAATTTTGCACGATTTATTAAGTTTCGTATGATAACTATTTTATAATAGGACATTCATTTTTATCGTTGAGAGTTCAGGTGTTTATACTAGTTGTTTTTTTTTTATAAGGAGAGGTAGTAAATGTATTATTATTACTGAATATCAATACATTAAGAAACAGGATTTTTAATCCTTGTTATGAACTTAAGTACGGAGGTGTTTTGTAAGTTTTCTTGTAGTTCATGCATTTTACCTATGTCTTTGACTAAAATGAGAATGTCATTACATAAGTAAATGGAGGATTTTTTTGTAGTATTAAGTAAATTATTTCCTAAATTAGTCATGTAGAAATAATGACGTAATAATGTCGTTTTTTGACGTTAAAAATATGTCAAAAAACGACATTATTACGTCATTATTTTTGCACCAACCTAATATATATATATATATAAATAATAATATACACCATGACTAGTTATAGGTTTTCAAGTATGCCTATTCAACATCTTCAGTGTCAATGTGTGTTTTATACACAGCCACTCTGCAGATATTAGCTATAGTTTCTGGATTTTTTTTAATGTTTTTCTAGTCATCAGATTAAGCTTAATCAGAATGGCTTTGTTCTAATACTCATAATATTATTCCTTCTTTGTCAGAAACTATAAGGAGGTTATAAAGGTACTAGAAAGTGCTAAGCTATCTCAAGAATCATGGATTCACAGTGAAAACTTACTCTGATGTGAGGATCTTAACAGCCGACGCTGTTTTGAATCGAAACGATCGATATTTATCTGAGTGAAGAGTTGCTATCAACGGTACTTTCAGATCGAAACATCTAGCACGTATTATGGTATTGTCTGCCTCTGATAAGAAAAATATTCACCATTCTTCCACAAGACTGGCGGCTGCTGATGTCTACTACAATGTTCTGAAATACCCCGTTTTGCTATGGTTTCCTGTAGGACAAATATTTCTGATTGCCAGCGGACTGACTTCTTTTCTCACGGCAGCTAGGACTTGAACCTGTTAAATTACGCCACGAAAGATAATGTAGCGGATTGTTGAAGAAAACTACCAACGAAACCAACAGCTTTTCAGATCGTTTAAATAATGTACCCGATGCAATAAGTTTTACTCCGTCATGTTACACACACACACACACACACACACACGCCCCCCATATATATATATATATATATATATATATATAGATAAGTTATAAGGAACTTGGTAAACCGAATTGGTAAATCCAAAGAGGATGAAATCCTGAGAGCTCAATGTGAGGACAGAGCTAATATGTTTTGTTTTTCATATATATATATATATATATATATATATATATATATATATATATATATATATATATATAAATAGATAGATAGATATGCGTGCGTAAATGAAAATTACTCGGTTCGGCCAAGAATACTTTCCCTCCAAAATTTGATATCGGTCATTTGTCAAGATTTTTAAACTGAGTTGAAGGAATGAGAACTTTTCGGCACATATCACACACACACACACACATATATATATATATATATATATTACATGTGCTGAAAAGTTTATGTGTATTTATATATATACATATATATAATCTATATATATGAATTATATATATATATATATATATATATATATATATATATATATATATATATATATATATATATATATATATATATATATATATATGTGCTGAAAAGTTTATGAGTATTTATATATATAGACTCTTCGCAAGCCGAATTGAGTCACTGTTGGTCACTGGGCGTGTTTCCTAAAATAAATATGCCAAAAATCCACCTTCATCCCAACCGACAGCTTAGTGGTAGAATATCCGCCTGATACCAATTCAGTCGGGTTTCGATCCTAGCTAGCCGCACTGATGAGCTGTGATACAGCGAAACAGTCTGTCTGTGGATGACATTATATTAGCTCCTGAATTAATTCCAGTTGAGCAATTCAGTCGGGTTTCGATCCTAGCTAGAGGCAACTGATGAGCGAAACAGTCTGTCTGTGGATGACATTATATATATATATATATATAATCTATATATATGAATTATATATACGAATTATAAATATATATATATATATATATACATATATAAATTACATTTAATTAGAAAACAGACACCCTAAACTATATATATATATATATATATAAATAACATTTAATTAGAAAACAGACAACCTAAACTATATATATATATATATATATATATATATATATGTAAATTATATTCAATTAGAAAACAGACAACCTAAACTATATATATATATATATGAATGAATGAATGCGTATGTTTGGGTAATTTATAATTACTTTAAAACTGAATGTTTTGGAGATAACAATTATCTGCTATGTCAATATTTTAGACTTGATATTTGACCCATAGTTGAAGGACATGGATTCACACATTTCCAAAGTGTATTTGCACGTAAGTGAATGCAACGAACACGACTGGTATTTGAACTCACATTCCCAGACGCTGTCCGTAACTAAAAGTGCCGTTGAAAGCCACGAGTGTACACACGAGAAAATAACCAGAAACACAGGAATATGAATGAAGCTAGGATTATTACTGATTCAGCCGATTTCTTCAATAAGCAAAGATAAACTTGAACATAATTCAAAAAAATGAAACAGTAATATATTATCAACGTAAAAGAAAATTCAAACATTGAATCACATCCATAATCTTTTTGCAAGGACATCTACTTATCGTTAATCATAAACAAAGGATATTCTGGCTTCAGCATTGATACGATGCCAACATATAAAAAAATCGAGGTTTAATACTATTTGATTTCTTATGCTTCTTTATTTTCGTTCATTCATTACTTTCTCATTCTTTTTTGTATCTTTCTGTTTTAGTCTTTTTATGGCTATCTGTTGATAGCTATATTTCTCGTATCTCTCTGTTCATATCTATTTTTTGCAGCAAAGTTCATTCAATACAAGGCTCGTGAGCCACTAACAGAAGGGAGTTACTTCTTAAATGGTTATAAGGAATGACATATTCGATATTAATTTAAGATGGCTTAAAACGAAGGGAAGTATATAATATCTATCTATCTATCTATCTATCTATCTATCTATCTATCTTGGTCTGTACATATCTAACTCTGTCTCTATATATCTGTCACGTGCTTTTTCAGCATAACACTTCTAAGAGCTTTACTAAATAACGAAATCATTCCCTTGAACACTCCTAACAGAAAAGGAAGGAATCTGTCTGTCTGTCTGTCTATCTATCTATCTATCTATCTATCTATCTATCTATCTATCTATATATATATATATATATATATATATATATATATATATGTGTGTAATTTAAATAAAAAACAGACCACTTAAAGGTTCCATCCGTCTTATCAAGTGATGGTGTTGAATATTATAACATTTATGTTATAATTTTCGAATAAATTATATTTTCTCTATTCTCTATTTAGCACTCTTTTAAGAATAGTATTCTTTGGTTATTGGAATTTATTCCGTATATACCAGTCCTTTACTTGCATACATATATATATATATACTTGGATATATATATATATATATATATATGTATATATATATATATATATATATATATATATATATATATATATATATAGGTGAATAATAATTACCTCAACATGGTTGAGAATATTATTACTAGCAGTAAAATAAACACTGATAAACTGAAGATCAGTGATAGAGTACGCCAGCTATATGAAAGGGAGTGCTATATAACATTAAAGGACCATAAACCAGATTTTGAGGCTAATCCGACAACAAGAATAATAAACCCTACAATATCGGAAAAATTATTAAAATGATCCTTGAAAGGGTAAATCAACAAATTAAAGAAAAATAGGCCTGAAACTTTGGATTAATACCAAAGACATGACAAACTGGTTTACTTATATAAAGGAAAAAAAACAACTGTACACTAATGCAGTTTGATATTGAAAATTATTAGCAATCAATATCTAAAGAACTGTTCATGAATACGTTGGACTTTGCCACCCAGTAAACGGATATTACAGAAGAAGGAAAGAACATTATTATAAATGCGAAAAAATCGGTACTGATTCATAAAGGTGAGCAATTGATAAAAAATTCATATGACCACTTTGACATCACAATGGGATGACTAGACTCAGCAGAGTCTTCTGATCTCATAGGTCTTTTTATATTATACATCCTTACAGCGCACCGTTATATTAATATAACTGACATTGGTTTATACGGAGACGATGGTCTTATGGTTATTAGAAACTCTACTAACTTTAAAATAGATAAAATTAGAAAGGTATTATATAAATAATTTAAAATCATGAACTTAAAAATTACGGTTAGCACTAAATTAAAAAAAGTTAACTTCCTTGATATAACATTAGATTTAAAGTAAAATACACACCTTATAAAAAACCCAATACCAATCCTTTATATATACACCCTAAATCAAATCACCCCCATCTATAATTAAGCATATACCTTTATCTATCAAAAAAAAAAAAAAAAGAAAAGAAGTAAAATTCAGCAAATGACAAGATTTTTTATGAACATATTAATTTCTATAATAAAGCTCTAAAAGATAATGGCTACAAAAACCCAAAACTAACTTATATAAAAATGAAAATGGAAAGCATAAAAAAACAGAAGTAGAAAAATAATTTGGTATACGCCTCCATACAACCAAATGGTAAAGAACAAATTAGGACAAAAATTCCTTGCATTAATAGTTAAACACTTTCCTAGTGAAAGTAAACTAAGTACTATTTTCAATAAAAATACACTAAAATTAAGTTACAGCTGTACTGGAAACGTAGAAAAAATTATTAATAAACAATGCTAATATCTTAAATAAACACTTATACCAGAACCAAAGAATTTTAGACAATGGAAAAATAAAAATAAAAACAGATGAAGATAAACAAAAAATATGTAACTGTAGAAACCCTCACAACTGTCCTCTACAAAATAAATGTCGCACTGAATCATTAGTATACCAATGCAATATCTCTTCTATTGAAAATCCTGAAAACACAAAAATCTACATAGGTTGCACAAGCCATGAGTTCAAAAAACGACTCAACCAACATCAAAGTTCATTTAGGATAAATAAATATAGAAATCAAACATCTCTCTCAAACTACTTCTGGCACTTAAAAGAATCCAATAAAACACCTACAGTAAAATGGAAGTTAATAAGAAAAGCTAGAATATCTAGGTCATTAAATGACCCATGTCCTTTGTGCATACATGAGAAACTATATATTACTAAGTTTATAAAAAATAAAAATTTACTGAATCAGAGAAAATGAAATAGCTATTTTTTGCCGTCATTGTCAAAATTTTTCCTTAAATAATATTTAAAATAAAAATTAAAAAGTGGGACCTGGTAATATACATACTTATATTTGATATGAAAAAATAATTTTATATACTGTAAGTAATTCTATTACATTTACTTGTTTTAAAAAGAAATATAGTCTATTAAAATTAAGAGTGAAAATATTTTAAAATTGTAGTTAAATAAAACGTATTCTAACCTAAACATCTCTCTCAAAGTACTTCTAGCACTTAAAAGAATCCAATAAAACACCTACAGTAACATGAAATTAATAAGAAAAGCTCGAATATGTAGGCCATTAAATGATCCATGTCCATTGCACATACATGAGAAACTATATATTATAAGTTTAAAAAAAATAAAAGTTTACTTGATCAGAGAAATTAATTAGCTATTTTTTGCCGTCATTTCAAAAATTTTTCTTAATTAATATTTAAAAATAAAATTAAAAAAAGTGACATGGTAATATGCATACTTATACTTGATATGAGAAAATAATTTTATATACTGTAAGTAATTCTAGTACATTTACTTGTTTTAAAAGAAATATAGTCTATTAAAAATTAAAAGTGAAAATATTTTAAAATTGTAGTTAAATAAAACGTATTCTAAAATAAACATACCCCCAAAATTTTTGAAGTATACAAATAGAAAAAATGGCGTAAGAATTTTTTACCGTTAACAATAAAAATTTAAAAAGACCCCAGACGACATGTCAGAATTCGTTGAAAAATACCTCCCGACCCCTACCTAAACATAATCCCTTTTTCGAACGTAACAAATAACTAATACAACAAAAATTAATAGAAATGAACACGCTACCACTCCTTGTCTGAATGATTGGATCTCTCTGTATCCTTGCAAACAGTGAATTATGAGTTTTCTGTGGCTTTAAAACTCAGTAAGTTTAAAAAATAAGTTACTCCAAAATTCGTTTGAGGATGAAATGGAACTAATGTTTTTAATTTAATTACAAAATTAAATTTGAAGCTTTTAGCTTCTATTTTTGATACATGGTTATTACTCTGTAGCTAAAAACCATATTTTAACCAATTATTATAAATAAACTTATTATAAAAAGCATTTACTTAAATATTTGTATCTATAAAAATAAGGTATAAGCTGAACATACACACACACACACACACACACACACACATATATATATATATATATATATATATATATATATATATAAAAGTGAAAGGCTGACATGCGTTTCCTGTTTTTTTTATATTATCATCCTGTCGGATTCCGATCCATATTTGATCCACCTTTGATTGTTAACTCATATAGGGATAAGTAGTATAGATGATGATTGGCTTCTGATTTGAAGTAGTTAAGTTTTTAGTGTTCAGGGAAGCATTCACGCAGAAATCTGTTCCATAAAGTAGCAGTTCTTGTGAAAAGCTATCTGAGTGGAACTTTATTTTTGGTAAGATAGTGGTAAATAGGGTGATCCGACTTTGTGAAAGTAGTAAGGGGTATCCTTGCAGTAAATATTTGAACTGGTGAATCTAAAGAACGAAAACATCTGCCATTAAAGTAGGGGTAGAATAACGACAGATTGGAAAGTTACATTTGCGGGAAAGAGATTGCTGAAGGAAAAATAAGTCTTCGCTTTCAAGACCGCGTAAACGATTTTGAACGCTATTAAAATTGCAATAGCAAGATTAAGTTGCTTCAGCACCGATAGGGCAGCGGTACTCAATTCTTTTGGTCTGAGCTGACACAATATGGCAGAAAGGGTCAAGGATTTCTCCGCGCGATAGAAAGAGCTGACCATTTTCCCAGCATCATTAGTAATGAATTGTATTTTAATCGTTTATCATGACTGGAGAAAACCCAGGATCTGATCTATCTTTTATCTTTTAAACCTGATTTGTTTTTCTCTAAATTCTTACTTGATGACTGAGATAACTGTTAGTTTTCCATGAGTTTTCTTATCTAGTCTGAACCCAGGCAGCCCTTTAAATTTTGAATGACGATTTCCAAAGCGTGTATAACGAGAGTGCTATTTGTATTTTTCCCGTTATGTGCATTATATCCGTGATATAATAACATTTAATTTCACGAACGGAAAGGAATGGCTGAATGATAAATATGCTTTGTCCTCAGAGACTTTTAGACTACTAAGACATAAACAAAACTATATATACATAAATACAAGTCTTCCATCCGGAGAATAATATATCACATATATCTACACGACAAAGAAACAAAAATGAAGGGTCTTACAAATAATATGGAGGTACTCCTGTGTCTGAAGAAGCCCTTGTTTTGGACTCCAGATTCAAACGGGCTGGATTCATCTACTATGTCCCAGGCGAGAACATATTCCACGAATGGCAAACAGCGAGTCTTGGGTTTTCCCAAATTGAGGACTGCGAACTGGGGTTTTCTTCTATATCTGGGAAAGATATATTCTTAAAGGGAAATGGCATCATGGACTTGGAATCAGCTGCTGGATAGAAAGATTTAGCTTCTGCCCGGGCTATGGGAACGAAAGTAACCTCACTGTTTGCCTACTGTAAAGAAACTACACTTGACTGCCGCTTTCGTCACTGCATGGATTGACGTCATTAAGCGGCCGTCATGTGACCCAGGTGACTTATCTACCCCATAGGGAGATAACTGCCTTTTGTATCCCTCCCTACACGTGCAAGATTTGTTAATGTTATGTAGTGGTTTCACAGTGGAGGCTTGTATTTGTACTAAGTCGGTCCTAAAATAGGTTCGGCGTACAAAACGTTAGGAACTTGATATAATAGGTAATGACGCAGTAATCTAGTTGGTGTGGCTGATACTTTAATATCCGACTAATGGTCGTCCGACATCGACTGACTGACCCACTTACTGCCGACTATATTTCGTCACCCGCCCCACGTGGGTATCATGTGGCACAAGGCCGGTTTAACGTGGGATCTCCGAGCCCGTGGGATCGGCCAAAAATATGCCCATTGAACCCGTATAAACGAGTTCAGGGTGGTTTACCTCCCCGAAAGAGAATCCGCCATTCTGCGTAGCCTCTTTCGGGTTCCTCCCCGTCCGAAGGCAGAGAGTTCAACCGGTCAGCCGGTCGTCCGACTTCAGACTGAACTCAGACAGACTCACTGCCGACTGACTTGTTACTCTTACTACTCCTACTTATTATACGTGGGAGAGTCTATTAACTATAGAAAAGGTGTGTTCCACTGTAACAGTTAATTTGCAAGAATAACGAAAGGCGACCTCCTTACACCATGAAAAATAAATAGGTTCTGTAGTCGCAATAACTGCAGTACCTATATATCATAATCTACTTTTTTCTTTAGCTGTAAAGGCGTACCAGAGTTTAGTATTAAGACACACAAACACACTCACACACACACGAATATATATAACTTCTAAAAATCAATCAATATAATTAGGAGAAATATTCTAGTGATCGATTAGAATGGAAGAAAGTTTTTGCGAGGGAGCAAAGCTCTATGAGAGAAATAGGCACCGTCACGCAAAGGCTAAAAGGGCCGCAAGAAAAGAACAGCCAATGGATGATAACCCACATTTTGTGTGCAATATTTATCGTCGTGTCTGTCTTTCAAGCTAGCCCCACCAGACCTATGCATAGCCATACACTATGACCTTTAACTGACTACACGCAACTATTTTCTCCAGATTTGTCCTGTCCAATTTGTAAGAAAGTATAGAGAAACAGATCCGGATTATTTAGACATGCGAAATCTTACAATATCAATGTACAATCCAATAATCAATCAATATAAGTCTGTGTCGTCTTTGCGCAAAAGACTGTAAATCCCATGCAGGGTTTGAGAGACATTATAACTAACAAAATTTATTGGTCGCATCTACATATTTTACTGATTTTATTTATGGTATTCAAGTTTTAGTCTGTAACATAATAATACATATTTATTTTAAATCTTGTAACATAATATTTCAGCTTGTACATAATAATTTACTTCGTATATAATTTTAATCAAATAAATATATAAATGGCGCACATACACGATTTATTATAAACTAGCAGTAGAGCCCGGCATTGCTCGGGGTGATCAAGTATCGACCATCATAAAGACTGAAAAATAAGATTCACAAAGGTTATTGTTTAAGGTTGACGGACACGTATGTCATAATTAGTTTTTTTTGTTTGTTTGTTTTTTTTTACGAATTGGTCAAACCCAAACTCAAACAAAAACATTGTTTTCAATCGTTATGAGTCTATCGATTGAATAGAATTTTATTATAAACAATTGTCTTGTAAATGGAATTTTTAAAGCATTCTGAATGTAAAAATAAAGAAAAAAGTGTGCAAGACAATAAGAAACACTACCTGCCAAAAAAAAGTGAAGTTCTGTTGAAATCGGTTGAAAAATGTAGGAAATCCGATCCCATATATAAACGAACACACAGACGCACACACACGCACACACACACACACACACACACACACACACACACACACACACACACACACACACACACTCAGAGACAAGCAACCTGGGTTTTATAAGTTTAACTTGATATGAGTTGTTCCCCTTTCATTTTCGCGATGCCTGTTAATCGTGTTTTCAAATTGATTTCGTGCAAAAACAATTGTGTTTTTCCAATTTTGGCGCTGTTAGAACCACCGCAGGGTAATTTTACGTAGTCCTGTGAAGTTTTGTTGAAATCGGTTGAAAAATGTAGGAAATCCGATCCAATATATAAACGTACAGACACACATACACACACAACCTGGGTTTTATAATAAGTATGATTTAGTGCAACAGTGTGAACTGTCATTGCTATCGTTATCTTATCTTACAGCTTCTTCTTTTTCATTTTTATGTTCCGTGTCCCTTCAGGACGTAGGCGATCATGGCTCTCCACAATTTCCTTTCCTTTGTAGCTCTTAATAAATTTTGACTTTTTTTTATTATTTCTCATGAACATTTTTCCGCCATCCATAGCTCACTAAGTATGGAGATTTTCTCAGTGTAGCTTGGATGTGGTACAAGGCGAAACGTATGCGGTACCCAGTGAGGATCGAACTAACTACTCAGGCGTAATTCTTCTAGCGAGACACGCCTTTTAACCATTGCACCACGTCGAGGTGTCCAAGCACACAATATGTTATGCATTGTTTGCCTCTGTACCTCTGGCCTTCTTCCTGTCTCAGAACACCTAACCCTTCGTTCCTCATTATGTGACCAATAAATTTCAACTGTCGCTTCCTTATGTTAAGTATGTTTCCTTTTCGTATTAATTTTTTTTAAAACATCGTCGTTGTTCACATATTTGGTCCATGTCATCCTCAGCATTCTTCTGTAGAATCACATTTCTGTTGTTTCAAGTCTCTTCTTCATCTTTGAAAAGATTAGCCAGGAGATTCGCTACCATATAGGAGGACATATATCACGTAACAGTTCAGTACGTTTTTCTTTGTTTCTTAATACTCTGCTTAGCTTTTGGGAGGCATCTTTATCTATCCCAATGCGCCTTCGGATTTCAGTGCCACACTTTCCGTCCTTTGTTTAAAAACTTCCCAGGTATTTAGACTTTTGTACTTGTTTGATTTTGCTATCTCTGATTTGTAATTTACATTTTGGGCTCATCCTTTTGCTAAAAACCGTGTATTTTGTCTTCTTGTAGTTGATATTTAATCCTTTCTTCTCGCTTACCTTCACTACATTCTGTTGGGGTTTTTAAATTTTCTTTTAATGTTTTAAAAAGAGTCTCCTTAAACGAGTTGACAGCCATCAGACATATATGAAAGTGTGATAGATAGCTGTTTATATATTTAAAACGATCTTATATGTATAGATATGTAAACATATAGTTATATATGTGTAAAAAATACATGCCTAAAAGTAAAAACAAGAGAAAAAAGTAAATAAATATATATAAAGTAATAAGAAAATAAAAATTTCAACAACAATAAAAAAAAAATCATTTGCCGTATTTCCCGGCTTAAATGACGCACTTTTTTTTCCTAAAAATGCCCAGAAAAATACGAACATGAATATATGGCCACACCCAGGCTCAAGTAAGCTTAGACAGTCACCTAACTGGCCTAAACGTGGATTTGTATGTTGATTCATTGAACTGTAATGTTAGCTACCAATCTAATTTAGACTTTTATATGATTTAACCTCACTACTTAGCTGTTACAAGTATTTCCAAGACTATAAATCTTCCTGGAGCCGAGCCACAAGCTTAAACATGCTCTCTTTACTAGCAACTGCGGGAAGCTTTCTGCTTTGGACTAGTATGTTGTTGCCATACAAACAAAATCGTACGAGGGATTAATGTAAACAATACGTGACGCCAGTGAATCGGGTGCAAATCCGCGACGGCTGACAAACTTCCTGAACAAACACACTATTCTCTTGGTGCGCCTGGTGTAAAACCGCAACGACTGATAAACTCCCTCAATTTACTCAATAATCTCTTCATGCGCCTCTGCTTTCTCCTTTACACGATTCTTCTTCAACGTTGCAAAAGATTTTTTTGTTCGTTGAGTGACGAGTGTTCGGCGTTTTTATGTCTTTTTCTGCTTTCCTTTATTTGCATGCGTGAATTCACTTTCCGTGGTTTTACGCGACCGCCCGCGTAAGGATACGTGACCATTCGCAATATAAGCTTGCTGGGGGCAACCATGTTTTTTCCAGTCAAAAAAAAAAAAACAAACCTTGCACGCAGAACATATACACTGCCGTTTGCGATCAGGTGGGTGATTATTTTTGTTCCCATTTTCACTACAGCCAGTATGTGAGGGACGCGTGATGAATGTTTTTTTGTATGGGAAAGATTTTTTCTTAGAAATTTCTTTCCACGCCGCAGCGTCTTATAATCTGGTAAATACGGTACTTACTTTCGTTTATTAGGCATTAAATGACATCCTTTAGAATCTTGTATAGTTTACCTTTCCTTTCACAGTTCGACTCATGAATACTATTAAGACAGTTCTTAAATAAAAACATTTTCAAAACCTAATGATATTTATAAATACATGTTACAAAATAAAACGATACTCGTTGGTTAAGGACATTTTCCTTTTGTCTTTACTCATATATGTGTGTGTATTCGCGTATATGTGTGTGTTTTGTTTTAAACAGTATATTTAGTCAGCAATTCTTCGTATAAACATGTTATGTTAAATAGAATGGACAGGAAATGTCTGTTAAGCCTTCTGGCGTGTGTCTCCTGGTGCCGAATAAGCCGTTTGATGTCACGCGGGAACCTGTAAAGAAACCTGCAAAGAAATTATGTTTTATGTTCCGAGTAATTTCGTTGGAAAGAAGACGAAAAGGAAAGAAGATAAGAAATCAAGAGATAGGTAGAATATATTCAAATATTTATAAGATAAAGTTCAAGCAGTAAATAAAAAGTAAATATGCATCTAAGTCCATTTATATCGATCTCATTCTTTAGTTATCCATTTTTAAAAAAAAATTGTCTTAGAAGAACAAATCGTAGCTTCGAACTAATTTCATCATTTTGTTATTTTGTTTTTCTCAACTTTTTCGTCATGTTCCTTCGTTTTTTTTTTGTTTTTTTTTGTGGAAGTTCTGGTATCTTTTGCGTTCTGGAATACCTTTGAATATTGTTACTAGAAAAAATACGTTTCATCTCTTAAACGTATCAACTTTTCTAGTTGAGTCTTTACATTCCTGGGATTGTCTCCTGCTAACCTTATCGCTGAAACTGTGATTTTACAATGTGCTCGTGACACTTTTCTGGCGATTACTTTCTCAGCTCATACGACTAGATTTCTACCTTCATTGATTGATCTTTCTTGAATAATACCTAGGCTTAGTCTGCTGATCGAGTCTTCGGAGGACACTATGTATACGTATATATTTAACATTCGTATTCTCCATTACTTTGACTTCATTCCGTAAAATTTGGTTAGGGAAAGAACTCAATCCAAAAAAATCAAGCATTTGAGAAAAACCGGTAAGTATGCAATTGAAACGTTTTGAGAAAATAAGAGAAACCAAGAATATTACTTCGAATGAACTATCCATAATGATCATAATGATATATGTACACATGTACGTACATATCTATCTATCTATCTATCTATCTATCTATCTATCTATCTATCTATCTATCTATCTATGACAGTCTCTGCCTATCTATCTGTCAATCTATGTATCTATCTCAGTCTCTGCCCATCTATCTATCTATCTATCTATCTATCTATCTATCTATCTATCTATCTATCTATCTATCTATCTTTGACAGTCTCTGCCTATCTATCTGTCAATCTATGTATCTATCTCAGTCTTTGCCCATCTATCTATCTATCTATCTATCTATCTATCTATCTATCTATCTATCTATCTATCAGTCTGTTTGGTGGCTTATATTTTGTGTGTTTACATCTAATCGATGTTCAATACCAGGTGCCAGCTAAAAGGTTGGTTTGTTTATGAAAAGTCAAACAAACATGCGAGAATGTAAGAGCAATCAATCGATCACTTTTAAAGCCAACAATACTAACGTATTGTGTCGATTAATACATTGTCTGATATCGAACCATTAATCATCTTATAGAAGTTAATTTTGCAGAATGTTTTGTTTTTAGTTAAAAGTTTACCCAGTGCTTCTGTGACGGAGTAAGCATGTAATAATAATAGCAATAGTAATTATTATTATTATTATTTTGTGTATATGCATGTTCACATGCTTGTGAGGACTAAGTGACAGCATGCCTACTCAAATTTTAAGAACTTCTCTTAGTATTCTCACCAATGCCAGCAACACTGTGGACTATGCAGTTTCAATCCATCATCGGATGTTCAACTTAACCACTCACAATTTCATTTTTTTTAGAACTATTCCAAGTGCGCTTACTATCATGAGAATGATTCGAACCTTCATCGTCTATATATTTCTCAGCTATCGGGAAAAGTTAAGCCATGTTTGTAGCTTCGTTACGCTCATCTTGTTTCACCAGCACATCTACATTCATGACAGACTCTTTATTTATTTATTCAAGATTACTACATCCAGTATCCTTATTTGTGTCAATAAGCCGTTCCGTGTGTCGGAATCCCATGACATTTTCCACTGAGCAGTTTTGACTCCCACCAAAACCACCCCCAAGATCACACATATTTTACATAGATAAAGCCCTTTGGTAGGTGTGAGCTCAACTTGTCAATACAATTTTTTGTATTTCTTTAAGGCTACCAGAGACACCTTCAATGAGTCTATGGGAACCTTTTCAAATCAAAACAAGGGCTCCAACTACAATTGGAATTATTGATGTCCTTATGTGCCACATTATTAGAGTTACACTTCAAGGTCCTTGTATTTTGATAGTTTTTTTGAAGATCTTCAAAGATACATTACATTCTGCGGAGACTGTCAGGTCAATAAGAAGGTACATTCTGATTTTGTGGGCTCTGATCACGTCAGGGCGAGTAGCTTTGATTGTTCTGTCAATGTGCATTGTCCCAGAAAATTGTTGCAGGTCTTATTTCTGTAACCGGATTTGGGTGGTGTACATGCTAGTTTCTTGTAGTTTCCTTCCTGTAAAGGTTGCATATTTTCCACTGCAGATATTGGCCAACTCTGTTATGCCGAGTTTTATATTCAGTGGGTGCCAATATCAATTGTTTCAGGATAATTATAACAGAATCTGCATTTAGGATCAACACAAATTTCAGTATTTGTGCTTCGTAATTTCTAGTTAGCAAGCATTGGTCCTGTGCAGCAAGAACAAAACATTCGGTTTCAGTGTTTAACCTAGCTCTAGGTAACCACTGATGGCTACGTGGTTTGTCTATATTATCTTTTTGGTACGGGAAGAGTATTGACCATTAAGTGGCTTATCTTGCCATCGTTTCTGCATTTCATCCGTTGCATTCGCATTTGGTCTCTTTTTTCGGTTCTTCGTCGCTTCAGTACGTTTATTTACTCTTCTTCACCCACTTGAAATTATACTTTTGAATTTATTAGCTTCCTCTATTACTGAATAAATTTCTTTGACACAGATCATCATTTTTGAAGACTGATTGTTTTGTAAGACAGTTCTAGTTGAACTAATCCTCTACCTCCTTCGGATCTGGGCACATACAGACGATCAACATTAGCCTTAGTATGATGCATGCGATAGCAAGGGAGAAACTTCATCGTATTTACATCCGTTCGCTTAATGTCAGTCATGGTCCAATTAATGATGTTGAAACTGTATTGCACCACAGGGACAGCCAAATTATTTATGGCTGACATTCTGTTTTGTGAATTCAACTCGGTATTTAGCACCAGATGCACACGCCTGTAGTATTCTTTTCTTACTTTATCCTTCGTTTGGTTATGCTTTATTCTATCTCCTTCGCTGACTCCTAGGTATTTATAGGCTTCTTCTTATTCCATTTTCCTTTGTCGTTTTTGG